>JACYFF010031952.1:1065372-1168979 GCA_017589665.1 Selenicereus undatus
TCCTCAAAATATTTTTGATTTTAAAATGATAGAACTAATTTTACATGGTAGAGGGAGTATAATTTTGACCATTTCAGCCATGCAATTAATATCCAACCACCAAGCTGGCTCTTTATTTATTGGGACGGGGGCAATTATATTGAGGTCTCTGCATTTAATTTCTAATGATAAGATTATTATTAATTTATCACCATAGTCTAATAACAGTACCAGCCAACTTCTAGTCCAGTCAAGAAATTTAAGAGGCCAATAACATCACATACTTCCACTTGACTTGATTCCAAGTCACAAAACATTCCTCTTGCAATAATATTAATGTGACATTTTATGTTGTTTTTTTTTTTTGTTAGGACTCCAGTAAATTTTTTTTTTTATATATATATATATATATATCAAAAGATTGTCCCTTTGATATTTTAAGTCTTCAATACAACCATTTTAATTGACACAAATTTCTAACATCATGAATTAGCAAAAATTGCAAAATTGTGGTCCTATAAAAGTATTTTCTAAACAAAGTTTAATGCTGATATTTTCATGTTGGAAATTAATGTATGTTTGACAAATTAATTAATAGTCAAATATTGTACGGATAAGACTAACTACCAATGGCGAAGCCATGTTGTTGGGTGGGGTGTCCATGGACACCCCTAGCAAAAAAAAATTCTAATAAGCTATATTCTAAATGGGACTATATTGGTATATCTGGACACCCCTAAAATAGATAGTTTAATAAATGGACACCCCTATTCTACATGCCTAGACTCCATCACTGCTAACCACATACATCTGAATCAAAGTTTGCACAAGTATTTATAGGGCCCACACTCGAATGAGGAATTATTGTTGTATGTTGTTACAAGATTTTCTATATCTGTATTTTTCAAAACCTCACATAAACGAGATCTGCTATTGTTATAGTCAAAGTTAGTAAACGTTAACCTCAAAAGTACTAAATCTTCCCCATAAATTTTCATATACATGGATGAAAGTGGATGCTCCGGAACAGTGTAGTTTTTGAGCAACATAATATACACACTGAGGCAGTGCTACACACCATCAAGTGGAGGATCTCCATCTGGTCCAAGGCTTGGCATGAAGAAATAACATACAGTGCGCAAGAGCTGGTTAGAAATTTCACAAGTTTAGCAAACCTATTTCCCTACTCTATATATGATGATTGATTGTGTTCAGCTTGTGTAATTGTTTGACGATTTTTACCAATAATCGGCCCCCCCCCCCCCCCCACGGGGGTAGGAGGAATTCACGTGGACCAACCTCCTCCATTTCCCAAAGCTAACTCCTAAATTCTAAGAAGGGTAGTTGGCTTCAATTAATTTGAACCTCCTCTGCTTAAATTCTGGGAGAAGTGGCATGGTAGGTTTATATATAGTACATTCCTACACAGTTCTAATTTCTACTCCATTAAAAATCTCCTTCATATTAGCTTGTTTAATTTTGAGTAAAAATTAAAATGGAGGTTGGGGATGAACAGGGCAAGACAAAGAAGATGAGAATTCTGTGCCTTCATGGGTTCAGAACCAGTGGAAGTTTCCTCAAGAAGCAGCTCTCCAAATGGAATCCTTCTATTTTTGCTCATTTTGATTTGGTATTATACTTTAATTTAATATATATTCTTCCTTTTTAATTATTTTTGCCCAATTTTTGAACCTCAAATTTTTATTTTTTTCATCATTTATTAACTAATTATCCGAATCAAGCAAATAAAGTTAGAGTACGTTCCACCAATGCAATACAGGTTTTTTTTTTTTTAATAAAGTTAGAGTACGTTCCACCAATGCAATACAGGTTTTTTTTTTTTTTTCATTCATACGACTCAAATTTGAGACTGTATTTAAGAAAAACAACGTGTATTGGTTACGGAAGTTGGGCCGATCTTTTGTAATTTTGTAAACTTGGAAATTTATGCAAATTTGTAAAATTTTATGATAATAATTGAAGGCAGTATTTTGTAGGATTTTCCTGATGGGTTATTTCCTGCGGGAGGCAAGTCAGAAATTGAGGGGATTTTTCCACCTCCCTACTTTGAATGGTTCCAATTCAACAAGGTACGATTATATGGACTGATGGACATTGTTTTCTCTCTCTTCCTAATTCATTCTCGTCCAAATAAAATAATAACTTTCAAGAAATATTTAATTAATGTTTGTTATTTTCTTTTTATCCTCAAGGAATTCACTGAGTACACAAACTTGGAAGAGTGCATCTCATACTTATGTGAATATATCAGTAGCAAGGGACCCTTTGACGGTCTTCTGGGTTTCTCTCAGGTAGAAGAGTGCATACATCTGAAACTAGCGATGTTTGGTCGACTTGGCTATGTCCTTACATGGGCAATTTGCATGGTTTAGAGAGGAGATTATTGGTAATGAATTATTTTTTTTTAAAAAAAAAAAACCCCTTGACATGCTTTATGTATACTTTAGGGAGCAACATTATCAGCCCTTTTGATGGGATATCAAGCACAAGGGAAGGTATTGAAGGATCATCCACCCATCAAATTCCTAATCTCAATTTCAGGGTCAAAGTTTAGGGCTCCTGATATTTGTGAGGTTGCTTACAAAGAACCCATCAAGGCCAAATCTGTCCACTTCATTGGGGAAAAGGACTGGCTCAAACTTCCCTCTGAAGATCTTGCTACTGCCTTTGAGGACCCTCTTATCATAAGGCACCCACAAGGACACACTGTCCCTAGACTTGGTACGTTCCTCTAAAAATGACAATAAGCTCGATTGCATGAATTTATCTGATTTTAATTCAAACATTGAATAAAATCGTATAAATATCGGTCTTGCCAATTTGTAGTTAAGTTACCCTAATTCTAGATCGGTTTGAATCGTGCTTGCAATGAGCTTTGCGCCTCATTTGCACCTAAAGAAAAAAAAAATAATCGTAGACGGAGTTTAATCGTAATAGATAAATTTTTCTTATAAGGCCTTGTGTTTTGGACAAATATATTCGCTGCATTGCTTTGCATCACTTTCAACCAAATCCGTAAAATATTTTTGGATAATCAATTAAGTTGAATTAATCATGACTAATGAATGAATGAAATAATATTGGACAGATGAGGTTGCAATAGAGCAGATGATAAATTGGACCAATGAGCTTTTAGCACAGAATTATATGCAAAACGGGCAAACAAAGACCGAAGAAAAGAACCCAAATGAGATTTCTTGGGAAGCTGCAAATTAAATGAAGAAAATTAAAGGGCTCGGTGGAAATCATGAAGACAGAGAAGCCAGATCGAGAAGGAAGGTTGTAGAACAAGCAAGAATGAGTAACTCGTCCGTGTGTAATCTTACATGCAACATGCCTGCCATGTGTTTGTTGAAATGCCTCTGAGATCTCTCAAGGATGTATTGTACTTGTCTAGTGTTATATATATATATATATATATATATATATTATCATTTTGCTGTTATAGCTACATTGCACAATTATGGTATCATAATTGCATTTATCGTTTTGCAAATTATAATAAGGAAACCATGCATGGAGCAGCAAGGAGCGCTAAAAGCTCGTGCAAACTCAAATGGGAGGGGACTTTGAAACTCTGTCCCCTTCAAATATTGTAAATAGATTGATGAGATCTTAGTCAAGTGGTTAAAATTAAAGTCTTGAGTACATTAGGTTTCAATTTTAACTCCCCCTTCCATTCATGTATTATATTACCTTCGTGACTTATTTGAATCAAATACTGTTTGCTAAACACCCCAATGTGTATTTGGCCCTAAGACTGATAATGAATTTTATATGCTCGATGAGTTTTGAGCCGAGCCCATATTTGACCGTGTTGGACGGACTTGGCTTAGTTACACCCCTAAGTTCACATATGACAATTCATAAATTTGGTTAACTTTACACACGATGCGCCATGTTATTGGCTCACAAAATAAGTCAAAAGAACACAATGGGGGGAGGTAGCCCTGACAAGCGGTTTTCAATATGGGTCGTATTCGAGTCAATAAGATTTGATTCTATTTCGAATTTGTGTCTGGTTATTTAGATGAGAATTAACATTGGATTTGATGACTTTTAGGCTAATAAATTTGTTCTACAAAGAGAAATAACTTTTAAAAAAAAAAAATTCAAATCGAATTTAGGTTGACTTGGGTCAATTTGGATTTAAGGTCTTCTTCCTATTAGCTGTTAGGCGTTAGATCGGGTGTGAATTTGGATCGTTCGGTTTACATTCAAGTGATAATCAATGGAAGCGGCGAATAGATCAGATATAATGAGTCATTTTGGAACAGCGAACTTTCAGGGCCGACGGAATTTCGCAGGGACAATTGGACATACAGCGTGGATGGAGATTGGGTGGCACTGTAGATCATTGAAGATAATAGAGAATCATTGGGTGATATAGAGTGATTGGATATGCTTTGCCATGCCCACCTCCTAAATTTGAGGCATCTAACCGTCACAGAAATTCCTTTGGTTCAGGGAAAGATTTGTTGTTCCGGGTGAGAGAAAAATGGAGACAGAGATAGAGAGAAAGAGAGAAACAGAGAGAGACAGAGAGAGAAGAAGGAAGGAAAGAAAACGAGAAACCCCGGAAAGAGGAAAGCAGGGGCAAAACATTCTGATCTTTGGAAGCTTGAGAGATTGAATTGATGACCCGGGGAAGCTGTTAAGAGCCAGAAAGATTCAAACTTTTGAGGCACCTTCTACCCCCTTAATTGGTTGCATTGTTTATCTTGCCCACCACCTGTTCGATGAAATTCCCCTGTGAACAAATACTATCGAGCTTGTTATGATGATGGTCTCAGATAATGACTGCCATGGCCGGCGACAACAACAAACGCAGTAAACGTAACAGTATGGCCCCCGCTGGGACGTTGGCTGGTGCTGGTGCTTCCCAATCCATGGGATTTGGGAAGCGCGAGAGGCTCTACAGAGTCTGGCCTGGCAACAATGTAGGTCCCCTTTCAACCCCTGTTCTTTTAATCTTAGTTATACTTTCAAATCATGATTTTGCAATGTGGGCTTATGGTTTTGGTTCTTTTCCAATTTGTGACGAGCCATTTTGTGTGTGCTTGTCTAAGTTTGTTCTATTAGTACCCTGCTTATGATTGACAGAAGAGGGGTGTTGCTTGGTCTTTGTTTATGCTACCTTATTCCTTGAGCAAGAGCACCTGTTCATTTATTTATTTTTTAAATCATGTCATATGGTTACGAAACTGTAAGTGATCTAGTCTACTTAGTACTTATTGCCGCTTGACAATTTCGGGCGGTTGGTCCAGAGTTCTTCTTGTTGGTGGAGTCAAAGATGGTCTAAAGTTACTGGGGTTTTAATCAATGTTGCAAGTTGCAAAAGGCACCCGTGTCATTAAAAAATCAAGTAGAAGTTCAAGCAGCTTATGGATGGGTTAAGAAATTAGAAAAGTCCAACAATTAGAGTCACATTTGCTTCTAATGTCGGAGTTTTATGCGGAAAGGTAGACAGGGAGGGGATATATCATTTGTTGTGTGACGATGCTCAAGATATTATGATTCATAACAGGAGCACTTATGTCCATTTTTCCAGGTGACTGAAAACTATCATTATTGGGCGATATTTTCAGCTTTATATTGTAGCTGACTAAAGCAAAATATTATATTGAACTAGCCTTCATTTTCTTCTTTCTTCACGGACTATAGGCAGTTGGTACCTTCAAATCTGGGGCCTAATGGAGATAACGTTTCTGCCATTCACTTGTAAGCACATGGTTGCATAAATTTAATTCTCACCTTACTTGCTCTCCCCCCAAAATGGAACATGCGAATGTTTCATTCAGTAGATTTGAACTTCTTTGCTTTTATACTTGAACTAGGTTCTTCAGTATTTGTAAAGCAAATAATGGAAATTGTAACGGGATAAAATGTTTATTCCTTCGGCATTATGGTTTCTTGGGTTCCTTTTTCCACTTTCATTCTACCAAAGGCTCATATGGATTCTTTTCTGTTCTTTGCTGTTCAATTCACTTGTAAGTTGTAGCAGAAAATGAAGCAATGCCGTTCACTTAAGCCAAGCAGCGTAAGAGTCAGTGAATCAATTAGTCATACATGCTCGTTACTTTTGGAATAAGGTTGAAAATTGAGATAGTGAAAGGTATTGACATTAAGTGCTTTTGTATCTACGGAATTCACTGATGTATGCCTTTTTGTTGATTGGCAGAAATTTCTCTGTGGTGGGAGATTGATGTTTGGTCCTGATGCGGGATCATTGTATTTATCTTCATTTTTAATTGGGTGTCCTGCTTTTGCATTTTGTATAAGGATGCTTGTTAGGATCAAAGAACATGATCCCCTTTATGGATATGGGGTGCTCACAACAGGCATTGTTCTCACTGTCTTGGTAAGTCATCCTGGTTGCATTGTAAAGGGTTTGGGTGTATAGATATGCTTGTCTTAATGCATCTTATTGGATATGTAGGATTTGATGTTCCTCTACACAACTTCTGGTCGAGATCCAGGGATAATCCCTAGGAACTCAAGACCACCTGAAGATGAAGATTTGGATTCAAATGCCCCAGTAATAGACTGGGTTGGAGGCAAGACCCATGCGAGGCTTCCTCGCACTAAGGATGTAGTGATTAATGGCTTCACAGTTAAAGTCAAGTTTTGTGATACTTGTAAACTATATCGCCCACCACGTGCTTCTCATTGCTCAATCTGCAACAATTGTGTTCAGAGATTTGATCACCACTGTCCCTGGGTGGGTCAGTGTATCGGACAAGTAAGTTTGATATCTATTGCTTTGGGTCAGATAACTATATACCATTTTTGATGCTATGACCTGCATTAGCTATAGTTGAATCTCTTCTGTTACCGTGTTGATTCCTTCACAGAATGAATTTATGACAATGAGTACTTGATTTCTTCATGAAAACATGTTTTAGTTTAGATTATTGATCTTCGACGGATTCCTGATCGATAATCGAGGTTCTGGAGGGATGCCCTTGGTCAGTTACATCTCTTGGCATCTGTCTAGATTCTAGAGAGATCTACTTCTCTGCCAATTCTAAGATAATGAACATTTAGTTCCTTCGACATTTACATATTACCAAAGATATTCACATCATGGCTCCTGCTTATTTCATTCAAATATCTTCTTAAATTGATTTTGTACTGCATTAATGTTACTTTTAAATCACACATACATTGGCGCATTGCTCTCAAATTTAGCTGAATATATACAATACAATGGGAGGTGGGGGACACCACCAATTCCATCAGTTGGTAAATAAAAAACTTTGCTGAAATAAATCCTGAATGATAACCTGAAAAAATAAAATTTCTATGCCGTCAGCTTCCATCCATTTAAAGAGCATATAAGGCTTCCATAGTGAATTGCCACACACGCTAATGCTCTTTGTGCTTGTTGAAGACATATGTTTCCATTTGTGAAGGAGGCTGTCATGAAGATCTTCCTTCCAAGCTGTCATGAAGATCTACTTTCCAACCTCTTAAGATTCTTTCTATAAGATAGATTAGATCAACCTCCAATAATCCTGCTCTGGATTTCCACTTCTGAGAGAAAAGAGTGTTGCTGTCCAGTATCCACTGAGTGTAGTTGACGTGGGGTCGAACTAGAAGACAGACAAAGGGTTTCCCTGTGGTTAATATCACTCTGAAATCACTCGTCAAAAACAGCAAAAAAAAAAACAGTCTGAAACCTGATTCCTTGAGCTATTACCGTGGATTTAACTAAACTGGAAATAATACCGAGCCTGAGCATTTGAGTTTCTTGGGCACCCCTTATCATTCATTGGCTTCTTGTCATTGCAGCGACACTCTTCCATGAAGCTTTTGTTCTCCCTTTGATTTGGCAACATAAGCCGGCTTGTTGACTTCCTTTTTTTTTTGTTCGTTTGGTTTTCCCTTTGGAATGTTCATCCATATTGTCACCTTAATTTTCTACAAGATTTCAGACACAACTATTGGTGCTTAAAAGAGGGAAGGGTAGTGGAAGGTTAGCTCACAGGCACCTTTGCAATATATTTCTGCCTCATAATGACAAATACATCTATTTCCTAGATGAAAAGTTTCTCCTCGAAGTCTTTGGGTAACTGACAACTAGAACAACACCAACAACAACAAGCACGTCCCACTGTGGATTACGCTAAAGCAAGTCTGGGGAGATTCAGGGATATCCAACCCACCACTGAAAAGCAGATAGATTGTCTCCATAGACTGACAAAAACATTTTCAAATGGAAGATAAAAAGATCATTTATGAACATTTTTGACGAGGTGAGTAAAAGAAAAAGAAATGAGAAAGAATGAACAGGGCAGTAAAGAAGAATCAAAAAACTAAATGCAACCGCTTCGGAGGCAAGAATAACCCTAAAAGCTAAAGCAAGAAATAGTAACACAATATAAAGACTAAAAGGATAAAGGACGAGCAACACAGCATAAATGAGACGATGCAGCATAACCTAGTTGTAAACAGGAGGGAAACTCCTAAAGACACAACTGGCTGGGAAGGACTAAGGTTTGCCGCCCATGTCCTAGGTCAACAGACTCAACACATACTAAAATGTAGGGTCATTTTTCCGATGAGCTGTAGATGAACCAAATCGTAAGATGACCAGTTTCGTAATAGATATCAACTTAGGGTTTCCCATGTATCAGTTCTTATTGAAGTTCGTTTTCAAACTAGCTACCAATCAAAACACCTCGAAGCAACCTTTGTCTGAATGAGGTAATGAGTACCTTGCCATTGGACGCAGAGGTAACCAGTTGCAGATTGTCAACAACATTCTACTCACTTCAACTCAATCCATATTGATGTTGGTAACAGAGTACATAATGAAGTCAACCTGGACCAGCCCTTGCATGGTACACAGAGTACTCCTTCATCTATAAGGTCCAAGAAGGGTGACACATCCTTTTTAAGCCCTTTATAGATTCAAATTGTTTATGCAGACTACAATGAGCGAATGTGAATATCTTAGCAGTCTTGAGAGACCACTTGATCCACTTTTTCCACTGTGCGTCAAAATTGATATTTGTAATCTAGGAAACTCCATTCTCGGAGTCATTACATATTCATGCATAACATTCTTCTTAAGCTAATGTCCAATTGTCCATTAACAAATGCAAAACATCTGTCAACATACTCGTCAACAGTGAGAACATTGTTGAAAACATCAGATATATGCTTTCCATTTGTCTTTATGGTGTTTGGTGTTTTACCTGCCATGCGACTTTAAATTTTTTCTTTTTTTTTGGCTGAACTTTTTAACCAACTGGTATCCTTCATGCTTATGCAGCGTAACTATCAGTTCTTCATCTTGTTCATATCAACATCGACATTCTTGTGCATGTATGTTTTTACGTTCTCACTGATCAACCTTCTTCGTCGATCAAAGGGCATTTTGCACTCCTTGTCTGATGATATTGTGTCGGTGATTCTCGTTGTCTACTGCTTTGTGGTTGTCTGGTTTGTTGGTGGGCTTAGTGTCTTCCACTTCTATCTGATGTCAACCAATCAGGTAATGGTCCTAAACCGCATAGTGTGTACTCTCCTGAACCATTTCAACATATTCTAATGATATTGCATTTTCCAAGGCAGACGACTTATGAGAATTTCCGGTACCGTTACGAGAAGGATAAAAATCCACACAATTTGGGATTGTTCAACAATCTGAAACAGATACTTTTTTCCAGAACACCGCCGTCAGAAATCAATTTTAGAGAGATGGTGGCCATAGAAGATATGATACCCCCTGAAACTCCAAGCTACCATAATGGGTATGGTGATTTCAGAAAAGGATATGATGTGGAAAAGGGCCAAAAGCCCGCTAAGAATGGTAGCTTCGTGGCTCCAGGCAGTTTACAGAACTTGGATTTTGATGATAGCGATGACAAGAAGAAGAATAAGGCATCTGACCAGGAGGATGTTTCACCTGAGCAGGGGTCAAGAGGACACCGATCCGGACTCAACAATGTCATCACCTCAAAAAAGGCTTGAGAATGTTGTCGCTTCTTAGTCAGTGAAGCCAACATCTTGGGTTTATAGGTAATCTTACTTTCTCCAAATCGATCCTCTGCAACCAGAAGGAAAGCAATGTCTCTAAGTCCTGTCTACTGGCTAGAAGCCTAGAAGAGTTGTGCCCTTTTGGGTGGTGGGTTGGGAGGGGGAGGGTGGGTGGGTTTTAGATGTACGCAACCTTACCATGTACTTTGATTTGGAGTGATTATCCACAATAGTGGATGATAGGGTTCATCTCAAACCTTGACAACTAATGCACTCCTCTGCTAGTATAGGAAATAAGCAAGTGAAACAATTGATTATCATTTGCTCTTGCAACAGATTCTTTGACATGCCTTTTTCTCCTTTTATTCCTGGTCTTTAATTTCCAATTCAGAAAGTTTCTTAACCACATTTAAAGACTGATTTTTTGGGGGTTTTTTCTTCTCTTTTGTTTTTGTTTTTGTTTTTGTTTTTTTTGGGGGGGGGGGGTGTGCTAATGGATGATAAAAGAAGGGGGAGGAGTGCTAACAATTTGTTACCCAAAGACAATGATAAACACAGCCTTGAAAAATATATATTCTGCTGAGTTATTTTAGTTCATGAAAGTTGCGATTTTTGCACGAGGATGTTCTCTGATATATACTCCTGGTTACAGGTTGAATTCGACCTCTGTGGATTGATGTGCTCCTGATTCCGATGGGCATCCCACTTGCAGATGGACCTGTAATGGTGGCCTTCGAGCTTGTGAAATTGTAATCTTGAGGTGCAGAATTGTCAGAAAGCTGTGCTGTTTATGCTTTGGATGACAAGAGGAAGATCTTGACATCTTCTATCATGCACCAAGGACCATGTACAAAAACCAAAAGGGGAAATTCAAATTGAGAGGGGTTGTTTGGTCTGGTGGAATAGTGGATGTGTAGTGTAATGCAACATCTGGACATAGAAGATTGTGATTAACATCATGAACTGAAATTTTTTCTGTCAGTTGTATTTTCTTTTTCGTTTTTATTTATTTTTTCATTTCTTCACTTTCTTCTTCCTTTTTTTTCTTTGTTCTTTTTTTAATGCCAAGGTTATTAAGACATAGAGTGTATCTTTCATGAACAAAAGAGTAGGTTTTAAATTTTTTTTCTCAGAAAAGCAGATGCATCATGCATCTATCATAGTGGCAGTGATCAGAGCTGAGTGTAGGTTACTTTTGTAACGTCTTGTATTTGTGCATGATCGTTTAGTAGTAAGTTCTTGCGTAAACATTAGAGTTCTTAATTAGCCGAAATATGCAATTAACGCATGTAGTTCATAAACTAATAATGTTATAAGGTTGAGATAAATGTATACCTCAATTTAATTGGAGACAGGATACTATCTTAAGTGAACACCAAAATTGAATTATTTTAAATCTAAAATTGTTGAGCTCTAACGTATATATTTTCGCAATTCTCAGAAAAGGTTCAAATTGAGATTTGCTATGAAACCCGAACAATTATAAATATTAAATGCCAAATACTAAAACAAAAGTTTCACTTATATATTTTTTTGCAAGCATATATTATTATTATTATTGTTGTTATTATTATTATTATTATTATTATTATTATTATTATTATTATTATTATTATTATTATTATGGGGTTATTTTACCTGCGAGAAAGGCGCGAAAGCGTGCATGGAACTGCAGCATGGGCGACGAATACGTGCCAGAATGAGGGAGGAGAGAACAAATGGGAGATTAAAACAACCAACAAAATTCAAAATTCTTCAAAAATTCTGGTTTCTGAGAGAAGAGGAAGACGAAGTGGGGGGAGAAGCAGAGAGAGAGAGAGAGAGAAGGGGGAAGATTGATTTCGATTTTGATTGAGGAAAAACACACAACAATTTTGCTAAGCAGAGTCGGAGTTAACTGGGAATTTGAGTTCGTTTGTTTTCCCACTTTCTGCACCTTTTCTGTTGTGCCCATTTCCTAATCTCCATCCCCATTTCCCTCTTTTCTCTCCCCTCAACTCCGATTTTGCATAAGGAGTCACTTCCTACGTTAGGGTTCTAATTTCTCCTTTTGGGTATTATTTGTTCTGATTTGGACGGAATTCTTCTGGGCAGATGATAGTTTGTTGCAGATGTAACTAGATTTAACATATTTCAATTATTTCGGGTCGTTTTCTGGCGATCCGATTGCTAATTTGATGGCATCCAGCAAACCCAAGAGGCTATATCAAGTTTGGAAGGGCAACAATGTAATCACCTTTCTCTTTATTTCCGAATCGCTGATGATCATAGTGCCTTTCTTTCATCTGGAATTTAATTGGGTACTAATTCCCCCCCCCCCCCCTCTCTATGTGGATGTGGACTAGTTAGTTGTAAAATACGATTTCCGAGGTTCCTTATTGGATTGATTATGATGGGTCGTTGATTTTGATTGTTTACAAGTTTGTCTGATCTTGCTGGGTTGATGATATCAACAATGATATCACTTAATTCACTATCTGACGTGTTAATTATTTGTGTTGATGCAATGATGAGTGCCTTGATGTATGTTCCCTTTAACACCATGGTTTTTTAGTTGCCAGTGCCAGTGTTCTCTGTGTTCTAGTTCTTCAACTTGGCAGTTAATGATCAGGTTTAATCTTTTTGACGTTTCGTTGGTTAATGTAATTTCATAGACATCAGTATGGTTATGCATGTCTGTCGCGTGTGGAACAGAAGCATGCTTAGAAGTAACACTTCCATGCAGATGTTGAAATTTGTCACGGGATTGACTGTGCTCTTGATCATGGTCACATACTTAATTTGTGGAGAAAACTACCATGACTTCAATAAATGGGAAAGACAGTCGCCCGTGTTTTCCCTACATTTGTTTGGGACTGTCATTGTCTTAAAAGATTGAAACTCAGGGGCAATGGTAGGGAATATAGAGATAGTTAGATTTTAGGACAGATAATTGTATAGACGAGTACATCATACTTTGTCAGAGCTTAGTTTGTTCAGCTTTTAGATCCCCCTAGCCAGGGGTCCTTTCCTAACAATAACAGCATAGTTCTCTCCATATCAAATTGACTTATTCTTGAATGGCTAAACAGCATTCGATGCTAAGATTTGACTTTTAAAGTAGATTTGACTTTGCTACAGCTGATTCAGATGTTGCTTGTGCATTTTATAGAAGTTTCTCCTTGGAGGAAGACTCGTATTTGGACCTGATGTTGCATCACTCCTTTTGTCAACTGTTCTAATTGCTGGGCCTGCCTTGGCTTTTTGTATGAAGATCTTCTTGAAGGCAAAGGACAATACTAAGTGGTATGCTGTTGCAGTTGTGGGATTGCTTCTAACCATCTTGGTAAGTTGTTTTATCTTGTGTGGATCAGCTGAAGAACTATTGCTGATGGTGAATGTAGATGAGTAATCTGATCTTCAATTGACTTCCTTGTAGGATTTGATGTTTCTATACATGACCTCTGGGAGGGATCCAGGCATAGTCCCCAGAAATTCAAAGCCACCTGAACCCGAGGAAGCATTTGATCTAGCGACCCCTTCAGTAGAGTGGGTTGGAAGGCACCCACGTTACAAGATACCTAAAATAAAGAATGTGTATGTGAATGGTTACATTGTTAAGGTGAAGTTTTGTGACACATGTTTACTTTATCGTCCTCCTCGTGCTTCCCATTGCTCCATCTGCAACAACTGCGTACAAAGATTCGATCATCACTGCCCCTGGGTCGGTCAGTGCATTGGAATAGTGAGTTACCTACAGTAAGATTCAATTATGCACAAGTTATGCTGCATTTCTTGTCTTATGTTCAATTTGTTTGCATCTGTGATTAATACACCATGCGCGGGGCCCGGGGGGGGGGTTGAACCTTGAGTACGAGGTGAAGAAGTGCAGAGCCTATCACCCTGCCCGTTCAAGACTAGGTCCTCCTTGATTTCTCATTTACGGTACTGATTTGGGTTAGTGCAAAGCTGTGAGCTTTAACAGAAAAATGGAGAGATACTTTAGAGTCCAAAGGATTTAGACTCAGCATGTGGAAGACTCAGCATCTAGACTGTAAGTTTAGTGAAGGGGAAGACGAGACAATAGACGAGGTCGCCATTAATGATACGGTGATACCAAGAGTTGAGAAGAAAATGGAGGTTTGTGTTTGAACTGATTTGCGATAAGAAGATTATAATAAAGCTGAAGGGAAAACTTTATCATGTGGCACTTAGACCAGCATTACTGTACGGCTTGGAGTGATGGCCGATTAAGAGAAGAACAGGATTAAAAGATTGATGGTAGCTAAAGTGAAGATGATAAGATGGATGTGTCGTCATACAAGCTTAAATAGGATTAGGAATGTTGTTATCAGAGAGAACGCAGAAATGAACCCCTATAGAGGATAAGATTAGGGAAGTAAGACTTAGATGGTTTGATCATATCAAGAAAAGATGAAAATGCACTTGTGCGGAAGGGTGTGAGAATTGATCTTTCGGAATGTAAAAAGAGGTAGAGGTAGACTTAAGAAGAATTGAAATAAGTTGATTGGACAAGATATGAGGCAATTGAGACTTATGGAGGACACGACTCAAGATATGAATTTTTGTAGATCTAGAGTTAAAGTGGTAGACTTTAGTAGTTAGTTGTCTTCACTTCAACCTCTAGTAACTTAAGAAGTATTTATTTGGCTGCATTATACATTAGGCAACGATGTGGTTCTACTGGCTTCTCAAATTATTATTTTTTTTGTCAGGTGTATTTTATTTGTTGTTTTTGCTGTGTTATTGTTATTTTTTTATTGCGATCGTGGTTACTATCGGAGTCGTCGTCGTTGTTGTGGTTGTTCTTGTTCATGTTCTTGTTGTTGTAGTAGTATTAGTTATTATTATTATTATTGTTAGTACTACTACTACTACTACTACTACTACTAGTACTACTATTATTATCATTATTATCGTGGTCATCATCACTAATTTTTGTTTGTCCCACCTAGTTTTCCATAATGTTTACTTTTTTTCATATCAAATGCGCTTGATATTTTATTTCTATTGATTTTTATTCTCCACATGTTTTAAAAAAAAATTTCCTCCAAGCAAAATGTGTTCTGAAAATGTTTTTGTAGGTCTATTGGAATCCGTCTCTTTGCACGCTACACATGCTTGCAGGGTAAGATTGTCTGTATCTGGATCTCTTCAGACCTCACGAAAGCGGGACTCACACTGGAGTTGTTGTTGTTGTAGCTATTGGACCTAGTGTTGCTGGCTTGAATGAAATGTCTCACTTGGTATGATGGCCAGCAGCAGCAAGTGTTCATGATTTTCCATTAGTGACTCAAGGGATATGTGTTCTTGCCTTTGTCTAGATATTTGCTGTTGGGTCAAATATCTCACAAAAATGCCTGTAATCTGTATTCGCTTATTATTGGTAATACAAATAGGGAGCCACGGCATAGGTGGGAAAATTAGCTGGATTACCCTGGCAGAAAGACTTTGCTTGTTACATTAATTGATGGAGCCAAAGTATACTTCACATATGTGTTCTTAACATCATAGCAATTTTTCTTCTTGTTTTTCTTGCAGCGCAACTACCGTTTTTTCTTCATGTTCATATTGACTGCAACCATCTTGTGCATATATGTTCAAGTCTTTTGCTGGGTTGGCCTTGCCAACGAACGGAAGAGTCTTCTGAAAGCCATGGCACAAGATGTTCTTTCTGACTTTCTGATAGTATACTGCTTCATAACTTTCTGGTTTGTTGGCGGGCTAACTTTTTTCCATCTATACCTCACCGGCAGCAACCAGGTACAGTCACTTATGAGTAATCCTTATATCTTTTTGGCATGTTGGTGTAAACTTTGAGTCCAATTCCCACTTAATTATAAAGCAAAACTTGAGAGGAAAAGGGCAAATAACCTCTAGATGTCTTATTTACACATAGAATATCAAGGGTTTGCTAATTGGGTTATAAAAATAGAAGAAAGATACCTGTTCGAGTGTCCCAGGGATTACTAGTTGGTAGTTTTTCTTCAAGTTTGTATCCTTCGCCCTTGGCAGACTTCAATGACATAAAATTTACAACAAAAAATTATAATATTATAAATATAGAGTTTCCTTTACTAGCCATTCTAGCATTAATATGAACCTCACATTTGTTATGCTTGCGCCTTCGCCTTATATTTCACATCTTAGCTTTTAGGACCCATTATACTGAGTTTGCTTCAATGCATCTTAATGCAACTTATCCTTTTTAAAGATGAGTTTGAGGGGCTATGCACTTTGTCTCCAAAACCTCTTAGGTTATCTAAAATGTTCCTCTCCTCTAGCATATTTAATGAGCAGAATAGCTGTGTTGATTCCATCTAGTATATTTTGAAGTACAATTCCAAAACACCAGAAAAGGGGCATTATGACATTTGAGGGGTTTGTATGAGTAGAGGTCACTATTGATGACTATTCGTTCATTTTTGAAAGTTCCCCAAAACTATGTGTAATGGCCTTCACTTGTGGGGTTTCGGGAACCTATAACCATAATACCTCCAACGTTGTTTTAGATGTTCCAAATATCCCTCTGAGGAATATTATTGGTGCTTATTTATTTGTTTCAAAGTGTGATTCGTAAAAGCTAAGAAATGAGCATTATGATGGTATATTGGTATTTGATGCACTCTTAACCATCAATGATACTCGGAAATTCGAGGGATGAAAAGCAGCATGTAGAAACCTTTTGAAATCTTCGCTTATTCACTGGTATTTATGCTAGAAGATCACTCTCTGCTCTGTGTTCGTATATCTGAACCCAGAAGGCAAGCTAGTTTACTTGGATCAATCCTGGTCTACCCTTTTGTTTCTTTTTGAATGCAGACAACCTATGAGAACTTCCGCTACCGGTGTGATAAAAGGCAGAATCCGTATAATGAGGGGATGCTGCAGAACTACAGAGAAGTTTTCTTCTCTAAAACCCCTCCTTCATTGATTCATTTCCGAGCACCTGTTCCTGATGAAGAGCAGGAACCAGAATATATTCCTCCACTTTTTGCATCAGAAGTCGGGCTAAAGGGCAAAGCCGACATTGATATGGGTGATAATTATGTTGATAGTAGCAATGCTGCGCTTCCTGAAATTTTGCGGAATTTGGACTATGATCATGTAGAGGAAATTTTGAAACGTAAGCAGGGTGAGGAAGGACCAATAGCAGATCCGTTCTTCATTGATGAAGAGCCAAGTCGATTCTCACACGATGCTGAAGAAGAGTTCAGTGATGCAAATGATTATCAAAGAAGTAGCTTTTGTGGGGCTATTGAGTTGGATAATCAAGAACCAAGGTATTTGTGCTACCTTGCACCACCGCTACTATATCTTTGTTATCTTCTGACTTTTTTTTGTTGGGTGGGGGGTGGGGGCAGTTGACAGTATCGATAGTTCTCTTGATTGAAGATCATGAGAAATTCTGTTGCATCAGAAATTTCATGAGTTTCAGAATCATTATCATAAACAAACATGAACATAGAGCAGCACCAAATTTTAATTTGATAGGTGTGTCTAGTATAGTTTTGCAGCAGTCCATTCTTAGAAATTGGAACGCATGGATTGAAATTTGCAATGCACTTCATACAGGGATCCTGGAAACTAGAACAAGCTCCACCCACCTATTCTCCAATGATCATTTGTTATTGGAAAATGGAAATATGGGCTCCTCTTTGTTAATCATGTTGAAAATCCAAGGAGTTCGCCCCTGTGATACCATGAACCAGTTGAAACATTGCACTTTTCTGTATTTGAGAAATTGAAAACAAAGTTGTCCTTCCTAAGAATGCTCAAAGTCGTACTTTCTTTGATTAGGAATGACCAATCTAGGCTTTACTTGAGTCTGACATCGTCTATCTGACTGCAGGTTTGATCATTCAGCATCATTGTAGGTGATTCAGTGCTCACAACCTGGGAAGCGCTTGTTCATCTTCTTCTGAGCGCGCTTTCTGTGTGAAAAATGTTATCGCTTGTTCATCTTCATTTAGGTGTGCTTTCTTCGATGTTCAACATTCAATACATGCAACTGAACAAGTGACAAGGCAGTGGAACTCTGAACAGATGAAACATGCAAAATCAAGTGTCACAGATTACAGAACTCTCCTTTTCCTCTTTGAAATTCTTCTTACAGTTTTCTGTAATCTCCAATTCTCATATCTTTTATTGTCAAGTGCTTTTGGTATGCAGTTTTGTAGGGATCAATCCAAAAAGAAATTGATGATTGGGAGTCACATAAATTCTTTTTTTTTTTTCTTTTTACTTCTTTGTAGGTCATTCTCTGGCACACTCTAGCAGTTGTACATCATTACATTTTTTGTTTGATATTAGCAATTTATATTCAATAATTATTTTTCAATATTAAACTCCCTCAGCAGAAATGCAAGTGCTAGTGAAATAAAAATTTACGTTTGTAGTCTGAATGGGGTAATATTTTGCTTCAACACAGGGAAAAATATATTTGACGAACAAAGGGCCCAACCGGGTTCGAACCGGTGACCTCTTGATCTGCAGTCAAATGCTCTACCACTGAGCTATGGACCCCTTTCTGTTTCAGAGGTTGTTTCCTCTCGTGTTGTAGGATGCATCATAGTTCCATAATCATTTTTTGACGTCTCTCCATGACAAAAAGATTGCCTTATCAATGAATTCATAACATGCATTTTTCAGGATCAAAGATTAGGTTTCATAACTTATCATAAGTGCTTGGCTAGAAAATTCATATATCCAAGATTCAAGAACTCATAAATAATACTGGCTTTGCAATATACAATTCAATGGGGACTCCTTCCTTGGCCGAAAACTCCATGCCCGCCCAGATCAGCAAATTTGGCCGCCATCATATGGGCCAGTGCCCAATTCCCTGCTGGAAATAGGGTGCCAAGTCCGGGGTTATTGGTGATGCCTTCCAAGTGTTCGATGGAATCCCCAAAGGCACCTTAGCTCTCACTGTCCACAACCATGTTGGTCTGTCCCACAGAAGGCTCTTTATTTCCCCCAAGATGTGGAAGCTGGGCAGGTTACAGCATGATCATTTTGTTATTGCTAGTCTTGTAAAGTTTGTATTAGTGTGGATCATGTTATGCTGCAAATTAAACAAGCGCATGCTCATTGATACTGTCAAGCATTGTTGCAGCATGTGCAAATATGGCAATGCTAGAGCTTGGAAAGCAAGTTCATTGCTGGGTTGTAGGCTTTGGCTTTGAAGGTAACTTAATCATTGTTATTCATTGGTATGCACTATGTATGGCAAACAGCATGACCTTTTGGTGGTAACAAGTATTCAATATTGTGTCTTGGACTTTAATTACAGTTGAGACAGCCCAACAAGGCAAGAATGACATCAATGGCGGTCATTTTAGCAACCCACGGCAAATGTTAGCATTGTCACTTTATGATGAGAAGGTGTTGGATGGTATGAACCCAAATGAAGTGACATTTCTAGTACTGATTTACACTTTTAGACATGTGGGCAGCATTATGCAAGCCTATTGGATCTCGTAAGTAGATCTAGTCACCTTTATGAAGCTATGACCTCCTGAAACAATGCCATAGAACCCTGACTGCCTGGGCTGCTTTGTTAAGTGCTTACCAGCAACCAATTTAAAAAAAAAAAAAAAGCCAAGTTTGCAGTCAGGATAACTGATTATTTGCGGCATATGTACATGAAGAATTTATGTATTTATGAGGATTGTCACAGTCTAAATTCATTAGCAGCATTGTCACACAGTCTAAAATTCAAGGGTGCTACTTGTTATCGTGGTCATCTTTGGGAGGATCCTCTCTGGTCCATACATTGTGTAGGCTGATTCTGCTTTGGATACTTCTAATCTCTCTGAGGTACTTCATTTAAATTTGAACTTGTTTATTTCACCTTACTTCTGTTTTATGGCACTTCAAGTGCATCATTCATTTCTGTTCTTAAGAACTTTTAAGGGGTTTGCCTAATATTGGTTAAGATCTCTGTTGTGGTGATATCAACTTTCTCATTCCTCTGATGCACAGATTGACTTTAGTATTCTGAAGTATGACTTCTTCAATAATTGGAATTCTTCCCCCGTTTAAGGCATTGCTTTTCGGTTGCTACCTATTCATTTCTGTCAAGCTCTCGCTTCATTCTTTCAATCTAGGTTTGGCATCTGATGATGTTAGAGGAGACAAAAGAGCTAGAAAATTAAAAATTTCAGATTGTTATAAGCACATCGTCAGGTTTCTGGCACCATTGAATTAGTATGCTTTGAGTAAATTTTAGGATCATATGAAGATTATCATATCTGCAAATTTTCCTGGCGATTCTTATTACCTGTACACTAAAATGCATACTTTCTTTTTAATTTTGTCTGTTCAACACTTTCGGCTTAGCTTTAGAAAACAACAGAGAACAAGGATGAAGAAAGATTCATATAATCTCAGCGACCCTGGCAACCTGCAGATCGCAATCACTAAAAACAAGCACATGATATATCTAGTCTGATATGTTTCCAATGAAGATCTAAAAAATGCGCAAAGATTGACATTTCACTGGCTACACAATGAAAGCAGCATTTGTCCCCTACCTGAAAATATTTACATGAAAGCTTTAATATCCATAAGAGTGCAAAAATGAGAAAAATTAGCTCTTACAGCGAAACTGCAGCTTCCTAAAGCAACTAGTAAGCAACTTGGCGGCCAGCTTCTCACAGCTTTTCCTGCTACCTTTTCTCTTATCATTGAGATCTTCTTCATGTTTGAAATCTGAATCACTTCCACCATGATCATGCGGTCTCTGGTTTTGATTGAAGCTCATATTCTCAAACTGACTGCTATTAGAGTCTTCACTGTCTGAATGTGTATTCTCCGACTCTCTTGCAGGATCATATTCAACTAACTTGGGAGGTATGACTTCTTGCAAAACCTGGTCTTCATTGGCAAATTGCTTCGCAGGCATATTGCTCAGTTTCAAATCATTCTCGGATATGGTACATTTCTGACAAACTTTGGCTTTGGAATCTGGCACAAGTTCTGAAATCAACTCTGTCATTGACTCAGCTATCAATGCAGCAGCTTTAGTTGACAACTCGAGCTCTTTTGCCATCTCGTCTGTGACTGAGAGCACTGTATCAGTTTGAAGAAAGAACACAAAGTCAATCTTCTGTGCTTCTCCTTTTGAATCAGCAATCCAGACGGTCATTGACAGTGAATCATTGTCCTCAATCTTTCCTCTTATCTTGAATGTATTCATCTCCGTGACAGCAACCTTCAGCAGTTCAACAGCAGCAGGTGAGCATTGGGAATTATCCACACAATGTGCTCTACATGATGATGAACAGATTGAAGAACACACAGATTCCACAAGAGAGGGACTACATGCGGCCATGCTCACGTCATCCAAATCAAGAAATGGGTCCTTCAAGAGGTCAATGGCCCACAATCTCTCCGAAACTGGGGCGAGACACTTTTCGATGAATTGCCTGACTTGTGAATCAGTCACTTTGCTGAGAGCAGCCGGCTTTATCCCTGATATAACCTTCTTGTAAATCTGTGCATTGTTCTTGCATTCGCAGTATGGCAACTCACGGGTTACCATCTGAAGCATGCACATACCGAAAGAGTATATGTCAACGCGCTGATCATAGTCCTCATCATAAAGCTCAGGAGCCATGAACTCAGGTGTTCCAATGAAACTATGAGCAGTAGCATGCTGGAGAATTGTTGCAAGCCCAAGATCCCCAATTTTAACCATGCCCGAGTTCCCATTCACAAAGATGTTGTCACACTTGAGATCGCGGTGCACAATTGGAGGGTCATGACTGTGAAGGTAATCCAACCCTTTAAGAATCTGTCTTGCCCACTTCTTGATTGCCTTTTTATCAAGATGACCATGTTTATCACGGTACAATCTCAGACTCCCAGAAGTGAAAAGCTCAGTGATCATGTTGATAGTATTGTTTTTGGTATCTATCCAAGAATGAAAACATCTTATCACATTCTCATGGTTCAAGGACATCAACAAATTGGCTTCTACACATATTTTTTCAAGTTCTTTCTCCGAATCAAGTATCTCTTTCGATAGCTCGATTCGATTCCAAGCAACTTCGATGCCATCAACCTCATCAAAGGCCTTGTAAACAGTCTTAATGGCTCCCTCTCCCAAGATCTCCGCAAATCTGACATACCGGCCAGTTGGGTCTCTCTCAACTATCTCAAATTCTTCATCATCATCATTAGTACTTTTGTGTTGACTTGGGATTGAAGACAAGGAAACTGGGTTCAAATCCATGCCCACAAAGAAGTAAGCAGAAGAAATTAAGATGATCAAAGAGTGGAAAATAACTGGTGATCTTTTTGTTGTTTTATGTATGAACAAGAAGTTATGAAGAAAGATGAAACAAAGAGAGAGAATTTATTCAGAGTATGAAAAGATCAATGATCAGAAGACTGCAGAATGGGAAAACTAGGGTTTTGATTCTAAAGGGATCAATGGCGAAACTTGAGGGAGGCAATTAAGCGAGGTTTAAGAAGGGTTTAAGAGAAGTAGGGTAATTAGCGTGGGAAAAGCCCAAGGCCAAGGGGTCATCTCTATATAAAGAGTTCGGTTGAAAGTTGAAACCAATCCACCGCCTTCTATTACCAATAATTTCCATTCCATGTTTCCAACCCTACCTCTTGATCGTACTCACTGATTTTCCTTTTTACGCGTGATTTTATTTATTTTCCCCCCTATGCGTTATTTTTCTTATATGTATATATCTCACCTAAAATTAAAACATTCGTGAAATTTTGCTTTATTGATGTGCTTTTTCTAAATTTTTTTTGGGGTGGAAGAAGCTAAATAATTAAATATATTAGGATTACAATTTTTTTTTAAAATTCGTGATTTATAATTTTGTCATACACTAATCACGCAATTAGTTCCTGTCAAGTAGCCAACAACTCGTTTTTGTGGCTTCCTAACCCCTTTAATTCATTCTCTCCACAATATTCATGATGAGGAATTCCTAATAGAAAATAAAATATTTTTATGAATTTTTGGTAATGCATTATAGATAGCAAATTCCTAATAGAAAATAATGTATTTCTTTATAAAGAGGGATATATAGTTTTTTTTTTTAAAAGGAATATATACAACAACAACACCAATACCACCACTTCCCAGTGCGAGTCCCGTTTTCACGAGGTCTGGGGAGATCCAGATGTATGCAACCTTACCTCTGCCGATATTCCTACCGTAGAGAGGCTGATTCCAAGATACCCACAAAAAAGATTTTGTGAAAATATTTTATAGAAGAATGATATTGTGAAAACATTTAATAGAATTAAAAAAGGAATATATAGTTCAATAGGTTTTATTTTAATGAATGTAATCATATAGACTTACTAATGAAAACTTGTTGATTTTTTTGTTGATTCATGAGACTTTCTTTGCCCTGTGATGCGGAATGAATTCTGGGTATATATGCCTCTTTGCACCTTTTGGCATGAAGATAAATTAGTCTGGCACTTCTCTCCTAAGGGCTTGTTCACTGTGCGCTCTGCATACCATGCCATTATTAATGAAAGACACTCCCAGCAAGGGAGCTCGTCGGGTTCTAATGGTCATATATGGAACCTGATTTGGAGCTTGAACATCCCTCGACGAATCAGAGATCCTTCCCACCGGATGCAACATCGCGAAGCAACTTCCTTCGTTTGGGATGTCATGTGACATTTGCACGTGCCGGGAAGAATCTGATATACACTGTAACACTGCCTTTTGGAATGCCCTTTGGCTAGGTGCCTCTGGGAGTCCAGCCCTGTCGATAGGCAGCTTTGGGATGGTAGGTTCAGAACTGTACGTGCTCATGATGGGGACATTGTCCTAGCTGGACCCAAGCAAGGCCAGGGGTTTGTGGCGCCTGAGGTGGAAGAAGCATGCATGCTCTTGTCTATATGCATTACAACAGGCCAAAGAGGCTGGACACACTGACATCCTTGCTGAGGGAGATGCCTGGGGCTCATTCAAAAGCTTAGGTCCAAGACTGTCCATGATAATTTTGTGTGACTAATAGTTAAAGATGTCTTGGTTTTAATTGATTCGTTTAGTTTTTGTTCGTGGTCTTACGTCAAGGGGGGAATAGAGTTGCACATGACTTACCCCATTGGCAACCGTGTAGTTTTACTAGCAGAATTTGGGAGTTTGATATCCTGAAAAATATTATTTCTCGGGCATCAGATGATATGTTTGCATATGTTGATTCAAATTTAATATAATCCCCTTTGCTTTGATCAAAAAAAGCATAATTAATCCTAATCATGAGATATCTCTTATTTTAATCCATAATATCACATTCATCTTTGAGAACTTCAAAATTACATAAAAAAAAAACATAATTAAACTGTTTCACAATTTCATACAATCTGTAAATTAAATAAATCAAAGTTTTATTTTCCCCAAAAGCAAATCATATTATTACTAAATTATTGGTTGAAATTACCAAATTTTAACATTAAACGTTAAAGAGTACAACTATTATTGAGACATAAACAGCTGATACTCGAGCCTCCCAAAGAATATTTTTTGGTTCCGCCCCTGATGTATCGCGCATAAAGTCGCAACAACATGACTCCTGATTCATACAACCACCATCCCTAAAGGCACCAGGACGTTGTTCATTACAGGCCATCCTACAAGACACCTCATTGCACACTGGTAGCGGGATCGGATACACTGCGCACGGCCCTATGTGTTCATGCTTGTGCCCCACAACCCTCCCTGAAAAATACAAATTTATTCCCAATATTCATTATAACACATACTATATATATATACACCCACACACAGACGTCAAAAGACAGTAATATATTTCATGAAATAATATGCATGTCCTATAATTAAAAAGATGTAACAAAGATTATAGTAGTACCCACATAAAAACTAAATCTCTTCAATTCCATTAGAAAGAAAGAATGGTGTTACCATATGAGAAGATTAGAAATAGTGATAGAGTGAAAAGCACGACAGAAGAATTCCGACTCATGGTTTTTGAATTTTTTTTCCCCCACTTTTTTGGAAGGATACCGTTAATATCTCTTGATATTATAGACTTTTAATGTCTAGATAACTGGAATTGATTTACTGAGAAATTTATATATAGAGAGGAGCCCAGCTAGATACAGTTTTAATTAATTAATTACTTGTTTTATTCGTTTTGATATGGTCATAAAATCACAATACACTCAAAAGATTGACTCGTGTGGTGGTTTCATTATCATCTTAATTAGTCGCATGCTTCCTTGATCCGACTTTAAAAATTTAGGTACACCAAACATAAATTATTGAAGGGTGCTCTTCATTTTATTCTCCTCTTTTATTTTTCGGCTTTTTTTTCATTTGTTTCTGAATTACAACATTTTCACCGATCCAAAGTTTTCGACTTTTTTATAACCTAAAATTTCACAGTCTTACGCTTTAATCATCTTCCTTCTATTTTTTTCCTTCACAAGATTTGAAATCAAATTAAACATCTGATATGACTCATAATATCTTTTAATTGAGTTAATTGACGTCCACTGCTTTTTATCGAACATGCATACAGTAAAGGATAAACATTAGCAAATTAAACATATATATACAAACAATAGTAAAATATATACTCGCAAAATTATCAAGAAAAATGTGATGATTAATTAATCGATTATTCAAATGGAATTACAAGCAATTTTTTTATTTTTATATATTTTTGAAGCTTGCATTACATCGACTTATTAATTAGTTCCAGTAATTGCAGCAACAAGTATTTGGATCCAAGCAGCCCCCATTCTTCCAACCAGGGCCCTGTGTGTCGCACACTTCCTGACATGTTGGTATTTGGCAACCCACCAGATGAATTGGATCTATGCTGCAGCGTCTCTCCTCATCACCCATAACTGTACCTTGTAGAAATTAAAATTACAATATTAATATTATAGGGTTAAATTAAAATTATATGCAAAATGCATAAAAATAAAATCCTTTTCAGACATAGTGAAAGTAAGCACAACCGAATGATGAAGTTTATACCTGGATCGATACCCAAAATAGTTAATTATATGATTGGAGCGGATGCAAAATCGAAAAACCCGATCTGTATGCGTTCAATTAAAATTATTTGTCTTTGCAAGACAAGTTTGTTGGACCAAAACTTAACCAATCTGAAATCAACTTGAATTGAAAAATGTCCCGGCCCAAAATTGAAATACAACCTAACCTTATCAATCTGGATATGCTCTGACCTAAAGTTAACTCGATCAGAAGCCGAACCAAATGACCTAGTCGTCAAATCTAATTAATCTTTTTGTTTGTTTTAAAATGTAATCCCCCCCCCCACAAAAAAGTGAAGTGAAAATTATGGAGTACGTACCATACGAGGAGATTAAGAGTAACGATAGAAGAAAGAAAACAACTGAAAAGTTCTTCATCATCATGATTTAATGAATTTAATTGTTGTAAATCAAACTAATTCTCCTCTCGTAATATACTAATTATTATTGTAATTGATTTTGGAGAACTAATTGATAGATGCATGCATGCATGCATAATAAGGTAAAAACGAGGCTCTAGCTTTTTGGCTAGGTTAAATGTTAACCTTGTTTTTTTGGCAACAAAATCAGGATATAACCATAAAAAGATATATTCATAATTTGTTTTTTTTTTTTGGGTGTAAAAATTGTATTTTTAGATCTTATAACATAATCTTCCTATTTACCTTCCTTAGGAAAAATATTATTGATAATTTGGTTTAATTTGGACAGATTTTTGTTTATAAATACAAGCTACCAAACACACAAAAAGGCTCTTGTGTGTGCCATTATATTATGTTTCTCATATGGGTTTTTTTTTTTTGGGGGGGGGGGGGATATTCTTGTGTATGTAAATTATTTCAATTTGTAATTTCTTTGAGGGCGATTTATTATTACCAAAACTATAGGTTCAAATCCTATCTATAGGAGATTCTTATAGAATTGATATCAGTTGTATAAATTCCCAATGACGGTGACTAGAATATTGGAGGATAGGATATAAAGTTCATATCCATGTCTAAATTTTTTTTGATCTTGCTGCTAGTATGAATGTAAAAGATTTCTTCACTTTCACCACCAAATTTTGGGAACTACTTGATTTAAACAAAATGTAGAACTAAAAATCACCGTATTATCATTTATGATCATCAACACATGTTGGTTCAAGTGGTTTGACATTTGTTCCCCTTAAGTAATGTCCCGATGTTCGAGTCTTGTGAATGGAGGACTAAAGGCTAAAGCTAGTTTGTCACTTGATCCCAGCCAGCCCTAGCATTGCTTTCACTATATCTTGGGTTGACATACAATCAGGGTTCATCATGCAGTGCTCAAACCTTCCTCATCAATGGTAGGCTTTTTTCATTAAACTTCAATCAAGTAAAGGAAGAAGCCTCAACTAAAAATTTGATTATTTACACTAGTTAACAGCTACAACCACAGTACTAGGAGGTTACTTTTCCTCTCTACGACTTTACTTTCTACATTAGTCTGCGCGGTGAGCAGATCGGTGAGGCAGTCAGCACACTTGCTGACCTGCGATCTGGTAATCTGATATCCTCAACTTTTTCAGGGGAAGACAATCAGCTGAGTGAACAAAAATATTCACAGCTTCAGAAGGCAGAAATTGATCACACCAGTGTGTCACCTTTGGCCTTGATGTTGAATTTGCAAAGCGGGCAGGTAGCATTTATCCGAAGCCATCTGCTTATGCATCCGAAATGGAAGTAGTGGTTGCAAGGAAGGCTACATAGTTCAGCTCCCTCGACATATTGAGTTAAGCAAATGCAGCATTCCTGCAGGGTAACAGTATAGGTTAGATCCTGGGGATAGCATCACCCAATGTACCCTCCAATTCAATTGAAGTCTGGCCCAGCCCGGCATGGCTTACTTCCTTTCATTGGGTGAACCACGCTGAGCAAAGCCCACTGGCCACTAGGGGCAGGCACTTGAGGAAGAAGGTGAACAGTACACAAATATGACATCTTATACAATGCTAAGTTTTTCAGCAATTCCGGCCTTCTGGTTACGGGCAAAATATGGCAGGTCACATATGTTTGGAAATCACACAGATGTTCTTAGTATGCAACAATGAGCCATGTGAAACACTTAAACCAAAAACAATGCAACGAGGAAAAGACTACTCAAGAGAGTTATTCTTATCAAAGGCAATAATAAGGCAACAGTTCTTACTGAATCTTCCAATTGCAAAGCTAGTTTGTCAGCAGAGTGCCAATCACTGGATTCAGTAGAGGCAGGCAACCTCAGTGCACAAGACTGATGAAGCCTATACTTGGGGAGAAGTTTGATTTCATCTTCTGATGCACCTTCTCTGATTGTCATGGTATACGCAATTGCTAAGATTGGGATACAACAAAAGAGAGCTAGACAAATGACAAAGGCTATTCCTATGCAGAATATCATGAAGAATACATCGAGTGCCAGGAAAACAACTGCCAACCTGCAAATGAACAAAGATATCCTCTGTTATGTTACCTCAGTGTAATGTAACTAGAAGCCATCATCTGAAATCTGTAATGCCATCACTTATATTTAACTAGTACGCTAATGCAGAAAACTGCAAATGTCATACAAAGGCAAACCATTTAACACTGAACTCAAAAATCAGCATGCTCAACCAAATCAAGATAGCTATCTGCAAAAATATGACCAACATGTTGGAACCCAAAACTTTGCTCCCTAAGCGCTTAGCTGATGTAGAGGTCACTGTTACTCAGCGTGCTATTTTCTTCTCTAGAGATGCTCATCATCGTTGTGCTTCAGATCACTGACCTATTCAATATATGGCTGCACATTCTCCCCCCCCCCCCAAAGTTTTCGCCACCTTGCTACTACTCAAACTACAATCTATGACAATTTTACAATTTTTATTCCACTAATTTCCATGATATTTAAGAACATAACTGTTACCCATTTATTCACACAAAGGATCAGAAAGTAGATTCAAAAGGAAAATCCGTAAACTCATGCATACCAATAAAGATACGGAGCATCCTGCAAAAGAGATCGGCCACCCGTCACGACACAGTAAAATCCAAAAACCCACCAAAATGATGATGCTATTGTGTTTGCTGATTCCAATTTCTTCAAGGTGCTGAAAGACAAAAGGTAGCAGAATAAGCAAAACGGTGATGCCCTCAACGAACCAGCATAGACATAGGACAAAACAGGATGGCACAGCACTATTGGAAGTAATATTTTTTCCTGAAGTAAACGGTACTGCCCAGTATGTGTTACAAGGAAGTAAACCACATAAGCAAAAGCAGAACAGAGATTGTTGCTTTGCATATTTATTTTCACAAGCATAGCTCCAGACGGAAAATACATGAGAGAGAGGATATACTTCTAGTCAATCTTCCAAATTCAGCCCCCCCCCTCCCCAAAAATGTCCGTAAGCAGATACAGCTTTGAAGATGGATTGTCAATGCACAAGCAATTCTAAAAGGGGCTGGGTCATTTTAGGTTCCTTGTGGTTCTAGACAGAGTACTTTTTGAGTTTTGACAGCTCCATTTGTACGATGCAGGCCAATAAAAACTGGGGAAAAACAAAAGGCAGCTCCAGTCTTTACGAAAAATGCAGAGTCTATGACAGATGATGGATTGCTAAGACAAACATAAAAATAAAATTATAAAAAGACTGTAGTTTCCATGACATGTATGACCACATAAACACTTCATTTGCCCAAGTGGCTTATCGGGAAGATTTGACAGAAGCACCAGCTATAGCCAGCTTAAAAAGCAACATGAGTACGAGATAGTTGAACAAGAAACGATACATGACAGCAAACATCAGTACATAATAAAATGAATAAAACCAAGTGCATCTTAAAAGAAATCATTAAGCATTAGAATCTTAATTCTCAAATAAACAAATTAGATAACTGAGCCCCCTTCCCCAATCAACCACCACAACAACCTCTGCCCCCCACCAAAGATATGCATATCCTTTGATCAGATCGAAGTGCCAATCTGCAACCTTTGTGGAACAAATCAATAGTGGTATGAAGGTTATGCTTATCATATAGCAAAGATTCCCTTGATTTTGAAAGATGCCAGCTCACTCATATAAGCAATTTATCAAACATTTCAATATTCCGTTCAGTACAAGCAAAAGCATTAAGACACAGACATCACTATCAATCATAATCAATAAACCTGAAACACTCCCTACCCAAAGTTCAATCAAATGGCTACATTGAATACTCATCCATAACATTCGTATGAACCATTTTGGGGCTTCATCCTATTACACGCATAAGCCACCAAATCAAAGGCATCCCTCTCATCAGAATCATCAAACCATTAACCCACAAAAAATGACTTAAATTGATTAACCAATTCCTCGAAAACAACCTCAATAAGAACAATTAACAACGAAAAACAAGCTCAATCAGAAGCATACATACCTACTGGGAATGTAACCCTGGCCATTAATTCTCCACTGATAGTCATAATAAACACAACCCACATGCAAAAGACACTGCATAGCATACCCACCAATCCAAACCCTCAAAGGGTTCGAGGGTTTCTCTCTCATCGTGAATAACAACCCAACAATGGATACCAGAACAAAACCCAGATTCCAAATTACGTCGAGGACAAAAAATGGCTTGGAGAAGCCGTGATTTGCGACCGACCCATAATCGGAAACGTCTTCGTTTTGACGGTCGGAGTCGATGCAAGGGCATAGAGGAAGAGGGAGAGAGAGAATGACTCTAAGATAATCCCTTATGCAGCTTGTGGGTCTAGAATCCTCCATTGATGGAGGGCTCTCAGAGATTAAGAACCAGCTGCTTAAAGCTGAACTCTTTCTGATTTGTTTTGCGTTGTGTGTATGAGTATGAGTGTCTGAGAGAGAAGGTGAGGTTAGTTAAACTAAAGATGGAGTTTTGATGTGATGGGGATGGGAAGAAATCAGAAATGGTGTTTGTTGGAGATGACTCAGAATTTAGGAATTGGTGTTTTCAATGTGGGGTTCGAGTTTTGGATGTATCAGTCAAAGTTGGGAGATGGATTAGGTTTTTTTCAAAGTCAGAATATGGAATTTATGTATTTTCGGACAATATGGTGTTTTTCTTATTCCTCAGCTTCTCCAAACAAGTAAACAACCCACCCCCTCCCCAAAAAAAGAGGGAAAAAATATTCCTGGAGCTTCTTAACCTTAATGATTGGCAGCAATTTTTTATATATTTTCAGAAGTAGATGCTCTTATTATCTATATGTATATATTTTTTACTCGTGTATTTATCATATATTAATTTTTTAATATATATTTGATGATGTGACTTGTGAGAGTATATGCTCCCAGAAGTATGATATACATATTATTGGTTGGCACGGTTCTAATAAAATGCTTTTTTAAATATGTTTAGGAAATTTCAAGTTTATCTTCAGCAAATCAAAACATTAATTTCTAAAATCTTCTGTTATTATTGGGTCATGTCCTTCCTATGATTAATAGATACTATATACTTTTCAACTCCAGTGAAACTATATTAGTATATATATTGCTAATTCATTTAGGCATTTAAAATAAGAAGTTACAATCTTTTTGGAGGTATTAAATAATGGATTATTATTAATTTAGAATTTTATCTGTTTAATTTGCTCATAGAAATATGCTATAACTAACATTTTCACATGTTGTCCAATGCATTAAACATGTCACATACTCCCATTTCCATGCCTAGTACTTCATTACTTGAAACAGACAGACTTGACACCTGTCACTCTATTCCCTTGGAGAGAGACTGGCTTCACAAGGTGCATAGGAGCTAATAGTACTATTCTTCTTTAGCTTGAATGTCTAAATCCTCAATTATTGTCCCACTACAAACTCTATGATAAACCAGCCACAAAATCCTTATAATTAATGCCTTGGTGATCTCATACCCCACCACATGAATATGTTTTGTCCTGAAATTACCCTTGAATGTTATTAACTATAAAAATATATAATACAAAAGAATTTGTATGATCTTTTACAAAACTACCCAAAAAAAATACGTATGCTTATACTCTTTTGCCCTCATGTTATAGCTTGTAAAGAACAAAAAATATAGAAAACTGAAACTAGCCGTGTTTTATTCGGTAAAATAATATTCATTTGATATCCCTATGCATTTTTCAAAAATCCATTTGGAGCATAATGTTTAATGAAACATAAATTTTAATAATAATATTCATCAATTAAACTTTATAGAACACATAATTATTTCCACATCGTGTTGTGCTCCGAAGTCCAAATGAATCTATGGAAAGTAGCTGGGTACTTAATGGGATATATCCCAATGATGTATTTCATTAATATGAATGATAATTTGTATACATTAGGCATCTTAAAAATGCTTCTTTTGAGACCATTAAATGATACACAACAATGGTTTCATGTAGTTCTGCACAAATGTCCGTGTATGCCCATTTTGAAGGGAAGCCATCATCTGGGAATTTCTGATGTGAATGAGCTTAGAAGGAAGATTTAAGGCTAGAATGATCAGCTTCCTTGAATTGCACATAACTGGATTGTTCTTGTAACAAATCAAATGATGTCAAAGAATGGGGATCCAGCATCACATATGTATGCTCATCGCTGCTCATCTGAAATCCACTCGAACGTGGAACCACCTGCAAAGTGCAACCCACAAAAACAGGTGATCAGAACATTCTAGCCATCAGTGCATTTTAATGTTTGTTCATTGCCTTAACACCTAGCATATCGATCATTCTGGTTTGTTTTAGATTCAGTTAGCTTCGGATTGTCTTGCATCACCTATGGAGCTGGCAAATGGGTTGCAATGGGCTTGTTTCAGTTTGGTCGATTTCACCTCACTGACCGAGTATTCAGATTGTCTTGCATCATTTTTGCGTTTAGGTAATGCTGACTCGATCCTAAGTCTTTGCTATCAGTCTCTCTGATAAGCTTATCAACAATGGTTCAATAAATTAATATGATACGTTTCACTCAGAATCAAACAGCAAGATGGTGAATGTATGCTCGCTGGGACCCCAGAAAGCATGAGCTTCAGATATTACCTTTGTGGGATTTTCAAGTGAATTCTCATCCAATACATTAGGAGAGGTGAGGACAGTCTTCTTTAATCCAGTCAACTGTAAAGAACTTCTATCGAAATCAATGTTCATCTTGAGGTTCACATAACTGTTTCCAAAGTTCACAATCTGCACAAATCACCATTCTCTGTTACTAAACAAGAACGTGAGGGACAATGCCCACACTATGCTCTTGGAAGTACATACCCAACCTACAGATAGTTCATGTGCCTATGTAAACATTTCTCTACAAAACCCTAAATTCTATGCATATTACATAGTAAACAAAAATGTGTCTTCTAGTAGTCCACTCCACACCCCCCCCCCCAAAAAAAACCCCAAAGAAAAGAAAGGGAAGAAAGAAAAAAAACTCTAAGAAAAAGAAAAAAAAGAAAAAAAGCGGCTGCTTAGGTCTGAATTTTGAGTGTGGTTAGTTTATAGGGGAAGAACATTTCCATCCAAACTTCTGTATAGGAATGTCAACAAGGAGACAAGTACAGCTGAGCCTTGAGCAACCCATATCATTTTATCATGATCACATCACAAACAGCTTGTAGAGGATTGTCGTAAAGAAGACAAGAAAAGTTGATTGGACCTTAAGAAAACCACATGATCTTGTCATAATTACATTGCAAAATTCAAAAGGCAGCATCACGTAAAATATTGATGCTTAGGAGCCCTAGTTGGAAGATGGTCTAATGCCATCAAGCCAAGGACTAGTTGGCCCAGCCTGGAATTACCCCACCCCCCCACCCCAAAAAAAGAAACACGGACCCAGCCCCCACTTCACCTTACCAGTTTGCGGCCAAGCACCCAGTACAAAAATAAATAAAGTAGAAAAATGTCCAAAGTCAAGTATGTAAATAGTGTGCAAACCTTAATTGTTATGTAATTCTTGTTGTCTGTCACATTCTTCCAACTGATGGCGGAGGCTACAAGTAAAGCTGAGGAATTTCCTTGAAGTGTGCTATTAAGAAGGGTAGCTCCACTGGACTTGGTAAAGAAATGCTGCATCCAGTAGCTAGGAGTACCGTATACATCAGAGGAGTTGAAGACGATTGCATCTGGATTCCATCTTCATCACCAAAGTTTTCACAAATCCATTATCAGGAAGGGACCAAGTACTGAGTGTGAAATACGGGAGGGGAAGGATAGAAACATTTTTCTGAGAACCTAAGAAATAAGATAATATGGCCATTACTGAAGATTTGGACCCCATTTTCTCCTAAGCTACCCCTACTAGACAGAAAACTTTGACAGTACAAACAGTAACAAACCCTACGTTCATCTGCCAAATGTGGGTCTTGGGAGATTAAGATGTGTATAAGATTACCCATCTCAAGAAACTTCAATTATAAAGGGGGAAACGGATACCTTCTGTCATTGACATTCACAAAAAGAGGAGCATAGCTCGCCATCTCAACAACGTCACTGCATTGAAAAAACAATTGCTATTTGTCATGAATCAAGATGAAGCATACTGCTAAAGGCACAAAGACCACCCTCCCCCAAAACAAGCATGCACATTCCTTTTTTATGTATGTTGCAAATCAAGTACAGGTTACATTTAAACCTACAAGCAATCAAATTAAGATCTCATATGTCTCTCAATAAACATTTGACAGTTAAGAAACAGTCAGCCAAATTCAGATACACAGTTCATACACTGACAAACAAGCAACACAGACCTATTCCTCTCTATTCCAGTAAGGAATGCAGCCTCAGCCAATGCAGCAAGAAGGCTTCCTGTTCCAGCATCTTTTCTATCAGTCACAGCATATTCACTCACAAAGGCCTGTTCAGAATAGTAGCAGAAAAGGTGAGAGGCATTCAGTCACAAACAAGACTTACCAAATTTCTAAGGGGCATATTAATATACCTTTGGGCCACTACGCATTGTATTATCAAACCTATGAGTCTTTGAAAACATGTCATTTGCCGATGTATATATCTGGCAGGAGACAACAGACAAGGCAAACATGAGTTCCGATTGTACAAATATAGAGTATCATCACATAGACATGGAAAAGAGATTTTAAGATTTTACATGAAAATCATATAGATCAGCTGGATGATCCAATGGTCTGGATGAGCCGTCACAATTTGAGATCACTTGGATGTCTGGGTAGGCTTTCTTCAAGGCATCATAAAACTTCAGGTAATTTCCTGGTCAAGGTGGGATGAAGAATGATTCTGATTCTATTACAACAATGACAATAACAACAATAACACCCAGTGTGAATTATGCCTCAATAGGTCTTCAGAGATCCGAATATAGGCAAACTCACATTTGCAAGTAAAGAGGCTGATTCCAAGAGACACAAAAAGGTTGCTGAGATCATTTTTTATTTAGTGAATTTTTGTAAGCAAATGGATGAGATTGACCTCCACATGATAAACCAACATAGCATTAGAACGACATCCCCTACAGCGTCTACTGGTTTCTGAATAGTATAGATATGAAACAATAAATTGTACGAAAAAGAGTGATAGATTGATTCCGGATGGCTATGATTTTGCTACAGATGGCATAAAACCAAATACCAGACAAATACACGAACACATACCTTGATAGTATGGCTTCCCACAATCTTCATTACCAATGGCAACATATTTGAGATCAAAAGGTTCTGGATGTCCCATCGCAGCTCGTTTGGAACCCCATGTAGAAAAAGAATCACCTCTAGCAAACTCAATGCTATCAAGCATTTCCTACATTCAGGAGACATTTTTGAGGATGATATTGAACTCACAGAATAAGTAGAGATTGCTGCATTAAATTTTGCTCTGAAAAGAACTAAAACTGAATGAAAGTCAGAAGAAGAGCTGTTGTATGAACCCTTGCGATGCTTGTGCAAAATATAGCTTTCAGATGTGGAAGAAAACAAGGCATACTTGCACAAAAGGCGAAATATCTGCTGTTTCAACTGATTCTTGATGGCTAATTCCTGTAACAGGAACAGAAAAACATAAATTGATCCATTACAGAAGAAGGGTTGAAATGGGGGGAAAAGACAATCATTCAATTCCAACAATGTTCATACCATTATTGATTACCCACACTGGAGCTGCACCGAGGTCCTCAGCCAACTACAAAAACAGATTTAATTACACTCGAATTCTGCTTTCTCTGTGGTCCTTCCCAGAGAAGGTGCCATAGAAGAAACAAGCAGAGAAAAGAACAGGGTTCATACTTGGAGAAATTCAAAATAACCAAGCCCATCGTCAGTCCAGTAAAACCACACATCACCAAAATGTCCTGGTCTCTCCTCCCATGGTCCAACAGTCTCTTTCCAGCGAAAAGCATTTCTCAGAAATTCTCCCTCAACAAAACAACCACCTGATGAAAAGCTTACTACATCAATACTTGGATGACAAGAAGGGGATTCATTAAACAAGATCATAACACATTGCCTCCAAGCCTCAGAATAAATAAATAAATAAATCTTGCAAGGAACGAAAATGAAGAAAATTGCCAAGATCTCTTGTAAGTACAAGATAGGACTACTCTATGATAAAGCTTACCAGGGAATCTGATGAATCGTGGTTCCAAAAGGCTAAGCTTTTCAAAGAGATCCTTACGGAATCCATGTCCCTATGTGAAACATTAAATTGCCAAGTATAAGAAAAGATCCTTTAAGGAATATTAATGAAGGTTAAACTTTTTTCCCTAGGTATGCACAAATTTAAGATTAATTTAAGATTAATGCTTTATTTCCCACATATGAACCCCAAATCTATTCAAATGGACTAAGTCTAGGCCCTAGGGGTTTCTGGAACAGTGATTCATGACAATATATGGACATTCTTCTTTTCATAGTTAGTTATACTTACCTTGTAGGTATCTGTGGGCATAGCCGATACTTGGTCAAACCATATGACACCTTTTTTGGGAGTTGTTATCTGAAGCCTTGAGTTTGTATTAGAACTATTAGATTCCAGCATAACTTCCATCCTTGTCCAATTTGTCACATTAGATGCATCGGCACTGCAACAAAAATAGGCCATTAGTATCGAATGCATGTACAAACAATAATGACTAAGCTGTGTGAATACTTGCAGAAAGGGCAAAATTCTTACACAACATTCTTAGTAGCTAGCACTTCTTCTCCGTCAGAGCTAGTAAATGACACAGATAGATTTATTGACCCAGACGATCGAACATAAAAGACTACTTTATAGGTCTTCCCTTGTTCAATGTTCTGCAATATTTAGTAGAAAGTAAGCAGGAGAGAAGGGTCACGTAGATATTCTGCAAACAACTTATGCTCCAACAATTAGAAAATGAACCTACAGGCAGACAATAATAGGCATGCAAAGCAAAAATATACACAATACTTTAATAGGCAAACAGCAAGTAAAACAACTGGAGTATCTAAAAAGTATAATCACCCTTTCTATCTGTAATTTAACAAGGGAAATGTCTTTATATGGCTTATCCATGACTTATTGAGATATATAGATTTAACTAAGAATAAATGATGATGATGACTCATTTTCATGTCACTGAGATTGCTAGGCTCTAAAAGTTCTACTCTGCAATTCTAATTCTCCCCCATTTTAATTAGAGCCGCAGAGTAGCTAGTGCACTACTATGGTTTTTTATCATCATTAAGAACTTACCATGCCCCAATATCCCGGGTTATAGACTCCCACACCACCAGCAGGACAGACGACAGAACCATCACTGTCACATAAAACTTCCATCCGAAGAGCCACCTTGTTACGCTCAAAACATGACGAAAGATCAGTAGAGACTTTTATAGATGATTCGTCTCCGATTATTGACCAAGGCTTGATTATTGACGGAGCATGAAGGCCTCCAGATTCAAATCCTACAACCACAAACTTGCTATATTAAGCATGAGCTATTTACGAATCCACAGCTTTACTGGGAGTAACTGCGTGCAAAAGTACAATAAAAGTAATCTGTTCTCTGTCAAATTTGATTAGCCAGCACCATCAAGTTTCCAACTTTTGATGCTTAATAACACTCATAGATGTCCAAAAACAGCCAAATTGTTAAAGAGAAAAAGTCTTATCAAGGGTTTCTTTCTATCCACAACTATTTTAGCTTGTGGAGAAAACTGAAAAGACAGTTGTTTCACAAGTAAGAGCATTCAGACATACCTCTGTTGCTCACAAGCTCTGCCCAAAGTCCACCTGCTCCAGCATGATTGATTTCCTGTATATATAACATGGAAGCCCGTAATTATCCACATTCCACATAAACAATATGTCAACTTCTAGGGCCTAAGGTTGAAATGAAGCTTTAATTTGTATGGGCCTTTCCATCAAAGTCCTTATGAAACAGAATGAAGATCAATGTTCCAAAGATAATGACCTCAAAGAATATCCCAAATAAGTTATCAGGAATTTGCCTGACAACAGAAGAAGTATTCATGACGAGGGTTGCTGATTGGCTCTGCTCATATGTTCCAGCATCATACGAATTGCTCAGCACGTATACCCCAATTAATATGAACACGGGGAGATAATGTGCGGGCTTGGAAGAGCTCATTGTTGCCCTTTAACACATCAACTTTTGCCAATCTTCAAATATTGCAGTCTGTGATCAAATACAATCAAACAAGGCAAGACAAAATAATTACTGTAGTAAGTTATCAGTAATAATACATCTGCAAACTACAGAAAATCCCATTCTGGCATTTTAAAACAAAATTCAGCCAACCATTATTCTCGCCTAAAATGGAAATCAGCAGCAAATAGCTAAACATTAACCCACAAAGGAAAGTTAAAAAGGAAAAATAAAAACAACAGTTCACCGCCCGTATTCTGAGTTATTTTGTTTGATGATAGTATAAAACCAACGAGAGATATTCTTGATTGGCACTTTGATTACTTGATTGGTAACAAACAAGCCCAACAAATCCAGGCATATAAATAATAAAAGAACAAGAATCAACCAACAGGCACAACAGGAACTCATGCAATAAATTCAAGCACTAACAGCCCAACAAAAGTCAAAATAGCAAAAAGTGAAACAAACCCAGAAATTATGGGCCCAAAAAAAAAAAAAAGAGTTGCCCATCAGAACCCCAACCGATAGTTAACTACAAAACATTACATACTTGCTCAAATACTGCTATATGTTTACCTGGGTGGGTCACCTGTCTAATGCTAATATAAATGATGAAAGAACAAGAATCAACAGACATAACAACAGCAATCCATGCCATTCAATTCAATCACTAACATACTAACAAAAGTCAACACATCAAAAAGTGAAACAGACCCAGAAATTATGGGTGTAAAAGAAAGTTGCCCATTGAAATCCCACCTGGGAATTAACTACAAACCACTACATCCTCGCTCTAGTAATGCTATATGTTTACCAAGGTGACCTTGGAAAGGGTAGCCTTCAAACCCAGCTGTGTATATGATGAAAGAACAAGAATCAACAGACAATACAACTGCTACTCAAGCAATCTAAATATTGAACTCAATCATTAACAGACTAACAAAAGTCGAAGTAGCAAAAAGTGAAACAAACATGAAACTATGGGTGCACAAGGAAGTTGCCCATTAAAATCCCAACTGTGAATTAACCAGGAAACATACACACTTGCTTAAAAATTGCCATATATTTACCTGGGACAGGTAATGGAAGTCTTCAATTAAGTTCTCGTTAATTCTCAGATATAAAAGAGAGAAATTTTGAGATGAAAAGTGGGAAGCAGAGAAGATGAATATATATAGAGAAAAAAGGCAAAGATTGAAGTGAATCAAAGGCCATGAACAGGGTTTTCGCCGGAAAATTGAAAAGATCGCTGAAGATAAGTCTGCCTTTGCTTTCACGGAAGAATCCTTGAGGATTCAGCCTGTAATAACACTTTGGTTACTGGATAACTCTCTCAAAACGTTAATCCAAATAAAGTAATGTTCATATAATTGGAAAAAGAATTGATTTTTAAAGTGCATATGATCTGGATTAGTGGACCCTGGCTTGATGCTTTTATATTCGCATGGATGGGTGCGTGTCTTAGTGTCAGCAGTGAAGTGTTTGTCAACACCTGCCCTCCTCCAACTTCAATTCGCCTGCTCTGGTTTTGTTGGAGGGACACTACCCAACTCTTTTATTTATTTATTTTTTTGGTGGTTGTTTACAGAATAATAAAAAAAGAATTATAAAAATTAAGGATTTATAAATAAACAAAACTATGAGATGTTCATAGTCATGATTAGACTTAAATATTGGTCAAAAATAATTTCGTATGGAACTGGACAGCTATATTAATGTGAAAAAAAATATTCATATAATTAGAAATATTAACTACTTTGTTAGAAGAAGGATTGAACTTGAACTTTGATCAGCTACCTAAAAGCTTAGTTCTAAATCTTTTGGAGATTAAACATGCATCTCGGTGATTAAGTTCGATTAAATGTTTAACTCTAATATTACATCAATTTACTTTTGCAATAATGAACAAAACTAACATTGTCGACCATAATGTGTTAGAATTACGTCTTTCTGAATGCCATAAATTAATCAAAAGGTTTTGTCAAACGAGTGTAAAATTTAAAATAATATAAAACTTGTATGTATTCCATAATTTGGTTGAAAAGACAAATATTGGACAAATACTGAATATATGTCTACAAGTTATCTTTTAAAATGGTGTGCACTGTGCAGCTCTTCTGTATCATATAAAATCAATAACAAAAAAGAAGAAATATTTCATTGGTTAGAAAAGTTTTAAATAGTCCCCGTAAATGCTGTTGAAATCCACCCTTATGAATAAAAAAATATAATCAAAATTATAGATAAGCATTTTAATTTTAGGTCAGTTTTTTTCCGCCCTAATAATTGATTCTCATTTGAAAACCAGAATTAATGGTTAAGTTAAATATGACTTGCCATGACGAAATTGAGAAACCTATTTAAGGATGGAAACTCAATCTAAAACTGAAAGGAACAACAATCCAATCAATACAGTAAGTGAGAATTTGAATCCAAGCAAAGATTAAAGTGGCCAAGGAAGATGAGCACATCCAAACTTTTGCCCTTTATATTATGACATAAAAAATTAGCTACTCTGGACTTTGGAGTTCACTGCAAGCAGGAATAAGACAGACACTAGCGCTTCTTTGCGTAACTTTCCTGCAAATCCAACCACAAAGAAGAAAATCATGAGTTTGGAATGACAAATCCACTAGGAAGACGTGTAGGTCTTAGAATGGGCATTTCTTGCTTTCACTCTAAATCACTCAAACCATCCTCATACCTCAACCTAGTAAAATTTAACAAGTGATACTGCAATATCATAAAATGAATAATCAAAGATTCATGAAAAAATGGGTACCCTGAAATGATGACGCCAAAGTGAATGAAATATGATACAAAAAACACAAATTTTTTCCAAGCTTTCCATTTTGAATGCTGAAAGTCTAATATACAATCACTATTCACTAGAGCTTTGTCTCCCAGAAGAGTCTTCAGACCTTGTTGGTTTTGATATTTCGAGAATGCACAATGTTACATTGTGAGATCTGGGGTTCAACTATTGGAACTCTTGGCCACTTTGTAAGAAGACTACCAGATGATACCAGAAAACCCAAGCTGCAGAAAGCAGAATTTGAGGAGCTTTAACTAATCACCCAACAGCAGGTAAGATATGTTTGGAAAAGATTCAAAATGCTTGTTGATTTGAAGCACTTGATTTGAAGCACAGCTGACTCTGTTCAGAAGTAAACGACCTGCACAGCTTCTTGATACACCAAGCCCATCCGAAGGGGGGTACGAGAATAGCATGACATTAACTCTGGAATGTACCTACGATGAGAACAATGTAAATCCATAAAATGGCAGTAACGTTTCAATGTACCTTCAAACCCTCCCCTAAGAAATGGTTTTGGTACAGGTACAGGGTACAGCACACCAGACAGAAGGCAATCAACAAAGACAGTAATGGTCTAGCAAACTTGCCAATTTCAGCCCATATTACACAGTGATCGACATCAAAATGCAAATTGTTTCAGCCCACTAGAACATGCTATAAAGGTTTGTTATGTACAAATCACCCAAAAATAAAGAAAAATTGAAATAGCAGATACTGTGCCGAAGAAAGCTCATGTTATCGAAAGATATTGAAAGAGACATACCTCAACTAAGGAAGAATATGAGAACGAAATAAAAGAGGGTAGGTGCAGCAGTAACCAGTGCTCCAACACTGAACAGAAATAAGGGGTTCAAATTAGCCAGCATCCAATGCCAGATAGTACCAGGTTGGAAAAATAGGGTATTTACCACAGAAAGCAAAGGTCCCTGCTTGAATTTATTGTGAAAAGCAAATGCAAGTGGCTTGGGATTGTTCCCTGGGCCTCTAATGAATCCTCTGGATACACAGTAGACAGTTAGCATCATCAAAGTTTTAGGTTACACTCAAATTAGTATTGTACCATAAATATGAGGGAAAATAGGGACTAGGACATAGATGCAAAATATCTTAAAAAGCTGCATTGAACAAACAAGGGTAATATGAGCTGAATTAGTACTAACAAATATGAAGCTCACATTAGAGATGCAGCAATCAGGGAAGTCCTCCGAACATCATATATCGCAATAAGACCCTGGTACAACTCATCTGCCTCTTTAAAAGATATCGCTAAGCGTTCTCCTGAAGCATCCCAAGCTATCTTCTCAATTTTCTGACTGCAGTAGATAGTTTTGTGGGAGTTAATATATTCACTAAAATATTACCACGCAAAAATTTTTACCAAGAACGGATCATTTATCCATGGAAAAGCCTTGATGAACAATTTATCATCTATATATGGATACCCTTTCCTTTCAATAAGGGTGGCAGTCTACAAGCCCCTTGAACTGCCTCAGCTTCTTATTGTCATGAAATAGCTGGCAGTCAATGCATTTCAAATAGTGGATCCCAGGGAAATAGACTTTTATATTTGGAGGGATATGCTGCCTGCGTCTATGAGAAATATATCTCCTCCCTCTAACATCCAACCATCGCACTCACAGAGACCAGTTTACACATTCAGTAGAGTTGGCAATGCTATACAAAATTCTTAAGCAGGTAGGATTCCTCCGGAAGTCACATCATCGACAATGAGGACTGGATTTGACACAAAGAAGCGTACTAGGAACTAGGAAGACATTGTTAGCAACTGATACCTTGCTGTTATGGTTGCCATCTCTGGCAAATCAACAGGGACTAAGTGTGCAACTGGATGGAAGAAGCAAACAAGTGTTACTGCTAGACTATAGCTCACATAAAAAGTAACCCAATGAGAAACAATTGTGCAAATAATATGGTTTCAAACACCTAGAGATGGAGGCTTTGATGCAAAGTGAATGGAGCCCAGTGTGGAAGATTCAGAGAATGCAAGCAATACCATACGCCCATCAGGATCCCATACTGCTCCCTGTGAGAAATAAAAAAGAGTGGAAATATATTTTAAAGAAAAAAATCTGTTTGCTACATCAAACACAATAGCACAATGATGTCAGAAGAATAAAACAAGTCCATAATCTAAAAATAGAACATCAGAACAAACAATTAAAACATGTTACCAAAGGAGAAAGACAAAAAGTAATGACACCAATTCTGAGGATTGAAGTTGATACCTCTGCATTAGAGTATTAGAAACTTAAAATTTGAAAGCCAATGCCATGTCCAAATAAGAGTGGACTTATGGGCTATAATTTCATCACAATCATCAAAAGCACTAATGACAGTTGCATCAATACTTGTAGAGTTCTGCTTTCCTAAAAGAGTCAAGGGAGAAGTGAAGATGGCATCTACCTTTAAAGAATGAAGAACTGACGTCCACTTTGGCAATATATAAATGTCAAATAAGAAGACACCAATTTTACTTACATCAACTGTAACCAACTAATCATGAACATAAATCAGTCATAGACAAAGAAGTATGCAAGAAACTAGGAAGGCAAATCCCCCAAAGCAAGCAAATAAGTAAAAAGGAATCTGCATTTTTCCAAAAGAGAGTTCAGTCGGTAAGTTATCACTTATCACAATATATGCACTTACTGTGACAAAGCCACCACTTGAAGACCAGGGCTCTGACGTCCATGTCGCTGTCTCCCATAAATAAAATGTACCACCACTGCAACCACCACACCCCCCCCCCCCGGGGGGGAAAAACCCTTAATAAATCTGATGCAACATCATTAAGTTATGATCGTACAAACTTCAGAACATACAACTTAGCTGCAAAGAAGTAATCTCCAGTAGGGGACCATTTCAAGACTGATATGCCTCCCAATCCTCGTCGAATAGGAGTCCCAAAACCTGATTGAAAGCAGTAAATTCCAGTCAAAATAACGATAGTATTGGAGATACCAAACGAAAAACAAGGAACCCATCACAATTTTGGCCTATTGAATGGCATTCTACGTTGGCCTTCATTTCTTCAACTGATGTGAAGGATCGGATGTTCATCATAAATGATGCAAAAGAAGATCAAAGAGGAGAGGGATGGAAATCCTGAAGTCCATTTGGAGAGAAACTTGCCCTCCATTAACAGATCAAATGTTAGCCTTGAAAAATCAAGGTGCATTGAGGTGCAAAGGGTTCTAATGGCACAAGAATGCGGAGCCTATATGACTGAAATGCTTAAAAACTCATACCTTACACTTCAACTAATCTAATTTTTCTTGTAAATCATAACCCTATTTACTACAAAATTGAATCAAAACAACACATAAATAAGTACAAAAAGCTTGATCAAGTAATGATCTTCTTGTGTTGGATCCAAGGCTTGTCTAATGGCCAATCTACATATGATTCAGGAATCAGATTTTAAATTACTTGGAATCTTCAATCTGGGTTATGATTGGAAGAAATCTCACGCAATTGTTCAAAGGTTTTCACCCAAAATACATTAATTTTCAAGGCAAGTGTCAAATTGAACAAAATCTAGAGATATGATGAAGTAGTTTCTCACCTTTCCCTTTCTTGCTCAAGATAATTAATATGCAACTAAAGTCGGCCTGCCTCACATTAATTTTAAGACTGCTCAAGTTCTCTTAGAGATCCCTGAAATGAAACCTAATATGCTCACTTTTCACGATTTTGGGGGAAAACGTAAGAGAAACTCTTGGACTCCCAAACAAAGGCAGTTTCACATGGTTTCCAGGATTTTGAGGTGAATGTATGAGATGTCGTGTAATAGGGGCAATGTGCTCTTGCTGACGTCCAAAAGCTTTTAGGGTATTGTATAGCGTATTGACTTTCAAGATTGTCCAGTGTGCATCACGTCAACTTGTTTTTGGGCTTTTGAAACCATGTTGTAATCTACATGGGGTGCCATTGGAACCATATTACTCATTAAATTGCTCTAAAGCCACTAAGAAAAGTCCTCAGAAGTTTTGGCCAAACACTAGCAAAGCCCCTCATGACACCAGCGATGAAGACTAGTACACATAATTTTCAGTATTCTTGGAAGAAATACCTTGAAACTTGTCAACTGCTGACTATCTTCACCTGTAACATCTCAAACATTCTAGGGTGTCTAGGTTCACTCTAGATAGCTTTAAAGGGCATTGTATCCACCATAATGCCTGTTTTTGTGGCAGTCTAGAATGACACCCAAAAATCTACATAACAGGGCCAGTGAAGCCAGTATGGTGATTGAAATTACCAAAGAAAACATATACAACATCAAAATAGCTTTTTGATGTGGAGTAGATACTCTAGAGACCATAAAACAAAGTCTATTATAAACAATTTTCATGATTTTTGGAAATGCAGTAAGATTTCAGAACAATTAAGAATACATCATGTAGTCCATAATATCCATTTATAGGCATTTAAGAATCAGGGATGAAAATATACAAAGTTGGTGCTAATGAAACCATTATTCCCACTGAAATTGTCCAAAGGGAATTTTAGAATCAGAATAGATAAGCAAAGGTTCTTACGGCCAACCCTAAACCACCCACCCCTGGGAAAAAGAAAGAAAGAAAAAATTAAAGATGTTATCATACCCAGTTTTCAGGCTTTTGGAAAAATGTTAAATTAGCAGTCAAACAGTGAGCATAAGCTCCTCATGAACCCTCTAAATATCTAGGTGTTTAAAGACCACTTCTGAAATTTAGAATGTAATACTCGCCACCATAATTTCACTTTTGGGCATTCTTGAGTCAATCATTAAATCTACAAGTGATGACGATGGAGACATCATGCATTCATGCCCATTCAAATTGTTTAGCGTGTTTAAGCAGTTCTACAAAACACTGTTTTCATGATTTCAGATAATACCTTTGTAGTCGTTAATTGGTGATTATCTTATGTTTTTCACCCTTAAAATGTGCCAGGGTGCTCTAGGACGGCTATTGATGGTCAAAGTGTACTGCACATCATCATAGTCTGATCTTTACCATTATGGAAATTGGAATGACACTTCAGATGGATAAAATAGTGCCAATACATCCATTGTGGATATCGAAATTCTTTAGGCGGATATCTAAAATGTCGTACGTGATCATAATGTTCAAATGATGACCATGTGCTCACTCCTAAAATGTCTTAAAGAGTGTTTTGGGACCATCATAAATAGTCTGCCATGCATTGTGCACGATTATAACGGCTGTTTATGAGCATTTTAGAATTACATTTCTAAGTCTACAAGGATCGCCAAAGCCTTTAAAGTAAAGCACTTGATCAATTAAATGAAGAGAAGAATCAATCATTGTCTTCGTACTTTCATATAATCTCGAAGTCATTTGAATTATCGGCATAACAGACAACCAATATTGCAGATTGAAAAAAATTGTAGGCTATATTAGGCTCGAACACATGCCACAACTTAAATTCTCTCATTATTTTGCAGTGGCACCAACAAATCACAAATGAAACGGTTGTACCACATTCTTTGTACCATCTCCTAATATACATAGTGCTCATGCTAAATCCAATTCGGACATTATAAAAGGGGGTCAAAATCAGAGACAGTGAGAAGCTTGAAAACACTGAACGAGAAACTATGTGCGTACCTTGAGAAACATCCCAAATGGTAAAGGCTGAGCTCTCATATGATCCAGTGGCCAAATACGTGTGAAAAGTCAAGAAAATTCATAGTTATCATCAAATGGAGAACAATAAAACATACTTTCATTCCCTCAGGATAAAAATAAAATCCTACGAAAGTATTATTCTGTTTAACTGAGACATGCGGTAAGGATATTAGAGTTTCTTAACAACAACAAGCAGAAGACAGGTCATACTCTACTAAATAATTGAAATGAAAGCAACAAAGAGCCTTAAGGGGTCAGGCCTTATGGAACCTGACAAGTGCAAATGAACAGAAGGCCACCAAAGATTAAAGGGCATCAAACATAATAGCTGCTGCGCCCACACCTCCTATAAGCATTTTCTGGCACTATATCTTTCACAGTAGAGCATTTTCTGGAGCTGTATTTTTCAAAGTCAAAAGTTTCAAGGGGGCAGGCCCTCACCTGTCACAACAAGGAGGTATCCCTCAAAACTACTGCACACTATTAGGAGTTACAACACCGGCAGGGTAACATGAGCAGATGACGAAGAGGGGGGGAAAAAAAGGATATCTCCCATCAGGACTCCATGAGAGCGCACTGATGTCCTCACCACTCTGACTCTTCAGAAAATCTACCAAAGTCCATCTCATGCCAGAACCCTTGGAAATGGTGCCCACAAAAGGGGTGGCTCCAGATCTTACAGATGCTGGATTACCGGGGTATGAAGCAGCCCATATGCATATCCCTCCCCTGAATGGAAATTGTAACACCAATTAATTGTATTTGCAAGAAACAGATTGTAATATAAAGCACCACCACATGAAGAGGTATTTCACAATAGGATGTAGGGTGATGCTCACTTGCATGCCACAGAAAGTGTTCTTCCACTATTTGGCCTCCATTCAACAAGCTTGACTTCTCTTTGAAAATCACCATGTAAGATACTTGGATCTTTTCCCTCTGTTCAATCAAGAGATTATGCCCATAGGAAACAGCAGGATTCAATAGAAAAGTAAGAGAATATTTGTTCATGAAATTGTCATCTGAAAGAGGTTCTCAGGGTGGCCAACTTCCTTTGACCATAAGTGCTTTCTAAGAGGACTTCTTTTAATTAAGGACTTCAAAATTTCACATTTCTCTCTTCATTTACCTTTCCCTTTTCACTAAACAAAGCAGGGAAGTTACATTTCTCACACTCATTTCATCTAAATACAAATAGCTCAATAAATGTTGAAGGAAAGAGATTGTAAACAAACAAAAAAAAAAATTAAGGGGATCCTCACAACAAGAAAGAGTGGACCGAGAGAACAAGAAACACACCATTATCCTCGTAATCACGAATTGTGACCTGATTTGCTCCAGAGATAAAGGCCAATACATGCTTGTGTTGGTGCCAACACACTCCTTGCAAATTCACTTCTGTCAGCAAATGCACCTGTAATTAAACACAAAAACTAAGAAGATTGAATTGATGTAACAAGCATATTACCAATTCCTTTTCCATCTCCATCTTACTATATGTCTATCGTATTCCCAAACCAGAAAACTTGATCAGAACTAGGCCCACTCAAATTATACCTAACACCTATCTGTTGCCCCAAATCTCTAGTTATTTTCCATCCAAGCTAAACTCAAATAGCTTATGAAGCCAAAGTCATCAACTTTACACGTAACTATGTGCACGGATTGTCAAAAACAGCCTGCCATATGAATCTATATTACTCAAAGTTCTCTATTTCATCTCAAATACCCACGCTGGGGTAATCGTAACTAAAATTTTTGGGTCTTCAATGTGTAGACATGCACCCATAATAGTCTCTGCCGCTGGTCAGAGTAACGTAGACCCTGGTACGGTAAAACTTATGATATTGGACAAATTGTTCATGACACATACCCAAGAGGGGGGGGGAACGGCCACAGTTTTTCCATTGTTGTGCAGACAGAATTTGAGCAAGCAATAGTTTCTTTTTCCCTTTTTTACAAGGAAATCACGAGAGCACAATAGATAGCGAGGGTACGAAAGAAATCTCATTTATAGGTCAATGAGATTGTCTTCCGAATGAAGGTCATTATGTCAAGTAATTAAATAACAGGGTTATTTATTTGTTGCAATAACAACAAAATGTTTGGTGTACCACTAGAAAAATCTTAGAGTCACTGACCTTAAAAATCAATTAACATATGCAACCATTAGCTTGAATTTGTACCATAGAAAAACAACAAGAATTTGACAAACATTTCAACCCATCAACAAAATGTAAGTTGCACAATCAGATAATTCTTAAACTCATTATCCTACAAATCAATTAAGATATGCAGTCATTAGCTTCAATTTGTACCAATCATTCTACTCACATCATTGGGATGAAAAAACCGTTTCATGGCATGAACCAAAGCCGACAAACCCTTCTGTCCATTTCTCCCTTGTTGCTCCCCACCATGTTCCTGAGTCGGCGACACCAAATTCTCTGCTTCGAATTGCACAGGACTAAATACAGTACCCTAAAATCAATCCAATAGTCAGATTATCGCAAACCCTAAAAACCACTCCTAGCATAAAATGTGCGAACTTGATACCTAAAAGAGGCAGATAAAACGGGAATGAACTTACAAGAACTTTTCCATATGTTTCCTTAGCTCGATCGTCCGATATAGAATCAGCAGTAACTGCACCAAAAACAAAAGGGCATTTAACGATTACTTCTGATGCTCAAAACAATGAACAAGAAAGAGAAATCAATTGATGGGAGAGGAGGAGAGAGAGGGAGGTACTGAGGTCGCGATTGATCTCGCAGATGGTGACGGAGCCCGGCGGCGGAAACGACGGCATTGTGGTGGTTCTCCGTCGGAAAATTGAAATTGCTCCTCCGGGGTAGGGTTTTGCTTCTGAATTTTCAGTAGGGTTTTAGGCTAAATTCATTTTTCATTTCCCGCCTCTATTTTCTGATTTACTATTCACAATTTTGTTTATTTGCTTTCTATTGTGACATATTTTATACATATATAGTCTCTTTAACAAACAACTTGTGAAAGTTCATCGAATGCTCTAATTGATCCACATTACTCACTTTCAACTATAATATAATATTTGATTAGATATAATTAATCTTATAATGCAATTAAGTTTGTAATTGTGTTTTCATTACTTTTTTTGATTGTATGAGAATACTGCAGTAAATGAACTATTTTGTAATTATGATTACTACAAACTAAGAAATTATGATTATAATGCAAAGTTGGTTACATTACATTGTTATTACATTACATTCAACCAAATATTACATAATAGATAAATAATGCAATGTTGACAATTCAAATTTGGAGTTGACCGTCTACTATGATAACAAAGCCTTTTGAAGATTTTCTTAGCTGTAAGACATGTACAAGACTCTATAATTAAACTTTCATATTTTCTCTTATTTTCAGGTTTATTAAAGAATTTGAGAAATAAGTATTCTCATAATTGCTAGTAACTAAATTCAGTATTCACGACAAATAATATAAAGTCTATAAGGCTATAAGTAAGACCATAAATAACTGTTATACAAAAGTAATTTATCACATGAATATAATTATCTAATGCTAAAAATTACCATTAAATTTGAAAAATTTTAGATACATATAAATAGATTAAAAAGGAAGAGATTGACACAAACATATAAAAAAATACAAAATATCAAGCCCAATAAAATTACTACACAAAATAAAGCCCAATAACAAGAGTGGACAGAGAAAGTGATCGGAGGTCCAAAAGGCAACATACCCGCCTTGTCCAACCCTGCACCTTTCCACATAATACGCCCAATTCGATCTATATAAACCCTAATTTCCTTGATTGGCCGAAGAAACCCTAGATATCCCGACTCCACTGAGCCTGGAGAGAGTGAGACAGACGACTTCCATGGAGGGAGCAGAAGAAGGTACCAAAATAGGCCCAATTTTCAGAGACATAAGGCGTTACTACTGCGAGTACTGCGGAATTTGTCGATCTAAGAAGTCCCTGCTCGCATCTCACATTCTCTCTCATCATCCGGTATAAACACTCTTTCGCTACTTCTTTGGAATTTGGATTGCGATCGTCCTATTTTAAAGTAGTTGTTTAGGGTTTTGATTTGGGGATTTGGATTTTTTTGTTTAGGATGAGTTGCAAAAGGGTGAAATTGGGGGCGGTGGAGATAAAGAGGAGCAGAAGTGTGATAATACTTGTGAAGAGTGCGGTGTGACTTTTAAGAAACCCGCCCATTTGAAGCAACACATGCTTAGCCACTCCATTGAGGTAATTTTTCTCTCGGTGAAACTTAGATTGTTTCGATCAATTGTTTCTTCTCGGTCGGATTTGTCGAATCTGAATGAGCTAATTGATTTCTCGGTGATCTTTGAATGAAGTGTGGTTGGCTCATGAGATCCCGTTTTGGTGGTAGGCTGAATTACAGCTGAAAGCTTTCAGCTTAGGGTACAATTAAGTTTAAATTTGCAATATAGAATTGTGTTTTAGTTCAAAGTTAAATTGAGGGGGAAAAATCTTCCAGATGTATGCCCAAACCAAAGGAGGATCTGTTGTAACCAGGAATGGGTTAGTTTTGTTTGTTGCTGAATTCAATGTGTACAGTCTTGTTCTGGGTTGTTTTTTTGTGGCCGCGATGGCTTATGACTTTTAACATTGCAGATTTTGAAGTTTTGTGAAAGTGTGTGAAGCATTGGATCCCAAACAGAGAACTCCAAAATGCGAAGAGGCTTTGTTTGAGTTGTTGTAAGTCTTGATTGGACTAGTATCAGGATGGGGGACCTCCTGAGAAGCTCCGTCAAGTAAAGCCTCCGACACGCACTGTTTTGAGGTTTGGACGTTGTGTAATCAAACAGTCGGATTTTTGCCTTTGAATTAGTGCACCTGTCGTTGGAGTGTTCTCAAGTGCCTGTGTGTCTCATGTGCAGAGAGCTTTTGTCTGTCCAGTACAAGATTGTCAATCTAGTTTCAGGAGGAAAGACCACTTGAATCGCCACCTTCTCCAGCATAAAGGGAAGTTGTTCAAGTGCCCTGTAGAAGGCTGTAGTAAGGAATTCACTGTCCAGGGTAACATGAAGAGACACATGAAGGAGATTCATGAAGGAAAGTCTGAACGTGATGCTGTGAAGGAACCGGTGAAACATGTCTGTACGGAAATTGGTTGTGGGAAGGAGTTCAAATATGCGTCAAGGTTGCAGGATCATATGGAATCACACGGCAAGTTTTTTAACATCATCTCAAGTTGTCCAAGTAGATTTCCAATCATTTCCAGTAATTAACTGAATTTCTGTCATGCAGTTAAATCGGATTCTTCTGAAGCATTCTGTGCTGATCCAAGCTGTATGAAGCCGTTTGCTAACACTGAGTGCCTCAGGGCCCATATAAGATCTTGCCATCAGTATGTCATCTGTGAGGTGTGTGGTTCCAAGCACCTGAGGAAGAACATCAAAAGACATCTCAGAACCCATGAAGAGCACCCAACAGAGACGTTCAAATGCACCTTTGAGGGTTGCGACCACTCATTTACAACTGTAAGACTCCTATTACATTGTATGTGAAGAGGTAGAGTGAGAGGCTGACAGGCTACTGAATTTGATGATTGTTTTGACCCCATTTGAACAGAATTCAAACCTTCAGCAACATGTGAAGGCAGTGCATCTGAATCTGAGACCATTTGTTTGTAGCATTCCTGGTTGTGGCATGAGATTTGCTTTCAAGCATGTAAGAGATAACCATGAGAAAACTTTTCGCCATGTTTATGTGGAAGTAAGTAGCTTCTCTTCGACACCCCCCCCCCCCCCCAAAATGTATTCTTAGTCACTTGCTCCTTGCTGTACAACGACATTTGCTAATAATAGGGTTGTGATTTGAACACTTGTTACCTGCAGGGAGATCTTGAAGAGTTAGATCAGCTATTCAGATCAAGGCCTCACGGAGGACGTAAAAGGCAGTACCCAGAAGTTGAGACCCTTATGCGGAAAAGGGTGACCCCACTTAATGAAGAGAATCTCAACACTGGAAGTTTCGATGCTTCAGACTACTTAACATGGTTACTTTCAGGTGATGACCATGATCAGGAGTGAACTCAGTGAAGATACAAGGGAGCTTATCGGTAAATTACATGTAGACAAGCAGATTCTCATTGTGAAGGTTTTTGGATACCCTGTTTTGTGTATGTGCTGGACAGCAATTCTAGATTTGTAATGATAATGTGTTCAGTATTTCCAGCATGTAGTTAATGGTTATAATTGTCTAATGATAATGAGAGTAGATTGTATATTTTTGAGTCCATGAACAAAGAATATACATTTCACTGTCTCAACTCAAATCTTCATCTAATTTGAGCCGAGTCTTCATTTCAGCACTAGTCTTAATCTGACTGCAGCATTAACAGATTTTGCACCTTGTGTTTTATTGTGTTCGAGGACGAACATTTCGAGTATTATGCTATTATTGTTTCCAGCCTCATGGTCCTCATCCCGTGTTCATTTTTGTAGCTGGCTCATATCTCAAGTAATTTGCATAATCTTTTATTTGATTTATTTGTTTCACGGAAACCTCCATTGAGGGTGTGTTGTATTGCTTTAACAATTCAACTTGAAAAGGTAGAATATCAAGATACTTCCTAGAACTGTGTATCCAACTATCCTACCCTAGACTCGATGTTGCAGTTTGCATGGCATAATTTCAATTCAAGCACACGCCCATTAAAAACTATGTAGCTCCTTTTTTTTCTTTTCTTTTTTTCCTTCCCCTTTTTCTTCCTGAAGGTGAGACACTGGCTACAATATAAACTTGAAAGTCAAAATACAAATCCTCCATCACAACCTATGAATAATAAAATCAGCAACTTAAGGCCGAGTTCTCTGCAAGTATACATCCTTAGTTACTGATCAAATCTCCGTAACCTAAGTCTGAAAGTTTTCTTCCCCAATAACTCTTTCCGAGTCTTTCATATACCCTATGACCAGACAAATAAATCAGCTTATAAGCCTTTCTACCTTATCTCCGACCTGTCCAAGATCACCAATCAGCTGGCATTATAGCTCCCATATTTCATGTAGGTTCAGACCACAGCAAAACGAACGAAAAACCACACCTCATATTGGGACCTCGCATAGCTGCACCAAATTTCCAAAGCTACGGTGCGTGTAAGCAACAGGTGGTTAATATCTTCCACTTGAATCAGGGATAAGGTAATTCCAATACGGTCTGAATCAAAATGCCTTCCCTGTGCACTATGACATTAGTGTTTAGCCATCCTAATAGAGGCATGATGTAGGAGTTTCATCTTCCTTAGGAAAGTAGGAAGCTGAATATTTGCGACACAAAATGAATGCCCTACTCTAGGGTCGAGTCCCACACTCATTTCCCTAAGGTAAAGGAATGATAAAACTCAAAAGGCAGATTACAATCAACCAAATACAGCAACAAGGACAATTGATCAGGATAATTTTACTTTAAAATAGACCATCTCAGAGCATAGATGAGGTAAAATTTCTGGCCGAAGTTGGCCAATATTAAATATGATGGTCCATAGGATAATTTCATTTTTAAGTTCTGAATCCAAGGGAACATGAGATCATAAACATGTAGTTGAAGCATATTTCTATACACAGCACAGATGGAGGCCAGTTCAAGTATTGTGGCCGAACCCACCACCATTTCAAAACCAGCAGAAAATAGCACTTCGGACAGAGAAAATCACTGGCAGTGCTCCAATATCTACAGTCTCATTGAGCATTTCAGCTTCAATATTTAACTGAATCCAACGCCTACAAGAAACGAACGCCCAAGATTAGAAGCAAGTCCCAGCTATGCTAAAAAGACAATTCCTACCAAGCAACAACAATAATGTCTCAGTATGGATCAGATTTGCAATGCTTCATTATGGGTATGTACACGATCTCACTACCGTTGCGGGTTATTCTCCAAAGGCCTAAGGAAAGCACAAAAGTGGTATTCCCTCCCCCCCCCCCCCCCCCCAAACACACACACTAAAAAAAAAAAAGGAGGGACTTAAAGAAAAGCTCGAATGATGAATAATATCAGTCGCCATATTTGACCAAAATGTTCAGTCGCTTGCCATAATAGTTGCACCGTCTTGTACTATTTTCAGTACTACAAGCGTTCACTAACCACTATTGTACTCTGCAGCACTATGTCAATGACATCCGACACCAAGAGTGACATCAATGGGCTAATGACTGGACTTTCATCAAAAAAGAACTCAGGCATTACACTTCCCAACTTTTATCATACTTCACTTCTTGACCGGAAGCTCTCTTCTATAGAACCAAGGAGCAGTTCGCTTTAATTACCTGATAGTAGCATAGAACATAAAACACAAGAGGCCTATTATATTGACTCTTATCTTCTATTCCATGGGCACATATTCAATGTGGGTAGTCAGACCTTGATTTGGTTGGTTAACCCTAAGGCTTACAAACCAGACCTTACAAATTACAACCTCCCTCCTCCTTTTATTCTCTGAAACCAGCTGAGAAAACTAGAAAGAAAGGTGATCATCATTTAATTTCTAGCATACTTTGAAAGTCAAGATGTTCACAAAATCCAGGGTCACATAACAATGACACAAGCACGTGACATCTAGCAGGATTGATGGGAGAAGACTTCGAAAGACAAAGTTAATAACCCAAGAAGATACTCTAATTCAGTAAAGTCAATTGAATTGGACAATACAATTAGAAATTCATAGAAAGGACGAAAGAATTACACAACCAAGAATAACTTCGCTTACCAAATTTTGTCCTACAAATATTTGATCAGCGCAAATACACCGAGAACAAGAACAACGATCAGGATAACCAGCAGGAACAAGCACGAGCATCCTCCTTTTGTGCGTTTGTTGAGAATCGCCAGATTCCTTTGAATACGCTGCTCCAAGTTCAATGGGTTAGCATGATAACCAAAGAAAACAACAGTGCATCAACCAATAATCAATTGTGACTCTGAGATATGCAGCCTCAATGTTGGTTAAAATGGCTTAAGCCATATATTACAAATAAATGTACTGAATCTGGGTAAATTGGGGCCGAGCCAACTAACTTGAGGTCAAACAGAAATAAAGACAAGAAAATGTATGAAGGAGAACAGTACATAATCCAGAAGCTTCGGAGTTCGAACTAAATCTAGTAGAATCCATAAAAATAATAGATCAATATGTAAAATGCTGCCGTCAATTGATTCTTTAATCAATCAGAAAAGCCATAAAACTGGGCTCCCACTTATTCTCACAATCTACATTTTGGAAGCACCTAAAACTTCTTAACCTCAAATCATTGAAATTCAGATCAAAAACCTAGCAAAATGAATGAATAGCTCAGATTATTAATTAGTAATGAATTCAACACCCAATGTTGCAGAAATTCAACTTTAGACAATATGATAGGACCAAAATTGTAATAGCTAGAATATATGTGAAGCAAACTAGAAACGAATCTGGTTGCAATTCCTGTTAGATCTGTAAATATGCTACACCACTTGTCCAAGTTTAAAAACTCAGATTCTAAACATGTGTAAAACTTTAAAAAGGCAACTTCGCCAATGAAAAAGTTTGGGTTTCAAATGCAAAAAATGCTTAAGGTGAGTTGAGGAATTTCAGGAGCAACAGAAGTCAAACTAGGATAGCTACATTACGCAAAGAACCTCATTGAAGAGAGTGTGACTAGGCGTTTGATTGACTGCATCTTCCATTCACAGTCCCTTCAACTCTCATTTTGATTTACTTTTAGTTCCTGAGTCGTTTCTTGACAAGTTTTCCCCTTTCCACCTAGGCTTGTATTTTATGTATTACTGATCACGGCCTCAAAGTGGCTATCCTAAACCCCTTGCAATTGCAGCTTATACAAGAAGCATTAAGACATATTGGTTTTTTTACACAAATTTCTACAATTTCTTTTTCTTTTTTGGGAATGTTCAGAAAATTTATTCCTCCAAGTGTTTTCATTTTTTCCATCATAACCAAAGATGTTTAAGATAACAGAACTATATAAGGTATGCACCAAAGAAACCTCTAACAATGTTATCTATTCCCAAGAAATATAAATTTGATGCTCTGAAGAAGCTCATAAAGCACAGTAACATGAATGCAACCTGCAAACGAGAGCCAGTTGCCTCGACATGATCATCCAAGCTATCCTGCGCACAATACATCAGAAGAAAAGAGTTAAAAAGCTCACAATGATATTCCTGCCTGACAAAGATGCGGTAGCCATTTCTACTATTTAGGTAAAAAAATATGCCACAAAAAAATCAGGAGAAGTACACATCCAACATCAAGAAAAGAGGATCATGCTGAAACTTTACCAGAAGCCTAGTATGAAGGTTGAGCTCCTCATTGACAGCTAGTGCAATATGTTTTGTACTTATTACTGTATCCTCCAATTTCTCAAGACCCTCATCTTGTTCTGCTTCGGATGAAGAGGGGGAAAACAATACAGCGTAAAGATTATTCAAGTTGAAGGAACAATAGAAAGGTGTAGGCCTTTTTCCATACCTTTCATAATCTGCCGTTGAAATCCTACAATACCATGATTGTCCATGTTAGACGCTCTCTTTATTACATCGTCAGATTTTGTATCTGCACCGAGCAAGCGGTCCCTGTAAGAGGCACTGTACGAATTGAGAGTGTTGGCCATCTGGTTTACTTTGGATTGCAAATTTGCCAGCAAATCATTACGTCTATTCATCTCTTTTGGTGTCCTGCATCAAGACAAAGTACATCACCATCAACAAAATCCCATAGAACAAGTGGAGAAAAAGAATCAAACTGCAGCTACATCAACAAAGCAAAGAAGATTGATTAGTAAAAATTAAAGTTGGCAAATCACAATAAGGCTCTAAACCGTAGCTCGGAAAGATCACAGACCGCAAAACAATCGTACACTACTTGTCAATATCACCTTTCTAGGTTCAAAGATGCTATAATAGTAATACAACAACAACAACAATACCTCCCAGTGTAGGTCCCGCTTTCGCGGGGTCTATAATAGTAATACGCAAATGAAATCAAAACCATCACCAAGAAACTACAATGTACTTTAGAGCACATATTTCTCAAGGATATCACTTAGTCTCAATGAATACACAAATTAAGTGCAGCCCTTGGGAGAAATATCCACTTAATTCGCCAAGTCTACGGAACAAGACATAGAACAAAATGAGACACCAAACAAAGCAACTTTCAATGTCCAGCTGAAAGTTCCAAGAAACATCAAATTTACAATCAGCACGATACCCCCCAACATTCAAGAAAACTTACATGGCCTGCAGGCTTGGGAGCTTTGCTAGAAGGGACTCCAAACTCTCAAGTTTAGTCTTTAATATGGTGATTTTTCTACGAGTGGCTGAAAAGTGACGCTGTGTCTGTGGTCCTGTAGGAGGCAGGGTACTTGCCTCAGAAACCATGCTGTTTATTTCATCAGCAAGCTTTGATGCTTCATTATATTCCCGCATCCATGACTCAGAACGTGATGCCATTCCAGCTGCACGTCAGAAAAAGAAACTTGTCTAAGAAAATTGATAATTTAACACTCAAAAAAGCGGTTGAAACATATACATGAATAGAAACTCTCATGGGATATTTGTGAAGAGTGGAAAGACCTCCAACATCTCATAGCATTGGGAACATAGATGAAAAACAATGATCCATCTGCTGAATGTGATAAATGAAACAATGTTATTATGATATGTGCTCAATGAACTACAAATCTGTGACGATATAAACCCATGGACATGTAACAAAATGTAGTACTTAGTATATAACACATAAAACTCTATCATGGACCAATGACAACAACCAATGCATGCCCAGACCGAGCAGCAAAGTATGGGGAGGTCATGGTGTACGCAGCCCTACCAATGAAAAGTTGTATTGTGGAAGGACAAGGAAATTGGATGAGAAATTAACAAAGCGTTCAGATAATTGACAGACCAAGGAATGAAGATGAGCATAGTCTGATAGACATTACCCAAAGTTCATGATTCAACAAACTTCTAGAGAATGATCCACAAGTAGTAACAGGAAGAAGCACATATCCACAAGCCTATATGATGCTCAACGAAGGTCTAAAGAAACATCTCATAGAATTTAGAGGGCAATTGGCTAGTTCATGCTTGAGAGCAACTATGGATAACCACTTCAAGGGAGCTTCACCTATATAATTTCAAGCATCATACCCATGGTGTTCTGAGGTCCAGGAGTAACCACCTCTTTGCTAGAAGAAGATCCTACTTTCCCAGCAGTATAATTGAAAAATCAACCCACAGGTCTCACAATTCAAGCAGTTACGATGAAAAAAATCACCATTCATAGACCACCCACGCAGGCCAACATTAAAATCACACATAAAAATCCCCCCGGGGGGGGGGGGTTCAAAGGTTCACCACCAAGACCCTGCATCTTGATATCGACACCCAGCTCAATATCTGCTAAAATTAAACCACAAAGCTTGCAATAGCTAAAGAAAACAAAGGAACTCATCAAGAACCCATAAATTTGGGTCTTTAAGAGAAGGACCGTATTGTACAAATTTGCCCTAATTGGATACATAATTCACACAAATTGTTCAAAACTCGACATCAAAATTCGATCTTTCAATGTATTAGAAACCCCATGAGAGGAAGCTTCAAGAATTTGTTTTCCAACAAAAGGAAGATGGGAAATTGAGAATTGAATCACACAATGGTGGGTCTTACTTCAATCAAGGCAAATCAATGGCAATTTACACAAAACAAGAAGCAGAATTGAAGAAGATTAATGAACGTAGTACCTGTTGATTGAGGATTGGTATCAGATCAGTCAAAATTTTTGAAAAAAGGGGATCGTAAAGAAGGGGAATTTCGTGGGAATGGGCGACAGTTGGTTTGCGTTGTCGTCGCCTTGTGAATGATTAAATTCAGCCTTCCATTCATCATTATTCATTAGTTAATTAATCCCAACCCATGTTCGGATAGTCTAATTCCGCCGCGTATTCATCGATTAATTCCGAACCATATTCGGGTCCGCAGTCCAAACTCGTTTCAAATTTGGGGGCAGTTGAGGGGCTCCACTGCTCGATCCATGGCCATTTGGATAGAAGCTTCGGTTGTGGATACCTACGAAAGGTTGATCTAACACGATAAAACAATTGTATTAAAAAAACCATAAAATTAATAAAAGTTGAACAAATTTTGATTTAAAGTCAATATAAATTGACTGTTTAGTATGAAAATATGTTAATTTTTATAATTGAGTAAATTTAAACTATTTTAGTAGATGACACAAATATAATCTGATTATTAAATAAATTAAACTAAATTGGCCTATTTGTCAATTCTAGAGAAAACCAAGTTCTGAAGGGGTTGACTTTTATGAGCTTTGAAACGGTCTTCTAATGTTACACTGATTTTCTTTCAGTGGCCCCCATAGAGGAGAAGATGAGAGAATCGAGGCTCAGATGGTTCGGCCATGTAAAGAGGAGAAGTGTGGCTGCCCCGGTGCGATGGTGTGAGAGTATCAACCCCCCCGGTGGTAAGAGAGGGAGGGGTAGGCCAAAGAAGAGCCTAGAAGAGGTGGTTAGAGAGAACCTGAGAGTTGTCGGTCTCACGGAGGACATGGCTCAGGACAGGAGTTTGTGGCGAGACAGAATTAAGGTCCCGGATCGTAGGGGACAGGCTCCGTAGGTGGCAGTAGCTTAGGCGGTGTGGGGTGGGGTGGGTAGGGTTTTTTTTGGTTTGTTTGTCTGCAGGTAGTGTTTTTTCCCGGGTTGTCACGGCACCAAGCGCCCCTGGTTTGCTAAGGTATGTCTCCACTCCTTATTTACTCTCTTATCCGGAACTTTTCCCCCTCCCTCTTTCTCTTACGTCGGTAAATGGTTTTGCAATCGTTTCCTCTTCAAACCTTTTTCTCAAAGCTGTTTTGTGGGTCTGACGGAATCAACCTCTCTATGGGTAGAAATACCAGTAGAGGTAAGGTTGCCTACAGCTGGATCTCCCCAGACCCCGCGAAAGTGGGACCCACATTGGGAGTTTGTTGTTGTTGTTGTTGTAACAAAATGGCTTATATTGTGATGCATATAAATTGATCTATTTTAAGGCTGCTTGTAGTGATTGATTAAGTTATTGTTGGTCCATCAAATAGTAGAGTCCTGCCATCACATATTTTCTCTAGAACTTGGATTTTTGTGTGAGGAAAATAAGTACTAATCACCTAAACTAACTCGTGTTGATAAAATTATGTTAATGATCCATCGTGCAATGTGGTTTTTTTGAGAGTTCATCAATTTGGAAAAAAACTTGTGCAACCCTAAATTGAGAGTCCCTAATGCTAATTAACATGAAGACATAATAATATAGGTTGATTCAAGTGATTTGAAACTGTTTTTTGTTTTTTTTTTTTAAGCAAAATCTTATGTTAGAGTCTTATCCATGAAAAAAAAATTGTGATAAAAGAACTTTATCCTATTACGAGGTAATGTTAGCTCGATTATGGTTGTGTTTGGTAAGAGAGATTGAAGTAGAGATTAGTTGTTTGTAGTGGTCGAATTGTTATGAATCACTACTTAAAAGTGTTCGGTAAAGTAGTAGATGATGTAGTGATTAGAGGTTTATGTAATGTTTTTCAAAAGCTAATGAAAGTAGATTTTGAGAACCTCTATCTGGTTGCATTGCAAATTACAAACTTCTTATGTTTATTTAGTGAAAATATTTATTTATTATACCCTTTTTAGTCATTTACATAAATCTGCTACTTCAACAGCTAAATTTATCAAACACATTTATTTTAAATCGTTAGTTAAACAGCTAACCATTAACCATTAGTAGGTCACAGCTAATCGCTAATAAAAGCACTAACAGTTAGTGAAATAACTAATTATTACTAAAATAACTAATTTTACTGAATACGGCCTATATTAAAAATTAAAATAGAGTTATGAAGACAAAATAAAATAAAATAAAATAAAATAGTAGGAAGACATTATTGGCGCCGCATTTGTCTTGGTTTCGGAGTTTGTTGATGCACCAACTTCCACCCCATTATTCACCAATCCACCGACCCAGAGAACACAGAAATCAATGGCACCCACTTCAACAGCCGTTTTCCTCCAATCTCCATTTCTTACGACTCTCTCTCCTCCCAAATCTCTTCTACGAAACGTCCCAATTCAGCCATCACACCCTTCATCAGTTACAAGGTACATTCGACCTCAAACTTCGACCCATTTCAGCGTTTTCAGTAACAAAGCATTGCCCTTGTCAAGTTTGAGGTTTAAACCAATGGGTGAAGGTTACGCCCCTGTTTCGGCGGTTTCCGATGATGGGTCTGGCTCGGATGGAGGGTCTGGCGGCTCCCCTGGTGGCGGCCGCCGCAGCGGAGGTGGTGGAGGAGGAGAGTCTGGTGGGTTGGGCAAGGGCAACGACGGTGAGAGTAATTCTAATTGGAGCCCGTTTTCTTGGTAAATTTATTTCCTTGTTTTTTTTGGCCAATATTTAAGTTATGTTATGCTTGTTGTAAGTGCTGGTGTTAACAAATTAATGAGTTTAGGATGCTGTGAAGGGATAATTCAGTCTTTATAGCCAATGTAGTTGTAGTGAACCAACCTATGATTGTGAAATCTTTAAAGCTTTTAATCAACAGGAATTTGAGCTCATGTTTTGTCGGGAGTGCATAATAATGCAGTGGTTAAATAGGTAATTGAACTGTTTGTTAGCAATATTATGTTATGAAAAGGGTGATTAACATTGAAGCCTTTGATAGGAGGGCACATGTGCAACTTTTATTGTCTTAGAGATGAATGTTTAAATTACCCTTTTGAGTCGATGAAATTTCACTTGAAATATTGGTATATATTGTTCAATCTGATTGGGTACCACGTACAAAATTGCTTACAGTTTTGAAGCAAATTATATACCAAAATGCCTAATCTATGTCAGATCACACCCCGGGGAGGGGGGGAGCTGAGGTTGAGTAGTTGCTAAAGCAATCTCCATCATAGGTGAATGTATCCCTTGGAAAATTTATTGCCTATTTGCTTTATGTGTGTTTCGTTTATGGATTGCTGAAACTGCTTCATAGAAACATGAATGCTTAGGTGCATTTTCCTTTTTTCCCCATCAGGAGCTTTGGCTAATGGTAATTCTTTGAGTTACAGGTACCTGGAGCTTCTTGCGAATTTTCCGGTCTTGACTAAAGCTGTGACCGCTGCATTGTTGACATTGATTGGAGATTTGATCTGCCAGGTATGAATTTTTTGTGGTTGCCATCAGAGTGAAGAGTAAACCTCCTAGAGTTCTCTTGGTACCCCTGTAAACAAGTTCAATAACTGTAATTGTTTCATTAGCACCATCTAGTAGATTTTGAAGTGTGATTCTGAAATGCGAATGAACCGGCATAATGATCATTGACAATACATTCTTAAAATTTTGGAATGCTTTTAAAAAGCCCCAAAAGATTTAAAAGGGTTATGGTGAGTATATAGTCAACATTTGAGAACTTAAAGCATTTTGAATGGTCTAAATGGTCTAAATGGTCATAAAATAGCTTAAAGCATTTTGAATGGTTAATAAGATAATGGATACATCAATTCCTTGCAATAGCTTGCACCTTTTAGTTAACTGCAACATCTGTAGAGCTCTTTTAGTTAACTTCAAGATCTATATACACCATATCAGCACTAACTTGCATTTCTAATACGTGTTTTTCCCATTCTCTCTAACTCCTGAATTACCTGGTGCTCTGGGCCACTTCATCACTAGACTTGCATTCTAAATACCCCATTTTTGTTTTGCTCAATATAAAACCATAGGATCCAAGCTATTCCTCCAGAGTTCTTAGGGTTAACAGTTAACACTTTCCCTTGCATGTTACTTGAGGTACAGAACCAACTTTAACTGGTTGATACTGGTCAATTATTACCTTCCACACTGTAGATGTCCTGAAGAAATGCCTATTCTTCTTCATGTATTCTTTTTTCTTTATGTGTTCGAGTGTCCAAATGTCTAACACGAATACTTGGGGTATAGTGAAGAGTCGAAGTGACATAGCTGTAAGCTATGAAGATGATATAGCCTAGTATGGTTTCCTTCTTTGCGCTCTTAGAATGCCTTCCTATATGCCTAATTGTCTATTTCTGCTTCTTACAACAAGAGCATTCACTGTATGTAAATTGTTTGATGCTATGTGAGATGGACTCTTCCAGAGTATCTTACGTCTACTTTACTCTGCCAGATCTCATATATCTACTGTTGTATCACTGACACTGTCCTATCATTCATCTGCAGCTTGCTATAGACAAAGTGCCATCACTGGACTACAAACGAACCTTCTTATTCAGCTTTGTGGGACTTGCCTTCGTGGGCCCAACTCTGCATTTCTGGTGATGCTTTCAGAATCCAAATGCTGATATCAACATTGCTTCACATTTGTTCTGTATTGGGTTTTTTTTTCCCCTGTTGTTTGGTATTAATAGTAGATTAGCAGTAACCAACTACAGGGAGCTTTAGTAAGATTTCTTAAGGATTTACTATGATTGATAGCCCCCGATATCTCTTGTTCTAAGTGCAAGCCATCTTTCAATATTATTGAATTTGCCAATATCCATCTGCTTTTCATTTCTAAGAAGTTTATATTCCTGTAATAGGTACTTGTATCTTAGCAAATTGATCCCTCTGCCCGGAGCTTCTGGTGCCTTCCTGCGTCTTCTACTTGATCAGGTTTCTCTATTTCTCGTTCTTTGGGTGTATATCTTTATAACTTTTCTCTGTTTGATTGGTGTCATCCTGTTAATGAACTTCTGTTGCTGCTGAAAATGATGCTTTTTCAACTCATGGATGGATCTGTGTTTGTGCAGTTTGTTTTCGCGCCTGTGTTTATTGGAATATTCTTATCTGCATTGGTCATATTGGAAGGGAGGCCATCGCATGTTGTTCCAAAGCTTGAACAGGTTTTGCAACGTTGTGCCTTGGGCCTTTTTACTTGTCCCACGTATTGTGGTTTGAACATCTTGGGTGGTAACTCGGACCACTTGTATTTCACTAATAATCTATAGCTATACAATCCTGCTAATAAAAGCTTTGTTCTATTTCTTAAGGAATGGTTTTCATCTGTCCTTGCTAATTGGCAATTGTGGATACCATTTCAGTTCCTCAACTTCCGTTTTGTTCCCCACCAATTCCAGGTACATGCAAATTCACTTTAAAATCATGTAATTCTGTGTACTTATCAAAATAGCTAGAAATTAGAAAGGTAGTTTTTATATAAGATTGTGAGAGCAAGGGTTGAATTTGACTTCTGATAGATAAAAATCTCAGCGACTGCCTCATGACAGAACTAGCTAGGAAGCAGAAAATGAGTTAGTACTAAGTAGTGTCCATGTTTGCGTATCAGGAACTTTTGTCCCATTATTAGGAGTTGGGTAGTCAATATCATGGTAACACCCCAAGCTTGTCCTCCATGCAAAGAATTATTGTGGTATTTGTATCATTTTATAGGGGTTTTATATGTTCTACCTAACAATAAGCTTAACATGTTCGCTTTGGAGGGAAACTTTCTGAGTGTCCCTTTTTTTAGAGGGGGGGGGGGGGGGTTTTATTTTTGTGTCCCTCTTTTTTTTTCTTCTTTTTTCCCTTTCTTTGGGGGAGGGGGGGGGGTTGTGGATGTCACATAACTACAGCTATTGTATTCCATTTATGATTATATTTGTACCTAATCACCCCAATTTATGGTTTGAATTTCAGGTTCTTGCTTCTAATGTAGTTTCTTTAGTATGGAACGTGATCCTATCATCTAAAGCTCACAAAGAGGTTAGCCCAAAATAGGTATGTATGCCATGTTGTTCCATTTATTGTAGCTTGTGTTTTTAGGGACACAAGACATGAACCTAGTGCTCTGCTTTTCCTTCATTTAGTGGTTCTTGAATACTCTTATCTAGTTTGTATTAGTTCACTGGCTAAATGCCACACATTTTTTAAACCATATATGAGAACGCGTGACATGGACTAGCCTTAATCAGTAACTATTGCGGGAAAGGTGATCCTCCCTCTTTCCACTCTCCATTTTGCTGGAAAGAGTTGTTGAGAATCTTTTCAATTTTGGACTATCATGGAGCTGGCAAAAAAATGTCTCACCAAACCAGCATCTAATGGGGGTCAGCCATTCTGACCTTGGCTTCATTGGAACCAGCCTATTCATGATTCAGCAATGGGGATATGCTGGGCGGCACTTTGGGAAAATGGTTTAGCTTGAGCTAACTTATTAAGTTCAAATTTTAATATGAAACATTTGAAATCTTCAGTACTAAGGAAAAAAATCAACGCTTCTCGTAAGAAAAACAATGTAGGATTGAATTTTGAAATGCATATCCATTTCTTGTTGCTATTTTTGTGTCCCGAAGTTTTAATACAAGACTTATATCCTCCCCCTTTGCTTCCAAGATTTTATCTGGGAGAGCTAGAAACAAATATAGGGAATAACCAGGAAGCAAAGTGAAGCGGAGAAGGGAATACTCAAATTCATGAAATCCCTCCAAAATTCGAAAGAAGAGCATGGTTTTGTGTACCAATCCTTGCTTTTACAACCTGGTAAACAACCAGCTCTGGAAATCTCTGCAAACGTTCTGATCAACTGTGCGATTCAACTGCCTGACGTATTTCCATTTTTAGCCCGACTTACCTTCCTTTCCTGCCGTCTGAAGTTGCTGTTTGCAGAGTCGTCACGTTGCACAGCTGAAATGAGAATTGGGGCAATATTGTCTTGATTTCATTTCTCAATCTAGATTTGAGATATCTGCAGTCTCCAATCTGTTAAAGTTTCAGATTGCAGAGGTTCTGCATTTCCATAAGTCTTGGTTTATGCTTTTAGAGAATGCCAACAGGCCAATGTTTACTATTTTCCTGTCAAGTTAGGAGTTGATTTCATAGCATCCAAAAGGATATAGCAAAGATGACTTGTATTTGATTATCCTTAGGGCATCTTGTTAGATAATATTGGAATAGATTGAAACCAAAAGTCATGGTGATGAATTTTTTTATCTCTAATATCTTTGTGGTTGATGGTGTTCATAAATGAGAAAATTGGCTGAAGATGGGTTTTGTTCACATAAATCAATGGGGAATGTGAGTTTTGACTTTGGACACGTGAAGATTTAGGGATATTCGGGACGCGAATCCAAACAATAAGATGGAAATGAATTATTCTATTATGTAATCTGGACTTCTTATCGGTAAAAAGGCGAGCCAAATACTACTTACAAAATGCCAAATACTACTTGCAAAATGATACAAACCAAAACCTAAGGAATGCAGATTATTCTTGGCCCGACAAGATCCTTGTAACTCGATCGCATATGAGTAGAGTTTTCACTTTTCATACTCTTTCCCAAGATCCGAGCTACACACAAATCGATAGTCGATTTGTACACAGATTCAATTGAGGCATATCGAAGCCAAAATAGGACAAGCCAATTCATCTAAATTTGAAAATCTTTCATGCTCTATTTAATTTTCTATATTTCTGATGGGATGTGAGGTGACTGCAAAATTATTTGCAACCTAAGCGGGTCTCGTCATCTTGTCAATTATGTTAGTAATTGACCAGTTTGTGATGTCAATGATGGTGATCCCTCAACTGCAAGATGTAAACAGTTGGGTTGGGCCTAGATTAGTTGAGGTTGTGGGCTCGGGAATCTTTTTTAGTGGGCCTGATTTTGTACTCTTTGACTGATGCTGTTTGGGCCCACCTTTTATTCTGCATTGGGTGGGCCCAATATAGACTTTTCCAAAATCAAAGCCGAGTGGGCCTATGTCTCATGTTCCTTTCCCAAACATTTATTATTTTATCTTTAGGAATTCAACTCTAAGCGAATTTGGACATCAATGTTCATCAAAATACAGGCTCATATATTGTTTTTTTTTTCTTTGGGGGGACGGGGGGGGGGGGGGGAGTAAGTAATAGAAGGGAAAAAATGGTCATTTATATTTTTACTTTTTTTTCTTTTGGACGCTGCTCTTACATGAATTATTAGTTATCAACCTTTGCTGGACTCCTCAGTAGTTCAGTAATTGGGATCCGCTCTTCAAAAGAAGACAATCCCTTTCGCCAAAAAACATAAGGATCTACGTAGGGTACGGTTTTGCTAAAAATAACTAAAAAATAAAAATCTATGGCTTTTTAATAAGATGTTGGTTAAATCAGAATGAACGATTCATTTGATAGAAGATCTCGATATTAATTAGGAAGTATAGGAATTAATCTCTTGAAAGTAAGATATATTGACGAGTCTAATAACGTAGAGGAGTGTCTTTGAAAGAAAATGCTCAAATCGACTAAATGGTTAGATCATATAGGAATCCATCTACCTATAAACACAATGACTAAGCAATAAATATTGTAGAATTACATTAAAATAAGATATATTTGACTCAATATTAATCAAGTGAATTGCTTTTTCCAAAAATAAACACATCCCTGAATCCTTAAGTGACTTTTATTATTATTTTTTAAAAAAAGTTTCTTTTTCCTTTTCTTTTTTGAGTGGGGGGTGTTGGGATTACAACTCTGCAAGTAACGTGCAACTTGTGAAGTTAAATAGTGAGGTTCTGGAAGCTTTTAAAAGAGTGACGGCATTGAAACGCAAGCATGACGTGGAGGAGGAGGACGGGAGTGGGGCCTGCAAGGGGACAAATGAAGAGGACGTCAGCAATTACCAGCATTGCACTGGGACACTGAAATTAAACAAAGACAGAGAGAGGGGGAGAGAGAGAGAGAGAATATTAGTATGCTAAGTCTGACTTGACTGACGCCTCCGTCCTCCTCAAAACCCACAAACACTCTCTCTCTCTGTCTGTCTGGTAGTCCTGAGTCAACAACCTCCCCCACTATCCTCGTTCTCTTCTTCTCGGAGTCACAGACAACGACTCTCACAGAATCCATCTTTCTTTGAATTCCACACTTTCCATTCTCAATAAATGAATGAATATAGGCTACAAATTTTCATCCTTATTGCCAGTGTTGTGCAGATCATGGTTTCAATGTGAACCATTCATGTACATGTTGCACATTTTATTGTTTACATTTGGATATTTATAGAGCTGAATAACAGGTCAGTTCGTATTGGTTCATTTAATAAACGAGTCAATTTTATGTTAGTCTTGCGAATAGTTTAAATCAATTTAGAATTGAAAAGTAACATGATTTCAAGCTAAACGGTCAAATCTTGTTGACATTAGATCGAAATCGATTTGATTCGTGTCGGTTTTGGGTTTCTCTTAGTAACTTCAGGGCGGGTTCGGGTCAGGTTATCGTGTCTGGTCAAAGTTTCCCAACTCTAGATATTTCTAAGCATTGCTAAAGCATGATTCAAATTAAGGAAGTATGCTTACCGAAGACCCCTATTCGTTCTTATTCTTCCTAACCCTTCTTAATTCTTTCCGGTTCTACGTACAATGTTTCCATTTCATATTTACCAACGAAAAGAACATGCTTTGATTATTGTTGTCGTATGGTTTCAAGGAACTTTTGTAATGTTATATTGCATTTTATACGGACTAAAGTAAAATGTATCTATAAACTTCCTCTATTATATTTGTGTGGAGCTGTACGTAATCTAGGGTTTTTAACTCTAGCGTAAATTGAAATAAGTCTCTCTGCAATTTAACAATATCGGGATAAGATTATTACATCAGACTCCTCACCCCCGAGATTTTTGAGATATTTGATTTAGATTTGGATCTTTTGATTTTAAAAGTGCAATAGAATAGGTATTCTTCTAAAATTATGTAGCTGATGCATGCTTTTAATCAATCATTCTGAATAGCACAATACCACTTAACATTAGTTCAATCTTTGAAGACTTGGAAAGATTTACATACAGTAATTAGTTTAAAAATAACAAAACTTTATAATTAGGAGAAAGATTTGACTCTGAGAAATAATTATAGTGAGAAACAGGCAAGGATTTTAACGCCGAAATCCCAAGTCAACTTGATTTTTTCCACATATTCGATTAATCCATGTCTTCTCCATCTAAAATTAATGTCACCTTCAACCGTCCTTTCTAAATAGATGTTCAATTGAATGCTCAATTGCTCACCCTTAACACATGCATCGGCCTCGTCTTCTGCCTATATTTTGCCGGTAATTCGAACTCATTTCCCACGTACCACTCTGTTCCCTTTCCCCCCCCCCCCCCTCTTCTTCTTTCTTTTGGGGGGAGGGTTACAGGTGAGGCGTAAAGGCTTCTTCTTCTATTCCTGAACTTTCAACTATCAGCTTAAACTTTTAGTTGAAATGACCTTTGAACACTTTTCATAACCTATTTTACCTCAAGATACCTCGTATTTTTTATATTAAAAAAATTACATTTGACATTATAAAAAATAATGACAAGAAATGGGACCATAAAAGTCTCTTCATGACAGTAACCTAGACAGAAGAAGGCTCGTGAATTATTCATATATTTGTATTGTAGTATTCCATCAATTCAGCTTCCACTTCTATTTGTTACTTATGGTTGCAACCAATACATGATACTGACATGTGCGGTGTGGAGGATTACTTAAAATTTTGGCTTTATTAATCACATTCGATTTGATGTTAATTATAGGGAATTATCATAAGACTTTACATTGTTGGTAAATTTTTGAAAACTTTTTTTTCCAAGTTTTTAGGTCTGGACAGATATATTTAATTATATGCGGATTAAACAAAAATATAAAAAAAAATTATGAGATTTGATATTCTTAGTTATTGCTATACAAGGGAAATTATTATCCAAAAATTATATTTTTAAGTTAAATGATCAAATCTATCATATTATCGTATCGGAGCAACTTTTTCACGTGTAATTTCGAGGAAATCTTCCGTGATTAATCGCTCCGAACACCATACCTCGCCTATGTGTATATCAGCTGACCAACCAAGTGAAGTATCAATCCATCTTAATTAAATCAAATAAAGTAAAAGCTAGATGTACGGTTTAATCTCCTTCCAAATGGCTGGTGGTTCTTGATTAGGTATAGTAATAGTATTACCATGAGGGAAGCACTTGCGTCACCAAATGGGGGACCCACCAATCCTCTAGAATAAATCCTACAGAGTGCTAGAGATGTACAATGTCATGACATGAAAATATAAGTTATTAAAACCAAAGTTATGTTTTTTATGGGTAATTTTTAATTTATTATTTTTAATTTATTTTACGAGTTTTAATAAAAAAATTAATTTTAATAAACTTCAGCTTATTTTAACCCACTGCAATCAACTTCGTCTGCTTTTCAACTTTTTATTTCTCGACAAAAAGAGCAGGTCTTAAGTGTAGGTTTTTTTTGGGGGGGGGGTGATTTAAAGTGGATGATGACCATTGATCTCATATTCATAATTAGATTTATAAAAAAATTAAAAAATTGATGTCAGATATACACTGAATTTGAATTATGAATTACTTGAGTAGTATTTTGATGAGATGTTGATATAGTTGTTTTTCAGTATTTAAGAAGTGTAAATGTCAATATATATGCGGGAACAAATGTAGATAATTGATGAAAGTTCCGAAAAATGTAACTCATTGTTAGATCACACATACAATAAAGATAATATCACTTGTAGTAACCACATCTCAATTCCGATTTTAGAAATGACTTAAGTGTAATATATGACTAAACAGTTGACACTACCCAAACCAAAAAAGAAAAAAGGACTGAAAACCCCCAAATTGCTGACAAACCAATATTAAAATTTGGATTATTATCATCCAATACCTCAAAATACGTACTATGTCCAAAATGAAAAAATAATCTTATTCATTTCTAATGTATGTAATTTCAAATTGGGTAAATATATCACTATTTATCCCCATCTCTAATTTAAATATATGAAGGCTCTATTAATTTTATTTTTTTTAAAAAAAGAGAGAGGGTTGGCGTGATTTGTTTTGCCACCAACTAGGAGACATTTTGAACGAGGGCCTTTCACCGTCATTTATGACGCAGCGTAGAATGAGATGGGCTTTGGTGTTTGTATGAGTATGACTCTTTGGGAGTTATCAATCTTGAGCTGATTGGTGTAACACATCCCCGTCTTTTTTCGTGAAAGTTTGAGCATCAAACCCTCCCTATGCCTCCTCCCATTTGAATAATTTACATTATATTTGAAGCGATAAAATCAACCATATCAGACAATGCTTGGTGTACAATATTGGTTGGGACATCCACCGATCAAACACTACTGCTAAGCGACAAAGGTTGCTAATGAGTTATTTCATGGGTAACTTTATCTTCCACTCTCCCCCTTAACATAAGATCAAGAATAGTAAGAAAATGACTGCACTAAACAAGTTTAGGCAAGTATATTAATACGGATCAAGGGACCTACAAAATTATCTTGAATATTATTCTTTGCCCTGACCTTCTAAACCAACTAGAGGCAGTCACCTTCAACAACAAGCGCATCCAATCTGGCATCCTTGACACATCTCAGGACAAACAGGCACGCTCTGGCCTCCTCAACCTCTGTCTACATGAATCTATATCGTTGATAATAATATAGTTTGCACTAACTGACTTATAGGTATAAAGTATCAATAGAGATTAATAGATTTAAGTATTTCTAATATAGCATCAGCAAACCTTAAATGCGCATTTTGCAAAAAGAAAAAAGAAAAAAGAAAAAATCCTTCACATGACTGATGCTCACATTTATGGCCATAACTGTATGAAAGTGTAACTTCAAGGTGGATTATTTTTAATTGATTGACAAGAAGTTAATAAATCTAGTCTGGATTGAAGTCAATTTTATAAAAAAAAAAAAAAAAGAAAGATGAAACACTTGTATTGAACTCGCCCCTTCAATTTTTATTCTATTTTATTTTTTGAAATAACTGGTTTGCCAAATTAAAGGCAAGAAAAGTACGAAGGAATATTTCACATATACAACTAAAAAAACAACCAAAGTCTATATCATACACCTAAGTGTTTGTACTCTCACATAATATCCAAATAATTATATATTAAAATATAAAATAGATGATAAATACATCCTAAAAAATATATAAAAAATAAATATGGGTGCACGTACCCCCAAGTGTACATAATAATTTACCGCAAACAACCCCTCGTCCGCTTCTTCCGCTCCTTCTTGTACTTATTTGAATTCAGAGTTGCCTTTGTGAAAAATTACGCAAATTGGCCCACTCGTCATGTGGACGAGATGAAATTCCATTTAAATTTTGTTTTCACATAAGTTTAACATTATGTACTCCATACATTAATTCATTAGCTTTCTTAATAAAATTTTCAGCAATTATTATTAATAATTTAGATTCAAATACTACTGCATTAATTTTATCCTCCTTCACACAAAAAGAAATTAAAAACCAAAAATCTTGATTCCTTGGTCTGTTTTTCTTGATTAATTAAGTCGTTAGTCATGAGCATGGATTTATCATGTAGAGCACCAAACACCACTGAGCCACTTGTACTATAAGCCATGGATCATTTTAAACTAATTAATCCTTGTTTTCCTCGTAATCCCACCATATTAATTAATTAATCAAACGACCATAAACTGAATCAAGGGGTCATTGACTTTGAACGAGTACATTTAAAATATGGGGGAGTAATTAGGCATCTTTGTCAGCCTAATCAATGTCGGAAAAATATAAAATATATATACTTCGTCTAGTTTAATCTGTACATGTACTTTCCGTAAGATCGGACTTATTCGTATAGAGTATGATTTTGTATATTGTTATTTAGACTTGTTTACGAAAATATTTTCGATCAGCTTCATAAATATGACTGTTAATGTTTAAACGTTTTTAAATCCTACTAAACATACTGCCCATTGAATGGTGATAATATGATTGTCGGGGAAAAAGTCGCAACGTAAGATAATTAAGTGTACTTATTAAACTATTTACATACAATTTTGGTGTAACTTTCATAGGGGTAATTAATATGCATTAATAAGAAGAAAATAGAAGAGTATAACAAGTCAAGATGTAGGAATGAGACCCGGTCACCGATCCAACCTACCCTGTCAACTAACATTATCATATTCTGTTTATTGTTGTCAAGATGGGCTCTTTTTGACCTGGGTAGTTCGGTAAGGATTCTATTATTTTTTTTATATATAAATCAATTAGATTTGAGTGTTGAAAAAATATTGCTCATATGGATCGGGTAAAGTTTGAGACTGTTTGAATTTTTTAAAATTTCAGGGAATAATTAAAAAAATAATTTGTTATGTTAATTTGAATTACCACTTTACTTGAACTGGATGTTAATTTGATTTAAAAATAAATAAATGGGAAAATTTTAGGAAGGTTGATTTCTTATATATATGTAACATGACATATCTTCGTTTTGATATCCCTTGAGAGGAAGGAAAATTTTACAGACTAGCTAATTTTTCCTCCCAATTGTTCCTTTGTAATCTCATATTTTCTCAATCAAAGTTCTCTAGATCAAAACACATTTTATATTATATCTATGTTTTACAGTAAATTTGCCCTGAAAAAATTTTAAATTATCATACTAATTGATATCAGATGTCGTTATTTCTTCTCCGGTTTGAAAGTGAGTGTATTGTTTTATCATATATCTTATTGAACTCACCCAAATTTTACAGATTAACTATCAATGATGTAACTTGCACTACTAAAAATTCTGATTATTCAGATGGAAAATACCGACCGAAAAAGAGACTGTCGCACAGTCTGACGGACATGTCGATGGAAAGACAAAAAAAGTAAACAGGGGGCAGATGTTTCGACGGATGTATAATTTGTCGGAATTTCCGACAGAATCTTGGGGATCCGTCGGAACTCCGACATATATCCAACGGGCATTGCATCATAATTCTGGTCAATTTTCACCAGTTCTATGCATATTTTTTTCAATTTTTTTTTAAGAAAAAGATTCCGATGGAATATTCCGTCGAACACTTTTTAAAACCCATATCCTGACTTTCTTTCTTCATTTCCGGCGTTTGAGAGTTCGAAGAGAGAGAGAGCTGAGCGTCGAGCATCCACTGCACCAACCACCGCCGCCTTCGCCAACTCCAGTCATCGCCGCCGCCACCCTAAGCCCACCGCCTGTTATCCTCACCTTTCACTGCCATTTGTGGCCCTTTTATCTTATAGTTTCAAGTAATAGTTTAGTTTGTAGTAGATTTTTTGATAGATTTGAGAAATGTGAGCTAAAATTTAACAATTATGTGATAATTTGTGGTGGTTGTTGTAATTTTATTGAGTAATTTGTTGATTTTAGGTTTTGAATTTGGTTGTGTTGTTGTCAGTGTGAAAGTAATTATTGAGTATTATTAGTAATTACTGAGTGTTATTACTAATTATTGGGTGTTGTAAAAATCAAATTGAAAGTTATTTTTTGTAATTTATGGTGTGTAATTTTGAATTTGTAGGTATATAGAATTTGTTATTGAAAATGGAAGCTGTCGAATTTGGTTGTTCAAGTTGCCTAATTTTTTTTACAAAAATTGACAAAAATTCCGATGAATACGGTAATTACCGACGGAATTCCGGCAAAATTTGTTATTTAAAAAAAAATTCCAAAAAAATTCCATTAAAAAAAAGGAAGCATTAGACAGAACCATTCCATGGAACGCAAGAAATTACGTCGGAGGTCTATCAGAGTAGGCCTCATACGGATTGGCATATGCCGTCGAAACCCCTTCCCGACCCCGATTATTCTGACGGACAAACTCGATAGGAATATCCGTCGAAAAATAAATTTTTCGATTAAAAAACTCACTTTTTCGGCCAGAAAATCCGTCGGAATTTTCAGGATTTGTAATAGCATTGATTTGCATTAGTTTGAGCTAAAAATGCTCCCAAATCATTAGTTACTTGGATTCATAATAATTGAGGAAAAGGGAAGAAAGAGCAATCCTCCCTTTATTTTTCCATATTTATTTTTATTGCATGATTATGGTTCCTTTTTTTTGTTCTTTATTGGGATCGGAGCTTGATGATTACATGGTTGCACGATCTCTACATCAATCAACACAAAAAGCGAAAGCAGTGTAGTGAATAGACGTTGATTATACACAAAACCTCCTTCATCACGCAAACAAAGATTCCCCACATTTAGCAACTACTGTATACTCTTCTAGTTGTGGCCCGTAACACCTTGCCCAACAGTAAACTGCCACCTGTACTTATCTATTGAACTTATTAAGAACACACTGGTAAATTTACACAACATATTATAGTATAGTTATTAGCAAAATTGCAATTGGTACTAAGGGTAATTTGTAGAGTTATTATGGTAATTTTACAATAATGCTTTGCACATGTTAAATTGCTTGAGTAGATGGTGCTAAAACAAAAATGTGTAAATTAACAGGAACAAATCTAGCTTTTATTGATTAAAGGTCTGCGATTTTAATGATTTTTTTTTCTTTTTTTGATTAAAGGTATCCGGTCAATATTAAATTTAAGCTTTTTGGAATTAGTTAATTTTAAGTTGGATTCATTTCAAATTTTAATTAAATATAATTGCTAAGTTTAGTAATTGGTTTAGGTTAATTTAAATTATTGAATGCTACGAATCATTCGTAAACTTCTAGTAGGTCAATTAATTGGTGCTATCACACACACACACACACACACATATATATATATATATATATATATATATATATATATATATATATATATATAAAGTGAGTTCTAATATTGTGATCGCGACACGTGTTCTTTAAAGTATTTAATAAGATTTTATTTAAAAATAAAAATTTTAAAAATATATAATTTAAAGTCATCACAGTGAATAATGTCTTTTAAATTGCTTCAATGAAGAAAGAAATGAAAAAAATTACAGATATATTAATATTGTTATTTCTAAAAAATTATATTATAAGATTAATTATAATATTTTAAAACGTATTTGAATTAAAATTTTAAAATAAATCATACATTGCACGGATTTAAAGGCTAATAGATTATAATTATTAGCATAGTTATAGATTGTGAGATCATAACAACTTCTCTGGATAGTTGGGGAGGGATTGTCATATATGCATCAGGCCCCCTAATATAATTTTTTTCTAATTATTGTCACGTTCAGGTCATTCTTGTATCATATCAAATGTTATCACGTTTGACCGGCGTTAAATAATGGCATGCTTTTTCGCTTTCATCATTGTTTATTTTGAAGGAAACAAATATGATCAAGACAATTCCTACCAAAAAGATAGAATAAATACACCAGCCGCTATTTTTTTTTTCCCGCTCAAAAGTTGGAAAACACTTTAAATTTCATGTTTTGTTACACTTTAGACATGTTCGTCTCAGTACTCATAATAATTTATGAGGAAAAAACGGATAATAAGAACTGTAAGCCATGTACTTATATATACTATTAAATATTAATGACACTTGCATTAGTTAAAAATCTAATTTTAAATTCATTAATTTGTCATGCAAAGGGGAAAAGGAAAAAAAAAAGAAAAGAAGGAAAACTCAAAGCGAGAAGGGGAAAAAAAAATATTTGAAGAAATACCCAAAAAAAGGAAAAGTAAAAGGAAGAAAAAGTTAGGGGGAAGATGATGCCAGTGACAAAAACCCAAACCCATCAATGTCACCGCGAATGAAACCCCCACTAATTAGTGGCGCCAAACACACCGTTTTCAGTCCAGTAGCTGTAGTACGCTCTATTCATAGGCATCATAGCTTCTGACTTATTAGGTTTGTTTTTCTCTTAATCCAATTATATCTAATACGATATTATGTCACAAATGCAATTTCAAACCCTCTTTTTGGCAAGCCTAATGTTTATTATGGACCTAGTGCTAAGTTTACGGATATGGTTCGCTACATGTATGGCTTTTTTTTTTTTTTTTAAGCTTGGATTCAAAGAACATCCAAAGATGATAATAGTAAACCGAGCGTAATAGAAATCAAATTCAATAATACTACGTGTATATTACACAAAAATACATAATTTCTTCCAAAACTATAGGTAGTTATCGTGAACAAATGATTATAGATCATATTACGAACTAAATTGTGAAACGATCAACATGAGAGAGTAAGAATGTAGGACGAAGATAAATAGCAGCTACTAACTTCATAGAATACATGAAACATTACATAATTTCAGGTAGTACTAGGATTGCATTACTTTAGTCATATTAATTAACTAAGTGACGATTAAAAAGATCCCACATATTAACAAATTCCCAACCTCCAAATTGCACAAAAAAAAAAGAAAAAAAAAACCGCAAGAGAGAATTCATAATTTGCAAACTACATGACTTTCCAAGATTCTAGAGTAGGAAAGCAAGAGAACCCATCAAAGTCAAGGCCGGCCGCACCGCCCTGCGCCACCACAGCCGGCGGCACAAATCCCTGCCCCGCCGCCGGAGCGGCCACCTGCTGGTGGTGATCCAGTAGGAAAGCTGACGTGTCCAGGGTCGGTAAGAGGCTCCCGGGCTGCAGCCGATTCATCATGTCGACCGCCCTCTGCGGCTCCGGTTTAACTACTGAACCGGCCGGAACGTGGCCGGAATCGAACCGGACTCCGGTCACCTGCTGAACCATCTGCCGGAAGTTTTCTGGGTCGGCGGTGATGAACGTCGGCGGCGACCGTTTCGACGACCGTGACCGGCGTTTCGATATCTTCCCTTTCGGAGGAATGCCCGGGTTCTGCGCCGAACGTTTTGAAACGGTTTCGGCCTCCGACCCTCCACCTGAGCTCGAAAAGCTCTGGCCCTGCTGCTGGGACGACGGCGTTTCGGGTTTGACGACGTTGGCGAGGTCGGAGTACGGAGAAATGTCGACGGGGGCTGAAGAAACGCCGCTGGAGATGGATATCTGAAGGGCTCTGGTGAGAACCTCGTTTTCGCGGGTAAAAGCTTCGGAGATCCATGAATTCTCGAACGTCGGACGAAACGCCCACGTTTCGAAGCTCGTCCAGTTCTCTGAGGACGCCATTTTTTTCCCCCGTTTAATCAGAGATCTTCGCAAAATGGGCAATCAGAAATTACAAAATCTAACCCAGATGATGAAGATTCAGATTTCAGAGCATGTTTAAACCTGTATAACCCACAAATTTCGAGTCTAAATTAAATAGGTTTAATGAAGTGAAGATACGAGCTAGGTGAGGAGTGAGAGTAAGATTGAGAATTGAGTCAATGGCAAGAGTATCTGTAGAGAGAAAATTGGGGGGCTGTTTGTTTGAAAGAGGGTGGGTGGGTCGGGGATGAAGGTGATGAGCAGTGGAAGAAAAGTGAGGAACAAGTAAGCAGACGGGGCAGATAGCAGGGGAATAAATAGGGGCGGTGAGTCGGGTTGGAGGGTGCGCAGCCGCGTTCATCGGGACTGGGACACGTCGCCTTTAACCATGGTTTGGTATGTTATGTAGTACTAATGTTTATGTTTACCTCATCTATTGGGGAATCTCTTGGGTGAAGCTCCACTTAAATTTACCCCCCAACCTTTTTGTCCCTTCTATTGATGAAATGATTGTAAGTTTTTTTTAGTACTTTATGAGTGATATTAATTCACCTATTCATATACAATAGTACCCGTACTAGTTGGATGATATCACCTACACTAATTATTCACATGACTCGTCCTGCCGTCCGTGTCCTTTTAGTTATTTATTCACAATTTTTTTTCTTTTTTTGATCAGCATATTTGTGAATAGTATAAAATAAAATGTCAATACTAATTAGGATTATAATCCAAGTTGGTGATCAACTTAATATAGACGGTGAAAAAAAATTGAATTGTAGAACAATGTGAGAGATGTAAACCCCTACTTGTTATCCAAAAACAAGGATCACTAATGCAAATGCTCTAAATAGGATAAAATAACAATAACAATTTCAGTCTCCTCATATGTATGTAGACTGCTAACAATACTCAATACGTGAACACGGTTAATCAAATGAAAACAAGGACAACTCTAAGAAAAATAAACATTATTGGACCTATGAAACTATATATTTTTTTTTTAAGAACAAAAATAAACTCAACTATAAGATCGTTGAAGGTTGATAATATGTTTTATAGTTCAACAAAATGTAGACAAACTAATCAAACTAAGTGGAAATGTTTTGGATGTAAATCTATTGATGCAAACATATATATTTTTAATTTTTATTCAACATATAAGAGTAAAGAACAATGCAATATCATTAAGATGGTAACAAATCAACATATAATAGCTTAGTACCAAACATGGTCATATATCATGTTATCTATGTGAGTATCACTATCCATGAAGAAACTTATATTTAAGTGTTGCAATACTTTAATTCTCTACGAATTAACAATAATAACAACAGCTTCTAGTGTTGATCCAATTTTTACGGAGATGGTGAATATTTAGATGGTAGATATAGACAGTTTTACATATACAAACATTTCTAGCAAAAAAATTATTGGAGGGCTAGTTTAGATGTAGATTTATTGATGCACATATATATTTTTATTTTTTTATTCTAAATACAAGCCTAAGGAACAACATGACACCATTAAGATAGGACTAAAACCTGATGTTTAATCACTTAAACACTTGTCATACAATGTCCATTATTAGACCTAAATTAATTGACAAATAAAGCATAATTAAGGCCGGGAATAATTTTATTTTAAAGGATATATTTTTGCTCTAGACAAAAAAAGGGATAAGATGATGAAGAATTTGAAGGCATAGATGGCAGGAGATCAGAGAGCAGAGTGTAAGTTTGACGGTCAAGCCGCGTCGTCAGCATCTGTAGACGCGTTAACTGTGAGCCCCACCTTTTCCAACTCATTCATTTATTTCTAATTTATTTCTTTTCATGTACTTTAACAGTAATAATAATTAATGAATTATTGAATTCAATTAAGTAGTCGTTTTTTGTTGGCTTTGCGTTTTAAATATTATTAGTAGGACCGTTACGAGCAACAGTTTTGTGGTATGCAAAATAAGGTGACTTTCTATTCTCAGTCTTATAGTTGTACTGCCCATAAATTATTAGATATATTTACGTATTTTTATATTTTATTTATATATATTTATTTGAGTGTATTTATTATATATTATATTTTTTAATATTTATTTATTTATTAATGTATCTTTTGAGAGTATATACTTTTAAGTGTATAATATAAACTTTGTCTACTTTCAGCACTGTTCATGTGAGATCACTAGGATATGACTGTCCTTATTATTGTTCATGTGAGATCATGAGGATATGTACTTTCAGGTGTTTGAATCAAATGTTAGTATTAGGACCGTTACAAATAATTGTTTTGTCGGGTGCAAAATAAGGTAGTTTCCTATTCTTAGGCTCGGTTCTTTTCGTTGGTAAACTTCAATTTATTAATTTTAATCTATTTCGATTCACTTTAACTAAATTCGTGAACTTCAATAAAAGAAATCAACTTCAACCCATTATTCTGACTAATTTCTATCAATTATATAAGAAATATACTAATTTCAATTAACTTCAGCTAAAAAAATACATATTTTAATCTATTTCAATGAGCTTTACTCATTTTTCAACTTCTATTTTTAAACGAAAAAAACAGGTCGTTAATCTTATAATCGAACTACCAATATTGTTCATGTGAGATCATGAGGATATAATTGTTTTTATAATTATTGTTATTATGATCTTCAAATTATTATTATCATCATCTTCAAGAACGGACGGAGAGAGAAGTAGGAGGCTCCAATAATATTCTTTACTTTCTAGAATTAAATTGGTGGGGTCACCAAAAATACAGATAAGGAGGTGTTAAGATGTGCTGATTAGTTTTCCTTAAAAAAAAAGAAAAGAAAATGGAGGGCGACGTGTATGAGTGGTGACATCGACTGCTGAGACGATGACGCAAGGGATGATGATGATAATAAGATAAAGACAGGTTGGGCTATTCAATACTTCAAACTCGGGGAGCGAAGCATGCAAGCCCACATATGCATGGGCCCGTACTTGGGCTGATTAATCTATACATCACTCCACATCAAATCAAATTAATAGCTTTTGTCTTTTTTATTCCTTTTTTTTTAAATAAGTACGGTCAAAAGAATGCATTAAAAAAATCACATAATTGTTCTTTTTTTAAATTGTACGGTTTCGTGATATTCTTAAAGAAACTATTTTACATAATCAGGACATATTGTAAACTAAACAAATTAACTCATGTATATCTACGTATTAAAATTAAATGCCTCTTGAAACTTTATGTAATATTGGGTTGAGACATAAGCGGGCTTATCTTTTTAATGCGAGTCTCGCTTGCGTAGAGTTTAGACATATTCAGATATAGATGATCTTATCTTTATTACTGTCCATAAAAAAGTCCGTCCTGAAAAAACAGTCACGTACATAAATATTTGATTCCTACCGTGTATATGAAAATGAGTAAATGGTTTTGCAATCGTTCTCTCTATAAACTTTTTTTCACAAAACTGTTTTGTGGGTCTTATGAAATCAACCTCTATATAGGTAGGAATACCGGTAGAGGTAAAGTTGCCTACAACTGAATCTCTCCAGACCCCGCCAAAGTGGGAACCACACATAGAGTTTGTTGTTGTTGTTGTGTATATGAAAATGGAAAAAAGGTGATAATTTACATGATAACTATGAACAAAAAGGGAGGGCACTAAAGTTTGCTCCCATAGAAGAAATAGCATGTAAAGTGATCAATCAAAGCACACGAATATGCCTTATTGCCTTTTGTTCTTGCCCTATCTCTCCTCTTTTTCCCACATGCGTGAGGGAACACAGCCTCAAAGGAAGAGATCATCAAAAAGCTTAAACAAAAAAGAGGACAATGTTACTCGGAGTTCTCTCTCTCTTTTTTTTCCAACGTCCTTGGACCGTTACCAAGACTTGGTATAGTTATATTAGTAACAGATATATACAGTGCTGACACGAATAAATATCTGATTCCTACTATGTATATGAGGGTCCAATCTTACTAATCGTTTATCTATAAGAATTTATAGAAGCATTCGACAGTCTTTTAAGTATTACCCATATTTTGATACGGTGATCGGTATTCAATCCACTATTCTTTTTATTTGAAAAAGAATGATGATGAAAAAGGGTAATTGGTGGATGAAAGTGGGGCAATCTAAATGATGCATATATGATCTTATGCGTTCAGTAGAAGGAAAGGATAACTAAGGAAAGTAAAAGAGGGGCCCAAGATTATGAAGTTGGATGCTCAATGACCACACATATAGTCTCTTTCTCCCATCCCCAAATGCATGCATGTAATTGAAGAAAAGCATAAATTTTTAAATATTTTTTTTAAATATTTTTGTTTCTCACCCCATCAAATCCCAATGACGATTGAAGATAGGGACTCACAAAAAGTATAAAGCATCTTCTAATTTTTCCTATCCATATTTAATTTTTATTTTGATGATAAAAATAATAGGTAAAAAGGACCGAAGTCACTTTCAATACATGAACAAACAAAACAAGCCGAATCTCTTCTAGCTCATTTGAGTTTGAAATAACCAAGAAAATGGCATGATTCGGTTTGCCCTTACTTGGTTTAGGTTGGGATGAAATATTTACAACAGATAGCTTGATATATTTTTTATTTTTGTAATTTTTTTGGGGATGTAAAAAAAGTGCAAAGATCGATGTACGTGAAATTTGAACTGATTTTCTTAAAAATGTGTTGATGAGGCAGATATTAGAAAGTGTAGGTGTGCTAACTCTATTCAAACAATTACATTGTCCAACTTTGATTGACATGATTTCGTCTAGAACGCGATTCAGATTTGCATTTGCGAACCCGAAGGAAGGGATGGGGGAGGGGGATACACCAGTTCGCCTTAGTCTGAGCCAACTTGACCTTTCTTAGTTTTTTGAGCATTCGTTTTCTCAAAATCAAGTTACTATTGAACTATATAGGAGTAAAACTCTCTTATCACGTAGTCAACTTGATCTGACCCAATTGGAATTGTTCCCAATTTATGAAGCATAGGCATTTAAATTCATATGGTCATCTTTGGCTGATGGAGGAATACCAATCAGTTAATTGGGCCTTTTGGGCCCAGTAATGTGCCAGGCTTGAATCCAATGCTTTTACCAGTTTTAAGTTTCTTAGGGTGCGGGAAGCTGTTTGGCTCTTACTGGAGATCGATCGTCTTCAAACCAACTACGGGGCCTTTGATAATAGCTTAGGCTATTTCGAAATTTGCAGAGGGAAGAGCTTCAACTAGAACTGCATCTTTTGGCGGCACATTTTGTTGCTCATAGCTCCTTTCAGACTCATTTGCTTTATTATGCAGTGACCAGATTGAGACAGCCATTCAGGTTCAGGATGCAAGAGCTCATATATTAGCTTTTCTATGGCCTTAGTGGACTTGACAATGCAGGGCGGGCGTTTAGGTATTAGGGGTGAGGGAAGTCTGTAATCAGTTATCACCTCCAAACTCCCTTTAACAAGGAGAATATGGCATCATCCTGAAATATACTCTAGGATTATTCTATGGTTAGGTATAATGAAATGCCTCTGGATATATTGTGTAGCGGATGTAGTCTATCCCCAATCCCTACTTGAATATCGCAATGAACTTGATTTGTTATTTAAACGGATAAATCTTTGAGTAATTTTCCTTATTATGTTTCCATTTGTAAGTGAACTTGAACCCCTCTCTTTTTCCTAAAGTTCTAATACTAGACCAACAAGAACTAGACTAATTACCATCAAAAGCAAGGCAGTTTTTTGATGATACAATGTGAACAACAAAATATCCAATAAAAAGAATTGTATTCATAAACAATAATCTCACAACGGAAACTAGATTAGCTGGTAACTCCTTTTGGAATTGGTAATATATATTTTGTATGCATATATGTATATACGTATGTAAGAAATAGGAGAACATGTATTTAGGTATCAGTTTTACATGAGCTATCTATCTCCCCTGTGTCCCCTCCTCCGGATAAAACTGGGACTTTTTCTGGCAGGTGAGGGAGCTGGTTTGCATTGTCCTTGGCCCTCCTCACGGCAGTACACCATCAAACTAGGACTATGCTCTATTGTATACTAATCTTTTTCACTATCCATCAAACAGCTTGAGCTAAGCAATAGACAACTTTCAACGACCACTGTTTTTAATGACCCAGGCAAAACTCCCTGTGAAAAACCTGAAACCTTTGAACAACCATTAATCTCCGAATACTCCAGAGGACATAAATTTGGCCTTATTTTTGGAGATCGCCCAAGCAACTCAAGAGTATAATTTGTTGGATAAGTTTGTATGACGCATTACAAGGTTCTTTTTGGGTAATGGCAGGTTCATGGATAGAATTATCTAGCCTTGCAAGGCTAACTTTTTATAGATCTCGGTGCTCTTATGAGAGTCGAATTTGTTTACCTTATGCCATTTCTTCCCAGTACCATAATCTTCCCTTAAGAAAGACAAAGTTCCCTCAAATTCAGAGACGTCTGCGGTAGGCAGTTCCTATATCCTGATCCTCCATGGTTGTTCGTGCATGAGAAGGGTGTCCATCCATAGCTGGATCAAGCTGTTGCCCTTTAGCTTATATCCCTTGGGGAAGAGAGTGCTGTAAGCCAAGCCCTCAAAGCATGTAAGGGGAGGTGGACCGCCACAAAATATAATTGGGATGGCAATGGCCTTCTCAAGAACCTGTGGCACAGCTCCCACATCTACTCAGAAGCTCTGATTTCTATGGAGGCACTCCGATTCTCATTTGAGATTGCACTTTGTTCCTTCTCAACTGAAGACAGCTGTGGAGCAGCTTTTGGGAGAAGCCTGGTTAGCAGCTTAACCAACGATCTCAACTGGGTTGGAGAGTCTTTGTAAGCACTGGTGCATCCCCCTTTTTTTACGAAGTTTTACGGTTCTGCTACTGTTTTGCCTGGTATATAGTGCACTACTATTGCAAATTCTCTTATGTCTATGATCTATCCTATCCAGTATTTTGCAAAGGCCAATCTTTTGAAAACTAGATTGTTTCACTAAAATCTCATAGAACGTTCTAACACTGCGTTGAGCTTTACTTCAATTGATGAAGCTCTGCAATATAAGCTTGGCAAACGGCCCAAGGCCCTTATTTATGTCTAGAAACTCTACTTTGCATTTCCTGCCTTTCAAATGTTTGCTGCAAATTTCTTCTTTTGTTGCGTAGGGCCTGCAGACGGTCGTTTTATTGGGTGGCCGTCTTGTGAAATTTCCTCTAGATTGGCAAACTGAATGAGCTTCTGGTAGTTGCAAGTTCATTGCAGAATTGCTATCGAATACTATGAACATTAAAGGGAGAGACTTTTTTTTGTTTGTTTGGTGGATTTCCAAGTTGTATCCCTTCAAATAGGAAAGAAAAAAGGAATAAAAGAAACAAAGCAGACAGAGAGGAAGGAGTATTACAGGTTTGAATTTTACATTGGCAATGAATCTCTTCGAATAGAAAAACTTCAAGTAGGACTATTTTTGGTGGAAGAGGGAGCCCTTCTGTGTAACTGTGTCTTCTCAGTCGTCATCTCTTTGGTACATCATCACAGCTGGACTACCCTCTGTCTTCTGCCAGCCTTTTTCATCCTGCTCCAAACACCTTAAACTCAGCAAAGGACACTTTCCGATCACCACTTTTTTTACTGAAGCAGGTAAATCTCCTGGGAAATCCCACAAATTACTGCAACCATTTATTTCCAAACATTGAAGGGAATGGAAGTTTGAAAGCCTGCAGAGACCAACCAACTCTGGACAGTCCTTTATTCTGAGCTTAGTGAGCCGAGGAAAGTCGTGTTCCCCCATGTCTCTCCACTCTTTTAAGCTAACCATGGACTTGATTGTTAGCTTCTGCAGGCTTGGGAAAGCAACAAAGTTCTCCCCTTCAGTGGAATTAGCATCTCTACCGAAGTGGAAATCAATTATTTTTACTCCAAGCAATTCAATTAGGCTGAGGACTTCAAGACCAGGTAGCAGCCCCAGAGATGGTAGGACTCGGCAGTTTTCACATCTGAAGAGGGTGATTCTCACAAGTGCATCAAAACATTGGTTGCTAATCCAACTTGGAAATTTTGACCCCCCATAGCAAATTATGCGCAAGTCTTGGAGATTTGTATGTGGCTGCAGATGCTCAATCGCCTCTTCTTCAGCATCATCTTCTGCAGTCCATCGGAGCTCCAAATTGGTGAGACGCTGCTTGTGGCTCAGGTTTGCCTCCTTGGCCTCATCTGGGCTTGCAACATATTCAAGGTTTGAGAGGCAGAGCCTTCCCCTGAGGTAATTCATGTGCTTCAGTTCTGCTATGTGACATCCAGGCTCCTCCCCAACAACGAAGTTTGACAAAGTGCGGAGTTGAGTCAGTGCCCCCATCTCGGGAGGCATTGAATCTAAACAACAAAGAGTACCAAGATCAAGGTGTCGAAGACTTGTTAGGTGTCTTGTTCCTTTGGGGAGTGAATTAAGGTAGGCGCAGTTCCGGAGTTTCAATGTCTGTAATCTCTCGAGGGAGTCCATAGTTTCAGGCAGCTGTTTTATGGGAGTGTCAGAGAGGTCAAGGTAACGCAAGCACCTAGCATCCCCTATAGAACTTGGCAGTTCTAACAGTTTAGTCGCACTCAAATCCAAAGTTTGCAAGAACTCCAATGAGATGAAGAAGTCGTAAGGAAGACAATCAATGTTAGACATGTGACCTTGTAGCAACAAAACCACTCTGATCTGAGGACATCTTCCAATTACCCGAAGAGTATAATTTGTTGGCGAACCTTGTACATTTACATGACATGGAGAACCTGTTTTGCTTATTGTTGAGGGGTCAATATCACAATCATCCATTGTCACAAGGCGAAGTCTTGAAATACCTCGGAGTCTCTTGGAATGTTTAAATTTCATTACCTTGTACCACTTTTTCCCAGCACCATAATTGTCTCTTGACAAAGAAATGATGTCCTCACGCTGAGCAAAAGCTCTGAGGTAGGCGGTGGCTATATCCTCCATCGGTTCTTCCTGGATGAGACCGGCAGCCATCCATAATTGAATCAGGGTGTCACCTTCGAGCTCGTAATCCTTGGGGAAGAGAGTGCAGTACGCCAAGCAATCAAAGCATTCTCTTACCCGGCCCACCAAATCCTTTATCCTCTTCAAGTGTTCTGGGCGTCCCAATCCCATATCATTCTTCTGATTCAGCATGGTTTGTAGCATTTTGTTCACTTGCTTGATCTTCATCATAGTAGCATCCTGGAACGAAGAAGAGCCAGACCCACTCGGTCCGGGCTCTAAAGGCAGTCCTAGTTTCAGACCCTTTGTGGTAATCTCATTGGCAATCTCCTCAGTTTGGTTGAGGCACTGTTTGAGATCGTCGAGCCACTTTCTGACTGCAGGATCAGACGCTTGTTTTTCCTCAGCATCAACTGCCGCCAGCATCAGCGACTCAAGGTCGTTAGCAAGGGATGCATCAAGTCTTGAGCGCTGGAAGAAGCTGATAACGTCCGGGGAAGCAAGCCTGTCTATTATGACCTGCATCGTGTCACTCAGAATTGTCCCGCGAGATGCCATGACTGAGGAACGTGAAAGACTTCTTCTTCTCTGTGTTTTTTGTTTTCTAATGAGAAATGTATCACTGATGTAAGATGGCCTTGGGGGCCCCCCCCGCCCGCAAAAAACAAAGAATGAAAAGTGCAAGAAACTTTAGGGGCAATTCAGTCCTCCTTTCCTCTGTCACTGTCTGTGAAATGTACTCCACCCTTCACCCCAAAGAAAAAACGGTTCTTAGAATTTGTTGTCGGATTTTAATTGGGCTGGTCTAGCACGTCTAGAAATTTTGTATAATAGTGTCCGACTTTGAGATTCTTAAAAGTTTTATAGGTACATTTTATACCAATAAATTTTATGGGTGTATATTTTAAAATTTCTAAGAATTTTTATAAAGTTTTTTCTTAAAAAAATTTTCTCGCTTAGGTGTTGATAGACACCGTTAGATTATATTTGCATATTCCCCTATGGCGCAATGTAGCAGGTGTGGACTGAGTCCAACATCATTGCTATCTCTTGTATGAGCTACTCTTATGGCCTTGGATTTTGTTTCAGGTTTCATTGTTTCATCCTTACTACAAGAGTTTGTGGAGAGAGTAAGAGCTTCTGTGGCTGACACAATCAATCTAGCTTGTTCTTGGGATGTGGAAGAGGAGCTGAAAGATCTCGAGGCAAGCTATATAAATGTCCTGTCCATGCTCCATAATGTAGATGGGTGGGATCTGATTACTAGCCAGCCCCACCAAAACTGGGTTGGAGATGTGTGGAGGGTTTGCTATGAGATCAATGATTTCACTCAACTTCTTAGGGTTGAAATTCTTGAGAAGATAGAGGATGCCAACTTTGTGACCTCATTGTGGACAAAATGGGGTGTGTCTCGCAGACAGCGTGACCTGCAGAATGAGTTGAATCGTGTGATAAGTTTGTCGGATAATTTTGCTTCCCGCAATGGCAGATTCACTGAGAGGAAGGCGGCCACTATCCTAGAACCGATGAGGGCACCAGATGATGAAAGCTTCAGGAGGAAGAGAGACAAGGATGACATTATTGGCTTTCTGATACGTCCAACAAGCACTGTCTCTAGCAGTAGCAGGAGTAGCAGCAGAGACAACAGCAGCATTGTCTTAATATCTGGCATGTTCGGAATTGGGAAAACTGCGCTTGCTCAGGTGGTGAAGAATGACTCTCGAATTCATGGATCTTTTGACCACAGATTATGGGTTTCTGTGTCAGGAGATTTCAATCTTGCAGAGGCCTTAAGGTCAATCATTAAAGACTTGCAAGAAGAGGATATGCAACAGTCATTTTATGGCAAAATATCACCGAGGAGCTTTAAAGGACTATGCAAGGGAAGACGGGTTCTCATCGTGCTAGATGATTTGTGCAGTTTTCCAGGATATCACGATTGGGAAGAGTTTCAGTCTCTCCTGCTTGATTGCTCTTGTATCTTTGGTGTCATCATCACCACACGCAACCCAAAAGTGGCTGCTACTGTAGAATCTCTTAGTGTCTTTCCTACTGTCACTTATTGCCTGCAAACTATGTCAGATGAAGATTGTCAATTGGTAATCCTGAACAAAGCTGTCTCAGCTGGTTTATACAACATATCCAAGCGGAGACGATGTGGAAAGAGTTCTATGAAGATGAATGCACTTAATATGGCTGAGAGATTTTGCAACGGCTTGCCTTTGATAGCAGATTTCATTGGCCAGCAACTCTGCTCTAAGCCTGATTCCGAATGGACGAATATGCTTTCTCAAGATTTGTGGAACCTGCCGGAGTTCAAACAACGTATATTTCCGTCTTTCAGACTGAATTATTCTGATCTGTCACTATTTTTGAAAAAGAGTTTGCCTTACTTCTCACTATTCCCTGAGAACTACAATTTTAAGGAGGATGAGCTGATCCAGCTGTGGTTAGCAGAGGGCCTTATTGAGCCGCAGGTGCCAGGGTTCCACTGCATGGAATTGCCTGGGATGCAAAAACTTGGAAGTTATTATTTCGATGAGGTATTGTCCCAATCAATCCTTCAAATTTACCATCCATTTAACCATGGCTCACAAATCTACAGAATGCATAAATTCATCCGCCGCTATGCTCAACATATTGGTTCTGGCATGTACGTGAGCCTTGATCAACAATTTGTTCATGCTTGTTCCTCATTTGCATTTAGTGCAACTCAGTATAGGAATGCCCGTCACTTGTCTTTGCCTTGTCAAAATATTTCATTGCCAATATGGAAGGATATAGAAAAATGTGAAGGTCTCAGGACAATTCTTTCCCTACATGAGCGAACCCTTGTTGGTGAGATTAGCGACAGACTTTTCCTCAAACTACGGTCACTGAGAGTGCTTCACTTGAGAGGAACTGATATTACTGAGCTGCCCGAAACAATAGGGACGTTGAAACATCTTCGCTTCCTAGATGTCTCCCGAACAAGAATCGAAGAGTTGCCTTCATCCATTGTGGACCTGCATGGATTACAGGTGCTCAAACTCGATCATTGTGAGCTGCTTCTTCCCCTACCCAAAGGCATAGAAAACTTAACTCAGTTGCTACATCTGGAGGTCGACGTAGAGGTTTTGAAATCCATGCCACCTCATATAGGGAACCTAATTAACCTCTACACGCTTCCTGCATTTTTTGTGCGTAGGAAGGATGGATATCGTATTACAGAGTTGAAGGGTATGAAGTACCTCCAAGGTTCAATCTGCCTCGCACAACTTCAAAACGTCGAGGATGAGGCAGAGGCCAGGGAAGCCATGTTAAGCAACAAGCCATTCCTTAAAAGAGTGGAACTTAAATGGAACAGGAAATCCCATGATCAATCACGTGCTGAAAGGATCCTCACCAGCCTTAAACCACATGAAAATTTAGAAGAGCTACAAGTGACGGGATATGATGGTACCCAATTTCCTGGTTGGCTCAGCAATGCAGAATGTAAGCTCACCAGTATTCAGTTACTGAAATGTCGCTGTTGTAGAATCTTGCCAGCACTAGGGCAACTTCAACACCTTGTGGCTCTTCATATAGAAGGAATGCAGCATGTAGAATATGTCAACCATCAATTTTCTGGAAGCGGGTTAGGTGCAGGATTCCCTGCATTGGAGTTGCTGAAATTCAAAGACATGACAAGCCTGACACGGTGGGATGGACTACAGGACACTCAAATGCCTTGCCTTCGTGATCTTATCATTGAAGGGTGTTCACAGTTGATTGCCCTTCCTTCATTGAACCTGCTCACCTCCTTGGTGAAACTTGAAGTCAGTTGTTGCCCTGCACTGCAAGCCTTGCCAGAGCAAGGCTTGCCCTTTTCTCTCAAAAAGTTGATCATACAAAGAAGCGATTTTTTGAAGCAATGCTGCCTTCCCGAATGTCAAGGGACCGACTGGGAGAAGATAAGAGCGGTACCTGAGGTCTTTATTGATGGTGTGCAGATACCAACATCTGCACGGGAAAGCTAATCTCTGAGTATAGAGTATCCAATTACTAAAATGATTTCTGAGTATGCTCAAAGCAGTAGATGTTGCTGTATTTAGTTTTTCTCTGGTTAGCTATTTGCATCATTTAAAACTATGTGTCTTTGCCTAACGTTTCTCACTTTCTCTGGTTAGCTGTTCTTATTGTGTGGAAAACTACAGAACAACACTTGCTGTGCATTATTATCCTAAGTTGCTAATTTCAACTGCACGCCCATTCACATCCTATTTGAAGACCATCATTCTTGATGCTTTTTATTCCTGCAGATCATTGTCATTAAAGGACATGGGCACACATATGGCTAGGTGTTATTGATCATTTAGGCAAAACAATTACATCATATGGTGAATGGTATTGATCAAGTCAAAAAGCCGACCATCTTGGCTCGAACAAACCCAGCTCCCTTAAATAAATCTTCCTTGATACAATGAGTTCAAGATATTTGTAGTTACATAATGTTGAGATGATCTATTTGCTCATCACATTAGAGAATTTTCTCAAATTGAAAAAAAAAAGGTTAATCTGGTAGAGCTACCGTTCTTTCTCAAATTGACAAAAACAAGTTTACCACATGAAGCACATTCATTTTCAAAGAACCTAAGTACATAACATATTGAGGCGAGGTACAGAGGGCGGAAATTTTTTGGAGGAAACTATAACTCTCATAAAACAATTATATGATATTCTGAATATAAATGAGCTACAGACTGTAGATAGTATCCTTTATTGCTCGGAAAAAATATGCGAAAAATAACATCAAAATTGATAACTCAAATTGTTTACATGGAATTAGAGATTGTAAATTTTCAATCCCAATATAGCATATCATTTGTAAAGGGCTTCCAATGTGATTGACAATTACAATCCTCTTTATGAGACTATTAAATTAATTAATGAAATTGGAAGGGCCGAATACTGGGCCATAGCCAGAATTTTCACCTGGGCCTGAGCCCAATTCCAGGCCCACGAAGCTAGCTATTTTCAAACCCCCCAGGCCCCAGTATTAACTCAGAGACAGCGAGAGCGATCAACATATAAAATTGTCGATAAAAGATTTGTCGGAAGATCATCTCATTCAATCTCAGGTACGTATTACCTTTGGCTAATTTGTGTGTTTGATACTGAGATGATCGCTCAATCTTAATTTTGAAATGAAATTTTGAGTAGAGATGTTTAGTTTAGTTGTTTGATTACCTCTATAATCTTCATTTCATATCTAGGGTTTTGAGTGATGTTCTCAATGCTACTTTTGGGTTGGTTCCAGTGACAATAAGGTCGTTTTCATTGAGATTGAATCTGCAAATTAGGGTGCTTTTGCTAGTTAATGTAGGTTGAGGCTTGCTAATCAATTTTTTTAAAAAATAAAAAATTCTCTAGCTAAATAGGAAATGTAGAACTTTTCAAAAATTCGTCAGTTTTGGTAGTATATGGTAGTTTCTGTTTGATCAATTGCTTCAAAGTTCCAAAATTGCACTTGCTTGGTGATGTAGAAATGCTCTTCTTTAACTTCTGCAGTTGTGATTCTTTAGCGGCAATTCGACGTTTTAGTGCTCTAGCTTTGTCTGATGCGGGGTGAGGAATATACTCCAATAGTTTGGTTGTGATTGTACTTGGTTTCATGTTTCTTATCAAGGAAAAAAAAAGAAAATACAATTATGATATTCTTAATTTCAGAGTCTCACAAAAGGGTAAAAAGTAGAAGCTTTTAGCTCGCTATCTTAGGAACAATGGCAAATTGAAGCATTAAGATTGAGAATCGAACTATTATATTGGTAACGTACATGTAGCTCATATCTAGGACATAGTCAGAATGTGCAATATTCATCAGATGCAGGTGAAGCAGAAGTGCAGATTACCAATTTGCATAATTCAACAATGTGATATCCAAAAACAACCCCCCCCTCCCTGGGGCATAAATAAAGGGCCATATGATCACGTGCTGATATTTGCTTAACTAATGAACTTCAGGTGGTAGAACATACTCATGGACAACTTCCATGGAAACCCATCCCCGCCTGGTGTGCAGCCATTGCTGAACATGGCTTCTTCTGCTCCATCTACGCCATCATCGCACAACTTTGGGAGCATTCCGAAACCTCATGATCAGTCTTTTCACTATCAAGTGAGCCATGCCTTCCCTGGAACTCCTTGGGCAATTACACCTTCTCATGGCCAAGGCTATCACCCCCATACTCATACACCAGCACAATTTAACGTTGCTCCAAACCCCCAATTTCCTAGCCAAATGACCAATACTTGTCAATATGGTAATGGTTTTTCCACTCATGTGCCAAGCTATCAACCTTTGCAGCCAGTGGCCCCTGGATCAAGCAATTTTAACGGGGTACCATATCATACAACACAGCCATTGCAATCAGGTACCCATCCTGGTGATGGACCTGCTGGTGATACTCTGCCTCCAAAAGATGATTGCAGTTCAAAACAAGTCACACAGGGAGCTCAGGCGAATGAGAATGAAACCAACAGAACGGAATCTGGAGCAAGGATTGTCGAACCATCTAATGCAGATAAAAATGGCTCATCTGCGCCCTCCATAAACAAAGATCAGAGTGAGAAACGATCATATCAACATTTTGGAGCAGTAGAGGAAGCTGCTCCAACGGACAGAGGGCAGAAATCTGGAGAAACGGATGTTTCCTGCCAAGATCAAGGTCATAATCATGTGCCTTCTTTGTGCTGTCCGCAGAAACCTGATGACGAAATTGAGGCAGCTGCTCAGGCTGCTGTGTTGCGTGAACAAGTATGGCTTTTGGACATCTGGGCTTTGCATCTGTTTTAAGCTTCTGCCACATTTTGTCATCTGTAGTTAATATTCGTTTTTTCTGTATTGCTCAGGAAATAGCTCTCCAAATGATTATACAGAACCAAAGGTTTGTCTATATTCTTTTCAGATCTTCAGGACCACAAGCAGTTGTAGAATTTAAAACTCTAAGATGGCTCTCACCTGTTATAGCTTTTTAACTTCAGGCATTCAAGGGGAACGGCGCTGCCTGAAGATAGCAAAGACATTCTCTTCGAACATCATGATCCAAATGCTATAAAGGTCTTATGTTCAATTCAATCGTTTTTAGTTGAATTTTCTGTACCTTTGCCAGTGCAGCCAATTGCTTATCTGACACCCACTTGTAAATTTTTCACCTAAACGTGCACTTTATGTTCATAATAGTTTTACCTCTCTTGGTTATTTACAGGAACATCTACTAAAGTTTACTGCAGAGCACCGGGCAGAAATGGCTACAAAACGTGGAAAACCTCCTGCCCCTGAAAAAGGTTTAGCCATAGTTTCATTTGTATAATTCTATCATTTTGAAAAGGTTTGCTGCTTTTTTATCATCATTACTGAGAGAGAAGTTTTAAGATGTGGAAAATGATCAATTCGCTATCAAAAGAACGGATGTGGAAAATGATCAATGGTATGAGAACTTTAAATGTGGTAGTGTGAAAGAGAATTGATTTGATCATTTCCTGAATATATTGATATTTGGCTACTCAAGATGCAACTGAAATGTGCCACTTCTTATAATTGGACATCCTATCTTGTCGTCTGCTATCTGCAGTTGTCTTTCATCAGTAGGAAGATTTGATATGCTCTAAATTGTGGCATTCTGGACATGCTGGTTGTTGGCGTCCCTTTGGTCTTTATAAAAATACTATTTTGATTTGTGTTTACTTTTGTTTCTGTTAGTTACTTGATTGATTGTCTTGGGGAAAAAAATACACCTAGTTATTTGTAGATGAGTGAGAATACTTCAATCTGGGAACAGACAACTACGAGTGTATGCATTTGCAAGGCTTACTGGTGAGAAGGATGAATATTTAACCATAAGTCTTTTAAGCTGGAATTTGAACAGTCAAAAGATTTTTTTTTTTTTACACTGACGGAATAGTTGACTCTTTTCGTATTCCATCTTTTGGGGATAATTTGTTTGAAACCATTGCGTCTATAAACTAAATAAAACTATGTATTGTATCTCATGAATCAGACCTTTATTGGCTTATTGTCGTTGTTGTTGCTCTATGTAAGATAATTTTCTAGATTATGCATAGCTTACACCAAAAAAGGTCCATTTAGTTTGAAGAGAAAGAAGGTAACCAATGACACCTGGTTCCAATGCAAGTTGCTTGATGTATTTGGCGCTGAATTTTAAGTTTTAATGTCCAAAAAAGAAATGCTTGATATCAGGATTGGCTTCCTGTTGTTCTATGTATGGGTGATATACTGATTTTTGTCATCCTTGCATGGCTGCGGCTAATTGTTTTGTTGATAGATGTCTTCTCAAAGAAAGAAGAGAAGAGATAAGAGAATTTATCTGATTCTATAGAAAGGGAAAAGAGCTCTTGGAAGCTGAAATTTGTCTAAATCATGTAGTGACCTTGCGTGTATCTAGCACTACTGTTTTCTAGGCCAACTTTCTTTAAGCTGTTCTTTGGAATTTGTTGGGTCAGATGAGATATTCAATAGCCTTGTCGGTGCACCCTTCCCCAGCCCCTTATTCTACTATTTCTATAGTCAATCTGTGTGTTGAAGTTTCCTGAGATTCTTGAAACACTAAATTCCTATCATCTGAGTTCCAACTGATCCCCCCCCCCCCCCCAATCTTTTTCTCCTTCCCCACACAAAGCCTAAGGAAGGCTTAGAAAGCTAGAAAGCAAACATTTCAAGTAACAGAGCTACTCCCACGATCCCACCCATTTCCAACCCTCCAAATGATAGTCATAGCTTTTATTAAGAATTCAATGAGGTTTCTTTTTTAGCTGTTGCTGGCAGGACTGGATTCTGACTCCTCTAAGACAGCATTATCTTGATAGAACAACAATTTCTATTGTTTAATTGCATCGTTTTCCTAATCTGCTCTTTTCTGTTGTCAGCTAACTTGGAGATAGGAAATGGCTATGGTGTGCCAGGCGGAGGTGCTTACTACAATGCTGCAGTTGCAAATGCTTCAACTCCCAGTACGATTATTTTAAAACGTTGTTCTTTTACATTTTTTGAATTCTGAGTAACTTAAAGTTGTAATTTTAATGGTAAACTCGCAACAACGAATTAGGAACATCAGGATTTTCCAGCAGTGAAATAAGTCAAAAAAATCCTGAACTTGGAGGAGAGACCCGACTAAAGCATGGGGCTAAAGAATTGCCAGAGTACCTCAAGCAGAGGTTGAAAGCAAGGGGCATATTGAAGGATGAATCTGCAGAAGGGAAATGTGCTGTAAATGATCCTGTAAGTTGAGTAGTTGTTGGGCGTTGATGTAGTATTGCTGGTTTCAACTGACCTGCAAAGAAGTTCTATTGTATTGGTTGCTGTAATGATATTGTATTTGGACTTGGATTTGGTGTACTCGCAAACTGATTCAAATTTTATGGTGGAACGTCTCAATTGTGCTTGTTCTTGTGAAATTGTCTGTACTAGAATGCTTGTTTTGATTTTGCGCATCCAATGGATTCGAGCTACTAAATGACTTTCCTTGGATAATTGTTCCAACAACTCTTACAGAAGGTGGAGGCTCAATCAACTCAGTCATCAGGAAACCTTCCTCCAGGATGGGTAAGGTTACACTTCTAAATTAGCTCTTGTGGAAGTGTCTCTAGATTGATTGTGCACAAATTAAAGAATATGTAGCTGTTAGTGATGAATCATGTTGGGGCATTTTGCTATGTGTTCCTCAAAGTACTAGTTATATGTTGTTATGCATTAATGATTGGTTTGTTGAATTCAGCATGATGATTATTTGGTTTTGTAGTTCAATAAATTTTTGTTGACTATTGTGGTGGGATCTACTTCTATGAATAGGTTGAAGCCAAAGACCCAAATAGCGGAGTTTCATATTACTACAATGAAATTACTGGGAAAAGTCAGTGGGAAAGACCAGTGGAGACAAATTTGACTCTGCAAAGCCCTTCAAGTTCAACTCTACCAGAACATTGGGTAGAAGCTCTAGATGAAACAAGCGGTATGTCTATGATGCCTCCCTATTGGTTGGCTAAGCACTGGAGAAAATGATCACTTGTCTATTTCAGTGTCGCTTCTTTGATTAAAAACTATAGATGCTGAATACTTTTTAAAAGGAATGAAAACTGCTTAGTGAGGCTGAGGCATTTTCTTTGGTCCATTAGAATTTTCGCTGAAAATTTCATCTGAAAGGTGACCTATCTGCTTCAATAGACTACGCATTTTCATCACTTTAGGACATTAACAGAGTTGGCTGTTTTGAAACTTTTGACTGAATATCATGGTCCCAGAAGGTGATTTTCCTACTCAATTGCTTGTGTGAGGCTGAGGCATTTTGCTTTGATCCAGTAGAATTTAAGCTAATTTCATCTGAAAGGTGACCTGTCCACTTCAGTAGACAAATGTATTTTAGCCAATTTAGAACATGAACAGTGTTAGCTGTTTTGAAACTTTTGACTGAATAATATGGTCCTGGAAGATGTTTTTCCCTACTCAATAGTTTTTGTGCAGAATTCATTGCTTCTTTCTGATTTTGATTCCTTAGGAATCTATAGTTCTATACAACTGGCTTTGAGGTTATCAGGGTATGAACTGAAACTTTAATGCAGTCCAGTTCTGTGATTGGGAATGAGCTGAATGTACTTCATGTGCAGGTCAAAAGTACTATTATAATATGAAAACCCAAGTTTCACAATGGGAGCTTCCTCAGGCATCTCAACCGGTCACTTCTGAACGTGTTCAATGTCATACTTCCAGAAGTGTTCATGATGGTAATTGGGGGGAGCCGTCTTCCATGTCAGAGAGATGCTTGGGTTGTGGTGGCTGGGGAGTAGGACTGGTTCAAGCCTGGGGTTATTGTAATCACTGCACAAGGTATGTAGATGCCACCTGTGAGCTTTTTCCTTACATAAATGAGTTCCTTGTGCATTGTGAATTGTGAATATGCTAGGTAGGGTGTTCTTCCGTCAATGCTAGGTACCTTTTAGCCAAATTTTCCTGTAAATATTTGCCTCTGCGTTTTTGAGTTTTCAGTGTGGCATGATTTCGATGCAAGGCTTTTGTGAAAGTACCATGTGATGGCATTTTTCACCTGACTCAAGTCCAGAACTAAATATGCTTCATTATTCGGTAAAATATTGAAGCAATTTTCGCATGTTATTTACTCTTAAAACACAGTCCTTCATGGTTCTGTAACATATGGGATTAACTATCTTCTGTTATTTACTTTATGTTACTTGAAACACACTCATTCATTGTTCTGTAAAATATTGGAGCAATAGTCATCTGTTATTTACTTTATGTAATTGGAACACAGGACTCTGAACCTTCCTCAAAGCCAGTACTTAGCTACCAGGGAAAGCAAGGTGCAAACAACCAATGCTTCAAATGGCAGACAAGATTTTGACAGTAAAAATTCCAAGCACAGGTATTGGAATGCTGTTTTGTTGAGATAAGTAATCTTTCTTGATTCTTGTTAATATCTGGATTAGATTGATATACAAATGCACCAGTGATAGGTTTTGTTTGTCATAATTTCGCTTATTGAGCCTGGGAAATCTCATTTCAAAGATTGATGTACTATCAGCAGCTTGCCAGTAAACAAAATCTTGGGGGGGTGGGGGATAATCTTTGTGATTCACTTAATGGTAAAATGGGCTTAACTCTTGAGCCATCACTTACTATAGTAGTAATGGCATCAGGTGGACTAGGCTGGCTCAGTAGACACGAGGCTTGTGGTCAAAACTTTTGTTTTCCTCTATTTTCTCTTCAGAGACCAATGCTGTGGATTTAAGAATAGAGGTCTGATGGAAGGCAAGTATCGAAAAGTCGAGTGTATCGTTATTTTATGTCTTGGGATGAGAGGGTTGGCATCAAGAACTGACTTGTGGATAAATACCACCTTCAGTGTTTTGATGAGCCAAAGTTTCCATTAATATGAAAATTGGATTAGAAAGGAACTTACTATGCAATTGGAATATTACCAGTTTTTGACTTAGAGATCACTGCTTTGATTCCTATTACCTGGAGACCTGTCGTGGATGTCCAGAGTTCAAGCTGACAAAGCTTGATACATCTGATGCTGCTCCACTTACTCTGCATTAGCTTAGGACCTCGTCTATCAGCTGATATTTTTTGTCTTTTATTTTCCTTTATTTTTTTTTGGTATAATGGCGTCATTTTAGTGTGTACCTTGTGTTTTAGTTCTTTCCTCAGCTGAAAAACTTCATTTCGCCAAACTGAGCAAGATTACACTTTCCTTGATCATGGGGTGATGCTACTATGTTAGTTGCTCTGATGCAGGTCTAGTCAGAGACCCCCAATTGGAAAAGGTGGTGGCAGACACCATAAAAAAAGGGCCTACGGTGAAGATGATGAATTGGATCCCATGGACCCGAGTTCTTATTCTGATGCTCCTCGTGGTGGCTGGTACGTTCAATGCAATATAAATGTGAATTGTTGCTTGGTGTTGTGGCCCCTCTTTTTACTTTACATGGCTGGCACATTGAAAGCATAACAGAGTGAAGGAACAGTGGCATTCTTCCCTTTTCAGTCCATGTCCACAACCATGATTTATTGCACACGTGATTTATCCATGGCCAATATACAAGCAATTTGGCATGCATGTGTGCACCCCCCCCCCCCCCCCAATAGAAAGAAGAATGTGAAGGAAGAAGAAAGGAACCGCAAAAGCTGTCTATTAATGTTTTGTCGGATTCTTGATCCACAGGGTTGTAGGCCTTAAGGGAGTACAGCCTCGCGCAGCGGATACCACTGCAACAGTATGTTACTCATCTTTGCATGAACAGCAGTTTATATGAGTTTTTTTCCTCTTTTATCGCAACTGATAGCAATAGCTCTGGATTCTGAGCATACACGGTTTTGTGTTTCAGGGCCCTCTTTTCCAGCAGCGTCCATACCCCTCCCCAGGAGCTGTGTTGCGAAAGAATGCTGAAATTGCTTCTCAAAAGAAGAAACCAGGCTCTCAGTTTACGGCAATAACTAAGAGAGGTGATGGGAGTGATGGACTGGGTGACGCGGACTGATGTCACTGTGTCTATCATGTAATGGGACATAGAGTTGTGTCTATCATGTAATGGGACATGAGGTTCTTAACCTGTATATTTTCGACTGTTTGAGTCTACCTGTCAAGGGCAAGGCTAAGGTCTACCGTGTAGCGGCTATATTCTGTATTTCTGCAAAACAGGTGGTGGAAATGATTTGTTTATATCGATATATACCAAGTATCGAGGATGGCTGTGATATAGAGGCATCATTCATGGAAAATGTGTTATTTTGCAATCATCGGAAGAGCTTGGAGAATCTACTGGGATCTTTCTACGAAACCATGATTTTGGGGTCACAGGCCTCCCATAGACGTTAGGACCAACTTGTATGTAGGAGCAAACGTCACATTAAATGTGCTGTATTTGTAGGTTGTACATTTTGATATGAATGGATTCAAAGATTTTGTCATGTTAATGATTTCAACCAATTAGCTAGGTCTATGTATTTAGCCTAATTGTAGAGTTGACTGTCGGGAATTGAGTTCCCCCCTAAGGCCGAAGCCAAATGTCTTGCTGAACCCTAACGCTCAGGCAAAGTTGCTAAGCAGGATGGGCATTTTTGAGACCGTCTCAACCTATTTTGTACAGCATTACGAAGAAGACGATAGAACTCCAGGAAACTATTTGGAATGCACTTAAAGTAACATCAGTCTGCTGATTCATCGATGACTGCAGGCAGAACCGCAGAATCATATGATATTGCCCTTCAGCCAGAGAAATAGGCCACAGGGTCGTTAATGCTTGTACTATTCAATATGCTTCTTAACGCATCTTCAACATTTGCACCAAATTTAACAGGTTTAAAACTTAAGGGTGAGCCTTCAGGTAGTACTGATATGTTCTAATTTCTGCGTGAATTTATTAGCAGCAACTCATAAGCAGACTAATTGGAGGCTTCATATATTTACTTGCAATATTAATTTCCATTCACCATCAACAGAGATCTTACACTGAAGAAACTGTCACAACCTACAGAAGCAACGTTAAGCTACCAAGGATTCTAGTTATGGTAATGTGTTATCGAAAAGCTGACAAGAAAATTGCTCAGTACTAATGCATTGCAGAGACAGGCACACACTACCAGCCACCACCTCCACTGCTAGACCATCCTTTCGAGTTGCTCTTTGAACCAGAGCCCCAGCCGGAATCATTCCCAGCATCCGCACCACCATTGTTCTGGTCACCCCAGCCGCCGCCGCCGTTGCCGCTACTGCCGCCCCAACCACCGTCTCCACTACTGTTCCCACCACCAGGAAAGGCTTCCTTACCTGGCGAGTTTTGAACTTTGGCTCCAGGGAAGCTTCCCCAGCTACTATTACCTTCTTTGTTATCTGAGCTCCACTTTGAACCACGCCCAGAATCATGCCTGTCTGAGTTACCGCCATCTCTATTTCCATGGTATGAACCCCGACCACGTCCCCGCCCTCCATATGGCCTTGGTGCCCCACTAGGATGCCCATCACGGTCACGGTCACGATCGCGACCACCATTTCTGTAATCATTTCGGCCTACAAAACCACATAATGGCTCAATATTCAAGTGTCAAACCACGAAAATAAGCATCCAGTCATTTATTGCCTTCATATGCAAACAAATATATGCCCTTCATCCCGAAGCATATGGGCTACGGCTCATCTTCAGAAAGGCGTGAACTTTAAAAAGTGTTAACAAGTGAAAATTCCGAGGGATCTCAAAATGGAAAATTAAACATCTATTATGGGGGGAATAGGAGCAAGGCGGCACCAATAAGGAATGCACACAATTTAAGCAAACAAGCACTTATTCATCCATCCAGGCTACCGCTATAAATAACAAGTGAATAGGAGCAAGTGATCTCAAAATGGAAAATTAAACATCTATTATGGGGGAAATAGGAGCAAGAAGGCACCAATAAGGAATGCACACAATTTAAGCAAGCAAGCACTTATTCATCCATCCAGGCTACCGTCATAAATAAAGGAGGGCAAAGACCCAATCAAAGTCAGATGAGTACCTGGCCTAGAACCTGGCGTAGAACGATCTCGGTCTGAAGACCCTCTCCACCCACCATCATTGCTGGCTGACCCACCCCATCCGCTGCCAGAGGAGCCACCAGGTGCTGGACTACGCATTGGTACCATGGCAGCAACTGATCTAATTGACGGTGACTCATGAATGGGATCATCAATATGCCTCTGGAAATACGCTACAAGCCTGTCAATATCCTCAAACATCCTTTTGCGGAACTTGAATCCTTTGGGATATAGACCTATATACTCATGATGCGGATTGGAGCTACGTATGTATGTGAGGATAAAAGTACCCGGGTGCTCATGAGAAATGCCAAAACTATAAACTATTCTCAGAGGGTATTCTGATTTCTCAATTCGAAGTTGTTCATCAACTTCTGCTTTTGTTCCCTTCCGGAATTTCCGATAGTTAAGCATTGCCTTGAGGTGAGTAACCAATGGATCAACATAACGATCCATCACCTGCAGATTAAGGAAACAAAAAAACATTCATGCTCAGTATGATTCACGCAAAGAAGAGGTCGAAACAAAAAAACATTCATGCTCAGTATGA
>JACYFF010031952.1:1168989-1208557 GCA_017589665.1 Selenicereus undatus
CACGCAAAGAAGAGGTCGAAACAAAAAAACATTCATGCTCAGTATGATTCACGCAAAGAAGAGGTCTAGAACCAATTTAAGATAATCATACAAAATTTTCTGAGAGATACTTCCAACTTCCAAGAGAATAGCCACTCATGGTCGATGTTTCATTGCACTTCAATGATAGATACACTAGCATTATTTTCCCACAAACAACTAAGCACTCAGCAATTTTTATGTTTTTTTCAGAATCATGGCTCACCATGAGCAGACAACATAACAGAAGGTCTTTATTCATAAATAACTTTCTCCAATCATAGAAAAATTTTCCCTGATAGAAATTTCGCCACGCAATGCAAATGGAGGCTGACATGCACAAAAAGAACCTCATTCCAGGAAAATTCTGCAATAAATAGAAAGATCACTAACCTCATCTAAATCTTCAAAAGTATCCTCCCCAATTTTCAGAGTTTTGCCAATACGAAGCAAGCTTGTAATATCTTTGTGGTCCTTTCCCCCTTCAATTATATCTTTGTGAGCATAAACACCATCATAGACCTTTAGAGTCAATGTCAGATAAGATGGGCCACGAGAACTTGGACGTATAATACTTTCACCGGGGTCTTTGTCACCCAGAAACTGTACAAGATAATGGAGACATGGGCATGAGCAACGGAAACGAAATATACACAGGGAGTTTTAACATAATAACAGGCATAATGAAAGTTACTCTTTCCCGAAGTGAATGCAATATTTTTGTGGGATTTCACATAAATAATTTGGATGAAGTGATGTCCTCAAAAACCCACCACAATATTTTTAGCACAGCTCACCGTAAGGAAAGCGAGATCAGCTTCAAAGAAAACTATTGTACATTCTCCAAATTAGAAAGTCTATTGATGATAGCAACGTTCTTCTCAGATTTTAGGAGAACGTGCATATTTCAAACAAAAAGGGACGTTTTGCAAGGTCTCAACTACAAAACAGATAAGAAGAAATTACCCATGGGATATCAAGTGCCTTCCCCCCCCCCCCGGGAAAAAGAAGGATAAATAAAAAACAAAAAGGGGAGGGAACAAAGGGCACACCACTAGCCATGTCATAAGAGCATTGCAAGACATACCTCCATTGCTTCATCAGCTGTTATGTTCTGGAAACGAGGATGAACAATCATCCTTGGCTTGAAATGCTTTTTAGCAAGCTCCTTTTCTCTGCGAGCCTTTTCTTGGTCACTCTGTAAGCTGCTTCGATCTTCATGATAGTAGGGATCCAGGTTCTCTACATTCTGATGCCTATTACTCCTCATGTCATTCTCTCTACAAGTGAGGAACACCTGGTATCTGTTCTTATGAATTTGTTTGATCCTACAAGTAAGAATATCACCTTCACGCAACTTCTCAGTCAAATCAGAATCCCTTAAATCATCTGAATAGTCTTCCCTTGTAAGCATGCCGGTTAATCCTGATTCCAGGGCACAAATTGCTCTTTGAGGTTGTACTCTGCGGACTGTCACTTGCACGGTCCGTCCTTCGCCAAGAGTATCATCTGTCTCCCCAGATATCATATAGAACTCTTCATCTTGATTCGGTTCTTCGTACGCTTTACGCCAGTCCTGGAAACCCTGAATCAACTCCTGTTTTATGGCATGCAAGGTCTCTATCTTAGAGCCACGGTCCGTGTCCTTCGCATATGCGTCAACATTGAAAGATTTTAATGCACTTGGTCTGTCTCTAAGGTTTTCAATTGCCATTTCAATTGCATCATCTTCATCTAAATTATCGTCCCCTACAATTTCCCTATATATATCTTTGGCCATTTCCTGAGCTAAAGCATAAGATTCTGGATGTATTCTTGTATCGTCCAAGACGTCAACAAACTGGCTTGTAGCAGCCAAACCAGTACGCCTGATACGCAAGAAACCAGCAGCACTAATGAAAACCTTTCTCCCCAGTCCATGAGCAGTCAACAAGTCTTTTCGCGTGACAATTGCCCCAGCTCTGACCAATGACCTCTGCAAAGACGCTGCTTTCCTGGGCCCCAGGCCAGAAATAAACTGCAATGGGGCAAATAACCATTCATGATTGGCTGCCAAATTGAGATCAATGCCCACCTGGTTGCTCACATCAACCATGATCTGTTCCACCATGCCATATTTCTCATCAGGATTGAGAAAGCTTTCTAAAGGACTAAGTTTCCAAGACAAAACTTCCCTTCCAGGCCCACAGAGTGTAGCAACCATTGCTAAGGGATTTTGAAGGCACCGTCCAAGGGCAACAGCCCGTTTCACAATGCCTGAGGAGAAACGAGACATGAAGTTCAGAAAGTGATAAAGAACAAGTTTTAGATTGCAATAACAATCTGGTTCACTTACCCGGCTGCGCAGGGATCTGGTCAGAAGAAATACGTGAATTTTCATATAAGCGAGACAGAGATTCATCCCCATAGAAAACACTCAGTCCATCCATCTCATGGCCCACATCTCTAGGATTTTCTTCAACCATCTTAAAGACAATCTGATGGGAAGATATGATTCATTATAAGATAAGTACAAGACAGCGAAAATTCCTAAAAACTATGCAAGAACACAGTCCAGTTGAGAATGCATAAGCCCTAAGTCCTTGCATACAGAGCAATAATATGAAAAAATATCCAAAATTTTGGTGACAGTGAGAAGTAACATTGTGCAACATTACCGACTACGACAACATAGAATTTTGTAAAAACCAAACGAAAAAGGAAGCATGAAAAATCATCAAATCAGGGTTGTATTTTTCACATCCCAAAACAAATATGAGAACTTGATCTCTTGATCTTCATAAAGGCAGAGATCACAACACTCCTTCCTGACCAGCATCCACGCCATACAAGTCTACAACAAAGCACTAAGATCTCAAGTACAGCTTAACATTTCGTAAACTACACTAGTATTGCACAAACTAAGTCCACTCGGTTTGTCTTTCTAAAGCAGACTAAGGACTCAGCATCTACTAAACAGATCCACACACAAGCTCACAAAGGAGTTCATGCCTTAATGATACAGCGAAAGGTTGTGACACTAGTTAGCGAAGCAACACGTATCTTCACCATCTAACATACTCCTTGGAAAGAGACGTCAGAGCATCAGAAGAGGAAGACGAACCTCATAAATATCATCCTTCAGCCGTGTGCAAGACAAATTCACAGCTCCCAATACCACAACCTGTGGTTGGTGTTCTGTCATAAACTTCAAAAGATTCTGCTGGTCGTGTTTTTTACGCTGCTGGTCATTAACATTTTGAGATCGTAGGCTGATAGACCCAGCCTCCAGCACATCAACAATCTCTCCAAATGAATCCAACATTACAAAGGTAGTTGATGGCTTTCCAGGACCCCAACAGCAAGCCATGACCCTTGGAGCCGCCTCATCTTCTGAGCTAACATCACTTTCCTTGCGCTGATATGGAGCAACAGACACTTTGTCCCATAGACGTTTCCCATAATCCGTAAGCAACCAACTCTTGGCCCTACTAGTCAACAACAATCTAGCTTCCTTCTCTAAGGCAGGCAATATAAAATTGAAAATAGCATCCTGTAGTATTAATTTTCTCTGCTCATTCCAAAGCTGTGCCGACTTGCTCACACCACAGCTAAGGTATTTCTCCTGAGAATCATTTATGAGCTTCTTGAGAACTTCATCCGGCAATTTAATGGTAACTTGAAGGAGCTTCTCCTCTTCTGCCTTTTGGATAAGAAGCCACTGTGCATCCTCAAATTTGTTCAATGGTTTGTTACGTAACCACTTGACACCAGCAAACTGATGGAAAGCATCTATGACAGCATTCCCATCAGGTGTAGGGCATGTTGACACCACTGCATTGTCAAGATATATACTACGAAAATGCTTTTTTACCACAGGCTCACAACTTATCTCGACAGCCGCCTGCATACATACAGCCAAGCCCCATTTAGAATACTCAACCAAGTATCACTCAACCAATTTGAAAAGCTAACTCATCAGATATCACAACAGGCTCACAACACATACCATGTGCCTTGCTCCTTTAAGCACAGCTTGAGCAGAATCAAACATCGCACAAGTGAAATTTGAAGCCACATCCTCAGGTGTCTCCTTCGGATCCTCTGGTTCATCCACTCTCTAAATTCAAGTCAAAAGAAAACTGGTGAAAACACAAGAGCAGGAAAAAAAACACAATACTCGAAAATGGAACGCTAATTGTATGAGTATGTTACCATTTCTAATAAAGAAATCTGCAACCCAAACTGCTCGGAGCTATAGCCAAACTTGCTTGCAACCTCCCATAAACCAGCTTTATTGCATATGCTGTAGAGTGATTTCCGCTTGGGCCTTTTGTATTGCCCCTCATCGACACCTGCCTCACCAGGAGGGAAATGCAAATTAAATTTTGCATCAACATCATCAACTTCTCTTTCTGATTCCGCATTCCTTAGTGCACCAATAATTGATTCGAAAAGCTGCCGATTCAAACTGAGTCTTGTCTCATCATATATTCTGCGAGATTCTTCCTCGAATCTTTTATTGTAGTAAGCCAGAAGAGCACTCTTTCTCTTTTGAAGTAGCAACCACTTCTTGTCCAAGTCCTGGACAGCCCAGAGGACCTACAGAAGCACATCTTGACTCATAAAATTGCCTAGTAATCCCCCAATATATGCAGTAACTATTGGTGTACAATTATTAAGTATAATTATAAAAATTTCAACCGTAATTACCTTGTGCCATTTTAAAGAAGGTTTATCATGATTTACATCGTCACCACCTTCTGGATCCTTCAACAAGTTAAAAATTTCCTCTTTGCGGTACATAGAAATATAAGGGACCTAGAAGAACAAATAAAGGCAGTAAGCCAACAGGAAACAATGGCAAATGGAATTGCTCCATTCAGAAGCCCAGTGCTCACATCAAGTTTCTGAACATGTGTAAAATTCAAAAAATTTTTAATATGATCCTCCATTTCTTCTCTCTCCTGCTCGCTGAGTGTCATCTTCACAAGCACAGGGACTAAACCAGATTCTAGTTGCTTTCTTATCCACTTGGACTCTTCATCTATTGCCTCAGCATCAGTAGGAGGAGGACCAGTGCTCTCCTCAGATATCTGACAATAGTACAGGAAAAAATTATTCACATTATGCATAATTGTAGCAGTAGCAAACAAAGTTTGTACTACAGCAATAAGAATTTAAGTGTTCTACTGCAGTGACATATACCTGCATCCTCTCAGGTATATCAATCTCCCGAATACGATCATCTTTCTCCGTCATATACCTCTCCGCAAGGATGATAGGCTCAAATTCATCTTCAAGCCTTCTTTCCCTCCAGTCACCAGAATCATCATATCTGCTACTTTTATCAAGGCTCATCTGTCGCATCTTTAGCAATTCTTCAACATCACCAAAAATCTCTTGGGCTTCCTGCAAAGCAGACGAAGAAACACCGGGAGCTTGCCTATACTTCTTCTTCTTTACCTTTTTTCGCCTACATGGCAGACAGTCAGGGTCACTAGGAGCATTATCAAAAGATTCAAAACCAAATCGAACCTAATAAAGAATCATAGCGGATTTATACCTAACTGGAGCCCCCGTCTCATCTACTTCTTCTTCATCCACAATAAAATCAGCCATATCATCCTCATCGCCCATGTCTGCATCCTCCTCTTCCGGCTGGTCGTCTTCCTCTGGGATATCCTCAACTGGTCCTCCTGTTACAACACATATGACATCAAAGACACTTCAACACAAGAGGACATATTCGTAAACCTCAAAGAAAGGCCAAAGGCCATAGAATTTTCACCATCATCATCGCCAAATAAAGTGCGTTTAACATGCTCCTCAGCTGTTCTCCCACCTTTCCCAGTTCCATCATAATCTTCATCATCATAAAAACCAGAGTGTCCCTCTTCAGCATCACCCCGGGCTTTCTTCAACCTCTTAAACTTTTTGCTTTCCTGTAAATATTAAAAAAATAATAAATAATAAATCAGACAGAAAATAACAGCCTACGGCCCCACAGACTAAGATGCATGCATGCATCAGCCATCCATAACAATGCACTATGAATGCTGCTATACATGCAGTACTCACATTCATGGATTTACGAGGAACAGCAACATTATTGTCCAGCAGAAGTTCATAGTCATCTTCATCAAGTACAAAAGACTCCCTGAAACGAGGTGAAACAAATGTAAGAGCATAAATCTTATTGAACAATCTAAAAATTCTCTGAGAGAAATATTAACCTCTTCTTTTTCTTCTTCTTTTTATGTCTCTCCTCCTCGTCGTCCCTATCTTCCTCTTCAGGTTCTTCATCAGCATCCTCCACAATGAAACCATCGTCCTCAAACTGATCCTGTCCTTCTGCTCAAAACGCAGTAAATCACATCAGCTCTCAATTAATCATCTGTTCTTTCAATTACAGTCTCAAAAACCACAAACCAAGACGTATCATGAGCTATACAAGAAATAAACAAGATACGATTAGCACCACAATGAATAAAGGGTAAAAGGGATGCATCACAATGAACTCCGGATCCTGAAATTCTTTCCCCTTAATGAGACACAACAATGCAGGTACACAGCACACAAGATGCTGTGAATTAACAACAATCATGGTTTTACGAACAGAAAAACCCCTAAATGCGTTCTATGAACACGAATGACAGCATCTGCCTTCATCTAATCAAGAAAACCCAAAAAAATGGAAACCCCAACTTGAAGATACCCATACCACACACCAGTAAGTGCCGAAACCTCAATATCAATCAAAACGCAAAATCGCCGACATGGTGATCAGTCAGAGCAAACGAAAACCCAGGAATGTTCCAGAAATATACAAATACGAACCATCTTCTTCATCTTCATCGTCATCACCACCGGCGACATCTCCTTCTTCGAGGTCTTCACCATCTTCATCTTGCTCTCTCTCATCATCCTGAGGCTCCAGCTCCTCTGCGGAAAAGCAAAAATTGCATTCGGAATTTCAGATCAATACGATAAATTAGGGTTTTTTCCGGTAGAAGAACAGCGATTGCAGAAACATCGGAATTCGTTTGGGACTTCGAGGGTTTACCTTCGTCATCTGAAACCACAGCTCTACCACCCATTTTTGGCGACGAAAAGCTAGGGCGAAAACCCTAGAAGCTAAGACAATTGAGGAATCGAGAAGAAATTGCAGAGAGAACTCTCTCTCAAGCTTCGGCGAGTTCTTCCCCAAATTCACAGCACGTCGAAGCAGGCAGTGTGAGAGCTTGAGAGAGAGCAAATGAGAGAGAATTGGTTTTGTCAGGAGATGGCATTTAATTTATAGGCCTAGACAGCAAATTTGGAAAACTTGTTACTTATCTTCTACTAGTGAATTTTTCAAGTTACAAAATGAAAATGTAGCCAAAAAACAAAAGCAAAAAATAAAAATAATAAAAGCTACATATTGGAAAATAAAATTAAAGCCCAGATTTTGAGCAATATGAAAAAGAATATATATATATATATATATATATATATATATATATATATATATTATATATATAAACAAAATTAAATTCAAGTATTTGATAATTTAGAGCTACTATCGTCCTATTTGAAAACATATTTTGGTGTGAGTAGGTTTGGAAAGTAAATTCATACAGGATTGAGAAATTGTGTTTTGTTGAACTTTAAGTAAATTGAATTTAGATATTTTCACTGTATGAAATATAAAAAATAAAAATAAATCTCGTTCATAGTCTGGAACACATTTTTATTTAGTTTATTTCATAAAAAAAAATCTAACCTCAACATTGCTTTATTAGTACAACCCAAAATAAGTTAATTTGGGCTCTAAGTGAAAGAATTTTTATTATAATTAAGTGATATAAATTGTTAAAGTGTAACTAAATCAACTGGAGTGTCTTCTTGCTTTTGGATTTCAAAGTATAATGTTTTTATAGTGTATTTTTTTGTTAAAATGGTGCTCTTCTTTATTTTAAAAGTGCTTTTCAGGCTTATCATAAAAGAAAAACACATGACTATTAAAGAGAGGGCAAAAATTTTAGCACGGGTATGATGACATAGTTATTCAATATCTATTTATGCAGAGTATGTTAATAAATTTCAAAATTAGATACGAACTCTGACATATGATAAAGTCCACCTAAAAGGCCAATAAAATCAAAGCCCAACTAAGAAAACAACCACCTAAACAATAAAAGTTACCATGCCAAAGTAGTAAATAAATACAATATAAATTTATAACATACCAATAAGACTATTGCCTTCCAACTCATCCAACTGCTGAACCCGAATTAGCTCACAATGCATTATAAATACACCACAAAGCATCAGTGAGTGATTTTTGTCTGTCTTATTCTTAAAATTCCCCATTTAGAGTACAAGTTTTTACACCTTACCTTCTTGATTGTTCACAAAACCTTTATACCCTTGCAAAAGATTTTCACCTAAAAGCACACTTCATGATTACGTTATGATATTCCTTCATCTCTGGAATAGCAAAGGAGCCAAACGTTGTAGAGATGATCATCAATCGGTCTTATCAATAGGAGGAAAAAAGAATTCACAAATCACACTTTAGGTTACCCCTTGCAAAACTAACTCTATAAATCGTAAGAGAAGTATTATAGAAATGAGATATTAGATGATTATCAATAAGATAAGAAGAGGCGCAGTTTCTATAGTTGAACAGTCGTCTAGTAGGTAAGATAATTTAACAATGTTACTCTCTAATAAAATAGTTAAACTACAGATAAACTAAGTTCATTTAACAATGCAACTTTTACGGCAATTCCTTCTTGATGTACCCTTAGATGCATATGTAGTCCTTTGGTATTTCGAGGCTTAACTTTGGTACAAGTATGCAATAAAAAAGGATAAATTCGTAATTATGTTTTCATTGTCTTATTTGATTATAAAAGAGTATTACAAATAATAGCTATATTGTAATTATAATTGCCACAAATTATATAATCATAATTGTATTACAAAGTTGATTATATTACAATACATTCAACCATCATTATTTTAGTACTGGTGCTTGCACTTATGGGAAAAGTTGATGAAAAATGGAGGGTGTAGGCATGGTGAAATTGAGATGTTTCTAACTTCTTATCCAAATGTGGGAGAAAATGCTTCACATGATACTTTAAAGCATCTATATAAATCGATTTGTAATTGAGGATAAATTTTCGGTATTATTTTACAACTTTTTTAAAATTATCAAGTTATGAGATATAGTCTTAAAATTATTTAACAAGGTTTTTTTTTCTTTTTTTTTCATTGGTATTTGTATGTTTAATAAGAATTCTTGGTGATGCTTAATAATTTTAATAATGTAGAGATCTTGAAATGTTGTTTATATACCTTTCACATGTTTAATATAAAAAGGTTAAAGTTACTTACAGTTACTTGAATATGGATTAACCTCAATTAATTTTTTTTTTAAAAAATTAAGAAATAACCAGATCGGTTTTGTTTAGCGCGCTTTCTCTCATCGTGATCACGATGATTTCCTTACATTCTGCAAGCTTTTCGACTTTCTGACTCCTCTTTCTCTCTCCATTTCTTACAATGCCCATCGATATTCATCATCAGCGCCCTTTGCGTTGCACCACTAATCTCTTCACTCAAGTGGGTCTTTGTCTTAACTCCATTTTTACCCGGGTTATTATCTATGTTATTTTTCTTTATTCAATTCAATTCTATGATTTGATTGCCCAGATCGGAGCTTGACTTTGAGTGGGTTTCTGATCACACGAAAAGGTAAAGTAGTAAATTTCATTTTGTTTAGAGTGCTTAATTTTGTATTAATCAGATTTATCTATTGTTCATCTCGTTCCATTGCGATTTTTGGTGAAGATTCCGCCTTTTACGGTGATTTTGAATATTTTGTTTCTGGGATCTGTTGGGTTGTGCTTTTTCTGGGTATTAGTTCCCTCTTATCATCTGGGTTTTATTTCCGTCTTCTATATGATGAACACGAAATTGACCCAATTATCAAATGGTTCCATAAGAACCTGACTTGTGTGCCAGCTCTAGTGGTTGTCAGTTGCCTTTGCATCAACCTCTCTTTGTGCTTTTGTTGGCTTTCTTGATTGGAAATACTATGATTGATTGATCCTTCAGATATGATTTGCTTGCCTAAAGACAATTATTTAGAGCTAAACAAATTTACCCTTTCGCTTGTTTCCTAGACTGGATGTCAATGTGGGGTAGGAGTTAGGAAATCTGATAAATAAGTAGTTAAACTTGAACCAGTTTTCATAATCTGCAGCTTGTATGAGCCAGATTATGACTAATTCTATTGGCATGCACCAGGACACTGGAGGTTCAATAAGGAATAACTCAGTTATCAGAGAAATGGCGAATTTGGGTTTGTTCTCTAGTGACAATAAGAGTGTGACTATAACTTTCAGGATACCCTACTATACTCAATGGGGTCAGAGCCTACTTGTATGCGGGTCACTGCCATTGCTTGGGTCATGGGATGTGAAGAGGGGTCTTCTTTTGAGTCCACAACACCAAGGTAATGAGCTCGTATGGCGTGGGGGCATTGCTATTGTGAGTGGGTTTGAATGCGAGTACAGCTACTATTTGGTGGAAGATGAGAAGAATGTCCTGAGATGGGAAATGAGGAAGAAGAGGAAACTTCTGTTATCAGAGAGAGCTCCACATGGGGTTCGCAGGTAAATCTCTATCTCTCGATATTAGTTACTTAGTGCCGCTGAATAGTTCATTTCGCCAGTTTTTGGATTTTTTTAAACAATAAAAAATGCTTAACTATAATAGGTTGTTCGAGTGCTTAAGCAGATTGGTTTTTAATGCTGAAGCTCTTAGAAACTGGAGTTACAACGTTGGGGAATGCTTCCTTTAAAGCTTGGGATTGTCTTGATGGAATCCTTTTTTCTATTTTATCTGGGAGTGGGTGGTGGTATTGACATTTCATTTGGGATTCACAATTCACTGTTGAAACTAGTTTGAATAAATAGACAGTGATTTAGTTTGTGTCTGCATGAGCCATTTGAGATTGAAGATTAACTACGCTCTTGATTCTACTAAAATATTGTTTGTGCACGGATGGTTATCTTAATCTTCATATTTATGTTACAGTTCTCTTAATTAGAATTGATGTAAAGCTCCCATGGCTGAGATTATCTTGGAGTATCAAACTATAGTTCAGTAATTGAAGGACTAGTCCATCAATAATATGTTAAATCCTTTGCATTACGTCATGAATGATGCCTCCAAAAGGAGCAGTTTGATGTTTTACGGACCTTGTTCGATGCTGTTTGACATTCAACATGAAGGAATCAAAAACAAATACGGAAAACGCAGCTATATTAGGCTCCTTATGAGGAACATTGTCCATTTTGAGTACGCTTTGGACATTGGAGTCAATACAACGCAATTTAAACATGATTCTGGTGTATTTTGTGAGGACCTTTGGACCTTATTTATACTTGCTGTTCTGCCTGCTTGCGAGGAACATTGTCCATTTTAGCTGGAATTATAGAGTTCCAATCACATATTTGCCACTGAACCTTAGAGTTTAACCGCCTTCTCCTAGCTTCTGCTGAGGCTACTTGTTCCATCATGTTGGGTGATTAATGGTGTACGCTAATTGTTCCTCTAGATTTTTCCCTTTCGTATAGGTACTATTAGTAACTAGAGTTTTTCTTCAGCATCTGGAATCCAGACTGGTTCAGATACTTTAACTTTCAGAAGCGCATTTAAGGATGTCATCTTTCGTAGCACTTCAGCCTTGACAATCGAGAGACCGCTTGGAGTGCTGCAGAATAAGTTAGGCCCTGATGGTATTTCTGCCTTTTTTTTTTTAGTCGAAATTTCGTCTACTTTCATTCTAGATGGATAGCTGAAGGTGGTTAATTGTTATGAACAGATTCTATCCTTTTGCATTTCAAAATTTGCTGTCCTAATTTACAAGAGGGGACATCAGTAAGCCCTCGTTATCTCTTTCAAAATTGCTCACATTTCTTTGCATGTCTATCTTAGGTTTATCCTTTTGTGTCATTGGAGTCACAAGGCCCATTCATGGCTGATTTATGTTGCTTGCAGGTTTATGTAATAGGAAGTCCTCCAAAACTGGGGCAGTAGAGGGCTGAGGGTGGTCTTAAACTTAGCTATGCTGGAGACTCTATTTGGCATGTAGACTGTGTGATGAGGAAGAATGATTTTCCTATCAACTATCCTGTTGGATTCATTAGAAAGCACATGTGATTGCATGAGGCTCCCACCAAAAACAATTCTAGTTGTTTACTACCTTTGTTGTTTACCTGTTTTGAAGATTTGACTCGAGCTCCCTTTCTTGCTTATTCTCTGTGAATTCCTAAGCTTTCATCTTACATACAGATACGGAAAATATGATAAAACTAGAAAATTTTCCATGGAGATAGGGTCAAACAGAGAGCTTTCATTTGACATGTTGAGTAACCAAGCCAGATACGTATCTCTATCAGATGGGGGATGATGAGGGTAAGATATCAAATTTACGTCCTGGAAAATTGGATGCTCTATTGGTTGAGATTTAAGTGTAGACTTGATGATTGTTTACTGCAGGAAGTGGCATGGTGGGGTGCTGGCATGGCAATACCAATGTTCTCTGTTAGAACAGAAGAAGACCTTGGAGTTGGGGAGTTTCCTGACCTGAAGTTGCTTGTTGATTTGGCTGTCGCTTCAGGATTTCATTTAGTTCAGCTCTTACCAATCAATGACACCTCTGTACATAAAATGTGGTGGGATTCATACCCCTACAGGTGAGGCTTGAAAGTGTTGCTGCATGGAGCAGCATGTTCTGGCTTTTATGCTTATGGATCTAATGTCCAAGGTCTTGTTTTCATGTTGTTATGTTTTTGCTTCACAACTGGTGGCACCCTACCCTTTTTTTGCGCCCCCCCTCCAAACCTGCATAGCAGCTGGATCTTTCTATTATCTTCGCAGTCCTTTAAGTTAATTGACTTTTACCCAGCCACATTTTTGCAGCTCTCTGTCTGTATTTGCGTTGCATCCCTTGTATCTAAGAGTTCAGGCACTTTCAGATAACATTACTAAAGAAATTAAGGTGCCACAGTGAATTCAGTCTTTGGTGCCATGATTGCTCATGAATCTGCTTATGTTTCCAAAATGCTTCTCTATTGGGTAATGCCGTAATGGTGCTTCTTATTTTTGCAGCAAGAAATAGCAAAGGTAAAAGAGAAACTGCATTTAAAGGTACTGTCAATTTCTTAGATACTTCAACCTGCTCAGTATTTTGAGTGAAGACTAGATAGAGTTGCAGACCTTGTAATGCATATGCTCTACAGTAACCGGATTCACATGATAGCCCCCTAGTTACTGGCTCACTCATTGGTCTTGCCATCCTTCACATTCTTTTTTTTGCTCTTTCAGATATAAAGTTTACTGATAAGCAACTGAACAGTTAGCATAGAAGTACCATATGGGTTATTGGTTCTTAGTAGAAGTAAGTGATGATTTGAGCATTTCAATCTGTGTTAAAAGTTTGTGGAGTCCTTCCTTCATACAGAGACAACATAAGCTCTTTTCTCTTTTTACATGGACAACACTGAGACAGTTAAGCATGCAAAATATGCAACTGGTTATACCTTTTACACTCATAATATCAGCAGTTGATATCAAAGAAAAAGGAAGACATGATAGAGCTATGTTTGGTTACCCTGCAGGATGTTGATTATAAAGCTAAAATGGATGCCAAGCTTACAATTGCCAAGAAAATCTTCTCCTGTGACAAGGAAAAGATACTTCAGTCCACCTCCTTCCAGCAGTTCTTTTCTGCGAATGAGGTAGTACATGCTGATCTTTAGTACTAGTCTCATCCAGTTGCAACTTCAGATTCTGCAATCCTAATCCACTGTCTTTGATAAAAAGGAATGGCTGAAACCCTATGCAGTCTTTTGCTTTCTACGGGGTTTTTTTGGAACCTCAGATCATAGTCAGTGGGGTCAGTGTTCTCAATTTTCAAAAGAAAAGGTAAATCAGTTTCTTTTTCTGGTTCTGTTATTGGCTACTTTAAATCCTTTACAAAAATGTTGACTACCCTTTTTTTTTTAGCTTAACCAGCTTGCCTCAGAAGGTAGCCCCCACTACAGCATCATTTGCTTTCAGCACTACATACAATATCATTTGTATTTATTATAGGTAAATAGCTTTGTTTTTGCATTCTGGTATTTTCTTTTTGATTAGTACATCTGACAAGAAGACATTACTATAATTGTTAGATGCCGCTGAATATGCTAGGGGAAAAGGAGTGGTGTTGAAAGGAGACCTTCCAATCGGCTTGACGGAAACAGTGTCGACACCTGGGTCTATCCTAACTTGTTCCCGATGAACACATCAACCGGAGCACCTCCTGATTATTTTGATAAAAATGGGCAGAATTGGGGATTTCCTACTTATAATTGGGAGGAAATGTCAAAAGACAACTACGCATGGTGGCGTGCACAGTTGACTCAGGTTTTCTAAATAACTTGTACTGTCTCTTGCTTGGCATCTGTTTATTTTGCAGATATTCATATTCCCTTCTCTGCTGTGCTTGATTCCTCAGATGGAAAAGTACTTTACAGCTTACAGGACTGATCATATATTGGGCTTCTTTAGAATTTGGCAACTCCCTGCTGATGCTATCACAGGTCTAGTTGGAAAGTTTAGGCCATCTATTCCTTTAAGCCAGGTGAGACAAACTTCCCCTTTTAGACTTATATTTTTCCTTCTTTAGACGATAATCTTGCCTTTGGTTCTGCATTAGCGTAATGCCAAGATATTTGTGCGGCCTCATGATATTTTACACAGTGGACCCATGGTCCTTTAAATGGGTTTTACGATTATTTGAAGATTGAAATATACTGCAGCATGTTTTGACTTTCCTAATGCACAAATATGGTTTTCTTTCAGGAAGAGCTGGAGAGAGAGGGAATATGGGACTTTGACCGGTTGAGCCGTCCACACATTCGACAAGAATTTCTACAGGTCATAATATCTATGAATTTTCGCTTGTTCTGTTAGCAGTTTATTATATCTGCAGGGTCAGATTAATTGTTTATCCATCTCCCCCCCCCCCCCTTCGAAGATTGTAGCTTGTATCTTAATTATTGTCCCTTCTAACAGGAGAAATTTGATTCTTATTGGCTGATTGTTGCAGCTCTCTTCCTGAATGAGTATCAGAAGGGCCAATATGAGGTATTGTTATCACTTATCGTCACCTTTTCAACGTCACTTCTCTCCTTTAGTGAAGTAGCTGACAGTTTTTGACCAGCAACGGCAAGTGTATTGGTGTTTTAAAACTGGGCGTTGGTACACAAAAAGTTCATTAAGCAACAAAAACTTGCCATAGAGTAGTAGCTGAAGTTTGGTTTAGCATGGCTTACCTTTTCCTGCAAGGCTCTGTGTCCATTAAGCTTGCTGCTTCTGACATTCCCATGCAGCAGAACTTGCAAAAGGGTAGTAGCTGAAGTTTGATTTAGCATGGCCTGCCTTTTCCTGCAAGGCTCTGTGTCCATTAAGCTTATTGCTTCTGAGATTCCCATTCAATGCTTATTTTTGGTTTAACATCCCCCTCCCCCCTGCGGCCAGTATAAGGAAGATTGCAACACAGAGAAGAAGATAGCTGCCAAACTGAAGGAGTATATGAAGAAATTTATGCTGGCAGGGGACGAGGCCAAGCTAAGGCTCGGCCTGTTTGATCTTTTGCAGGTAGGATTACTGGAAATGTTACGTTCCATTGTTACAAGCCTTTCTGCTGAGTTTAATTTCAAGTCTCTTTCTTTAAATTCAATCTTGCAGAACATCATTCTGATCAGGGATCCAAAAGATGCCTGGAAATTCTATCGTCGTTTCAATCTTGAGGATACTACAAGTTTTCAAGATTTAGATGACCACTGGTACCCAGTTTCTGGCTTCAAATGCCTTGATTTTTCCGCTTGATGTTTCCTACAAACAGTTGATCTTTGTATTGTCGTCCAGGAATCATAATGTACATTGGGAAATTTGTCTCTGAAATCTGCTATAGAAATCATCAAAATAATGTGGGCAAGGTCAAAAGCTACGTATTATACGCTATAGGGCAATGCCCTTCTTTGTCTCTACCGATGTTTATGTTAGCAGTTTAGTAGCTGACAATCTCATTTCTATCACGTGATATCTTTGTTATAATGTAGCGTGTAATTCAGCTCAAATAACCCCCTTTTCCTTGCGTTTTGTGTCCACCATGATGGAATTTGTGACTGAGGCTGTTTTGTTACAGTAAAAATGTTTTGAGAAGATTGTATTATGATTATTATTTCCATCGGCAAGAAGACCTTTGGTGGCAGAATGCTATGAATACTTTGCCAGCCCTTCTGAATTCATCAGATATGCTTGCATGTGGCGAAGATTTAGGATTGATCCCTTCTTGTGTTCATCCTGTGAGCATACAAACTCATCTAAGACGATAGATAAGTTTGATCTTTCTATTCCTGTTATACCTTCAGTAATATAACAAGCCTGCGTCAGGTAATGCAAGAGCTCGGATTAATAGGCTTGCGAATTCAACGTATGCCAGATTCACCTGGTGTGGAATTTGGTATCCCTTCACACTACCCTTACATGACAGTAGTCTATCTACAACTTTGTATGAAACAATCTTTATTTTTCCTATTTTCTCTTCATTCTTTCTCTGATGATTGATTCGCTGTCCTGGAAAAGATGATCCTGAAACTGCTGCAATATTTGGCTAGTCAAGGAGAAGTTTACTTGAAATGTTCATCCCAACAAAAACTAATTATGGCCCCTCTTGAACTGAAGTTCTGGTTTGTCCTATGTTCATACCGGTCTCTATATATATGGATAATGTGGGATTGTGGGTGAATGTGTTTCAGGTATGTGCTCCATCATGTCATGACTGTTCGACTATGCGTGCCTGGTGGGAAGAAGATGAAGGGAGAAGACGTCGATTCTTTACGAATGTGGTGGGAACAAAGAAGTCACCACTCACCACCAAGTAAATGCATCCTGAAGTAGCCCATTTCATCATACGCCAGCACCTTGAGGCTCCATCAATGTGGGCAATTTTCCCTCTCCAGGTATTCACCCGTCTTCCATTACGAGGCAAGAAGAGAGATCCATTGCTCAGAACGACTTATTGTTTACTTTTGAGGCGTTATATTATCAGGACCTTTTAGCCCTGAAGGAAAAGTACGCAAAACGCCCAGCTGCAGAGGAGACGATCAATGATCCCTCTAATCCGAAGCACTACTGGAGATATCGTATGTTTTCCCTCCTATTATTTGTTTCCTGTTGATTCCCCCGTCCCTTCAATAATCTCAAAATTTTGGAGACAACCTAGTATAGGTCCTATCAAAACAAGGTCTAGAGAGATTCAAATGTATGTAGCCTCATTACCCTCGACATGCCAGTTTTAGAATCTTCACAACTGCCTGTTAATCCTGTTGTTGATCCATGATTTTGCAACGTTTTCTTAGGTGTCTACGTCACATTAGAGACACTGCTGAAAGACGAGGAACTGAAGAAGACCATCAGGGGTCTCGTTCGTGGCAGTGGGAGATCTTGCCCTCTTGATGGACAAGAAACTGGATCAACACCAGCACCAGCAGCGACGAACAAGGGAACAGATCAAGGAGACCAGGAACAGCCTGTGCTTGCATGAAAAATAGTCTAAACTCAAATCGGTGTTTTCATATAATACAAGGATGCACTCAGATTTCCCTGAAGTTCAAATTTTGCTGGAGCAAGGAGACTTCATCAACTCAATGAATGCCAGCGAACAGTTTTGTTTTTGTTTTTTTTTTTTGGGGGGGGGGGGGGGGGGGCGGGGGACTTGTATAGATGAATCATGTGGTAAATTTTACACCACACAGCATAGGGAGGACGAAATTCTGGTCTTATTTGTGAAAAACAATGCATTCTATTTCTATAACTAGGCTACTCTTGAAGGGCAGCATAGTAATTTGCATAACATTTTTTGTAATTTGAGTAATTTTGGTTTCAATTGTTCTACTAGTGATATCAGTGCTACACATGCATTATATTTGTCGTCGAATATTTTGTCAAAAAATTGTGAATTGTGCTAAAAATGCACCATTTGTATGTCTCCTGCCTCATATTCTGCTTATTTGAGTTGAAATATAATGTATAATGCATAATGCATACTTTCACAAAAATTTAATTAGCAGCAACAATAATCATCGAGGCATAATTATGTGAACAGAATGGCCCGACTCCTTAGTGATATATTATGTATTGTCACGTAAGTTTTTATGTGATATATATGAAGTTAAAAGATTGGGTTATATATAGTCAAGTAGAAAAAAAATTTACGAGTTTATTTCAGATCTTCACACAAGAGTTTATGTGACTTTAAAATAAAATATATGGATAATTTAGGTAATTATTAGATCATAGTATGAAAAATTACTACTTTCTTAATTAGTCCTTAACAACATTAGAATTTCTGCCTTTGATGTCTACTAGTTTCCAATTCTACCAACTTCTTACAGTGAGCTCCCACTACAAACTAATCACATAATTAATAGTCGTCCTAGGCAACATGCATGTATAATTTTCATTTTATTATTTTTTGAAATCTGAATTCCACACCTAAGGAACTATGTTTATGAAAAAATGAGTAATACATTGAAGAAGGTAATCAAGAGTTATTTTTTAAGGAAAAACTAATAAGGTGAAGTAAAGGATATGACTGTCGTTTGTCGTATGCTTGTCCAAGTACTGTAGAAATAAGACTGCCTATATATATCTAGATCTCTCCGAACGTTACAAAATCCGAACTCGTACTGAGTTTTGTTGTATTGTTGTGGTAATATAAATACTCACACGGGGATTTTATTTGGGAATTCGGTGCTAAACTAGACCAACACATTGTGACATAATGTAGACTTTTATCATCAATTTTACATCAAAGTCTTGAACCTTTGGAGCACAAAATTTAGTATGGATTTCGCTTTATCAGGGCTAGATACATACAACGTGACCTTATCCTTATAAATATCTCTGTTAGTTAAGAAACTGATTCCTATAAACCCTCTTGAACCCTCGGACTAACATAAAAAGAGAAGAGTACGTGGGGGGGGGGGGGGGGGGCTTAAAATAGAGAATTGATTAGCGATGTCATCGCATGGAAACGAGGAGGAGGAAATGGTAGAGAGAGGAGAGGGAAGAGAGATGAGACTTAAAAAAGGAAAGAGACATGGGTTGAAAAAGCTTGGGGGAGGGTTAATTATCATTATCATTATTATAATTACGAGGGGATAGATCAGAGAATAGAAGAGGAGAGGAGGGAATTTTAAAAAAACAAATTAATTAATTAATTAAGGGAGCTTAATTTCAAGTGTTGTTTGCAAGAGGCCGAGGGCAATTCCTCTGTTCCGCGGAGGCTATCAAACCCCCGATTTGATCGTCTCGCGCTCCCCTCTCGCTTGTTTTCGTCTCCCTCAATTATAATGCCTCCCTCCCTCTTGATCGAGTCTTCACGGTCTCTCACTCTTTCTCTCTCTTTAATTTCATACAGTTTTATCGATCTGTTATTTGTTTGTTTGTTTGTTTGTTTGTTTGTCTTAAGCTTGGTGAAAAAGTGAAGACTCGATCTTCTTCATTTCATTTGATATCCATTTCAACAAGACGTCTATCGATACACGTCTTGTGAAAATGGATATCTAAAGAAATGTGTATGTGCTTGCATCGCTGTTAACCGCGATGCTTACATGGGTAAGTTTGATCTTTTCAAACGATGCTAAAGTGGTCTCTACATTGAGTTGGAGGATTTTGTCATAATGAAAGAAGATACTGAACATGAATATATTTTTTATGATATCATTTTGATATGCTTGAAATTTGAATGAGTATGTTGTAAGTTAGGCTTTGGTTTACATTTGCTAATTATTTTGCTCATTTTGTTGATTTCTTTTGAATGTTCTGCTTTGCAGTAAATTTTCGTCAGATATGCAATGAGGAGCGAGGCACAATTAAATAGGTGTTTAAAAATTGGTATGCAAATAGGTGAAATGCATAGGTCTTATTTGGCAATCGCCTGTTAGTAATTAACAAATTCAATTAATTTTTGGCTGTTAGTCGATTGAATTAGCTGCTTGCAGAAGTTGTCTTTAAAAAGAGTTTGGTGAAATTAATTATTTTTTTTCAAAAGATACGAGATAGAAAGTTAATTTCCAAAAATTACAAATAATTCTTGATTTGAAGGTAATTGTCCACTTTATTTTAGCACAAAAAAAAAAAAAACATTTTGGTGTACGCTTAAACTCATTTTATTTCTTCAAATTGTAGGCATCTAATGGCTATTGCTCTTGGGAAGGCCAACCATTCAAAAAGAAATGTTGATTGCTTATTACTCGATGAATTTCACTAGCATTTAGTTGTTATTCTAAAATGGCGGTGGTTATTGATCAGCAACATGAATTTAAGCCGCCAGTTCGATCCCAGAGATGTAGATTGCCATCCTTTACTCACCTCGATTTTTCCCTACTCGATACGAGCCACATTGATGTGTCTCAAACTCATTCCCTGGGCCATGTCCTCACTGCTACTAGCTTCCCTAGAAGTTTCTCCACTCCTTGCCTAACCTTAGCAGACAAGGGAAAGGAAGACCTGAATGACAACAGTAGTGGTACTACTACTACTACTACTCCAAGGGTTGAACTCATTGGTGGTCAAAGTGCTCCCAAGGCGCGAGCCCTTGTGGTGGAGGTGGCTATAGCCTTAGCCTCCGGCACAAACCCAGTACCGGTCTCAAGTGGGCTCGGTGGGGCATACTTCTTATATAGCCGTCATGGAGAAGTTGTAGCGGTGGCTAAGCCTATTGATGAAGAACCCTTGGCACTTAACAACCCAAAAGGGTTTACCGGAAGAACATTAGGCCAACCAGGCTTAAAACGGTCTGTTCGAGTAGGTGAAGCTGGTACAAGAGAGCTAGCTGCTTATCTCCTAGACCATGGTGGGTTTGCTGGGGTTCCTCCCACTGCATTGGTCAAATTCTCACATGTCAAGTTTCATGTAAATACCTCGCAAATTCAAACACCACATCATCCATATAAGATTGCCTCTCTTCAAAGATACATACAGCATGACTTCGATGCAGGGGAGTTAGGCCCTTCCGGCTTCTCTGTTTCTTCAGTTCATCGTATTGGTATCCTTGATGTAAGACTCCTCAACATTGATAGACATTCGGGGAATATACTCGTAGGAAAATACGAGCATGATAAGTACTCCCTTGGTGCAACCGAGCTTGTTCCTATAGACCATGGGCTTTGCTTGCCTGAATGGCTGGATGATCCATATTTTGAGTGGCTCCATTGGCCTCAAGCCTTGGTCCCCTTTTCCGAGGTTGAGATGGAGTACATAGCAAGCCTAAACCCTTTTGAAGACGCTAAGCTTTTGAGGGCGCAACTCCCTTGCCTTAGTGAGTCCTCCATTCGAGTTCTTGTTGTGTGCACTATTTTCCTTAAGCGTGCAGTCTCTGCTGGGCTCTGCCTTGGGGACATTGGTGAGATGATGACTCGAGATTGTCGTGGTGGGGAGGAAAGTATGAGTGTATTAGAAAGTGTGTGTGCTAGAGCCAAGGAGACTGTTTTTCTACTACCGAATGTCGAAGAACAAGAAGGCATGAGTGAAGTAGAAGATGATGATCAAATGTTTCAATTTGATGAGGAAGTTCAATACAACACCAAAGGTGGATTACAAAACTTGCCTCCTTTGGTAGGGAAGCCACCATTAGGTCCAAAGTCGCAGTCGGCAAAGTTGGCTAAGGACTCACTCAATATGAAGAAGATAGAGGATAATAAATCATATGATGGGGATATGATTAAGTGTTCCCAAGTGAATGATAATCCAAAGGCATTAAACTTGATTAAGAGCATAAGTTTTGCAGCACCTGGTCGGAGGAATGAGATTGAGGGTAGCTCTTTTGGGGAGATGGATGAGGAAGCATGGGAGTTCTTCCTTGACATGTTTGAGAAGTTTCTTCCGGAGGTGTTTGATGAGAGGAAGACCACTGGCATAACTCTACGGGTGGGATCAGCTTGATTCTGTGATCAAACTTCTCTTAAGTGAGACCTTCTTACTTAAGAAAATTTCAAGATATCAAGGAAAAGCGTCTGGGGGTCAAATAAGATGCTTGACTAACAACCATTTTGGTGTCATTCAAGAAAATAAATATCTTAAAATTGTGTCTAGAGTGAAGCGATACTCGTACTAGTACCAAAAGTGAACCAGCTAGTCTTATAGCATACGATATGAGAGCAGAGATTCTGCTTTACACATATACATGTTTGTATGATTAATTACTTGTAATTTCCTAGGCGTCTTAGATTGTAGATAAGTAGTTCCAATTTGAAGACGAGCAGGGGAAAAGAGATTGACCTTAGTTTGGCATCCTTTCCCCTCCGCATCCTGTATTGCGGGTCTCTAGTTGTTCTTCATTTTGGGGGATTTTTCTTTTCTTCTTCATGCATGTGTATATGGGTGTCTCATATGTGAAACATTTCTTTTGGTCTAGCTTGTATACAATTGTAAAGGTCACAAAGATTATGTTTAGCGTAAGGCTCTTGTCAGAGGAATAAAATTTTGTATTGTGAAGTATTGTATTTATGAGGTAATTGTAATTTGAACGGCTCACTCCAATATAGAAGTGAGTTTGATCACGTATATACAAATAATAAACTGAAATTCATAGTCGTGTGTGTAGTCCTCTATTAATGTTACCTATAGATACTTGTCTAGCTCACAAAATCATGCAGCTAGCGGGTGGAGTTCACTGTTTGAATTACAATAGATCATAGTTAGGTAAATTTTAAAATACCAACATCAACCTACTTTCACTATTTTAACCAAGTTCAATTTATGACATAAAAAAATTCAACTCACTTCATCCTTTTACCCACGAAAAAAACTGGCCCTAATAGGCGAATTTTTTGGGTGTTTAGTCTCATATGCAAACTAGTATCCACATCTATTACCATCGAAAAGGGTACTCTTTATCGTTGCTAGCGTGGAATAATTATCTTAGTGAGTGCAAATTTTATCCTATAGGTCGGTTCACAAAATGCGTTTGAATTCTATTAACATCGGCATTTTGAACAAAACGTAATATCAATACTATTATATCAAATTTATACTTGATAAAACTGATCCAAAATTTAAACCGACTCAAATTTATGTTCAGTTCAATAACCCATTTGACAGTTTAACCTAGATTTTTATTTTGGGTTGCGTGTGCTCTTCAGCTCTGATCCAAGATGTTTGTCTAAGTCCAACACGAAAGGCCTGCAAAACAGTCTGCACATTTTTCTCCTCTTCCATTGCTCCATAACACACCCTCCCCCCCCAAAAAAATTATATATATATATATATACTGCACGAGTCTCCACAGTTTCCTAGTCGGTTTGAAGTTTGAACATTAAAAATCTCTCTCCCTCTCGTGCGATCAGATCAACAATGGCGGCGAGCATAACCCACGCAACATGCTGCGACTGCCGCGAAGTGTTCGACGTGACATTCTTCGACCACTCAATCGAAGTCTCCGTCACATCGATGCCGGAATTCGTCGGCGCCTGGATCGCCAACATCGAGAACATCCACCGCCGCCGCATTCGCCGCGGCGGCCTCATCGTTGGCCTCGACGTCGAGTGGCGCCCTAATTTCCGCCCTAACTCGCCTCAAAATCCGGTCTCTCTCCTCCAACTCTGCGTCGGCCATATGTGCCTTGTCTTCCAACTCCAGTACGCTTCGGAACTTCCTCAAGCGCTCGCAGATTTCCTCGGAAACGACGATTGTACCTTCGTCGGAGTCGGAATCGCCGGCGATGCTCAGCGGCTTTATGATGATTGTGGTTTGGTGGTTTCTAATGGTGTTGATCTTCGTTTCTTGGCGGCTGACAGGTTTATTTAATTTAAGTGCTTGCATTTATGAATTTTGATGCTCTTAATTTGAACATTCATAGATGGCCGAATTGTTGTTGATACTTATTTGTGGTTTGCTAGGATGAAGTTAATGCATTATAGCAACTATCGTTACTAATTGCTATAGACGATAGGCTCTGTTTTGCTGGAATGGCTAGATGATTCATATTTTGAAATAGTCATACATAAATCACTGAATTGTTGGTGCTTATTTACTAGAATGAAGTTAAATGCATTTTGCGGTGGTGTTTATTTGTAAAATTTGATGAAAAGAACATTAGTGCTTCGGATTAAGAAAAATGAAGTTAAATGCATTTTCAAGTGGTGTTTATTTGATGAAAAGAGAGTTGGGACTCTATTATGTGCATAAGAAAAATGAATAAAAAATGGTGAAAAGTAGTGGAAACATGAGGAATTTTTTCTATGAAGAACTCTGTTTGCACCGATGAATAAAAAGTATATTAAAAACACAGTATGTTGTTTCATTTTAATTTCAAATCATATTAGTATAAATTCGATGTCCATTTTGTTAGTGTATTTGGAGTACTTATATTTATTTGGCACTTACTAGATCTATGATAAGTATATTTTTGAGTTTTGCTCATTTGATAAAAAGAAAATTGGAACTCTATGCTTTGGATTAAGAAAAAGGAAAAAAGAAGTGGAAAATTTAGTGGAGATTTGACATATGTTAGACAATATAACTCCAAATAGGGGAATAGAAAAGGGAAGATTTACCAGTGTGAAATTTCTTTAAGAGGAATTGAGGGAAATAATGTAGTCCTTTTATTATTTATGCATTGATGCTTTTCTCATCAGTCACCTTCTTAGCCCTTGATGTTTGCCTTTTGATTTGTGCATTGATGCTTTCCTCATCAACCATCCTTGTTATCCTTTTTTACTTTTTTTTCGTACTTGGGTGAGAGACAAAGTTCGACATCATGGATTTAAAATGTTGTCAATCCACGACGAAATGGCCGTATTGGAAAGGTTTTTGAGTTGGTTGAACTGCATTTTGGCCGCGATATGCAACAAAATTTCCACATTAGAGCAATTTTTTCATATCACGACCAAAACTGCAATCGCGACCGAAGCTGTATTTTGAATCTATATGTTGATATAATGTATTTCTTTTTTGGCGACATTGATGCAGATTGGGCAGCCCAGGGCTTCGCAATGCAGGATTGACAGCTCTGGCAAAGGAAGTGCTGGATGTGGACTATAACAAGCCAAGGACCATCACCATGAGCAACTGGGCAAAGGAGCAACTCAGTGACGCTCAGATTCAGTATGCTTGCATCGATGCTTTCCTATCTTTCGAGATCGGAAGATGCCTTGGTGCTGCTAATCGTTAAGTTGATGGCACTGAAGTCTCTTCTGGTTTAGTTAGTTTGCTTAGCTGATAGTGGTTTATCTTTCAGAAAACTGTGTTCATGTGATTCAAAGCAATGACTACTTTAGCTTACGTTGTTCTGAATATCTGCCTTATTGTGAAGGCCTCTAGTACATACGCAAGTTCAAGATGAATTTTGGCTCCGCTTGTAAAAGTGGCTGCAGAACCAATTTTTCTCGTCAGTTAGGGAATGGGCATTGCTGATTTACTGGTTAAGCAAATTTGTTAGATGTATTGTTTCGATACTAGGCGTTTTCTTGAACGGCTTATTTTGTTGCGGAGTATTTCAGTTGTCAATTTGTTTAAGCTTGATGTTTATTATAGGTATTATATGACCTTCAATTAATGAATTCATCATTTATTTTATTCGTCTTTAAAAAATATCATTTGTGTTTGTTTTGATCAGCATCACCAATTTTAATAGTAAAACATAAGATACTAAACAAATGACTTTCTTTAAAAGTTTTCAACATGAAAGAAGAGGGAATTCAATTTGTAAATAAATGCATTATTACTGCATCTACGTCATTTGACAACTTTTTTTTGGGGTCTCAAGTTCTGCCAAAATTTACACAGTAGACAATTCTACATAGAAGACAATTTTGCTCAAATGTTGCTTCTTCCTCGGTTTTGTGGTTATGAAGGGAGGCACAAATGCTTATGTAGATAAGACTTAAACAGACGTTTTGAATAACATAAATATTGAGCTAGGTGACACTGATCATTCTCAAATCTTCTTATGTTTCTTTCAAGCATGTATGCCTTGCCACATTGAACTTCGAGAGCCTTGAACTCTAAGAGCATTTTCAGTGGTGAGTCATTTTTTTGGCTCATCGGTGGGGACCTACATCTACCACATCAGCTTGTAATTCAATTTTTTGGCTCATAATCTTCCCTTTCTTCAATGAAAGGCTCACCAGTTTGGCTCATCAAATAAAATAATACCTATGGATCCACTATATAATATAAAACTTTATTTTTAGAATTAAAAAAAAGAAAAACTAATAAAAAATATTTAAAAAATAAAAAAGGAAGCCACAAAGTCCTGTGAGTCAGCTCCCATCCATGAGCTTCCTCGCGAGGCGCATGCTACGAGGCAGTTGTTGGAGAACTTTTCCCTGCCTCGCCGCTTTCTCTCTCTTCTGATTTTTCTCGCAAGGGAGTCACTGGAAATGCTCTAAGAGTGGTCTGGCCATCGAAGCTCATCGCTTTCGGGTCAAGCAACATTGAACAAGCAAGCTGGAATTTAATGACAAAACATATGTGGCTCTAGAAATGGTGGGTTTTGTAGTCTATATTTGTAGTCTATAGACTCGCTCTGCTAAGTCTGGCAATTCTCTCAAAGTGAAAGAGTGCAATCAAAATTCTACAAGTTGACTTCTTACATGAATTTTCCAAGTCCCCTAAAAGAGAAAGAATTTATTTGTACTGTTACTCTTTGTGCTAGAAAACAGAAAAAGAAACTATTATAAAGAACTTTTTTTTTCAAAGTATTTGTGTTTCAGAATGAAAAAAAAAGGACCTGAAAATAATACAAATGCATACACTGTATAAATCGTTTTTATATTTTTACATAAATGTTTTACATTTGAAACCAAAATGCAGAGATTTGTATTATTTATGCAATTGCATGCGCTTTTGTACAATGTTTGTGTTATGAAATGCAAATTGGGGGGGGGGGGGACATCATAGTAGTTTTCCCAAATAGAATGCATATATAGATCTCTATATATATATTTTTTTTTACAATGGAAAACGGACCCAACCCATTAGGCCCTATCGCAGGGTTTACCCAGTGGACCTGCACGGACTAGGGGGCGGGAAATGTCAAAGCCCAAACCAAAGTCCAAGCCCACACACTCTCCCACACACAAATGCGTCGCAAATGTGGCCCCCAAGTTTGAACCCTGGTAGGGGGGGGGGGGGAGACCGTGTGGAGGGATGGCCATCCGGCCATCTCTTCTTCGACTACCGAGATCTCTATATATGCAAGTTCAGGATGATGAAATTTTCTTCACCCAAGTAAAAGTTGCCAATTCACACCCTTCATTGTGATAACTATCTAGCACACTTATTGCTTATAGTTAGGTAAAGCCTTTGAGAGGACTGTCTAAATTTATTGTACTGACCTTTTCCACCAAAAAAAAAAAAAAAGCTAACCAATTCGCAATGGAGTTGTTCAACAAATGCTTGGGTGATTCACAGTGATGCAAGTAGAGTTTTCTAAAGCTATGTTTTAATTTTCATCTTCGTCAGTGTAGTCTGTTGGAACTTTGATGTCGTAAATAGTTAAATGTAAATTTGTTATGCATATTGTTTCAATACTATGTGTTTTAATTGATTCAACAAATTGATACAAATGTGAATTTGTCACACATAATGTTTCAATGCCAGGTGTTTTGATTGATTCAGCGAATTGATCATATGGCATATGCCTGGTGAATTGTTGGATTTTCCTTGAATTTTTATTCTATTCGGTAACTGATTTTATCTATCTAAATAACCCAAAAAAGGGGGAATATAGGGCAACTCGAAGCAAATTCAGGACTCTAATTTGTCAATTACATGGGCAAAATTTAATTTGTGAATTTTATGTCGCTTCAAATTATTTCTTGTTTGATTCTCTTTTTGGTTTTGGATCAATTATCATACTACTCAAAAATGACTCTAACAAAATTAAATATCAAAGAAAATTCAAGGCAAGGAAATTAACCAAAAATTTGTCACTAGAAGTATAGTGAAATGCAGAGATTGATCTACATGTCAAAACTAGTCTTACAAGTGTGTGAAACTCTAGGAAAAAAGAAACATTGTTTTACATATACAAATGTCAAGTAAAAAAAAATAATATTACATTGGCTTCCTTTTTTACAAGTATACCAATATTTTCGGTCGTTTCCTATATATATTTGTATCAAAATTGAGCTCTATGTTTTTTCATAACTTTCATCCTTTTGTACACATTACCTTACAAAGTAATAACCTAAAACACAAACAATCTTGATGCTCAAATCTTTTTTTCTTACACAATTTCTAGAGATATGAAGGGAGACACAAATGCCAACATAGAAAACTTCAAATGAAGTTTAGCACCAACCCTCAAAAGCTACCAATAGACTTGGACAACACTCATTATGCTCAAACCGGACCTCTTCGCCTTCGAGCACGTACATTCACATGCATGATGCTTGCAAAACCTCAAACTCCACGAGGATCGAGTTGCATAATTTAAGTTCACCCAAGAAGGGGGTCGGGCAATATACCGAGACATGGCATTGAGGAGTATTCACAATGTTGACTCGACTGGTTGTTATCGGGCCTTATTTTGCTCGCCGTTTGCCCCTGCACGCTTCACCTGGTTCCCCTTTTTGGCATGCAAGCTATAGACCTGCACTTGAACCTGAACTTGTTACATTATGCCAATTTTGAACATAGGGAAACAGAACTTGAATATGGTGAGATAATACTATAGGTAAGATTATATAAGATTTGGTTTGCCAAATTAATAAGGACTCTATGATACTCAATCTATAAATAAAATATTGATTAGAGGAGATATAAACCAAGTTTGATTTGATTAATTGTTCTATCAACTAGAGTTCACTCAATCCAAATACGACCGAATATCTCATAGCCATAAAACTGTAGTACATTATTGAGAGAATAGTGATCCGAAAACCTATTCATATGGACAAGTTTAATTCATAGGGAATACAGAAATACATACATGTTGAAACGAGGCCATACTCTAAACGACTTGCTTGGGTTTCCTATGGCATTGGACGTCTTTCCTTTGCCGTTGGAATTCGGAACAACAGATGCCAAGCGAGCCCATGTAGAAATGGCTGCCATTGGAATTCGGAACAATAGATGCTGGGTAGATCTACATTGAATGAGAAATAATTTCATTAGGGAACATATTAGTCAATGACATAAGTGTAAACCTGAGTAACCAATCAAGATGAATAAGCAAGGTAATAAATCACAAATCATCTATGAAACAGCCATTATGAACACGAAAGTAATCACCAAAGAAATAAGTGGCCGGCTAAATAAATGGACCAAAAATCAGTAAACTTAATTCTATATAATATAAATCTACTATTAACTACATAAAATTAAACATACAAATTGGCATATACAAATAAGAATATGAAACAAAAATAAAAAGAGAACTAACCTTGATGGATTGAGACAAACGTTCCATCCTCCTCTTCATCATCATCTTTAGAAAAGATAATAGAGGCGACTGCCATAATTAGAACCTTAGATTTCTATCAATTGAGTAAAAGATTAATATAAATCTAAGGTTCCAATTGCCTTTATTAGGAACTCCAATTGCCTCCTCATCGAAGACGAACCGTTAAGAAACATGCTAATAAAGCTGTCCTAGCAAGTGTTATCGATGTGGGACTTTAATTGCCTTTATCGGGAACTAATCATACACATCTTCTTCGAGTATCCTGGAGTTTTTCTCGTTGTTGATAGTTCTTTGTTTGTGAAAATGCGGGAAGGCAAGTACCAGTGCTCGATCCTCTAATCCTAGGCATAAAGTTGAAAGTTTTAGCCATCCATACAAAATGAATGCATGCGGACACAAGAGTTTCTCTCGTTGTGCAAATGAATGCATGCAAACGAGGTTTTCATGTCAAATTTATTATGCAGTCATTCCAAATCTTTATTAATATTCAAATTACGTACAAAAAAAAAAAAAACCTGGGTCAAGATAACTAAATGTTCTAGGGCTCTGTTAGCAAAAGATTACCATATAAAATGTCATCAAAAAACGTATACAGATGCTCCATGAAGTGCATTGCCTGAGGGTTTTATATAGTGAACATGATGATTCATTTGGGCAACATCCTGTTGTTTATTCATCAATACAACTGTTTGCATGAGTGGATGCTAGAGAACATTGTTGTAACTTTCTATGAATTGGTCCACAAGCAGTACAAATAATGCACACATGAAATTATTTTTGGCAATGTATATGTGATGTAATTGCACGAAAATTGTTAAGTCTATATACTTTATGTGTGTATATGTGATCTAAGATTTTGCAAATAGGTACATACGTTCCATCATATCATGGTGCATTCTTTGAAACTTAGTTGGATACTACTTAGTAAATGTTTTGCATCTAAAATCTAGATCTCTCAGCAACAGTGAAGGAATTAATGTAACGAATTAAGCGTGAACGAATTTATCTTTATCATGTAGCGGAAGATGATCAAACATTGACTTGAATCACTGGTCGTTGAAGGAACTCACTATTCGGAGAACCTTCACAATCTTATAACCTCAGAGCCCTAAGGTTTTGTGCAAAAAAACTCACTTTAGAGAACCTTCAATGTTTTTCTGAGGGCTTTCCTCATAGATTAACCCCCCCCCCCTTTATATTAGAAAGACAATTGAGGAACTAGGGTTTCTGAGAAACGTAAGCCGTTTCAATAAACAAAATACCTCAATACATAGGATTCCCACATAAAGAGAATATTATTGGTGTCTTCAGTTTATATAAGAAAGCCAATGGGAGAACACTTTTAGATATTTTGTGAATTGTAGACAACAAAAAGTTTATTTAGATGCCTCAAGTGTAAAAGCGCCTATGCTATCACGATAGTTTATGAGGTACACCTGGGAGTGTGCACTCCTGCATCTTATTTGTATATATTTTTTGGGGATGTATTTGTCATATATTCTTTTGTTAATATTTTTTTGCTGACATGTACTGGGGAAGTACATACTCATTAGAGTATGATATAGACTTTAGGCTATGATATAGGTTTGTCTTTAATATCATCTAAATTGGTCCGGTTTTTTATTGATTGGCCAATATATATGTTTGCTAGTTGTTTTGATCAAAATGGACACATGTTGCTATTGCTCTAACTTCTAACTAATCATTTAATCTATTTAATGAGAGGGGTTGTTCATGTAAATAGGTACAATACTATTGTGTAACTGTATTTATGTATCAATATTTATTTGGACCTTAATTATACAAATTTAAGAAAATTTGAGAAATAGTCTGACATGAATGTAAGTCCAAATATAGACAACAAAGAATATGTAGTTTTAGTTTAATAGTTAAGTCTGCCATCATGATCACATTAGATCGAAGGTCTAATTTCCCTTTTCTCTCTAGAATTTTTGGTTCTTGTAAATTTTATTTTATTTTTTAAAAATAACTTAAAGTTAGTTATTAGTTAATAATAACTTGTTTTGCGGGGTTGGGGGGGGGGGGGGTGGTATTCAATTAGTGTGATTTTCTTTGTATGTCACTAGTACTCGTATCCAACAAGAGGGCAAAACAAATATTTTAGGGCACTTGAGGTTGAGGTGGTCTTGAAACCCTAGAATTCCTTCCTCTTTCATGGCAAGGGAGAGATGCATAGATGCCTGTTCTGGTTTCGGCAAATGCTTCTTTTCATCGGCCAATTTGTGAATGTAAGTTTAATTTCTGAATTTACATCGTTCTATTTCCATATTATAGAGATATATGCTCAAATTATTCACTAATTAATGTTGTTTTCGCTCATCTGTTTTGAATTTTAAACTTTCTCCTCGAAGTAATTGCATCTTATGTTCGGTCATCAAAAACTAGGGTTAGATACTGGGAGTTCTGTTGTAGTTCAAGCATCTTTGATTGTGTAAAAATTTAACCTTTTGCCTTACTGGGATTTACACACTGTCGAAATTGGGAAGATGCCCATAAAAATCTTGGCTGGATCAACCAGAGATATTGGAATGTTCAATGACTGCTCTAGCTTGAATTTTGACCCAATACAGGCTATAATCTGTGTAATGCCAAGGGTCGTTGAATTAATTAACTCAAATTAACTGATTTTTATCTGAAATAGTCCTCAGGCCTGGTCATTACCAAAATGAACAATGTAGAATTTATGAAAGCGTAACGAACTGTCAGTGGCACTGTAATGCTGATTTTGCTTGTTAAATTAAAAGTTGTTCAAGAATAGAAGGTTGTCCCGCATCAAAAGACATGGATCACTACTTTATTGATCGAATAGTTTTGGAGTCCTGCTCTAGTTCTACTTGTCGAAAAAACTTTGGTCACCCTTTGCCTCAATTATCCTTAATCATGATCACCTTAATTGTCGGTTTTAGATCCTAGAAACTGTTCTTGCTGGTGAAACTGTTTTTGTGCATTCATTTATTTTCTTGCTGAATTCAGCTTCACGCATGACTAGCATTTTGAAGCTGGGTTGAGCTCTAGCTAGTGGACTTTAGTCTGGCTGCATGTTCAATGGTTGACTAGCAGTGTTACTTGATTCTTTTGTTGGCCCTGTTTGCAACATAATAAGGTTTTATTCTCCCTATCTGGTGTTGTATTAGTGCGGGTTACCCAATGGTATTGTATTGATTCTTCCTGCATCATAAGATACTTCTTCCCAATTATCTAAGTTGAGAAAATTTTGGGCAATGTCATAATCATTGGCACTAGGAAATACCCTTCACCTATAAACATTGTCATAGATTCTGAGAAGGTGGAAGTTCCTGTATTATTCTCTGACATAGACCCATAGAAGGTTGGATTATAGAGCGAGGTCAAAGTTCTTGCCTATTTTCTCAATCACTTTGTGAGGATCATTCTGTGTAGCAAGTAGCAACTTTTGGGCGGATTCAGACTTAAAGCATTGCCTATGGCCATGGACTTCTTGTTCATTTTAATTTCTAAGATCATCTGATGTTTCTTGACAAAGTATGTGGCACTGTCTCTCATTTGTCAAGGTTACTTAACCAAGTAAATGAGAGAACCAGCTTAGGTCATGGATCAAAGATGAGATCAGTCAGTCTATGAAACCCTCTGACCTGGATTTTTCAAACTGTTTTATGGTAACTAAATCTGAGTCGATTATATGCTGATGGCTGTAATCTCTGTTCCTAGTTTTGTGTTATTTCCCATTAAGTTGTACATGATTATTCTATTTTATCCCAATGTTGGTAGTTCTAAGTGGGTTCTAGAAGCCCTAACTTACATATCTTTTGTAAACTGTCGTTCAATCTGAAGGATCATGTGTTCGAGATGTACTTGGGTTAGTAGGTTGCTTCTTGTTTCTATGATCAGAATGTTGAGTTAAAATTGCTAGTGATAGATGTGTTGTTAACAATGTCCCTCAAGGCTTCAATTATACCCATCCCCCCTCCCAAACAAAAAAAATGTCCCTCAATTATCTAACTTGAAGATTCTTCAAACCTTACGATTTGTCCTGTGAGATACCGTCATTAACTTGCTCTATTTATAGCCTTGCCAAAACTGTGTGACAACTAGTTAGTAAGACATGCTGAAGGGCTAATTCATAGAATGTGTGAATGCTGAATCAGTGCTAGTAATCTTGAGAATGGCAAACACAGGCTCATCTTATCCCATCCTTCGATTAGTTGCTTTAATGTGAAAATGAGTTGATCAAGATTGATTATCCCATACCAGAATAAAATCTTGGAATTGCTTTTGTTGAGAAAATTAGACCTCAGCTAAAAGTCCCACATCGAACGTAATTATTGAAAAAACTTATTCAGGCTTATAAGGCTTTCCTATCTTCTTCATTTCTCATCCATTGCTTGATCAATTTTAGCTGTTATATGGTTCCAAATATGGCAATTGGCAATATGTACATAATATATGATTCTTAACAGCATAACCTTGCTTCTTCACCTTTATTATAGTTACCATTTATATCTTTCTTGCGAATGCTTATGAAACTCTTTTCCCTTCATTGTAGACACACTCATCATCTGTTGTTCCGCATTCCAATAGCAATCGGCTCCATAAAGACCTGCTCAGCATCTTTTGTTCTGAATCCTAACATCAGAGAGAAGATGAGCAGGTTCAGATCCTTAGATTGCGGCCAAGTGCAAGTATGTGTGAATCTACTTCTGTCACTGTGGATATCTTTCTTTGTCATAATAGCTCTACTCTTGAGTCGTGACCAACTGACCATCAAATTTCTCATAACTCCAATAGCAATTGGAGAGAAGCTGAGAAGTTTACAGTTATTTTTTTTTGTTCAATTTACTTCACTTCGTGCATTCTGACTAATTCATGTGCTGCAGAATTTTTATGGCATCTTGCCTTAGTATTATACTAATTGGGGGTAAGCTATTACTTTCTGCGTGGTGAGGACTTTGCATAGGAGATTCAGAGTCTGACTGAGGCAGAGCAATTTTTGTATGGAGAGAAAGAAGCCTCATCTCCAATGATTCTGATACGGCGTGAGACGGATGCAATTTCCTTGTAGAAAACATGCAATTTATGCCTGGAGAAACTGAGGACTTCAATTGTATCTTGGAAATTGTACTTAAATGTAAGAAAGTTGTGAGGTGTAAGGGAAGAGACATTGGGGTTTGCAAATTGTACTTGCAAGGGACTGAAGTGCTGTCTTATGAAAGCAATCTGAGAGTATCATTCAAGAATAGCTATTTTATGTGCATACACATTTGATAGTTTAGACTAGCTATATGGTTTCAGCAGATTTTGGCTAGTGATCTAAATGTGTTGTAGTAGAACAGCTATCTTATTTTGGGTGGGCTTGCAGGTCCTTGGAGTGAAGATCAATGAACTATTGCAAGCCTGGCAGATCTTCAATCAGTTTGGGTTGTTTCTGCACGTGGTTGCTTTATCTCGCTTCGAAATCCAACAGCCTAGAAACACAGGAACACTCACAGTTGAGGTGATTAGATCGTCAATGATGGAGAGGTGGTGGGACTTTCTGTCTTGCTGGTTTGTGGAGTACAAGGCATGAAAGCCACATCACTACACAAGCTATGTGTCAATCAAGAACATGGTCAGAGATGACTTGAATTCATACTTGGAGCACAGACAGTATTGAGAAGATTGCAGCAAAGTGGGAAGAAGTGGTGATTGCAGCCAAGTGGGAAGAAGTGGTTTGCTTTGTACGAGCCACCCTTCTTTAGCATCGGCAAAAGTCATAGTGTACTACTGACACCGATCTCATCGATCAAGTAGTAATCATGCTAGTTGAAACTGAGATGATGAAAATCTTGAAGGGTGCTCTGATTTGAATTCTGAAGGAGCTGGTGGCGTTTCATTCTCTGGTGATGTCTCTATTGCAAATTGTAAAGTCGTTTGGGAGTTGAATGTATGTAATGTTTGGTTGGATGTCAACAATCTTGTAATACAAACAAGTTTGTAATTGTGTTTTCATTATCTTATCTAGTTGTAAGAAAGTATAGCAAATAAGAACTATTTTGTAATTATAATTATCATAAACTATATAACTATAATTGCATTACAAGGTCGATTGTATTACATTATATTCAACTAAACATTACATTAAGATGAAAATTCGGATTAATTTATGCCATGGTGAATACCCATATCCGACTTCTGCAAAATTTAAACTCAATCAATATCCATTTCTCATGACGAGCAACTTAGGAAATGTACATGTGAACCATTTCAAACATATAGTTCGGAAATCATATAGTTATTTCATGGACTTTGGAAATCATCGTCACAAAGAAAACTAAACATGACCATATCCCTAGTCCTACCCTTAAGAATACAGTACTTCCTCAAAACACCTTCCCTCTTGAACCCTGCCTTCTCAAGAACCCTTTGAGACCCCTTATTCTCCACATCCACCAAAGCCTCAAGCCTCTCCAACTCCGGCCGCTCCTCGAAGATCGTCGAAGCCACCCTCTTCACTGCCCATGTGGCGATCCCTCGGCCCCAGTACTGGGAACCCAAGACATACCCTAACTCCCCCCTACACTTATCATTCCCTGTGTTCGAAGTCACTGAAATAGCCCCAATTGCCCTGTTTTTAAGGCAGATGACCCTATAATAAGGGAAGTGCAGGACAACATTGTTTATGTAGTCTATGGCTTGGTCCCTAGAAGTATAGGTGTCCCAACTGCAAAACTTGGTCACTTGATCATCTGATGCCCACACCATCAGATCATCGACATCGGTGGCCGGATCCAAATGCCGGATCCAAAGATCCGATTCCAAAATGGGTATCTTTTGGCTCTCCATTTTGCTAGATTTTTTGGGTGCATTGCATATAATGGATCACATATGGATGCGTATATATATAGAGTCAAAATTCCTAGGGGTGAAGTTGCATGGAAGCAGGGGGTTGTGATTATATGACTCAGTGTCATTATTGAGGGTTCAAATTCAACTTGCAGTGGACGGCAAGAAATGAAGGGGGATTTTTTTTTCTTTTTTTCTTTTTGGGGACTAGCTGCCTTTGTTGACTTCATTATTCGAGGAAAGTCTCCTTGTTGAATGGCTGCCCATTCATTTACTTATATGGGTCCATCGGTGTCTCCAGATGTGATCTCCATGGCGGGAGAGACATGCGGATCAGTATTCAATTATATAGTAGTCTCGATTCGGTTTATTATATATGATAATATCATTGACGCTTTAAACTTCGCCATTTATTTATGTGATCCCGCTTTCAAAAACAACAAAAAATTCCGTTTCTGCTTCAAAATGCACTGTGTCAATAAATTAATAGATCATGGTTAATGATACAAGTATCAATATTAGGTAGTATCAAACTATTTCATCCTATCGTTAGTATATCAACTTTAGAAACGATTAGTAACCAACTTTAGTGTTAAAATCTATGGATAATACCAATTCAAATCCACTTAAATTATATCAATTGAGCGAATTTTGACTTGTGAAAGTGGTGAATCTACTTCAATGAGCCCCAGAAGAAGTTGAGAATTTCAAACCTTGTCATTGCAACTTGCTTGTAATAGAATTTAGGGAGGGGAAGAGAGATTACAACTTAAGACGTGATTAAAAAATAAAAGACGCCATCATTAAGATGGATTAAAGTATTAAACCACAATATCAATCACTAGACAAGAGACTAAACATGACCACATCTACAGTCACTCCCTTCAACCTAGTATACTTCCTAAGAAGGCCCTCCCTAGTGAACCCAGCCTTCTCAAGCACCCTTTGCGAGCTGCGGTTCTGAGCATGGACCAGGCCCTCGAGCCTCTCGAGGTGGGGCCACTTCTCGAACACATCGGAACCAACCATCATCGCTGCCCTTGTGGCGATCCCTTGACCCCAATACTTAGAGGCCAAGACATACCCAAGTTGACCCTTGTGACAGCCTTCCCCTGCTGAGTCAGGTGTCACCTTAATGAACCCAATGACCCTGTTTCTCAAGCATATAGCCCTTAGGTAGGGGTGGGGGATCGCGATTTTCTCGATGAACTCCAGCCCATCTTCCCTCGATGTGTAGCCATCCCATTCCGTGTACTGGCTGATCTTATCATCGCTAGCCCATGCCATGAAATCATCAATGTCTGAGAGCTCTAATGACCTGAGAGAAATGTCATCCAAGGAGATCTCAACATCACCAGCCTGTTTTTCACATCCCATCTTTTCCTAATTTGGCTTGTTTTTAGGCCAGATATATGTTAGTTACATGTACATTTATTATGACCAAGGTAGCAAGTTGTCCTTTCTTTATTCAATCTTGGAGTTGAGGTCAGTGAGTGAACACTTACAAGAAGAGGTATCTTCATAATTAAAAGGGCAATTGACTTTCATCCCCATTTTTTTTTGGCTTGAAGGAGCCACAAAGCGCAACAACGGGGGAGGAGAAAATCGAACATAAAACGTAATGCACCGACGACCTCAAGCTTGACCACTAGATCCAGACCTCATTGATACTGATACCCCTATTACTGCTAATACTTGGCCACCAACGGAATTTATCAATTGAGTTAATTACCTCATCTGTTGTGGTCCACATTCACATACCATATATGATGCGTTCCACATACATGCCCATCCAGCATTAATTAATTATTGACTTTATGACTGAAAAAGGGTACACTAAATACAGTGATTTCGCCTTTCGGATCCCAAAAGGTGTTACCATTAATCATGAATTTAATGTCTTCATCTCATCAGTCATCTCCTAAAATCCAAGTAAATCAATCATTCCACAAAAAATTCAGTCACAATTTGGTACCTTTAATGTATATAAATATATGCACCTAATTCCTTGCCAAATAACCAGCTCAAGTTAAAAGATGGCAAGTGAAAAACAGGGTGCTGATGATGAGCTCTCCTTGGATGACATCTCTCTCCGGCCATTAGAGCTCTCAGACATTGATGATTTCATGGTGTGGATGACAGATGATCAGGTGTCCCGGCACACATCATGGGAAAGCTACACCTCGAGGGAAGATGGGCTCGATTTCATTGAGAAAATTGCGATCCCCCACCCCTACCTGAGGGCCATATGTTGGAAAAACAGGGCTATAGGGAACATTACAGTGAACCCCGCTCCAGGGGAAAATAGCCACAAGGGTCAACTTGGCTATGCCTTGGGCTCTAAGTATTGGGGCAAAGGGATCACCACAAGGGCGGTGATGATGGTTGTTTCTGATGTGTTTGACAAGTGGCCGCACCTCGAGAGGCTCGAAGCCCTGGCCACTGTTGAGAACCGGGGCTCGCAAAGGGTGCTTGAGAAGGCTGGGTTCACCAGGGAGGGGGTCCTTAGGAAGTATATAAGGCTTAAGGGGGTCACTGTGGATGTGGTCATGTTTAGTCTCTTATCTAGTGATTGATGTTATGTTTATGTTTATGTTTATGTTTATGTTTCAATCTATTTTTTTGGTGTAGAAGTCTTTTGATCTTGATCTTCTCTCTTGATTCCCTTTACTTGTCTTGTAGTCTCTTCGGCTTTCTAAATGATGTGCAAATTCATAACACCTATAACATGAGATACCCAAGTTGACCCTTGTGACAAATTTCCCCCGTGTCAAGGGTCACCTTAATGTAGCCAATGACCCTATTCCTCAAGCATGTAGCTCTTAGCCCTTAGGTAGGGGTGGGGGATCGAGATTTTTCTTGAGCCCATCTTCCCTTGAGGGGTGGGTGCCCGATGGCAAGTACTGCATGACTTGATCATCTGTCACCCAGACCGTGAAATCATCAATGACTGAGAACTCCAATGGCCGGAGAGAGATGTCATCTAAAGAGGGCTCATCAAAATCAGGATCATGATCATGATCACCAGCCTGTTTTTCACATGCCATCTTTTCCTTAAGCTGGTTATTTGGCAAGGTATTAGGCACATAATACATGTCTAATTATTAAGATCAGGGTAGCAAATTGTGATTAATATATATACGCAAAGACCCCTCCGCCCCAAATTATGAAAAAATAATTTGTACCAGTCAATATGGAGTTCTATGTTTATGGGGTAGGTGA
>JACYFF010031952.1:1208657-1233877 GCA_017589665.1 Selenicereus undatus
ATTGTGATTAATATATATATACGCAAAGACCCCTCCGCCCAAAATTATAAAAATAAAATTTGTAACTCTCAATATGGTGTTATGTTTTTTTGGGGGTGGGGAAAACCCCCCCCCCCCCCCCCGAAGATAAAGAAAAGGAAAAAGAGGTATGCCTATGTGTTCATCAAGCTGCAGGAACACACTCCCAGGAGCCATACTTGGAACTGAAGCTTTCGCCTCCAACACAGAAGGCAAACTCAGATAGGACTGATCGAGCACAATCATCCCAAGCCTGTGCCATGTCTACTAGGGATATGGGTTCTTGGAGACCTCGAACTCGACGACTAAATCTTGATTTTGCCTTCTGTATCAAATCTTTAGCACCTTTGCTGAGGCCAGGGAAAACAAAGATTCAATCTCATTAAATCAAAAATTAGCCACTATAAATGATACTCACCTATGATTCTAAAAAACAACCCTCCCTAATTTTTGCTCTCTGTATGAAGGTCCCTACTTACCTGCATTCCTTAGGCAGCCATTCCAAGCACTGAGGAGGAGAACTTGGATAATCCGAGGGAACAAGGAATTTCACTGAGAGAGATGCCACCTGCAACTCAAAATTACAGCCATCACCTTCTCTAAAATCACAAGCACATCATTGTCAGACATCCTAGAGAAGGATCAGAGGAAAGGACATACCGGTGTTGCAGATTCAAAACATCTCTTGAAATTTTCGCTTAGGGCCACAGCTTTATAGATGCACCTGACTATAGTCCCTGTACTAACCTTTACTGTTGCAGTATCATTCACTGAATCAGAAGCCACTTCTATAACCGTCTCAATGAGTTTCAGGTTTATCTTCCTGATTTCAGCCAGTAAATCATGGTTGGACTGTCATAGAAATGAGAAAAAGCACGACACACTGTTACTTTCAGCTGAGGCCATCTAACAGCATCACTGCAATATCACGTAATTATTCATACGGTCATACCTCAATCTTGGGCCTTTTTGTGTGGAAATTTACAGTAGAATTCAAGAGACAGCCAGTTAACTGCTCAGAACTAGAATCATTGCCATCCAACGTCATCAATGCATCCCTACATGTTGAGCTTATGTCACGTCTAACTTTTTTAACTCGTTTGTGCACTTCTGTACTACACTCTATTGCTTGTAAAGTGTAGCTTGGGAAGTCTGCCAAATCCACATCACTTAACCTATCCAAAATTTTGATGGCTGAAGAAATATCATCAATGGAACTCGACAGCGCTTCCTGAGACATTGACTGAACCTGAAAGACACAAATATTAGATATTAAACATTAAGAATTCACCATTTAAACAGAATAACTTCGTGTACGAACCGCTTCAATTAGGCGCTCAAGTGGCTGCTTTGCATCTTCCTTGGCCTGAACCTCTGGCTCATCTTGCATGCTGCTTACTTCGCCAGAATTCTGAGGGACTAAATTCTTTGTGTCAGAAGAAGCAATAAAAACAGACTGGCAAGGCTTCTCAATTTCCTTGGATACAGAGGATGGTGCATGTGGAGTTGAAGGTGAATCAATTTCAAATACAGGGGTCTTAGGTTGTGAAGAAGCTCCAAGATTCGAAAAAGATGATGAATCGTTTTCCTGATCAATGCGTATGGAAGAAGGTTGGGATGCTTTCGTAGGCAGAGGAGGGTCCTCAGTAGGCATAGAGGAGAGCACTAAGCTGTGTGAATTGCCTGAAAATTGCCGCCTACAGAAGTTCTGCTTAGAGACTGCAGATGTTGTTTTCAATATCGAAAGATCATCTTTCTGTTGGGGCAATGGTTGTGACTTCCCTGACAGGGGCATTTCTAGAGGTGCTTGATTCACACTTGATGATGGAACCCATTCCATATTTTGTTTCATTCTAAGGTGCTGCCAAAAAAAAAGCAAAAATCAAAAATCAGGAACCTTAGTTCAGAACTCAGCCGGGAAGGCAAACTCCTGATTTACTTCCTATGAAGCCATCACCCTCAAACATTGCATATCGGTGTTCATACTCATGTCAGAGTGTGGAGGTGTTAGATACGAGTACTCAAGGCCAAATGAAGAGTCTGAGTAACATACATGCATCTATAAACCCGAGTCTACTACAGTTGGAAATTTTTATGCAAACTTTGACAGATAAGGAGGATGCATCAACTTGAGAAAGGCGACACTTATGAAGCTATGCACAGTAACATTACCGTGTGGTCAACGGTGTCTTTGGGATCCCGACTTTGCTTCCATAAGGTTTGCATATCCATCTGCTGTACCTTATAGCTAGAACTATTCAGAACAGCACTTGAAGAACTAGATTGCTGACATTGAATTTCCAGATCCATTGACAATGGAGAACTCGAACTGCTCATCTGTGCATGAGATAAGGAGGATTGCAGTACTTGGTTTGCAATAGACATAGTGTTGTTACTTTTATGAATTGGTTTAACAAACCGAGTAATTTGCTTCATAAAGTAAATCAACTTCTCCTTGGGATGAACCATGATATCACGCTCTGTCATATGTAAAAAACTGATCATCCTTCGAAGCACAGCCCTGGCCTTTTGGCTTTTTTGGAGCTGCTCAATATTTTGAGCCTGTGATGAATGGTTTCAATGTAAATCAATTTACAGACAAACAGAAGCACAACCAGTTAAATTTAAACAAATGGAAAAGGCTAAATGCATACATGAGCGCACTGAACCTCAGCTTTCTCCAGCAATTTGATTAATTCAGGTAAACAAGCCAACTTCATGCGTTGAAACTGCAATATAAGGATAGTTCACGCAATTAGACAAAAAGAATGGGGGATAAACAAACCAAAACATGCAAATGGGGATTATTATTTGTCTGTGATAACAAAATAAAAAATAAAGATAAGAATAAAAAAAAGTTCAAATGATTCATATTCACCTGAGTAATCAAAACATGCCAATCATTTACACCTTCAGGCTCAGTAAAGGACTTGAACACTGCAGAGTCAAGAACAAATGAACAGACATTACGCATACCAAGGGCACATTAAGAGAATTAGAAACTTTTTAAGTTAAATGTAAAGTTACAGATGAGGAAACCTCCTGCAAAATCCTTTCATTAAAAGAAGTATCGAGTCTTAATCAATCACACGATAAGTTACGGAATCCTATGCAAGACGGTTTACTCTTAGTAACTAGGTTAAGCTCTCTACACTATAGTTGCAGCAGCTAATTGCGTACAAGTAATTTATGTATCCAGAAACTGTCATGCAGAAACTACAGCAGAGTGTGTTTCTGCAGAAAAATAGCTAGCTTGATGATTAAGAGGATCACCACACTCATTGTCAACAATCTTTTACTTGAAATTTTAGAAATCTAAAGTGCATTTTCCACAGGAAGAGTGGAAAACCACTCTTTGAATGACACCAAAAAAAAGAATTTCCATGAGCAATAAAGCGCACTTCTCAATCTACAAAGGGACACCATTCTCAATGCAAACAGAACATATGACAATTAACCTTGAAGCAGTAGTCATTGGTGTAACTAGAACTAAGAGATTATTGACACTTGACATACCTCCCCGAGCCTTTGTAGCTGCCATTGGTGACTGAGGAATACCTCCGATTTGTGACCCTTGCAACCTACTAATATCTTGAAATTGATTACTTTTCTCTTGTGAGTCGATCACTGTATGCAAAAGTTGTGATGATGAACCAAAATGAGGCATCTGCGATGCATGACAATTAGCCACTTGATTTGAGACCTCAACTGTATGCTGACCATTATTCACGTCCAACATTTTACTTGGTATCCCAAATGGTTCTTTGATCAACATGCTTTGTTGACTCAGATGTTGAGAGTCATTCCAAAACGGAGCACTCTGATGGCCCGTTTGCCAATCTTGGTAAAACCCATGTACAGCAGCCTGTGTGCACGCATTTCTTTGTTGCATTGACGTCATTGATGCAATCATAGGCTTGTTGGATGAATGGGGCTGAATTCTAAGCACACTCTGCCTATCTAGAGGCAAACAAGTCCCATCAAAGTTTTGTTGTGCATGATATGAATGAGTAACTTGCCTTTGAATCGTTTCACTCGTAAGCTGATTCCCTAAGCAATACAAACCCATGTCACTGTCAGTAATTACACACAATATGTAGTAGAATTACATGCCGTCGTGTAATGAACCATGCCTCAACAATCACATTTACTTTGTATGACCACGCCTTAATACATCGTGTGACATAATACGTAGGTAGTAATAACCATGTCTTAGTTTCTTACTAACAACAACAGCTTGCTATGTAGGACGAGTTTCTTCTTTTACCTGTTGTATGTGTCGTTGGGGGATCAACGTGTTTGCTTTTCACCTGAACTAGCCTCTGATGTATTTTAGCCACATAATCCTCCTGCATTATAACACAACGGGTAGAATTTATAATCTACATTTTCGAATTGGACTATAGTACTTGTAACATTCAGATAATTTCGAGTTCCATGTATGCATTGGGAAGAAACAAGAGTAAGCACCAAAATTTGCACCAAAAGAAACCCTTTTCCTTACTGTCTCCACCCTGTTTGTGATGTGGTCTGTTTCCACATACAATTAGTTTCTCTTGATCCACACATTAAAATCAATACAAGGAGAAGCAATGTCTGATCTTCAGAATGAGACTTGTGTCCAAAATATGCCGCTTAAATCTTCTAGCCAATCTAGTACCCCAGATCCCCAACTACGGTGACCGGAGTGTACACAACTCAGATACAACTTTATCCATGCCATTGAATTGTGGAGAAGCTATTTGTCTAAAGACTCGAAATGTGTTACAACCTACTGCTTCATGGGAAAAGAAGCAAAGGGCAGATCTAAACAAGTAAACTATGCAAATTTGAGATTATATCAAGTTCTTGTTGACTACTACCAACCATTCTAACAATTCAAATAGATGAATGCCAAATTATAATCTTAACAAGAACTCCAAGACTACTACATATGTAATATCCACTGCTATACAAAGATTAGCAATTTGTTCTGAGTAAATAATCATAATCATAATCATAATCATTACTCATAATAATTAGGAAAATCTGAGTCATTTGTTTTTCCAATATGTATACCTTGCTTGTTGCTTTCTCAAAAACTCTTTGCTCAAACTTCATAGCAATTTCGTTAATTTTGTGAAGAACATTGGGATCCTGTGAGTTTCGACCCCATTCCTTCATCAATGGATTGATAATCCTGTTTTTCCAACCACAAAAAAAAAAGAAAAAAAATTGATAGTAAGGAAAACCCCAAATAAAGCACCATAATCAAATCAAATCAAACAATTATATTAGGATTTTCATTCATTAAGTAATGTAGGCGCCCCACATTAAAAAAAAAAAAAAGCAGGAAGAAAACACACATCATCATCATCAAGCATAATTCATGCTCTGTTATTGTGGAATCCATTGTACATATAATCATGCTTGAACTCTTAAAACACGATCAAGCAAAATAAACAAATAAATAAATAAAGTTCCAAAAAAATCCAGATAAATAGAAATATAGAGGGGAGAAAAAATATATTACATATTATTCAAGACATCCTGGCGAAAATTGACGTCCAATTCAGCCCTCCAAGCAGCGCCTTCCATTGATATTCCCAGGCTGAAAAAAATGCTATTTCATACTATAATAAACAACACTTCCTTAGCATAAATTCAGTGTTGATTAATTAAAGTAAACATTGAATTTGGGAGGGGAAGAGTTAACCGTCGGTTATCCCTCACAGAGTTTCACAAAGAGGGAGAGAATCTGTATTTATACAGTCTGAGTGGTTAGTGGGTTGACACCCACCGGTGCAGTATGACTTATGCATGGGCTCAGTCAAAATCATGGTCAGGCCTTAAGTGAACCCAATAATGTTAAATTCTTACCTTCAAGGGCCGTACCCTACAAAATGTACAACTCATATCGAAAATTCTTGTTGGAAATAAATATTATTGGATTTCATAGTTCCTTAATGAGACGGCTTAATTTAATTAGTTAGGTTTTTCTTTTTCTTTTTAAATTCGGGTTTGTTATAGTAGATGTAGCCGACTGTAGTTGAATCTTCATAGTTTTTTTTATGAGATGGTTTAATCGTAAAAATTAGGTGTTTGTTTTCTTTCTAAATTCGAGTGATGTGAGTATGTGGCGATATTAGTTCCAATGTGTACTAGGCCTTAGTACGTTGACTATGAAGAAGATTTGATAAAGGCCACTGCCATATATTCCGTCAACCAAAATGACTTTTGTTTCTTACTTAAGAACCAAGAGGTGTGAATTTAAACCTGACAAATTAGTCATCCAATACAACAACAACAACAACACCTCCCAGTATGGATCCCGCTTTCACGAGGTTTGAGGAGATCCAGATGTAGATAACATTACCTCTACCGACATCTCCGCTCGTAGAGAGGCTAATTTCAAAAGAACCACACAAATTAATCATTCAGTCTTAATTTTAATTACGTTCGTGTTTATTATAATTAAATTATTATAGGACCATTTTTTTAATTCAGGTAAATTTGTGTTTGGAGATTGGTCCCCTTAGTATATAACTTTGTATTTCTTGAACTGATGAAGAAGACCACACATCATTATTTAATTAAGGCCTATTTTAGTTAATCAAACTTCTTGTTTTATCACAAATCAAACATCTTCTGTTCAACAAGAGACTGACCACTTAGAAGTCAGAACACACAAGCTCCTCAGAGTCTCAGCAAAATATAGAAACCATAATTTGCAACAAAACAATGAAAATGCGAATACCTACAACATGGCTTGGATGGTAATAAGAACAAAATCCCCTTAAACAAGCTGATCAATTTAAGTAGTGCATAATTTCAATCCCTATGTCTCCAATGACAACAATGCTTGCTTTTAGGGATAAGACTGTCTACATCTGAATCTCCTTAGATCCCACAACAGGACCTCCACCGAGAGTGGTGGTTGTATAATTTGAAGGCCAATATGTGGTGTTCACGTTTGGGAGCCACCCCGCAGCCCCTAAGCAACAAGTGGGATGGTGACCACAACACAGCTTGCATCCACGAGTCAAGGGCCAACTAAAAGAAGGGCTCGGCATTACGGATTAGTAAATCCTCTCTGCAGTTGTGACTGGACGAAGAAACACAACGATCACGGTGATGTTATCCTTGCTTCCACGCTGGGCGGCTTCCGTTGCCAACCTTTTGGAGCACATACTCGGCTCTTTCACCGTGTCTCTGATTATACTCACTACTTCTTCATTACTGATCATGTCCCATAACCCATCACTAGCCATCACCTGATCATCGAGAGTTTAGTAAGGTTAGTTCACTTTCTTTGCCCATATTTTGGATTTTCTCATTAAAAGTAACTAATTAAAAGTAGCTCTCATACCTCCCTACATCCTTTACTTAAAGTTTACTCTAAACCTCATCACACTTCTAAGTATCCACAAGAGTATTACTTTCTTCACTTAATTTTGTTCTTAACTCTTCTGGTTGTAACCAAAAAACTTTGAAGCATGCCCTTATTTAGAATGTCTGGGAGGTCGAAGCATGTATGAGTTAAGGGAGTCTGAGGGAATGGAATGTACCAGATATTCATCATCTAAGGAGAGACATATCTCTGTTATTTCTGGTTCTGCCGTCACAGCAGGCTTTAAGTCATCATCACCGATGGAGCGTGTCACCTTCACAAAAAATTGAAAGGTTAGCGACGCAGTCCAAATTTTGATGTATATCTATGTCCTTGTCCCATTGGAATTGATGGAATGGGGCATTTGTGATTTCATAATACAAGCATTATCGCCATAAGTGCTAGGACAAAAGAACCAATACATTTCCATGACATAGCATCAAAAAGAAATAATACCTGAAGAGCTGCTGCACCCACCCTCCAAGTATCAACTCGCCATTTTACTTCTCCGCACCCCTTAACAACGCGTTCTCTTTCATCAAGACAGCTAGCAACATGATCCTATCATGTCAAAGTCAATGTTAAGAGCTACACTTACGAAGTCAATGCATTTTATGAAAGTGCTTAATATCTACTCACCCTGCTAAGTGCAATAGCATGCCCAGCCCTACACAGGATAGCTCTGCAGTCCCCAGCATTAGCAACATAAAGCTTATTTCTCACTAGAAAAGCAGTTATCGCTGTACAACCAGGATGCCAGTCTTTCTTAATTAACCCCCTTGACTTACGATGGGAATCCAGCACACTTCTAAAGGCAGCATCAGTCTCGGTAAATGCTCTTACCAGGGACTCAGCAGGACTGCAATAACACATCAGGTAAATTTGAAAAAAGTAAGCACTTGAATCAGGCGACAGAAAGAAAGAATAAGTAAGAAAATATACATGGGGCTACCTAATGCTGAAACTTAAGCTTTGCAGCAATCTTGGCAAAGCTCGGGCAGAAAATTCCGCAGCAGCAGCACCTAGTCATGCATTCAAAGTAGAAGAATAAACAGATTCAGCTTATAAATTTTGTATAATCCTCAATATAATAATATACTCAACGTAAAAGTCATGCATTCTACAAACATTATTTCATGTTTTAGACCTCTAAGGAGTGTAACAAAGCAATATCAATCATATCACCTCCCAAACCCCAACAACTTGCTAGTCTGATACAAAGTCCTGTGGCAATTGCCTTCTTGAAAGCCTAGCTCCCATAGGCTTGACACCAAAATCTTTCAGGGACATGTTAAAGCTTCATCCTTGATGGAGGAGAGACTAACAATAGTCAATGAGAGAGATATTTGTGACAAGAGTTCCCCATATATTCAAAAGACTCTAATATCAGGTAAATGTTTCCCATTAGTGTTAGCATGAGCATTATTAGTTACACATTCAGAAAAAGGAGGAAGATGCCCATTAGATGGGGAAGCTTGTAGAGCTCACTGAGCCCAAGACAACCACTAAACACATGATACCTCTTGAATGTGTTCTCAATTTTCAAGCATTATTAAAGAGGATGACATGAAGACACATGAAGAGAAGTTAAAAGGTTAGATTGGCTCTGCAAAGCCCACAGCAGGTAAGGATATAATACATGTGAGTTTCATTCTGAATCAAACTCGACATCATCTTCACACTCGAAATCACCAAGCATTCAAGCAATAATAATAATCCAAGAATTTATTTACAGGAACGAGTAAAGATACAGAAACTAGATTCTTAACCTTGCAAAACTTACAGCACACAATCATGCAGGAACATAAGGTATGGCCATTCCCCCATTTACTCACCTCGATGACCATCAAATATTCCAAACAAGTGGATGTCTCTTCGGCCACACATGTTGGGCAAAAGAAAGTGAGTGTCTTCCATTGTCTCCCTGGGACCGCAAGTGGCAAATGAACCACAAGACACAACAGGATTGTAAGACGAGATATTGTCTGGACTATCAAATCCATTCGTCATGCCTAAAGCCACATTAAGCGAAATGTTCGTGCAGATTTCCTCTCCTTCAGTGAACCAGTTAACACTCTCCGTGCCAAAAAAAGAATCACGGCTCTGCTCCATTGATCGTTGATCAGAAGTGGCAGGTTCAATGACTGAACTTCTAACCTCCTCAGTACAGCTCATCTCATCACAAATTAAATTAAGTTCAGCAACGATGTCTTTAAAAGAAGGCCTGTTGTTAGGATCAGCATCCCAACACTTCTTTATCAGTGAAAGCAAACCCAAAGGTGTACCTGATTCAGAACCAACCAGAAATGGGCGTAATCCTTGAGACACCACAGCTGCAATGAGTTTCTGCTCTGTATAGTTCATTTCCAACACAGTATGGGCCTACGAGAATTAAATACAGCACATAAGAATCATCGAAAGTGATAATCACATAGCCTCAAAAGACCAATCATGCTGATAATTTGTGCAGCTCTCAGACTTATGAGAGACACATCTACAGGTTTCATTGATTGCATTTGGCGGGGGGCAGGGGGGGGGGGAGGCGCTTCTTCCAACTTGACTCATGCTGACTTCTCGGAGGTTTCAAAAATCCTAAGCTCATTATATTAAGCTCCAACATATGCATAATCCTCCCTCTTGAAAAGCTATGGATCTAGATACTGAAATCCAAAGTGATCATCAACTTTTGAAATATACATGAGAAAAAGGCTACCATATGAAGGCAAGAGAAGACATCTCATTCATAACATGAAGCATCATGGCAAATCCATTGGCATTAGAAGATGGAATAAACAGTGCAAGGACATTTCATTTAGTAGTAATCAGGGAACAAGCAACCTCATGAATCCTTGGCATGCTTGAGACTTGAGAGGCAAATATGTTCAACCATATGCCCATGCAAATACCGAAGCATCCATGCTAGCAAGTTAAGATAAACAGCCCTGGCAGATGTAACCCTCCTATTGATACTACAGCAAAATTAAGATGGAGTACATCATGAGGGCTAACCTCAGCTTCTGCACGAAGATCAGTATATGGCACAACTCCAGTGAGCAGCTCACTGCATAAAATCAAGGTTAAGAGCAGTCAGACAACAAGGTTGCATAAAGATACAGAAGTTTCAAGTTTGACCTCTTAGTTTTCAGTCACATATCTTCAAACTCCTAGTACAATGTAGAACTATGAATACTGTGGGTCATCAATGTCAACCAAAAGTCACGCACATTCTTCCTGGATGACTATTCCTTCAAATTTTGGACATAGACAATAAACATTGGCAAGCCAATATGAATTGCGGTCATTAATGGAACAGAGTGACGATCTTGGTTAACAGATGCTACTCATATAAAGGGAAGCTCAACTCTACTGGTCACTGATTGCTTCACTATCATTTTGTGAGGGGTCTCTAGGAGATAGCCCCTAGTTGCTCAGTTCTCTGATTCTCCAATGGGATTTGGATAAATCAGTCTAAACACCTTTTGGGTTGAGGGGGCTTTTTCACAGAAAAGTCAAACAAAAGGTCAAACGGGTTACTTCTTATGTCATTTCCTGCATGAACAGTAAAGAACGAAATACATATGGCGTCACAGATCGACTCATATAACAAAAGAAAATTCTTACTTGATTGATATAGCAAAGCTGTAGACATCTGATTTTTCAGTGTGAATATCCTTCTTCAAAATTTCAGGAGCCATATAGATAAGGGTACCAACCATATTTTTCTTGTAGAACCCACCAGTTGGCTTGCCAGAAGATTTCCAATTCTCAACGGAGACTTTCTTCAGATCTTTTCCATACACAGCCAGGCCAAAATCTGCCAGATGTGGAGAAAGATTTTCTCCTAGCTGTATGCAAATGCCACATTCAGATGAATTGTAAAAGAGACTCTATCAGAGGAACCAAATCTTTGGAAAATAATTTGGTGAAATTGAATAGAAAAATGATACCAATTTTTAAGGAAGAAGTTTGGATCTATGCATGATCATTACAAGAATATTCGCGGGTTTGACATCCCTGTGTACAATTCCAAGTTCATGTAGATACTGCAGAGCCTCCGCTGGAAACCGGAAGAAAGAGGGTATGTAAGCAGCAGATGGGCTAACCTCTTTTTGTTTTTTTAAAAATAATCATGTGAAGTATTCAAAACAATATTTACTTCCAATTGCTTTTCAGGGAATTTAAAATACAGAAAACTCAACACTGCTGGCTGCTATGCAAGCAACAGGTTTACAGGATGGAGATGAAAAACACACATTATGACTTGAATATGCTACAAACATAATTACATCACTGGTTATGGACTAGCTTCATTCAAATGAGATGGTCAAACAGGCCTCGATAGAATCAGGATAGGAAAATTAGATTTTTGACTTCTAACAAACTATCTGAGATGAGCCATTATTACATTGAGTAAAATGAGATTATCGTAATTATACTTCTGATTAAATTTTAAGCCAATGCGTATGAAAACGTAATAAACAGAACGTGTACAGCATAAAGTTAACAAACTAGTCCAGAAGTATGGCCTAAATACTTCCCAAAATGAAGCCTCATCTCATAACCATCATATCATCCCACACTAAACAGAATGCGTACAGAATAAAGTTAACAAACTAGTCTAGAAGTAAATGTGACCTAAATCCTTCCCAAAATGAAGCATCATATCATAAATCATTCATCTCATAACCATCAAAAGTCAAAACCAATTACAATGTGCTAAGTCAATCGACTTTTACTAGATTGATGAACTAGTCTAAAACTACTCATCCTAATTCAAAGTTTTAGGGCATAGCCCATATCAAAAGGACAGAAATGCTTAAAATTCCCATACGCAAGCTTCGAAATCACTGATAGGTTCTCATTTACCAACTCAATGTGGAGAACAAGCAAATAAATTAACGCTAAATTAACACCGTACTTTGGACGTTTTACCTAACTGGAGAATGATAGCAAGAGCCTGATGAGCATTTGGGCACCACTCTTCCACATGTAGCTTATAAGCAAGATTCCCCGATTCATATAATTCTAAAAAGAACATGTAGTTTGGAGGCTTTGCATTAGCTGCAACTAACTTCCCAAGTCCCGGATGATCGAGTTTGCTTCATGACAAATCATACACACCAAACAATTTAATGAGAAGAATAGAATGCATCCATATTGTCACGTCTAAATTAGAAGAACAAGAAACATATAGACAATTACAAACATTCTTCTTAGGTAAGGACAAAGAGGCACATTTGGCCACAATTTTTTGAAAATTGATAGCATCCCTTTCCACAACTAACCATCCTAACCGCAACCATGATTGCTTCTGCCAGGTAAGATTTACACATCTAGGAAGTCAAAAGAGCCGTTTTCCATGAATACCTATCAAACACTGGAACATATACAAGTGGGTCTTGCCACAGCAAATTCATTACACATTTTCCCAACTGTAAACAGAGGTAGGTGATAACTAACCAAACAACTGAAAATATACATTTTTGAGCAAAAATTAACAATTAGAATATTCCCAGTTCTAATTTGCCCGCTTCATTGGGGAGGGGGGGGGGTACTAACCATAATATCTGCAATTCTCTGTGGAATTTATCAATATCCTCAGAAGTTGACAAAATTGGCTTCTTAATTGCAACTCTCCGACCATCTAGACTGCCTTCATAAACAACACTCTCAGAACCTGTCATCCAAATTTTGGAGGGTTTCCCAGAAATGCATCAATAGTCAATAAAACTAAAAAAACGAACAAAATTAAATCCCTCAAAAAACAAGAATACCCAGAAAGAAAAAATCAAACTAGAAACAAGAAGAAGAAGAAAAGGGGCTATACCTTTAGCAATAGGGGATGAAATTGAGTATGAAGATGGAGAAAGATGGAGAGGAATAGCTTTGCTATGACAGCATCCTCTTATGCACGTATTTGGCTCCACTATCTCTAACCCCATCATGCAAATGCTTGCTTCTCTCTCTCTCTCTCTGCCTCCCTCCCTCTCTCTCGCGCTCTGTGTATAACACCTTCGTAGCAACGACGACGGCGAAAGGGTGGCAAATTAACGACGGCGTGGCCCGTTTCTGGCCGCAGTATCCCGCAGACTGTTCTTTGGGTTGTCATATTTATCGCCAGGAAGATGGACCCAATACGATAACTTCAATCTCAAATTACTAATAAAAATGCAAATTTGATATGATCCAGGGTGAAAATATATTATTTTATAATTTTGAATAAAATCTACGAAATTGACATATTTATTATATGAGTCAACTTAAATCTCCTCACTCTAGTTATAAACGGAGATGTAAAATTATGTTATCGATGGAAGATTGACTTGATACTATGACATAATTTATATCCAATACGAATTAACAATGGAAATCCAAACCTAACATGATTCAGTATAAAAATATGTTATTTTACAATTTTAAATAAAATATAAGTTGTTCTTAATATTAATATGATATTGACCCATATATTAAATGGGTCGACTTGAACTTCCCAACTCTAGTGGTAAAAAGAGGTGCAAAGATCAATGTACATGATATTTGAACCCAAATTTTTTACAATAATTTTTAAAACTTTATAAATTGAACTAACTGACATCCACTTAATTAAAGGACTTGATTATGAATTAAGTAAAGAAATGGTTAAACAATTTTCTAACGGTTGGGTAAAGTCTTTTTATTATAAAGAATAGAAAAGGAAAAGTAACAAATGAGATAGGCAGGGTTGAAGCATCCTATAAGGCCATTCCCACTCTGAGTTTCAAAAATTGGAACTTAGTTATGCCACATTAATAAAACTTTCACCTTTTTTGAACTTGCATTCCAATACTTCTTCAATCCATGAAATTTCAATTTTGATTACCCAATAAAAATATTTGTCATTGACCCACTTTGTAACACACAACTTTTTTTTTTAATCACCTAAATATATTACACAAAAAAAAGAAAAAAATCAAAAAAAAAGAAAAAAGCAAAAATATTTAAAAAAACAAAGAAGTGAACCGCATGGTGGAACTCCCTAGAGTTCCTACCCATGTGTCCGATTACCCAATATCAAATACCAAAGAGACAAGTGGTAGTTGGGACCCACATTTTGAAACGCAAGTCCCTGCGCTGTGAATGACCTACTATATGCTCTGATCCAATGATGTCCCTTGAAATTAAAATTTGTATAATTGTGAATATATAGACACTTTTATATATTCACAATTATACAAAATGACATAATTAGGAGATACATAGAGTCATAGACGCACTTGAAGGTTACAAACCCACATTAAATGTCGCTCTAAAGAATGTAGCAATGACATAATCGTCAACCACTCCTTATAGCAAGATACATGCTCTCGTTAATAATTGAATAATTCCTATATTCTTGCTCTCAATTAATGTTGTTTCAACTACCCAAACGTCATTCAACTCTAATCAATTATCCATAATTTCTTCTTATCGAAAATTTCTCGTAAATGTGACTTCTAACATACACAACTTAGATTATGAACTGTTCTGTTATCATTTGTATAATTTAATGGTTTCTTTTATTATCAACTTTGACAAATATTTTGTTCAATCAATTTAGTGAATTAAATTTACATGAATGGAGCTTATATCAAGTAACTATATTTCTTGCACAATGAAATATAATTAAGTTGACTATCAAGATGAAGAAAGCTTCTTTTAAAAAAAAACATAAAAATTATTGGAAAGGCTATTATTAATTGGTTTTATTGCTTGAAAATTGCACATTATTCATAACCAGAAGATGGCGTATGAAGATGAAATTCTGTCCAACAAACTTCACATAAGATGCAAAGCAAAGGGTTTGGTGGGAATACCAGTCGTGTAACTTGTCTGTTTGATATGCCGAACCAATTTGCCAAAGGAATTTGGTCACCTCGCTTGACCAAATCTATTCATTTCCTTGACAAAGCACCAAGAAATTTGCTGGGAAATATAGCAATAGTAGTAGGTGGAGAAGTTACAACTTGGACATTCTTCTTGTAACAAGAGCTACACAACTAAATTCATCGTAACGATACAAAATATACGAATGCCTCGCGTTATATATTTAATACATTCTTGTTCTCTCCTTGTTTGAATATGTATGTTGCTCAAGATATTGATTTTACATATCAGCTGGTACACGTTTGTACAGGTCTTCAGGTAACCTTGGGACCGGGATAGCTTGTAGGGGGCTGCTCATGTAAGTAACAATCCCTGGATCCTCTTTCATGTTGATCTCTTCCGGTTTCATGCCATTAGGCGGGTTCCAGTCGAAATGGTGCAGAAGATGACCCAACATAGATGTGACCAAGTTTATGCCCAACTGTGCTCCTGGGCAGATCCGTCTACCAGCTCCGAATGGAAGCAACCGGAAATCCTGTCCCTTCATGTCGATGTCCACCTCAAAGAACCGCTCGGGTCTGAACTCTTCCGGATTAGGATAGACATTCGGGTCACGGCCCAAGCCCCAAACATTCACATAGACAATTGTACCCTTGGGAATGTCATACCCACCAATCTTGACATGGGTTTTGGCCTTGTGGGGCAACATCAGAGGAGTTGGTGGGTGCAGCCTTAGGGACTCCTTGGCTAGGGCTTGTAAATAAGGGAGGCTTGAGAAATCCTCCTCAGTCATGATCCTTTGGTTGCCAATAACTCGATCAAGCTCCTCTTGGGCTTTCTTTTGTACTCTTGGATTCCTGATTAGCTCAGCTAACGCCCACTCAACTGAGATTGATACTGTGTCCATACCAGCGATGACCATGTCCTGCACCCAAGATAAACAGCAGAACAATGTTAACCTTAATTTAGAGATCGATCAATACTAATAATAGAACGCATCAGTACTTGAAATTATAGACGAGTACTTGACATTAAAGACCTGCCTAACAGTTTTAAAATCAGGTTTTTCTATAGAGCACTGGCAGTAGAATGTAGTCGGACTTACCCAAAGCAACCCAATGACGGTATCTTCGCTGAGCTCATACTCCTCCTTGATCCTAAGCAAGGCATCAACAAAGTGGTTCTTAGCACCTCCTTGTAACTTGGCTTTACTATGCTCATCCATGATTTCACGAGTGAATCTATCCAATCTAGCATTGTGTTTAGCAGTCTCAATCTTTTCTTTGTCAAAAGGCATCAGAATCCATCTAAGCCATGGAAGGTGCTCAGACAAGAAGCCCATCTTGTTAGTTCTTCCTCCTGATAAAATGGCCTTGAATTCCTTCCCAAGGGGATCCAATTCACCCTTGGAGTTTATAAACCTCTTCCCAAAAGTTAACCTTGTGATGTTGTTGAATGACACTGCTCCTATGTATCTCCTCACTTTCAAAGGTTTGCCCTTGTTTTCTGTCCACAAGAGATTTCAATTAATACATCAATTACTTAGACAAGAGCTCAACATCAAAGGTTCATGATGGAGATCAAATAATTTTGTCTACAACTAATTGTAAATCAACATATCAAAGCCCTATTTTCTTCAACCTTTTTTTCAGTCAAAATAAGTTCAATTCAGTTCAGTTCAATTTAACAAAACTAAATTCAACTCAATTCAAATTGGTTCAGCAAAAATGAATTCAGAATTCTACATACAAAATAAGTTCAATTCAATTTAGTTTAGTAAAAATAAACTCAGTTCAGTAAGAATAAGTTGAATGGCATGTAACCTCTAATGACATTGTTCGTTTTTTCTCCTAATATATAAATTGTAGGTTAATTAAAATAAAATTCTAAAAAAGCTAAATATCAACGTAGGAGAAAATAATCTTAAATTAAAATAAGTGTCAAATAAGATTTATTTATCATGTGGTAATTTTGTTTAAACTATATAACAATTTCAACATTCTTTATTCATCTTCGATTCTTCATTAATTTAAGTCAAGATATTGTCAGTCCATAAGAGATAGAAATTTTCTAACAAAATTTTTCTCAATTCAAAGACTAGAACCCAACACTGTGCTTTAAAGAAAATGAATGTTCAACTACTTTAACCAAGACGTGTGAATAATTGTTTCAACATTTTAGACGTGCAAGGTTTTCACAAATGTTTATAACGATAAGATTGCTTTGAAAATCGAGCTATGTGGACCCTGTCTTTCTCATAATTGACAGTAAAAGTTGTTGTAATAGCAGACAAACAGGGTTTTGCACAATTCATATGGCTGTTGACGAGATGACCAACACAAGGCGTGCAGCTAGCTGCCAGCCAATAGGCAATTTGCAAAAATAAAGTTGAACCACCCCACCCCACCATAAACTGAAGGAATTGAATAGATGGCTGCTATTTTAGTTGAACCACCCCACCGAGCTACTTCCCCTTAATTTGCACCAGAAAAAGGTGGGTAATAAATTTGTCGAATTTGTACCTGAAAAAGTCAGGTAATAAATATGTGTCGAAATTCTTGCTGTCAACGTCGTGCCCTAACGTCATTGTTGAACGTTAATCCATAAGCTGAAGTCTAAGAATATCCAAGATAATGTGGTGGGTTTTTTTGTTAGTGAGATTTTATCAGTTTGTAATTCATTTAGTTTTATTTCGCGGAACTTTGTTAAGCGGGGAAAATAGAGCCGTCCATGACTTTGTTTATTGGCTCTCTTTTAGCACAGGGAGGAGGTTGTGGGACGTTGATATCCCGGAACAGGTAGTGGTTCAGACTACTGATGATATGTGTGCTTATATTAATTCTAATATAATATAATATAATCCCCCTTTTTTGAAGCCCCAAAAAAAAGCATGCCTTGCTTTTGGGTTCCAAAAATTGTTCTGTATAATAATAATAATAAAAAAAAGAAACCTATTACCACTGTGTGCTATTAATAATACTATAAATTGAGTTTTATCAGTTGAATTAATTATCGTTTCCGTTCTGATCCACATTGAATCATTCACACCCCCACATGGCACGTTCCACATTCACACGTATCTGTCCAACCATAATTAATCAACATCGATTTATGACTAAAAACCCATTCAAACAGCTCAAAAATTATTACTGTTAATCATGAATTTAATGTACTAATCTCGGCAGTCATCTCCTAACCTCACTAGCTCCATGCGCTGAGCACCGGCACAAGAAACATCACAATTCACAACGGACGAATAATTAAAGGGTAAGTGCTGAATGACAGTGATGACACCAAAAACAGCACTATCTCTCTGACAAAAGTTCGTTTTCGTGGGTCTGATTATGTTAAATCATCCACAATGTGGCCTTTTTTTTTTTTTTGGTCTAGACAAATAGTTGATAATTCTAATACTATCGATGTGTGATCAGCTAAGTTGACATAAAAACTCGTTGAGGATAAAATCTATGGAGGAGCGGGTTTTTTGTATTCAAGATTGTTCCCGATCTTTCTGTCCCGCTGTCAAATCCTAATCAGTCTTCCAACAAGACATATATCATTATAATATTTTAATATATTGTATAAGTCTGGAATTAATTAATATAATGGTATAGAGAATTAATAGAAATGTTGTTAGATGTGATTATCATATCATACTCAGTAAAGTAGGAGTTATTAATAGTCTTTGTCTAAGCAAAATGTGTAAAAGTTGGCCTTTTTCCTCCCGAAAAGCCGCATCAGGACAAGAAATGTCTGTTTTCATAAAAGTGGTCGAAAATCCAGGTCAACAAACACCACCGCTGTCCTTAAATTCCTTAAAAACGGATACATATTTAATGCATCAAAATTAGTGCAAAAGTCAGGCTTCACTGAATCTCCGGTCAGTAGCGACTGCCTACCCTAAATACACAAATATTCAACTGCATTTTTTATTTCTTTAGCATAAACCTCTATCTAATTTAACAAAGTTATTTCAAATAGTTTAACACTTATTTTCTTTAAATAAAGTCTCGAATTTGAGTTTTACAAACGAAAAAAATCTGTGATAGAAAAGTCATACCCTTTATTTAATCAACAATACCTCGACTTCAATGAAATGGATTATCCAAAATCAAAAAAATAACATACCAGTATTAAACTGTCAATCGGGCTTACAAATCATAAGCAATAAATATCTTATAATTAATTGAAAAGAACGTGCTCTTGAAAAAAGAAATAGAAAGTATAACATACCAGGATTAGTGCAGTCCCTGAAAAGTGTGTCGATCATAGCAGTGACCTCATCTTCTCTAATCGGCCGAAGAGCCTCGAGCCGCTTTTGGGTGAACAGCTCCAACATACAAGCCTTCCGAACCTTGACGTAGTGAGGCCCATAATCGGCCCAAATGAGATCCTTCCCATCTTTACTGAACTTCGCCGAGGATCTACTCCTATGCCTGTCAGCCAAGTTCTGATCATGCTCCTTGAGCACCTGTTTCGCCAACTCGGCGTTCGAAACGACAACGTTTAGCTTCGACCCGAGCCGGAACGAGAGGATTGGGCCGTACTGCTGGGCCCACTCGTAGAAGCACCTGACCCGGACCGGTTTGATGTCGTAGAGGTTTCCTACGACCGGCCAGGGCTTTGGACCGGGGGGGATCTTGTACCTTAGGCTTTGGAAGAGGTTGTAGAGTATAAAGATTAGGATTATGGAGGCTAGGATTATGAGGGTTAGACCCATTTTTAGAGAGAGAAAGAGGGGGAGAGGAGAGAGAAAATGAGTGTTTGGGGTGGAGAGGAGGAGATAGAAGAGGGTGGGAGGGAGAATTTGGACTTTAAAAGAGGCAAGATAAGATGGTGTGGTGGGTAGAACAAGTGGTTGGTGGGTTGAAAATGATGTGTCTATAGAGAGAGAGAACATTGTATTGAGTGCATGGGCAATGATTTTGGTTAAACTTAGATGGGATCTAGGAATTAAATTAATCTAAAATGGGTTAAATAATTAAATTAATCTAGATGGATTATTAAATCTTTATTTCTCAAATGGATTATTAAATCTTACTATAAAATTGTAAAATTAAACTTCTTAATTTGTCTAGATTTATTTATGCTTTTAAATAGAAATAGTACTATAATTGTTGCTAAAAATCAGACTATATTATTTGGATTATAATATATCGTGCTCTCACTCACCCAAATTTTCAAATTTAAAACTCATCTTTTCAATCGCTGAATTTATCTAATCACTGAATTTTATAATTTTAAACTTTAGATACTTTTTCTTAAATTTTTCGGTGAATATAAATGTACAATGTCCAAAAAACATCACCGAGATTTAGCTTAACCCATAAAGTATTTTTCTCTTTTGTTTTGATATATTAAAATTAGTCTCTCTACTAACACCAATATGCTTGCACAGATAACCCTACCTATATCTAGATCGATCTCCAAATTCAACTGAAACATGACCCATGACGGATATTCTTTAAGCGTCACCAAATCTAATGAGTGTATTACTCTTATATGTACCTTTACATTATTAAAAAAAAAAAAAGCTAACATCTATAGTAAGAAATTAGAAGAATATATACCGTTTGAGGACACATGAAATTAGATAGAATTACTTTTTAAAAAAAATTCAAATTCGATTACTTTAGCCAAATTCCAAGAACTAAATTATTAAAAATGATGGAACATAATAAGCAATATTTTTTTTTTCCTAAAAATTATTGACTTAAAGGAAACGGCATGTGAGAAGATTGCAACGCTTGGCCAGATGTATTGTTTGCTTCTGCTTGGGCAAGCACTGACACAAAATAGGAGATACAGTCTGTTTTCAGCAGATACCGTTTGTTTTCTTGTTTAATCATGTGACCCTGGACTACAAAATACATGGTGAGTTAATATGGTAAAAGAATTTATTTTTAATTTCCTTACAAAATGAAATAAATAGGGCAAAAAAGTTCTCAGGTACAACTGGTAGCTAACAAATATATATATATATATATATATATATATATATATATATATATATATATATATATTTACTAGGTGATCAACTTGTTACGAGTTTGAGGCTTATATTTAGTGAATTTTTTCCCATATTGTTGACTTCGTGACAATAATAATTAAAAATTCTATTTATAGAATATGAATAAAATTTAAAACGCTATAACTATTTTTTCTGTCAAAGCCTATATTATACATGCATAAGTATGTACTCCTAAAAGTATTGTTGGAACTATTCATTGGATATTTAATTTGGAGATATGAAAAAAAAAATTGTTAAAGTTAATTGGTTCCTCCTATTCATGCATTTAAAAATCAACATTATTGTGTAACATTGAATATTGTCAAAAATATATATATATATTTCACACATTCGATGTTTGTCTTAAAATTTTCAAATAATCTTGTAAATATCTTAAAATCTAAAAATTAATGAGCCTGTCTATAAATATCGTTCACACTACGACTTTGATTCAATTAAAAATTATTTGGTGAAAGAAGTCGATGACTGGTAACAAAATAAGGTGTCGGATTCAAATTTTATAGCTAAGAAAATCTATATTAGAGGCCACATAGTTTAATGTTTAATTACAACCAATAATAGCTTGACTATGTTGATGAGGAAACAAAGACCATAAGAAAAGGATGACATAACAAAGTAGCAAATTAACTTTCTTAAAACATCAATTATTTGTATTATTTATTTTTATTTATTTGTTTCTTTTTTGTGGTGGGTGTAGGTAAAGGTGGGATGCCAGTAAAAGGAACATGATGGATGAACAAGACATAAATAAATATAATGAAAAAGGGTTGGTGGAGATTTGTAGTGGTTAGGCTGTGGTTGGTGAGGGTTACTTTCTTGCAATATATTACATGGAATATAAAATTTCTTCAAATTAAAAGTCGGTCCAAGTCACTTATATATGTCCCTTTATTAGACAACCCAGTCAAAAACAGGAATTCATTATTCATGCTTGATCACTTGCCTTTTATCACTAAGCTAAGCCACCCAAAACTGACTAAATCTATGGATCGAGAATGTGTGGATTACACACGTACTATTTTATGCCCCTTTTTTTGAAGCTGTCTTTTGAGTCTAGTACTTGTTTAACATAAATGTACATTGAGATTTGGACCATATAGGTCCCCAAAGCTTCAATCCATCCCCCCCCCCCCCAAACCCACTTCCTTTGGGCCAGGGCATATGTCCGACGGATAATGTGATATATTGGTTATGTTTGATATACAGTTATATATCAGCTGTTTGTATTGATTATTAGTTATTAAGTATTTGTACAGTTATTTATATTAGTTATTTATATTACCTGTTTTTGAGTTTGGTCAATTAATTATTTCTGAAAAAAGATTTGAAGAACACAGCTAATCTCGAGAAGCTAATAGCTAGATTGTACATAGCTATAACTTTGACAAATGCGATTCCTTTTTGAAATAGAGGATAGTGCATATATGTAGATAATGAATGCATAAATATATCTTTATGAAGCTTTACAGCAGTTCATGAAAATTTGGATATATGTTGTACAACATCGGTACCTAATTACATGTAAGTATAAATTTTGTGAATTTGATAGAATGATTTCGTGGGAGATGATTTTAGATTATTTATTCATTAATGTAAGTGTATTGATCATAAATTATTATTATACACTTAAATATGGCCATTAATTATTATACACTTGGTCAAAAATTAGATTTAGAGTGCTAGTTATTTGACTCCCTCTAATTTGCATGTTTTACACATAGAAATGGTATATCATGTTTAATTAATTAGATGGAACTGCCATCAACTTGTATTAAATTGGTCATAATTAATTAGTGAAATACTTTTAAGGTCAGCTAATAGGTTAGGAGTGACTATCACCATTAATTTGTTGAGCTACTTGGACCTGAGGACTTTTGCTTATCTAATTTGCCTTAATTGCAAACAATAATTTGAATGATCATCCATGATAAGAAATAGGAAAGTAACAATTAAACAAGGAGATATAAATACTATGGTCCCATGAATTTAATGGTTGCTTCCTAGCTTGAAGCTTATCAATGGCATGTTGATCATAAAATCTCTGGGTATAAACACCAAGATCCATCTTAGTTTTTGGCAGTCGAATATAAATCCAATACATTTTCAAATAAGAAAACTGTGTAGCAGATTGATTAGCCAAGCTCGATCTTTCTATTTTTTCTTTCGTTTTGTGGATTTATATTTATTTATCTTTTCTTTCTATCCTTATTAAGGACAACATGTGTATGACTTTTACAAGAAAAGGCTATCTAATTATTGTATTACTTACCTTTCCCCGTCCCCCTCCCCAAATGATCATAACATGTGGTGTTTATCATGTTTTATTTAGAGATTGTCTCAAATAGGGTTGGCAAGTGGCAATAGAGCGGGTAAGGGATGAGTTTTCCTATATCTTTACCCATACCCATTTTCAAAACGCATATGCATACCCATACTTATACCTAGCTGGAGTTCAAGAACTATACACATACCCATACCCACCGGGTTTTGCGAGTATGTGGGTTTTATCCGGGTAGATGTATGCCAAAAAAATTTTTATCCATGTTACACTCATATCCTTACATCGGTTGTCATTCGGTGGCGTAGTCAATTGTCGATTGATCGACTCCTCATCAATTGTCACGAAGACGAGAGGGAGAGAGAGAAGGACCGATAATTGTCAAGGAAGTAGAGATGTGAGAGTCTGAGTGACTCAGACTCCGAGAGTCGAGTCTAGAGATGAGAGTGTAAGAAAATGGACAAGGAGCTAAACTTCTTACTTGGAAATCAACTTTAGGAGTTGGGCTTGGCCATATTTGATAAATTTAGTAGCTCTTTTTTTTAACCCTTTTGTATTAACGGGTTTTGGGTATTATGTGGGATAGGTGCGGGGCGGGTTTTGTGGATACAAGTTATGGGTGCTATATGGGGCGAGTATGAAGCGAGTTTTGCCCATACCCACATTCGTTTCATTGTCCCTACCCCAAACCCATTTCCCCTCCCCAATTTTAACACCCAATCGGGTTTTGAATGAGGCAGATTTTGCGAGTTCTAAATGGGTGCGAGTTTTTTTACCAGCCCTAGCTAGTTCAAACAAGCTTTTTTCGAATTTGCAATTTTCACACTGAAAGACAGGATGAGGTTATGAGAGTTTTAGATATGTGGTGCGATAGTGTCATTGGCACGTAGACTCCATAATTTTCACACTCTAATTTAACTAGAGTAAGATTACTATTGATCATATGAAATAGATTTCTTTAATTACAATATCTTTTAAATTTATAACACTAGCACGTCAGACATTTCGATCTTGAGATAAACAATACAAAATTATTTAAAATTAATTTAGTAATTTAATTCTAATTTATAAAAAATTTAACTGATAAAAACACTGTAATTATGATTCATGTTAATTTTATGGTCCAAATGGAGATTTTTTTCCCCTTTCCTTGTTGGGTTGGCACAAAAGGGTCATAAAGAATCATAAAAATTTTGGGACCCAACTATAGATGGCAAAGCACGTGCCCCAAAATGACCAAAGTATATTGATGTGTGGTCAATCTTAAGGAGAGAGATAAATAATATGGTCCTACTAGGAATTTAATGGCTTACCTAGCCCTTAAGAATTGAAGCTTATACATAGACACGTCCATAAAACGTTACATGAATTTTGGACAATTTCAATTATTTTACCCCTTTGTCATTTATGTTGGCAATTCAAAAAGCCTGAAAAGTGGATAAGGCACTCGTTGGTGTTACTTAAATGGGTCACCCCCTAATATGTATATCATATTTCTGGGAGCATATGCTCTTACGAACCACATCATTAAATATATATTAAAAAATTAATATATGACAAATACACGCGTTAAAAATATATATACGTGGACAATGAGAGCATCTGCTCCCGGAACCACATAAGAAATTGTCATCACCCCTGGGGCTTGGGTGGGTGGGCTACTTGGTTGTTGATTTTTTTTT
>JACYFF010031952.1:1234277-1245077 GCA_017589665.1 Selenicereus undatus
GGGGGGGGGGGGAGGTGTGAATTGTAATGCATGATATCCATGGATAAAAGGACCAATTTTGAGTGTGAAATTGGAGCTAACTTGATTAAAATTACTCAATTGAACGAGTAAAATTTAAGTTATCTTGTCTGATATTTGATCTGGGTTCGCTTTCATGTTATTTAAATGATGCGATGTAATGAATATATATGGACAACTTTTATAATGTCTGGAAAGTTATTGCATTACCTACAACCTTGCTGGGGGGTATAAATTGTAAGAAGCTATATAAATAGATGGGAGGAAGCTAGTATCCATCTTGTCATTGCCCCCACTTTGTCAAGCTTGATGCTCTCCTCCACAGAGCACCCCAGCCATTAGAACTCGTTTCAGTGGTCGGTCCCAGTTCCACTTGCATAAATTTTAGCACTAAGGAAATGTCGGTTACATGATGAGTTGCCTCCTTCTGCCGTTAGAGCACATGCAATGATGATTCATAATTTTGGATCATAAGTACTGAGAGCCCACACCCTCCACATCATCTCACAAGTCAACTTTTTCTCTATTCTCTACATCCTATGGATCACCAAATAAAATAATATTTTATAGACCTACTACTACCATATTATTGGATTTTAGACTTTAAAAGGCTTAGTTGGCATAAAAAAAACAGAGAGAAAATGTGGGGGGGGGGGGCGGCCGTGAGCTAGACTGTGGGACGAGCGAAACGAATAACTGATGCATGGTGTTGCTTGCACCATGAGCCAAATTTTTGACTCACAAGCCTTGCATTGCAGGTGCTCTTACGTTCCATTTTTTTTTTGGTGATATTTTTTTTGTTTTCATTTTTTCTCCTTAAAAATATCATTTAGGTGGTTAAAAACATATTGTATATTATGAGATGGATTCACGACAAATATTTTATTAGGTGATCCAAGTTGGAGCACCATATGTTAGAGAAGTAAAGAAATGTAAGTTCTAAAACATGAAACTTTTGTTGATGTGACAGGATGGAGTTTTGAAATTTAGAACTCTCACTGTGGTTGCTCTAATTGAATAATGTTGTGGTGTGAACTATGGGGATCGGATGCGTACGTCCATGTTATAAATGATTTTATCAACTGAACTAATTAACTAAATAATTAAAAATATTTATCGTTTTTTGTCTTATTACTTGATCAGATAGACATGCCAAATTCATTTATCGGAACCTCAAATTGATTTATATCAGTATCTTTTGCATATATATGATGTCATTAACTCGAGAAGCACCATTCATGTATGGTAAACACCGATTATTCTATAAGAGATCTTACTTTTAATTATTTTGCATGTAACTTTTAATTATTTTGGGGATAATTAATTGCTCATTGGCACTAACATTTATTATAATCATCCTTAAATGCATTATTAATCGCAGGTACATGAGTTATTAATCTCTCCAACACATTTAAAATGCCGTTTCATCTTAAGAAACCCTTCTGACCGCAACCCGTTTGTGAGACGGTTTTACCCAATAATTTGTGCTCTTCCGGTTATGGATTCTTTAGGTTATCATACTCAAATAGTAGTAGCCCAAACTGCCAACGACCTGATATTGTTGCTTTCAGCTGTTTTGGGATCCCATTGTATTGTTGAAGTTTGGGCTTTCTGTCATCCTCCTCATTATGAATAAATCTCACTAGCCCATACAAAAGTAAAATTGGGCCATTGGGCCCATGTCATTATCCTCTCACAAAACATTCAGCTTTGCCCTCTGTGTCCCTTCAACATGAAACATTTGACTTAGCTCATTTTTAAATCTAATAATTATTCAATTTAACTTGTATTTCTTCATTTTTAGATATAATTATTAATTTGACAGTAAATCACAAAAAAAATTAACTTTTCGAGTTCAAATCTAAGTCTATTGTTACAATTCCGTCCATATAAAACATATGACATAAGTTAATTTTTCATATTTCTTAATTTTTGAAATGAGATATCCGATGTCAGTCCAGTGCTTTTGCAATCAAATTATCTCTTCGTCTATTTGCCTCTTTTTTCTGTTTTCCATAGTGAGAAAAATTTGTATTCAAAATTTCTAAATAAAATTTTGCACTCAAAATACATCTCAAGACAGTTTATATGGAATACAAGCTAGAGAAGAGTAATATAGAATCCAAACACACTTAATGTCAGCACCAAGCAGGGAATCAAACACATCCATGTACAAACACAAGACATATCTGATGAATCTATATTGTCGTAAGCTAGACCCAATTACAACTTATCGATACAGATACATGTTCAAGTACCGAAATTTATTTAATTACAACATTTAATCGACATGCAAAATCTTTACTCTAATGTGAGGTGTCCAACTGTATATTCAATATGAAAATTAATTCTCTAGCCCCATAAGACCTTCTTTTCAAAATCATATTGGAACTCACCACAAGAACATGCCTAGCGTGCTTCTTCTAATTAGTATAAGATCGTTTATACTTAAACACACATAAACCTTAGTTTGACGTGTGAGATTCACAAATCCAATGTTGTGTGTTTCATATCTGATCGTGTTGTACATGACATGGATATGGAGTACCAGAAAAGAAGAATCTAGATAACACCTAGAATTGAACTATAAAATGTTACAGGGTGGGGGTTGGGGGGTGGGGGAGATTAGTGGGAGATGACTCTATATCTTGACTCTTGTGGAAATGGGGTTTGGTTGAGTGCTTCCTAGGTAATAGGACAAACTCATAGGCCATCTACCATTACTCAACAATTTCCCAAGCTAAGAATACAAAACAAACAAGAACAATTCATATATATTCTTTGGTGCCAAAAAGTCATATATGTGGAGAATCGATGTTGCATATGCCAGGTGATTTTCAAAAGTACTTTAAATTTATCTCTAGTGATTTCCAGTGCGTAGTAGGTTCATATCTCTTGTCCTATAGTGGGGTTTCCAATTCTTACAACAACTCGAAATTTAAAGCTGAAAGAGAGAGATTTCTTAGTTTTTTTAAGTCTTAATTAGATCCTTTATTTTACTGGAATTAAGCTGCTGTTGGCACAATAAGAGCTAGAGCTCTCCTATCACAGATTTCTTCATTTACACGACTCGAACCCGAGATTTTACTTAAGCGAAACATATGCCAAACCACTAAGCTTGAACCAACTTGTGTTGGTGGTTTTGAAACTTATTTTATTGTATATTATTAATGAAAAAATGTCATACTACTATTAATAGTTTGGCTGGCAACATTAGGGCTCAAATCAAGCCTACATCAAGGTAGTTTTCAGAAGTCTATAGATATTCCCAATTATTCTCTATTTACTTGACGACTTGTGATGAGACAATATGTGTCGATCACCTCTAGATATGCTTTAGGGTGAAAAAAATCTACTCTATTCATGATGGACTATTACGTCCTTAACTATATCTATGCATTTATTTGTTAACTATATATGTCAACTAATTTATCTGTTAAAGTATCTGCGACACATACATACATAGATTGGGGCTAATATTTCTGTATCAAAAATTGACCTAAAATGACCTAGTTAATTTGTTTAATTTGATTACAAACTTTAGCATTTGATAACAAGTTTTGCTTGAAGGAATAGCAAAAGAAAGAGTGCAAGTCAGCAGTAGAGCCAATTGCAAACATATTCTGTAATACTTTTTTCCATATAAAATATAAAATCTGCCTAACTTGTTCAAAATTTCCCTTTAGCTGATTGGTTTTAATGAATAAAGCCAAATAGAAAGGTGGGAACCAGTTATGAATTCTAAAGAGTGAAAATCAAGTGTTCCCCCCCTTACAATATGCTTGATTAATTTTTTTTAATTGCAATAAATAAATATTGCAAATTGGAATAACTTATCCAAAAATATAGGAGAAATATCTGTGTAATTATTAGGTCATTAAGATCAGAATGTCTCTGGGAAAAGAGACTGAAAATACAAAAAATTCCTCCTTGTTGAGCTCATTAATGTATAGGAAGATTTTTATAGAGCCTGGTGTGGTGGATGATGTTCAAATTAAATTACAGCAACAACTCATCTCAATGTGGGGTCTCTTTTTTACGGAATTTGAAGAGATTCAGATATAAACAACCTTATCATTGTAAGTCCTTTTGCAAGTTGAGAAACTTCATGCTCAACATTAAATTATCCAATTATCCAAGACATAGATGTGAATATGCAAAAGAAAAGTGAACACACATCATAATACAAGTTACATACATCAATCTGACATTATACAATGAATACATCTCTATCAAGCCCCCCAAAAAAACCCTAATGCCTCATTATTGATTGCCTAACAGGCATGAAAAGCAAAAAGCATGGGGAATGTAGCTGACATCTGTTTTGTGGTTCAACTTAGGTAAGCTCCCAATAATGTCCAAATATTTGGATAAATACTTTTAAGGACCTGTTCGTTTTAGCATTTAGAAAGCGTTTAGTAACCATTATTTGTAATCTTTAAACACTAGTTGTAACCGCTATTAACCGTGGTAACCGTTAATTGTTATTCCTACTTGCTAACAAATGTTGGTAACCACTAGTAAACCGCAGATATATAATTATTAACCGTTAATTCTAAACATTGAAATGAATAAGCCCCAAGTTTTGGTAGGGGTGTAACTAAGTACACTTCATATAATTATGAAAATTAAAACCATTATCTATTTTTTCAAATGATTCCCTTTGTCCTAACATACAAATATTTTAGTTGTTTGATGTAATATTGATCAAAGATCAATGTTAAATAGGTCAATTTGTAAAATGTTTTCAGTTTTAACGATTTTTATATGACATATTTGGAATCAATTCGAGTCATTGTATGGAATTAATAGCAGATTTGATGGGTTTAATAAAAGGTTATATATATATATATATATATGTGGAGATTTTCATGATATTCCATTTCATTGAAATTCCAAACCTATCTAGAAATGAGAATCCATGATGTTAAGTTGTGAGATCAACTTACAAAAAAGCCCCTCTTCAATTTCCATGCATGCCTAATAAACATACACTCCCTTTATCATGCACCCACACTATACTCTAATTAGAAGCTCTATGCTAGGGCTCCCTTAGGTGCTGCCATGGCTAACATGGGAGGTGAGATTGGAACACTAATTGCCACGGCCTGTGCCCCGGTGTTGGTGCCAACGTGAGCCCTTCGTGATTCGATGTCCTCTAATTCAAGGTCCTCAGCGATGTTAGTCATCTGGTTGTTGTTGGTACCCTTGATTGTTTCAGGGATGACCTCCTCAGCTTCCTTATCCTTGTACTCCTTGTACTTGCCCCATAACACAGAGTACAAACCCATCATGATCAACACTGCCCCGAGAACCCTACATGTCAAAATTAAATCAATTACAATTGATTTTCTTATAACAACTATCTTACCATTGACTTTTTAAGCAGATGTACGAAATAAAAAGGTAAAAACTAACAGTTATCCTACTAGTAGATATTTGTTCAATTACTTTGTTTAGGATGGTTATCTTGAACATGCAGAGTGTAGTCAAATATATATACATAAAAATCCGAGGAAAAATTTTGAAATATTATGATATATGAATTTGTCACAGACACAAGTGAGTCTAACCAGATAAACCACTCTTTATTTGAAAATCGATAAAGTACTCTAGGAGAAATGGTATGGTTGGCAAAGCAGTTTAATTTCCAATGCCTAGTATAGTAAGAAGGCATAGTGGTTGCATGGGATAGAAGAGAAAGTTACCCTCCAACATAGATTTTCTCAGCAAGAATGAAAGAACCCATAAAAGCCACAATGATCATCATCAAGGGGCTAAAAGCAGTCACAAACACTGGCCCTCTTTTCTCCATCACTAAGCCTTGCACATAGTATGCAGCTCCTGATGATATTATTCCCTATTCACCACAAAAAAAAATAAAAATTAGCATAGATTTTATATATTTAATAATTGATTAAATTAAACAATATGAAAAAAAAGAGAATAATTTAAATAATTTAATTTCTTACAGCATAAGCAGCAGCCAGAAGATTCATATCCAAGCCAATAGTCCACACAGCTTTGTGGTCCATAACAAATGTGACAACAATTGATTGCAAAGTCCCCAAAAAGCACACTAAGGCTGTGAGTGAAAGGTGTGTTGTGTATTCTCTCATTGTTATTGCCTGCCCAAAATACCACATAAAATGTAAAAAAAATAACAATATGACGTACCACATTATATTGAGTATCATTCCATATAACAATTATGAAACGAATTATTTATGTATTATTATTCAGTTAATTATTATCAAATCTGTCGATAGAAAAATAATATCAATATACCTGAAGAATGAAAAAGGCGGCCCAAGCGAAGGTGGCCAATATTACGAGCATCGAGCCCTTGAGCCAGTCCTTATCGGTGGCCGCAGAGGAGGCACTGGCGGCATGGGCTGGGTGGACGTGACTAGACCATACGAGGTTGATGACATGACCTTTGTACAACGTCATCAACATAGCACCTCCTACAGTTATCAGAGTTCCCACCACTTTGGCTTGGCATCTCACCTTTTTTAGGTCCACCTTTTCCATCCTAATTAAAAAATTAATCACCAATAATTAATAATCAACACTTTATTAGTACATAATTAGTTAAAGCTTCATTAATTACTTACTATTAATTAATTATCATTACTGTATATGTACCTGCATATTACTGCCATAACAAAAGTCATGGCAGGAAGCATGTTGCTTATGGCGCATGCAAACGTAGGAGACGTGAATTTCAATCCCGCATAGTAGAAATTTTGATCAATCACTGGCCTATAATCACAATTTTTATGATTAAATTCGTTGAAATTAAGCAAATTAATGCTAAATTATGATGATTAATCTATGAGAGGTCGTTCAAGAGTTACATACCCTAGGAGACCCAGTACAAAAATTTGCATGAATATACGAAATGTCATCTTTGGCCTCACTCTCCTGAAAAGAGACAACACAGTAACTTAATAAAACAAGACATCTTTTGCATCACCTGACAATAAAGCGCGCAGAAATTAGCAGTTCAATATATAATCTCTAGCTATTTCTTGATCTTACCTCTCGAGAACAAGAGCGAAGGGGGCAATGACAGCGGTGGCAAAGGCATGGCGGTAGACGACGAGGATGTAGTGGCTCATGCCACCATTGAGAGAGACTTTGGTGACAATGTTCATACCAGCATACCCAAATTGCAAGCCTATCATGGCTATGTATGGCTTAATTTTCTCTATCAAACTATTGTTGCTCTTGCTCTTCATCATCATTTCTTTTCCCTCCATTTTTTCTTCTTCCTTCTTGTATTTTTTGTGGTTTTGGGTAAGAGTTTTGTAAGATAAAGAGAGAGAGAAAGGGGTCAAGGTTAGGGAGGAAGAAAACACTTAGAAGCAAATAAGCTTGTGTGTTTTCCTAAGAAAGAAGGTGGCCTATGCCTGGTTATTTATAGGCAATTCGCTCATGCGTTATATCATAGTATTAAATTTTTCATGGGGCAACTTTTCCCCTATATATCTTTTTTGGTTTCACCCTTGTGGCCTTGTATATGGATAACAAATCATATTATTCTCATGATGAATATAATAAAGTTGTACGATTCTTTTTTATTGGTATATCACAACCAAAGTCAGCAAAATTCAACATATTAAGGGTGGCCGAACACTTACGATGGATCACTATTTAGAAATTTTTGGGGGGAGCTAGGGAATGGTAAGCTAGCGGGTTCTTCACTTGAGCACTGCGCCGACTTAACCCATACATAATACTTTGTAACGAGTGTGAAATTAATTCTACTACTTAACTCGGCCAACTTATTGAATTAAATTAAAATATAATGCTCGTACCACTTGAATTAAACCTCATTGACATTTAAATGAATCATTATACATTCATGAATTAGTTTTACTAATCCTAATTGATATTGTTTACCCCCATGATGACATTGGAGAAGGTAATTAAATGGATGACTCATAAAAGTGCAAGGGGGTCCCACCTGGGTGTCCAAATGAATGTTCTCGTTTCATTTTTTTAAAAGGAACTTTTTGCAAAAATAATAAATGCTGCAATGCCTTGTAGCATTGCCTTCATTAGGGTTCCACGTGGCAGCAATAGGAGGCAAGATATGTGGGTTTCACAACTTTCATTAGCTATGTGTTTGCTGAGCTAGGAGTGGGGCCCATTCTTTTTGAACCCATTGGGCCTCCAATGGGCCCCCAAAACGATGCCCCCCAATATATGCGGCATCATGAGTAATCTCTTATTATTTTAAGAAGATGAGACATTGTTTTGGATAAGAGTACCATGCGTTGTATTTGTTTGTGGAGAATGATTCCTTTGGTTAATCTAATTGCAAGGATTTAAGGGTATGTGTTTTCCAATCTTAATTTGTTGCATTATTTGAATTTGCATGCTTAATGGGTTTTGGCCAAAACCATCCTCTTATTTTATTCTCTACTTTTATTTTCACCGTGACGAGAATATTATTCGATAAAGTTCTCAAAATTCAGATGAGAAGATTAATCATAAATGGATATCAAGTAATTTGAACATTACAATTCAGACGATATCTTTTAAAGGTTCGTTAAATCGTTGATTCAAATGATTGTTGTAGAGGATTATATATATATATATATATATATATATATATATATATATATATATATATATATACACACACACACACACACACACACATATATATTAAGTTGTCGCATCTACATTCTCAAATATAACGGGCAATGATTCATATAAAAGTATGTAGATCATTAATAATGCCTGTTTTTGAGCTTGAAGTGCAAGCAACATGTACACAGGTTAAATAAGAGGTTTATAGAATCCTCATTTGTAACCGAAAATGGAAGAACGGAATTTTTTTTTTCTTTCTAAACTCTAATTATCAATCGAAAATTTGATTAAATAAGCTTTTATATATGGATCATCATACTGTAAAACTGTCAAGAATTTCAATACATCATCTGAAAATTGACATAACTTTTACAATAAAATACATATCTATCTAATAATTAAGGATCAGAGAATATAAATGACTATTTTTTATTACTATATTATTAAGGAAGAGCATATCTATTCACCAAAACACTCAAAAAGTTTGGAGGGAGACATGAAATTCCCTCAAATCAAATAATCTTTTCTCATATTCTAGAAATGTAGTGGCGGAGAATTTGCTTACGCATATAACAACAATCTGTTTCCCTCCACACAAAAAAGAGAGGTTTTTTTAAACATTATGAAAGACTAAGAATTTTGCATTATTTTATTGGCTCCACCACGTACTATTTTTATTTATGAACAATAATTGATGCATATGAACGTGACAATTTCTTATGGGAACTTGAAATGGTACTCCACATTCTGATATTGTATTGCTACTCCTATAAATTCATAAACTTTTATGATGTCATTTTCTTTATTTTTTTTGGAGTTGAAACGGGGACAATTTTATTAGAGCATTCCTAGCCAGAGTTTCAGCTGTTTGAACTCTGGCTTGCCACGTCAGTAAAAGTTTCACAATTTTGGAACTTGCATTCCATCACTTCTTCAACCTATGGAACTCAATTTTAATCACCCAATAAAAATATTTATCATGGACTCACCTCATAACACACAACTTATTTTTTAAATTATTTAAAAACTATATACTTCCTCCAAAAAAAAAGAAAAAACAAAAAAAATATTAAAAAAATGAAAAAGGTGGCCTGTGGGGAGCCATGGGCAGACGTTTTCCCCTGCGTGGCACACCTCCCTCTCCCCTCTCATGTGTTGACAAGTGGCCATGGGGGCCCGTGTTCTCATATTTTGTGCACGCTACTAATGCTCTTAAATCAAATCAATCTCCACAAGGGTTTGCTAATTTTAAAGAGCACTGGTTTGCACTTGTCATTATCTTTTACCCAAAAAAAAAGAAAGTCTCAAATTAAATTATTAACAATTTTTTATTTTATTTTGTTTTATTTTTAAAAATAATCGGTCTTTGGTCCAGACCGGCAGACCAGGTGGATTGGACCAGACTGGACTGAAGACCGAATAAGATAATTTTTTAGAGCAATTGAAGGACTAGGCTGAACGCACTTGGTTCAAACCCACTCGTGGATCCACACTATGCCTAGGGGTGTCCATGGCCCAAAAAAAAAAATTCTATTTTAAAATAGATAAATTTATTAACGATGTTGGTTTATGGACACCCCTAAAAAAAATAAAATAGTGTATATTAGTAACGATATTAATTTATGGACACCTCCATCCTAAATATTTGAATCCACCACTGTTCAGACCGATTCGGTTCAGTTCGACCTGATTTTCGATCCGATTCGAATTTAGATCGAATAATGTACCTCTATGCCCTCTTAAACTGGGCCTGGATAGTCCACTAAATTTGCCCTTATGTAGGCTTCCAATAGATAGTGTCGCTCAAGCTTGCCGGTATCGAAAACATGAGTGGAAATCACCCCAGATTGTACTGATATCAGACTCATTACTTAAACTTGTTTGATCGGGTGAATCTCAGCTAGAATATTCCAATGACCTCATCTCATCCAAATTAAATGCAGGAGGCCTATAATGATCCGTTACGTAATACGTATTTAACAGAAGTATACACGTCACAGCTCACTGATCAGCCAAGCATAATAATGAATCGAAACATACACCTACAGGAAGTTTCCAAAATTAAAACAGCTATTTTAAGTGGACATTAGACCCTCCATAATTAATTAATTACCATGATTACTTCTTCAACTGTTGGAGAAAAATATAAAGTGGGTAAGAGTCCCACATTGAAAGATT
>JACYFF010031952.1:1245087-1290462 GCA_017589665.1 Selenicereus undatus
ACAGAGAAGCATATGCTGCATATCTCAAATCCCAACCAACTACAAGGGTGATCGACTACGTGATTTAATTTCACGGATTAGTCGTGTTCGCTCAGACTTCAATTCTTCGTTGTGTCAAGCTATCAGGATTTCCATGTTATGTCAAGCTGGCCAACAAAGAAGCAAAGAACATCACCACCTAGTGTGAATCCTATTGAAGTACGGTCAGATTTCAATGCTATGCAGACTGCAGTCAGTGAAAAATAGTAAGAATCTGGAGTTGTCAATGACCACAATATTACAGAATCAAAGGTGGCTCTTGTCTGCGTGCAGTCAAATGAATGAACATTGTGCATATCTTCTCATAAGAGTATCCCCAATTACGACTCTATTAGTACCCAGAACAAGCTATGTTGCTTGACGTTTTATGCAATGCTTAATGCTTGAGGCGTGCAAATGCTGCCAAAGACTTCAATCCTTACTCCCTATATTGTTTTTGCGTCAATGGCCACCATTGACGGGTGGTCATGGAGTGACTGCTTTGGTGTAATTTTCTTCTCTTGCTGCAAATTCCACATCTTTTTTCTTTTAATTTCATCGATTTCTTTCATAATTTTCAACAATTCTTAATAAATAGTGAAATTCATCGATTTTTGAAAGGTTAAGAAAAGAGAAAGCGATGAGCCAATGATCTAATGTGAATGTACCAACATCTGTCCCATGAATCGAGGACAATGGTACTAATTAAATTCACATACAACTCAAATATCACAAAATTATATTCCCTCGAAATAAATATAGTCTATAGTATATTAAACTCCTAAATCTTGGTATTCCTAGTACATGTACTTTTGTGCGTTGTACAAATTCATCTAGGTAGCTCCTGACTTAATTTGGTTTTCTCTGTACTCCTATGTTAATTTCACGATTTAGTCCAAACCTATGAGAAGTTTTTCATTTTTTTTATATTATAAACTCGAGTCTATAAATTTGATGACATAGTCTAATTTGGATCAAAAAAACTTTTTTTAAAAAGAAAACTCATTGATTTTAGAAAATTGAAAAACGTTACCATATTCAGTACTCGGGACTACTAAATAATTTTTACACACTTCATTGCTAATTATCTCCTTCCAAACACCCCCCCCCCCAAAAAAAACCTCATCTCACATTGCCACCATGACAGTCCTCCTCATTATCATCTAATTATTCCTCATTCTCGTTGTCCTTGCCCTCTTTCTCCACTCACACAATGCCTCCAAAGCCAACCACAGCTACAAAACCTACCCTATCCTACTTAGAGAAGGAAAGAAGGAATTCAAGGCACATCTTTATAAATATGCAGTAATTATGCAGGGAGGAAATGAAAGTCTAGGATTTTGGTGCTTGAGCCTCCACATCTTTATAAATAAACATATGAAAAAAAGAAAAAATCCCTGGTGTTGAATAATTGCTGTAGGTCTGGTTTTAAAATCCCATTACTTGATTTTAGAACCGGTTGTAAATAATTCGGTCCTCAATTTTAGAACTGCTCCAAGAATTGGTTGTGACTAGATCCTGAATTTTGAAATAGGTCTCAGAATCGATTGAACTAGTCCATGTTCGAACCCAGTTTATTTGCTCACCCCTATGTCTTATCCATTTAGGAAAAAGAATACTTGAGCTTAAATGGTATGCTAATGCAAATTTTTAAAATACAATCGAATTAAGGAAAATTCAAAAAGTTCGGCCTGAGAAGGGAAGCCTTAGAGCAACGGTAAGATTGTCTCCGTGTGACCAAATGGTTACGGGTTTAAGCCTTGGAATCAGCCACTGACAAAGTCAGGTTAACCTGCCTACAATTTACCCATTGGGGCGGAGCCCTTCCTCGGATCCTGCGCGAACGTGGGATGATTGTGCACCAAACTGTCCTTTTTTTTTTCAAAAAGTTCGGCTTGATGAAAATTTGAGTTTGTCATACAAACGAACCAAGGGGAGCTTAAGGCAACTCATTAGACCGAAGGCAGCTGTTGGCTGGCGAGGAGGAAAAGGAGGAGAGAGAGACTGGTGAGGCAAGGGAAGAATTGTAGCAGGAGCCTCACGCCTCACGGGGAGCCTCGGAGCCCCGAGCTCACTCGTGAGTTTTGTTTTGTTTCTTTAAAATATCTTTTTATTAGTTTTTTTTTTTAATTCTAAAAATAAAGTTGTGTGTTGTGGAGTAGATTTATAGGTATTATTTTATGGTTAAATGTAGGGTTCATAGGTATTATTTTATTTGATGATGTAAAGTGGTGAGCCTTCTACTGGAGAAAGTGGGGATTTTGAGGTTAAAAATTAGAGAGAAGACTGATGTGGCCGTGATGGGCTCCCACCTATGAGCCAAAAAATTTGTTCACCATTGGATTTGCTCTTAGGCTTGTAAGGCTCGTAAAAAGAGAAAACAGCTCTATAGGGCTTGATCTAAGGTCCAATTTCAAAACCAAATTTTATCAATTAACAAACTAAAAACCTATTTCATTAGTCTATCACCCTTTTCTCTATTGTATATTCACTATAATTAAAAGTTTAAACTGATAATTGAAGACCCTGAAATAGGTTATACTGTAACATCACCCTTGGTTGCAGGATGTGTTGGAGAGGTTCGCATTTGATGATGTGTGTAAGCTAGCTTTTAATGTCGACTCGGGTTGTCTGGCGGGTATGGGTCAGGTAAGTCTGAGTTCATGCGGGCTTTCAAGGAGGCCGCCGCCCTCACCTCGGAGCGTTTCATGTACGTGCGGCCTTCACTTTGGAAGGTCAAGAGTTTCTTCAACATCGGGTCACAAAAGAGCAGGTTAAGGGAGTCAATCAAGATTGTCCATGATTTCGCTAATAGCATCATACGGCTCGGATTGGAGGATAAATCTAGCTAGCAAAAATTATCAAGAGTTACTCTCACGTTTCATTTCTTCTTATGATATCAATGATATTGATTTCCTACGAGATTTTGTGAACGTTATCGTTGCAGGGAGAGATACGACGTCGTCGGGACTAAGTTGGTTTTTTTGGCTGTTGTCCCTTAATCTGAATGTAGTGGATCGGATTCGAAAATATTGGGCAGGTAAACAAGTCGGAGACCCGCTTGATTTCGACGAGTTGAAGGAGATGAGCTACTTACAAGGGGCGATATCTGAGTCCTTACGGTTGTATCCACCCGTACCCGTGGATGCAATGACATGTTTGGGGGATGGTGTTTTGCCGGATGGGACCGAGCTGAAAAAAGATTGGTTCATTACTTAGCACACATACGCCATGGGGATCGGATGGAAAGTATATGGGGCAAGGATTGCCTCAAGTTTGGACCCGAGAGGTGGCTCTACGAGAACTGGTTGTTCGAACCGGAGAGTCCGTTTAGGTTCCCGGTTTTTCACGCTGGTCCAAGGGCATGCCTAGGAAAGGAGATGGCTTACATATAAATGAAGTCGATAGCGGCTTGTGTGGTGGAGGAGTTTGATTTGGATGTGGTAGGGAAACAAACACGTCCCGAACCTTTATTGTCAATAACTATGAGGATCAAGGGATGATTACATGTTAAAGTGAAAGCAATAACTATGCTAGAATTTTGATTCTACATGGAATGTGACATCTTCTGAATTGGGATTTGGGTTCATGAGATACCCAAGTCGCAAATACAACAATAACAACAATACCTTCCAGTGTAGGTCCCGCTTTCACGGGGTTTGCGAAGATCTAGCTGTAGGCAACCTTATCCCTGCCAGTATTCCTACCCGTAGAGAAGCTATTTCTAAGAGACCCACAGAAAAGGATTTTGAAAATATTTTAAAGAAGAAAGACTTTGTGAAAACATTTAATGAAAAATTAAAGACTCATCGTAACATAAGAATAGTAAATCAGGGGAAGATAATATACCTTAGCAACCAGAGGAGCAACCGGTACCTCTTCTCTAAAGATAGTACAACCTGCAAAAAAAAATAAAATACGAAAAAACCACTACTAGCACGCTGCATCTGCACCCAAAAGCCAACTAGTGGGACGACTCATTGCGATCTAAAAGCTTAATCCTATCCCGCCACAATTATAGTGTTAAATGTGGAAAAGTAAAAAGGATGAAATTGTGATAGAATAATAATGATGAAGCAACCAAAAATCAGAAGCTCTGTTGCCTCTCTTTCTCTGCCGTGTATATAGCCCCAGCCGGTTATGATATATATACAAAAGCAAAGAAACCCTAATGCTTAGCTTATTGAGCAAGCTACTAATATTGCTAAAATAAAAATAAAATATTTACAAGATATTTACAATATCCTTTTGTGATTATCCTATCTTCCTTCACTCCCCCTCAAGTTGGAGCATGGGGATTGACCATGCCCAACTTGGAGCGCAAGAAAATGAACGGTTGCTTGCCTAAAGCTTTGGTGAAGATGTCGGCCACTTGATTTTTGGAATGTATGTAGCGCGTCACCAAATCCTTTGATAACAATCTTTCACGTACAAAGTGACAGTCAAGTTCAATATGCTTGGTCCTTTCATGAAACACAGGATTCTTGGAGATATGGAGAGCTGCTTGATTATCACAATATAAATGCATAGGTTGAGTAAGAAATACCCTCATGGAAGCAAGAAAGGACTTAATCCATATCAATTCACTAGTAACTGTAGCCATAGCTCTGTATTCGGCTTCAGCTGAGGAACGAGACACAGTTGTTTGCTTCTTCGTTCTCCAGGCAATTGGCGAGCCTCCGAGCATGATAAAATACCCAGTAAGAGATTTCCTGGTAGGAGGACATGCACCCCAATCTGAGTCACAAAAAGCAACTATGTTTAAGTCTGCATCGTTACGTAAAAGAATTCCTTGCCCGGGGGTGCCCTTGATATAGCGAAGGACACGTTTTGCAGCATCCATGTGAGGTCCTTTGGGTGCCTACATAAACTGTGAGAGAATATGAACTGAATAGCTTAACTCTGGTCGAGTAAGTGTCAAATAAATTAGTCGCCCCACGAGGCGCCTATATTGCATAGGGTCCACGAGATCCTTTCCTGTTGCTAATCCCAACTTGTGATTAGTCTCCATAGGAAATTCTGCAGGTTTGGCTCCAAGGAGTCCACACTCGTCAACAATGTCAAGGGCATATTTTCGTTGACACAAAAACAGACCCTTGGAGCTGCGTGCTACTTCAATACCCAGGAAATATTTTAGTGGCCCTAAATCCTTGATGCGAGAACATTGGTGAAGATATGCCTTAAACTGAGTACACAAGTCACTATCATTACCCGTTAGTACCAAATCATCAACATAAACTAGTAATGCCATAAACTTTCCATCTTTCTTATAGGTAAAGAGAGAATAATCTGCATAAGATCGAGTAAACCCATAGTCGAGGAGCTTAGAGGAAAGCTTTGCAAACCATTGCCTTGGGGCTTGCTTCAATCCATAGAGAGACTTCTGAAGACGACATACCTTGTTAGGTGTAGCAGTTTTAAACCCTGGAGGCATTGTCACGTAGACTTCTTCTTCCAAATCTCCATGAAGGAAGGCGTTATTAACATCCATTTGATGCAGGGCCCATCCTTTTGCGACAGCAACTGAAAGAAAGCATCTGACACTTACCATTTTTGCTACAGGAGCAAAAGTTTCGTTGTAGTCAAACCCTTCTACCTGTTTATCACCTCGGATCACAAGACGAGCCTTATACCTTTCGATACTTCCATCGGAGTTATATTTCACCTTATACACCCATTTGCAACTGATAGGCTTTCGTCCGGGTGGTAAATCAACCACCGTCCAGGTCTTATTCATCTCCAAGGCTTCTATTTCTTTGCCCATCGCTTCTCTCCAGTGGGAATCCCGAACGGCTTCCTGAAATGACTTAGGCTCCACAATTTTCGTAATAGCAGCCAAGTAGTGTTTATACTTAGGAGAAAAATTATTGCATGCAACATAATTAGTTATAGGATACGGTTTACCTGAAGACACCGTTTGGCTTGGATTTGCATAGGAAGAGGGGTTTGTAGCGTGTAAGGTATAGCAAATATAATCTTGTAAATGCCTTGGAGCCTTGCGATCTCGCTGTCCCCTGCTAGTGGACCCGTACTCAACAGGTGGATCTTCTGCTTGTTGGGCTCTACCCAGGTCAGCATTCGGGCTTGTGGTCGGTGAGGCTGAAGAATTTGGAAGTGGCATGCTGGGCTCACTCCCCCTCACTACTGGGTTGGGCTGGTCAGCACCCCTCACCCTCACAACAGACTCAGGCGGAGTGTATTGCAAGGTTCCATCACTGGTTGGGCTAGCTGAGTTGGGCCGGTCAGATGAGCTAGGCCCGGATGTCATCTGGGTAGCATCATCAATGGTCTGGGCCGCCCACAATGATGGATCAGTCAAGCCATACTCAGGCGCAACCCACTCGGAATTGGGTTTGGCGATCCCATTAGTGGAAAAAGGGTAGACATCCTCGTGAAAGATCACATCTCGACTCACAAATATTTCACCAGACTCAATATCATAGACCTTCCAACCTTTTTTGCCATGTGGATACCCAAGGAAAATGCATCGTTTACTTCGTGCTCCAAATTTATCCTTTCTTCTTTGAGAAGCGTGTGCATAACATAAGCAGCCAAATACACGAAGATGATCATAAGAGGGTGTGGAGTGAAAAAGCATTTCATATGGGGTTTTTCCTTGAAGTACTTTGGTGGGGGTTCTATTAATCAAATAGGCTGCAGCTAAAACACATTCCCCCCAAAATTCAATGGGCAAATGGGCTTCAAAGCGAAGAGCTCTAGCTACGTTCAATACATGACGATGTTTTCTTTCAACACGTCCATTTTGTTGAGGAGTGTCTATGCAACTAGTCTCATGCATGATCCCATGGTCCCCAAAAAATGTCTTCATTGGTTTAGACATAAACTCACTACCATTGTCACTCCTAATGGTTCGTATTTTTGAATTGAATTGAGTATGAACCATTGCACAAAAATCCTTAATACATTGATATACCTCACTTTTGGCCTTCATTAAACATATCCAGACACACCGAGTAGCATCATCAAGAATGGTTAAGAAATAATTAGCACCGCAAGTAGACTTAACAAAATATGCACCCCATATGTCACAATGTATCAACTCAAAGGGCTCCAAAGCTTTATTTTTACTAATATTGAAAGGCAAACGTGTTTGTTTGGCTTTTAAACACACATCACATAAGTTCTTGCGATGATCACTGGAAATTCCCAAAATACTACTAGAAAGATTTGATAATGCCTGATGTGAGGGATGACCCATTCTTCGGTGCCATAAATCAGATGTCACAACTTGGTTTACTTGAATCTTGGCCGTTGCGTCTTCTTTGTAAAAATAAACCCCTTTCCTATGCTCACCCGTACCAATCAGCATCTTTGTAGTATGGTCCTGTATCACACATAACTTGCGATTAAATGTCACAGTACAACAAAGGTCCTCTACTAACTGAGCTATGGATATCAAATTACACTTTAGATCACGAACAAATAAAACATCATTCAATAGCAGTTTTGGACCAAGTTTCACCATGCCTCGCTTGCTAGCAAACGTAATGTTCCCATTAGGCAGTCCCACGGGTATAGGTGTGATATTACTTACGTTTAGAAGCAATCTTAGGTTCCCTGTCATGTGGTAAGACGCACCGCTATCTAGCAACCAATCACACTTACCCGATAGTCGCTCACCGTTATCCTTTGAAGGTTCGATGAGACTTAACAACCGTTGTACCTGCTCATCAGAAATTCTGGACAGGGCTGCCCGGACTCCTTCCATTCGATCTGCACTGGTGCTGTCTTCGGCTGCCTGGGTAGCATGGGCTTGCTCCCTAGGCTGGTAGTTTCCGCGTCCTCGACCTGTGTTCTGTCGCCCTCCTCCTCGGCCTCCTCTTCCTCGACCCCTGCTGCTGCGTCCTCCCCGTGTATTCCAGCTCGCTGGGTTACCCACCAGTTCGTAACAGGTGGCTTCCTCGTGTCCCAGCTTTCCACAATGCTTACAGCTCATGCGTTCTCCTCGGTTGGGATGGGTCACAGCAAACGCAGCAGCCTCATTCCTATGATCTCGTTCTCGCATCACTCGCTTATGAGTTTCTTCTTGTTGGACCATGCTGAAGATTTTGTCGAGTGAGGGCAAAGGATCGAAGGCAAGAAGTTGAGACCTCACATTCGAGTATAGGTCGTCATCCAAACCCATCAAAAATTGATGAACTCGATCATTCTCAGCTAGTTTGATGTATTTCTCCGCAGCTTCACATTTACAAATTGGGCGTTTGACATAATTGTCTAATTCATTCCAAAGGCCCATAAGTTTTGAGAAAAATTCTACCACACTTAGGTTGCCTTGCTTGCAGGAAGCAATATCAGCCTTAAGTTGGTGAATTTTGGGGACGTTGGGAACGGCATAACACTTTTGGATATTCTCCCAAATCGACCGAGCTGAGTCGGCATAAGAGATGCTTGCATGGAGTTTTGGGTCTATAACATTGAGAATCCATGAGGTTACCATGGAGTTCACAATGACCCATGCGTTTATCTCGGTTGCTTTGGCTTGAATTGCTACGTCCGGTTTAGTGATCGTCCCATCAATAAACGCTACCTTATTCTTAGCTGTCAAAGTAGTGAGCACGACTTTCTCCCAAAGCTCGAAGTTCTTTCCATCAAACTTGAGTGCGGTAATAATAGCTCCAGGAGCATCCGAGGGATGTAAGTAATATGGAGATTGTGGATCGATTATAAATTCTCCAGATTTAGTCATCTTGCCCTTCTTGTCAAGGGTTTTTAAAAAATTAACAATCCAAGGAATCGTTGCTCTGATACCATGTGGAAAAGTAAAAAGGATGAAATTGTGATAGAATAATAATGATGAAGCAACCAAAAATCAGAAGCTCTGTTGCCTCTCTTTCTTTGCCGTGTATATAGCCCCAGCCGGTTATGATATATATACAAAAGCAAAGAAACCCTAATGCTTAGCTTATTGAGCAAGCTACTAATATTGCTAAAATAAAAATAAAATATTTACAAGATATTTACAATATCCTTTTGTGATTATCCTATCTTCCTTCATTAAATTCTCCTAAGCCATTTAATCTCTCAAGTTGTGAATTGAGAGAGCAATATCTTGTATTTTCTTTATAATCAGGTGATTACCAAGGATCTCTTTCAGTTTGGTAATATTTCAACTCGCATCCGGCTGAATAAACTCGCTTATGTTTGCCTTTAGATTTGGGATATTTTCTTGTCATTTTAACTGGCTTGACTAGTCTACAACCAGCCACCACCATCAATATATACATAAAAAAATCTCTTCCTAGTTGCAAATCATAGTTCCCTACGCCTATAAGACAATCCCTTAGTATTCATGTTTGCAAATTGTAGTTACCTAAAACAATACCTTACGTACTACAACCGCACCCTAAATGTGTTTATAAAAACAACTAATTTACAGTTGCTCCTCACACTAACCCACTAACCAATTTACAGTCGTATTGCTAGGAGTGTATCCATTTTCAAATTATATTTTTACACAAGTAAATAGTGAATGCTATAGTGAATGCTATACGTGTCTTCTCGTAAAAGTATGCACGAAAAGCTTTGTTTCTTGAGTATTATTCAATGCTTAATGCTTGAGAACCGTGCAAATTAAATGCTGCTAAAGACATCAACTCTTACTTATATTAATTGCCACCATCTGTGGGTGGTCATGGAGTGACTACCTTGGTGCATTTTTCGTCTCCCAGGTCCATGCTTGATGTAAATTCCACGTCTGTTTCTTTTGATTTCTTTGATCGATTTCCAATCACAATTTTCCAACAACTCTTAATAAATGGACAAATTGATTTGTGAAAGATAAAGATATACAGGCCCTATTTGATAAACAGTTGTTAGTTGTTTGTATTAGCTGTTTCAATTAGCCGCTTAAATTAACTGTTTGAATTTGCTGTTTTTAGAAAAGTGTTTGGTAAAAACTAACTGTTTCTAAAAAATATATTGGTAAATTTTCATTAATACCCTTATTTATGAATTAGTTTTTAATGAAATGTGTGTAATTTTTTCAAACTTACGGATAATTATGTCATTTTCACAAAAAAACTCTTCTGAAAAGGCTAATGAGAATATCCTTTTCAAAAAGAGCGTTTTGGCGCTAAACAGCTATTGCAAACAACTTTTTACTAAACATCATTTAGCTGTTTGACTTTGTCAAAATAACAAAAATCCTTCCGAACAGCTATTTTTTCTCAAACAGCTGTTGCTACCAACCACCCTCACAGTAAATAATGGGCCCATGATTTAATGTGAATTTACCCACATGTAAATATCTGTCCCATGAATAGAAGATAGTTGTACTAGATTCAAATATTTATAGCAACCAGAAAAAAAAAGGATCATAAGCCATTAAATTGACTCACCTAATTATTCAACCAGGTCTATTTTAATAAACTTATTAGAGTGACTTACCCAATGAATTGATAATTAGGAGTAAGGACTCCTTTCGCGATCCATGAGTATATGATATTTAAAAAATGAATAACCTTGCCTATTCTAATAAAGTGATTTTGATCAGGAGATGTTAGTTAACTCAATCGGTAAAGTCTTTGAGAGTTATTATCAAAGATCTGAGTTCCAATCTTACATACATTGATTTTAATATCTTATCTGCACCTAAAAAAAGAAAAAGAGTGATTTTTCATAGTATTGTGTCCAGGCCCATAATATGATTGGGTCAAAAGCCCGTACTAACTATAACTCTAAATCCAATAGGCCAAGCAATTTGGGCATGGCCTGGAATACAGACATGATCAAGATTCGTCCCGAAGAATGCAACACAGAGAAGCAAATGCTGCTGCATATCTCAAATCCCAACCAACTGCAAAGGTGATCGCCTACGTAATTTAATTTCACGGATTAGTCGTGTTCCTTCAGACTTCAATTCTTCGTTGTGTCAAGCTATCAGGATTTCCATGTTATGTCAAGCTGGCCAACAAAGAAGCAAAGAACATCACCACCTAGTGTGAATCCTATTGAAGTACGGTAAGATTTCAATGTTATGCAGACCGCAGTCAGTGAAAAATAGTAAGAATCTGGAGTTGTCAATGAACACAATATTACGGAATCAAAGGTGGCTCTAGTCTGCGTGCAGTCAAATGAATGAACATTATGCATATTTTTTCATAAGAGCATGCCCAATTACGACTCTATTAGCACCCAGAAAAAGCTATGTTGATTGACGTGTTATGCAATGCTTAATGCTTAAGCCATGCAAATGCTGCCAAAGACTTCAACCCTTACTCCCTGTATTGTTTGTGCTTCAATTGCCACCATTGACGGGTGGTCATGGAGTGACTGCTTTGGTGTAATTTTCTTCTCTTGCTGCAAATTCCACATCTGTTTTCTTTTAATTTCATTGATTTCTTTCATAATTTTCAACAATTCTAAATAAATAGTGAAATTGATATGTAGGCATTAAAAAGTTATTATTCGTGCCGTACCAAAAGAAAGTTAAATTAACTAACTGAGTCAATCTTGTTAATTAGTTTAATCAAGTCCAAAGACTCATAAGTCAAGCCCAAAATGAAGCACAAATGACTTCCAAATTCAGGCTCAGTCAAAATTCAATTCAAAGCCCAAATTGAGGCTCAAGACGACTACCAAGTCAAGTCACGACTTAAAGCCCGAACGATGTCCAAGTCAAGGCGCAGTCAAAGTCAAAGTCAAAGGTCAAGACCTAAATCGACTCACAAGTCAAACGTCAAAACGACTTTCAAGTTAACGTCCGGTCAAAGCTCGAGGTGACTTCCAAGTTAATGCTCGGCTGGTCGGCCCAAGCCCGGGAGACTTCCAAGTCAAAGTCAAAGTCAAAACAAATGAAAGTCAAAGCAATCTAGGGTAAAGCCTGATTGAAAGGCTCAAAACCCATGTCAAAGCCCAAAACTCCAGTCAAAGCTCATCTTGACTTTCAAGGGGAAGGCTTACCCATAAATAGGCCCCTGCCCCCTTGATTCAAGGGCTGAAAAATCTATCCTTAAAAGAGAAAGAATCAGATGATCATGGTATTAATAAATATTGTACCCATTCAAATCAAATCAATCTATAAAAATTCAATCCTTGTAATTTTTGCGATTACATGATTGATTTTTGAAAGATAAAAGAAAAAATAAAGTGATGGGCCAATGATCTAATGTGAACGTACCAGCATGTAAACATCTGTCCTATGAATAGAAGACAATGATCCTAATTAAATTCGCATACAACAACTCAAATATCACAAAATTACATTCCCTCGAAATCAATATAGTCTATACTCTATAGTATATTAAACTCCTAAATCTTGGTATTTCCGGTACAATTACTTTTGTGCATTGTACAACTTGTTCGTCTAGGTAGCTCCTGACTTAATTTGGTTTTCTCTGTACTCCTATGTTGATTTCACGGCTTAGCCCAAACCTACAGGAAGCTTCCCCCTTCTTCTATGTTATAGACTCAATTCTGTATATTTGGTGACGTAGTGTAATTTGAATCCCAAAAATTTTATTTTTTTAAGAAAACTTAAAAAAGTTACCTTGCACAGTACTCGGGACTGCTAAATAATTTTTACCCTATTTCATTAGTCCGTCACCCTTTTCTCTATTGTATATTCTAAAACTATAATTAAAAATTTAAGCTGATAATCATAGAAGGCAATGAAATAGGTTATACTGTAACATGCACCCCTATGTGTTGGAGCACTTCGCATTTGATAATGTTTGTGAGCTAGCCTTTAATGTTGACTTGGGTTGCCTGGTGGGTGATGGGTCGAATGAGTTCAAGTTCATGGGGACTTTCAAGGAGGCTGCCACCCACACCTCGGAGCGTTTCATGTACGTGCGGCCTTTCCTTTGGAAGGTCACGAGTTTCTTCAACATTGGGTCAGAAAATTAAAGAGGTTACGGGAGTCAATCAAGATCGTCCATGTTCTTGCTAATAACATCATACGGCTAAGATTGGAGGATAAATCTAGCCAAAATTATCAAGACTTACTCTCACGCTTCATTTCTTCTTATGATATCAATGATGTTGATTTCTTATGAGATGTTGTTGTGAACATTATCCTTGCAGGGAGGTACTCCATGTCATACGAACTAAGTTGGTTTTTTGGTTACTTTCCCTGTTAGATATTTGTTTTAGGATTGCATATTGTTCACATTCTTCAAAGTTGTGCTCCTAATTTCTGGGAAGTTGCTGATTATGTTCCCTATTTTTAGGCATTTCATTTTCTATTTTTAGATTGTTGTTTTGATCATGCTTGAGTAATGGCTAATTTTTAGCCCATGATCTCAGGTTTAGTTTTTTATTTCCAGCTATTTAAAGTGTAATGCTTTTTGATGAAAATATAAAAATTTTAAGCCTCAGTTCAATCTCCTATAACTTATACTCTCTGTTTTAATTCCTTTTCTTTAAAACCAACAAAATTGGTATCAGAGCTCTATTCTTAAGGGATCTGTGAAAAAAATGAAAACAGAGTCTAGCTTCTCTCAAATTGCTTCTCCTGTATTTGATCGAGAAAATTATCATTTATGGGCTGTTAGAATGCAGACCTATTTGGAGGCTTTGGATTTGTGGGATGCTGTGCAAGAGGACTATGAAGTTCCTGCCTTGCCTGATAATCCAACCATGGCACAAATCAAAAACAACAAAGATCGAAGAACTAGAAAAGCAAAGGCCAAAGCGTGTCTATTTGTAGGAGTTTCAACTACAATTTTCACAAGAATTATGTCTTTGACTACAGCAAAGGCTATCTGGGACTACCTTAAATAAGAATATGCTGGAGATGAAAGGATACGAGGAATGCAGGTGCTAAACCTCATCAGAGAGTTCGAGTTGCTAAAGATGGAGAAGTTTGAGACAATCAAAGAGTACTCAGACAGACTACTTGGCATTGTGAACAAGGTTAGGTTACTTGGAACTGAGTTTGGTGATTCAAGAATTGTACAAAAAATTCTTGTAACAGTCCCTGACTTTTATGAAGCATCCATAACCACCTTGAAAAACACAAAGGATCTGTCCAAAATCACTTTGGCAGAACTTCTAAATGTCTTGCAGTCACAAGAACAACGAAGGCTCATGAGACAAGAGCGTATAGTTTAGGGTACTTTGCCTGTGAAGTATCAAACATCAGCTCAATTTAGGAAGAAAAACGACAAGAAAAGTGCAACATCCAACAGTAAGAACATTGGAAACAACTCACTCCACAGTAAGGGCAAAAGCTCAAAGCGAAACTATCCACCTTGTCGACATTGCGGGAAATTAGGCCATCCTCCATTCAAATGGTGGAAGAGGCCGTATTCAAAATGCAGCATATGCAATCAAATAGGACATGAAGCTGTCATTAGCAACAACAAACTTCAGAAGCATGAAACAAGCATTCAAGTTGATGCTCAGGTCGCTCACGAAGATGACGAAGATCACATTTTTGTGGCAGAAAGTTTTTCATGTAAGACCAGCACAGTAAAAAGTTGGTTGACAATGGTTGCACAAATCACATGAGCTATGATAAAACTCTCTTCAGGGAGTTAAAATATCAGGTTACTACGAATATTAGAATTGGAGATGGGAGATACATCCTTGCGAAAGGAAAAGGGACAGTGGCAATCACAACTAATTCAGGTACAAAAACAATTTCAGATGTTCTTTACGTACCCGAAATATATTAGAATTTGCTGAGTGTTGGCCAGTTGTTTGAAAAAGAATTTAAGATGTTCTTTGATAACCCGTATTGCCATATCTATGATGTCCCTGGGAATGAGATTTTGTGAGTAAAAATGTTGGGAAGAAGTTTTTCATTCGATTCGACGGAGGGAGAACACATAACATATCCTGCAAAGGTTGATGTTACTGAAATTTGGCACAAAAGGTTGGGCCATTGCCATATTCAAAGAATGCTAAAACTTACAGAGAAGGATATGATGAAACGGATACCAGGTTTTGTTGATTATTTACCAAGTTGCAGTGCTTGTCAATTCGGTAAACAACATAGGAGGTCTTTTCCTAAATTAACCTGGAGAGCTTTGCAAAAGCTTCAGCTGATACATACTGAAGTTGCAGGACCTCAAAGAACTCCATCCTGCAAGGTAGCCTCTATTATATTCTTTTTATTGATGATCTTACCAGAATGTGCTGGATTTATTTCTTGAAATTTAAGTCTGAAGTTGCTGGAGTGTTCTATAAATTCAAGAATATGGTGGAGAATCAGACAACAACAACAACAACAACAAACTCCCAAAGTGGGTCCCGCTTTCGCGGGGTCTGGGGAGATCCAGCTGTAGGCAACCTTACCTCTACCGGTATTCCTACCCATAGAGAGGTTGATTCCATAAGACCCACAAAAACAGTTTTGGAAAAAGGTTTGAAGGGGAAACGATTGAAAAGCCAATTACCGAAGTAAGAGAAAGGGGAGGGGGAAAGTTTCCTGATACGCGAATAAAGAGAAGGTGGAGACATACCTCAACTCATCGTGAGCGCTTGGTGTCGTAACAATCCGGAACAGCATGACCTGCAAACAAGCAAACCAAAACCCACCCCACCCCACCCCCTACCGCCTAGGCTACTGCGTCCTACGACGCCGGTCCCCCACCATCAGGGACCTTGATCCTGTTCCGCCACAACCTCCTATCCTGAGCCATGTCCTCTGTGAGACCGACAACTCTCAGGTCCTCTCTAACCACCTCTTCTAGGCTCTTCTTCGGTCTACCTCTCCCTCTCTTACCACCGGGTGGGTTGATAGTCTCGCCTCTTCGCACCGGGGCGGCCACGCTTCTCCTCTTCACGTGGCCGAACCATCTGAGCCTCGATTCCCTCATCTTCTCCTCTATGGGGGCCACTCCAGCTAGGCCCCGAATGACCCGGTTCGTAACCCTGTCCAATCTTGTAAAACCGCACATCCACCTGATCATCCTCATCTCAGCTACCATCAACCTCTGGACCTGTGCCTTTTTTAGAGGTCAACACTCCGATCCGTAGAGAACCGCCGGTCTAACTACCATCCGATAGACTTTGCCTTTCAAACCCATGGGCACTCTCTTGTCACACAGTACCCCTGACGCTGACTTCCACTTTTGTCAGCCCACTTTAATCCGCTGGCTAATATCCTCGTCGATATCCCCATTCTGCTGGATAATCGAGCCCAGATACTTGAATTTGGCGACCTTCGGTATTGCCCTCCCATCCAGTACGATTTCCCCCCTCTTCTATCCTTCCGCTGAAACAACAGTGAAGGTATTCCGTTTTCGATCTACTCAACCGGAAGCCCCTAGCCTCCAGTGTATGCCTCCAACTCTCCAGCCTGTCATTCACCCCCTGCCTGGTCACGTGGACAAGGATGATGTCGTCTGCGAAAAGCATGCACCAAGGCACTTCGTCTTGGATACCTCTAGTGAGTTCATCCAAAACTAATGTGAAAAGAAACGGGCTTAAAGCAGAGCCCTGATGCAGGCCCAGACTAACATCAAAATCACTGGAGAACCCTGCCGGAGTCCTAACCCTCGTCCGCCCTCCCTCGTACATATCCTTGATGGCACGAATGTACGCGGGCGACTCCCGTTTCTCTTCCAAGCACCTCCACAATACCTCCCTTGGGACTCTGTTATACGCTTTCTCCAGGTCAATGAACACCATATGGAGATCCACCTTTCTATCCCTGAACACGCTCATGAGCCCTCTGAGTAGGTAGATTGCCTCAATGGTTGCCCTGCCTGGCATGAAACCAAATTGGTTTTCTGAAATCTCTACTTCCTCTCGCAACCTTCTCTCAATCACCCTCTCCCACAGCTTCATAGTATGGCTGAGCAGCTTGATGCCCCTAAAGTTATTACAGTCTTGGATATCCCCTTTGTTTTTGTACAGTGGAATGACTGTGCTGGCCCTCCACTCACGGGGCATCTTGGCGGTCCTGAAAATAACATTGAAAAGCTCTGTAAGCCACTCTAGTCCCATTTCCCCCATGTACTTCCAAACTTCCACTGGTATCTGGTCCGGGCCTACTGCCTTCCCCTTCGTCATCTTCTTTAAGGCCTCCCTAATCTCCTTCTTCGTTATCATGGCGCCCGCACGCTGATCCCTACACTCTCCGCCCCTACTGCCGCCATCTCCCCCTCCTTCCCCATTGAGGAGTTTAGCAAAGAACCTCTGCCATCTCTCCCTAATAGCAGCATCCTCGGTCAACACCTTACCCTCTTCATCCTTGATACACCTTACCACCCCCAAGTCCCGAGTCTTCCTTTCCCTCGCCCTAGCCAGTTTAAGAACCTCCTTCTCCCCTTCTTTCGTCCCCAATTTATGGTACAATCTATCAAACGCCTCACTCTTTGCTACTGCCACCGCCTTTTTGGCAACCTTCTTGGCCGCCTTATATCCAATCCTCTTACACGCCCGCTCGTCTTCTGAACTGCTGCTCATGAACTCCGCGTAAGCCTCTTTTTTTGCCTTGACTTTCTCCTTTACCTCTTCGTTCAACCACCAGGCGCCCTCCATCCTGCTGCCGCCTCCCCTGGAAAGGCCTAAGGTTTCCTTAGCCGACCTACGGATGCAATCCGCCACCGCATCCCACATCGAGTCGGCGTCTTCTGCCCCCCTCCAAACTCTCTCCTCAGCTAGTCTCTCTGCTATTAACCCTGCCTTCTCCTTTGTGAGAGTCCACCACTTAATTCTGGGTTCTTCTGCTCTCCTCTTGGGCCTCTTGGGATACTTGAACTCTACATCCAAAATCAGGAACCTATGTTGAGTTCCCAACAGCTCGCTAGGAATCACTTTGCAGTCCTTACACGATCTCCGAGTTTCCTTCCTCGCTAGGAAGTAGTCAATCTGGGTCTTGCAAGAATTGCTCCTAATGGTGGAGAATCAGAGTGGGTACAAAATTCAGATTTTAAGGTCTGATAATGGAAAGGAATACGCGTCTGCAGAATTCAATTTATTTTGCAAGCAGGCATTGAACATCAACTTACAGCTCCCTATACTCCACAATAGAATGAAGTAAGTGAGAGGAAAAATAGGTCGGTGACGGAAATGGCCCGGTGCATGCTACATGAGAAGGAATTGTCGAAAACATTCTGGGTTGAAGCAGTAAACACTGCAGTTTTCCTGCAAAATCGACTTCCAACCAAGGCTTTGGAAGACAAAATCCCATTTGAGGCATGGTATGGTTATAAGCCTTTGCTGAGCTTTCTAAAAGTGTTTGGCTGCTTGTGTTTTGTTCATGTTCCACAGGCCAAGCGTGACAAACTTGACAAGAAGGCAGTTCCAGGGATCTTTATAGCCTATAGCACAATCTCAAAAGCTTACAAAGTTTATCATCCTCAAACAAGGAATATGACAATCACATAAGATGTTCATTTTTGTGAGAATGAACAATGGGATTGGAGTAATCCAAAAAAAACTGATGGGTTCCTACAAGAAGTGAGCATTCCCTTTGAAGATCATAATGAGCAGCAAGAGGAATGGCTGAATAAGCGAGAAGATAGTCCTCTTGTTAGAGGAACAAGGTTGCTCTCAGAAATCTATCAAAGATGTAATGTCACAATTTACGAACCTGTTGGAGCCGAAGAAGCCCTTCAAGACCAAAAATGGAGAAATGCAATGGAGGAGGAGATGTCAATGATCAACAAAAATGAAACATGGGCACTTGTTGATAAGCCACGAGACAGAAAGGTTATTGGAGTTAAATGGGTTTTCAGAACAAAGCTCAATGCTGATGGTTCTGTCAACAAATACAAGGCTAGACTTGTTGTTAAGGGTTTTGCTCAGATTTTTGGTGTTGATTATTCTAATACTTTTGCTCTTGTTGCAAGGTTAGAGACGATCAGATTGTTGCTAGCTATAGCAGCACAAAGAGGCTAGAAACTTTTCCAGATTCTCAAATGGTGTCTTGGAGGAGGAGATATACGTAGAGCAGCTAGAAGGGTTTGTAGTGAGAGGGGAAGAGGATAAAGTCTACCAGCTAAAGAAGGCTCTTTATGGCCTTAAATAGGCACCTCGAGCCTGGTATAGCAGAATCAATGATCACTTATTGAGTTTGGGCTTTGAAAGAAGCTTATCGGAGACTAGTCTTTATGTGAAACATAAGGGAAATGATATTCTTATTGTTTCTCTTTATGTCGATGACTTGTTAGTGACAGGAAACAACAGAAATTTGGTTGACAAGTTCAAAAAAGAAATGATGCAGGAGTTTGAGATGACTGATCTTGGACTTATGGCATATTTTCTTGGCATGGAGGTAAAACGAAATCAGCATGAAATCTTCATATGTCAAAAGAAGTATGCAAAGGAAATTCTTAAGAAGTTTCAGATGGATGACTGCAAAGCAATGAGCACACCGATGAACCCAAAAGAAAAGTTGTGCAAGGAAGATGGTACACATCAAGTAGATGAAGCACACTTCAGAAGTCTTATTGGTTGTTTGATGTATTTGACAGCAACAAGGCCTGACATTCAGTTTCCTGTAAGTGTGTTATCTCGATTCATGCATTACGCTACTGAGATTCATTTAAAGGCAGCAAGAAGAATTTTAAGGTACATTAAAGGTACTGTTGATTTCAGAGTCAAGTTTGAAAGTAATCAAAGTTTCAAGCTATGTGGGTTCTCAAACAGTGATTGGGGTGGAGATGTGGATGACAAGAGGAGTACATCAGGCTATTGTTTCAGCTTTGGTTCAAGAGTATTCACATGGTGTTCCAAGAAGCAAGATTTCATGACACAATCTACTGCGGAAGCAGAGTTTGTGGCTGTTGCAGCAAGTGTAAATCAAGCTATATGGTTGAGAAAAATACTAAGTGATCTGCAGATAAAACAAGCTGAACCTACTAATGTGTTTGTGGACAATAAAGCAGCAATCTCAATCTCAAAAAATCCTGTTTTTCATAGAAAAACTAAGCACTTCGACATCAAGCTTTTCTTTGTGAGGGAAGTGCATGAGAAAGGAGAAGTAACTCTGCTCTATTGCAAGTCTGAAGATCAGTTAGCTGATTTGTTTACAAAACCACTTCCGGCTGCCAAGTTCGAGTATCTAAGGCAGAAAATTGGAGTTTGCAAATCCTAAAGCAAGGAGGATTGTTAGATATTTGCTTCAAGATTGCATATTGTTCAGATTCTCCAAAGTTGTGCTCCTAGTTTTTAGGAAGTTGCTGATTATGTTCCCTGTTTTTAGGCATTTCATTTTCTATTTTTAGATTGTTGTTTTGATCATGCTTGAGTAATGGCTGATTTTTAGCCCATGATCTCAGGTTTAGTTTTTTATTTCCACCTATTTAAAGTGTAATTCTTTTTGATGAAAATATAAAAATTTTAAGCCTCAGTTCATTCTCCTATAACTTATACTCTCTGTTTTAATTCCTTTTCTTTAAAACCAACAGTCCTTTAATCCGAATGTAGCTTCAAAGATTTGGTTTGAGGTGGATCGGATCCAAAAACGGGAAGGTAAACAAGTCGGGGATGCCTTTGACTTCGATGACTTAAAAGAGATGAACTACTTACATGGGGCGATATCGGAGTCCTTATGGCTTTATCTACCCATGCCTGCGAACATAATTAATGGTGTGTTTGGAGGATGATATTTTGCTAGACGGGACCCAGGTGAAAAAAGATTGGCTCATTGGTTACCACACGTACACGATGGGGAGGATGGAGAGTATATGGGGCAAAGACTGCCTCAAGTTTCGATCCGAGAGGTGGCTCGACGAGAACAGGTTGTTCCAACTGGAGAGTCCGTTTAGACTCCCGGTTTTTCACACAGGTTCGAGAACATGCCTAGGAAAAGAGATGGCTTACATACAAATGAAGTCCATAGCGGCTTGTGTGGTGGAGGAGTTTGATTTGGATGTGTTACAAAAACAAACACTTTCCAAGCCTTTACTGTCAAAGTGTCAATAACTATGAGGATCAATGGAGGATTACATCTTAAAGTCAAAGCAATAACTATGCTAGAATTAAGGATCAATGGAGGATTACATCTTAAAGTCAAAGCAATAACTATGCTAGACTTTTGATTCTGCATAGAATGTGACATCTTCTAAATTGGGATTTGGGGTCATGAGGTACCCAAGTCGCGGATATAGTGTTAAATTCTCCTAAGCCATTTAATCCCCCAAGTTGTGAATTGAGATAGCAATACCTTGTATTTTCTTTATAATCAGGTGATTACTAAGGATCTCTTTCGGTTTAGTAATAGTTCAACTTGCTCTAATCATAAAATTACAAAGATTGAATTTTTATAGATTGATTTGGATGAATTGGGTATAATCTCTATGAATACAATGATCCTTTGATTCCTTCTGTTTTTTTGGATGAATTTTCCAACCTTTGAATCAAGGGGGTAGGGGCCTATTTATAGGAAAACTTCCTCTCTCCCCTTTGAAAGTTAAGATGAGCCTTGACTTGGGTTTTGAGCCCTTAACCTAGATTTTGGGCCTTGACATGAGTTTGGGGCATTTCAATCAGACCCCATCCTGTATTGCTTTGACTTTCGTTTGATTTGACTTTGAATTTGACCTTAATTTTGGGAGTCTCCCGGGCTTAGGCTGAGCGTTGACTTGGAAGTCGTCTCGAGTTTTGACCGGACGTTGACTTGAGAGTTATTGTGCGTTTGACTTGTGAGTCAATATAGGTCTTGACCTTTGACTTTGATTTTGACCGCATCTTGACTTGGATGTCGTTTAGACTTTAGGTCGTGACTTGACTTGATAGTCGTTTGGGCTTTGACTTGAATTTTGATTGAGTCTGTACTTGGAAGTCATTTGGACTTCATCTTGGACTTGACTTGAAAGTTTTGTAGACCTGACTTGTGAGTCCTTTGGGCTTGATTAAATTATTTAAAAGGGTTAGTCCAATTAATTAATTTAATTTTATATACTCTTTACTACTGTACCACTTGTCTATTTAGCTAGGTTCTATTTTAATTTGGCTCTCGTACACCTTGTGTTAATTTCGTAGTTTAGTTCAAATTAGACCTGATCAAATTGAGGGTCGGGTCGGGTTGAGGGTCGGGTCATAAGGGTCGGCAGATAGGATTTTCTCGACCCTGACCCTACCCGACCCTCTACGGGTCTGCATACCCCTAACCCTGACCCTGCGGGTACCCTCAGGTCATCGGGTTAGACCGACCCTCAAACCTGCCGATATAGAAAATGAGATTTGTCATTAAGTTTCTTTTTAATATAAAGGTCAACATTAAATATCTTACAAAATAAAAAGTCAAACGGTAATATAATACTCCAATGAAGTGTATCGCTACTACAAACACTCTAATGCATAATTTAATCATTAAACCAATAGACCGATTAGTTCACTAAAGTGACTACTTAGTCTACTCCAAACATTAGAGAGGAAGCGTTAGAAGGTTACGAACCAATGGGATTTTGTGAGGTAACCGGGGGGAAGATGCTATAAGGAGATGGGAAAGTGAAAGCGAAAAAAAATTGAACAAATGAAACCAAAAGTATCTTACTTTTATTTTAATTTTTAATTTTTTTTTAAAAAGTGAGAGTTAGCGGGTCGGACTAGCGGGTTAAAACCTTTACCCAAGCCCGACCTTCATTATAGTCGGGTACCCTCAATTTGAGGGTCGGGGCGGGTCGGAGACAAAAAAAAGTTGACCCTGACCCTCATTTTTGAAGGGCGGGTCCCTGACCCGTTGATCAAGTCTAGTTCAAATCCATGAGAAACTTCCAGCTTTCTATATAATATAGACTCGAGTCTATAAACGCGATGATGTGATGTAATTTGTAGAAAAAAAAAACTTAAAAGAAAAAAATAAAGACAATGGAGCAGATGAACTTTCAAAAAAAAAACTTCATATAATAACCTAAATTTGTAGAACTAAAACTATCGAATAATTTGTACCCACTCCCTCTCTATTTATACCTTCCACCTCCACCCCCCCTCCCCAAAAAAAAGCCTTTGCCTTACATTGCAACCATGATCCTTCTCTTCATCATCTTCTTCTTTCTCATTTTCTTTCTCCTTACACTTCTCCTTCACCCATCCAATGCCTCCAAACCCAACCATGGCTTCAAAACCTACCCTATCCTTGGCGGCCTCCCGGAGTTCCTAGCGAACCGCCACCGCTTCTACGACTGGACCACCGACGTCATCCGCTCCCACCCAACCCACACTGCCATCCTCTTCAGCCCTGGCCGTGTTGGAATCATGACCGCCCTCCCCCAAAACGTCGAGCACATACTCAAGACCCGATTCGATAACTACTCGAAAGGGCCCCAGTTTGCCTCCGTCCTCCGAGACTTTCTCGGCTCCGGCATCTTCAACTCGACGGTGACCTATGGCGCATCCAACATAGGACCGCCGCCTTCACTTTCTCCCACCATAATCTCGCCACCTTCGTCTTCGATGCCGTCCGGAGCGAGATCTCCACCCGCCTCCTCCCCCTCCTTAGGGAGGCTTCTCAATCGGGTCGGGTTATTGATCTGCAGGTAAGATGCGCCTATATACGTGCATGGTGACATGGATTTGGCCTAAACATATTTCATAGAGTATTTTTCAATTATTTCTTTAGATTAAAAATTATTAAAATAATAAGTAGTGCACTAGGAGATACAAAAGGACAATGATATATTTCTTGTTGTAAAACACTACTATTAAATATCTTGCCTTAATCTTAAATAATATGATTTATGATCTCAAATCATCAAATTTTTAATAATCATAATTAATTGTGAATTTTTAAGCTTAAATATTCATGTGATTGAAACATATTTCAAAGAATATTATTTTTCAACTATTCAGCATGTTTCAGTATAGTTCAGCATGTTTCAGTGTGATTCAACATATTTTCGCTTGATTTAGCATGTTTCTGAAATAAATATCAATAAGGGCTTGTTTAGTGAGAAAAAGAGGAATGGAACTTGAATCCCAAGGTTTCAAGTTCCATTCCTTCTTGTTTGGTGAGAGTTTTAAGGGGGAGGGACTTAAAACCTGGGGTATCAAGTTCCTCTCCAACCTCAAGGAACTTGAACCCCCTCATTGTCAAGGGGTTTGCTGTCGACAAGAAAGAATAGGTCGGCCGACGTTTGCCGTGAAATCCTTGCCAGAAGAACATTAGTTTGATTCCATTTCTTAACTGCTAGCCAAACAACATATATTGGAACTTCATTCCATTCATATTCTCTCGAAATATATAGGTTAAAGATTCAAGTTCCATTCCCAACCTCTACAGGATTTAGGAAGGATTCCATTCCATTCCACTTTTCCTCACCAAATAGACCCTTAAATACTTTTCATAAGTTGAAAAGAATATACCCATAAACAAACACAATCTTGAATGTTGTAACAAAACATCCACTGTAAATAAAAACAAGTGGTTAGATTGAAACTCGTTGATCTCTCGTCTTCTCATTATCAATATTTCCGAAAACAACTCAGGGAAGAGATCTGCACACAGATCTGCTGAAGGTTCGTTAACATGTTCTGCCGGCACAAAATTACCCCGGTAGGCACGAACACGATCAAGGGTACTCCTACCGGGCTGGAGATTAGCAGTAATGGAAGGGAAAATACTTCAAAACCTAGTAATAATATAATCTATTAATCAAATTCAAAAGACTTTTAGGCTTCAGTTTTGACTTCGTTTTGAAATTACCTTCGACCAAAATCAAATTTTATTCATCCATTTTTGTCAATTATAAGAATAAAATGAAAATTGCTACCAAAATTAAACTTAGGAAAATTTTGGGAAAATGGTTAATCAATTAATGGAGCTGAAACACAACAGGGCGGCCTTTGTTTAGGTTCTTATTTTGATCGAGGTGAAAGTTCGATTGACCGAAACGTACTAAATTTAAAATAAGTGATAATTAATATATTGTAATAAGATATTTTTTGTATGTCTTACCTTAATTTAAATTTGCGTTATGCGCATGTAGTATCGACTTATATTTTTATGTTACGCCATTGGTTACAGGATGTGTTGGAGAGGTTTGCATTTGATAATGTGTGTAAGCTAGCTTTTAATGTTGACCCGGGTTGCCTAGCGGGTGATGGGTCGGGTGAGTGCGAGTTCATGCGAGCTTTTGAAGAGGCCACCACACTCACCTTGGAGCGTTTCATGTACGTGCTCCCTTTCCTTTGGAAGTTCAAGAAGTTCTTCAGCATCGGATCAGAAAAGAGGTTAAGGGAATCAATCAAGATCGTCCATGATTTTGCTAACAACATCATACGGCTAAGATTGGAGGATAAATCTAGCAAAAATTATGAAGACGTACTCTCACGTTTCATTTCTTCTTACGATATCAATGATGTTGATTTCCTACGAGATGTTGTTGTGAACGTTATCCTTGCAGGGAGAGACACAACGTCGTCTGGACTAAGTTGGTTTTTTTGGCTATTGTCCCTTAATCCGAATGTAGTTTCAAAGATCCGATCCGAGGTGGATCAGATCCGAAAACGGGTGGGTAAACAAGTCGGGGACGCCTTTGACTTCGATGACTTAAAAGAGATGAACTACTTACACGGGGCTATATCTGAGTCCTTACGATTGTATCCACCCGTGCCTGCGAACTTAATGGTGTGTTTGGAGGATGATGTTTTGCCAGACGGGACCCAGGTGAAAAAAGATTGGCTCATTGGTTACCACACGTACACGATGGGGAGGATGGAGAGTATATGGGGTAGAGACTGCCTCGAGTTTCGACCCGAGAGGTGGCTCGACGAGAACGGGTTATTCAAATCGGAGAGTCCGTTTAGACTCCCGGTTTTTCACGCGGGTCCGAGGACATGCCTAGGAAAAGAGATGTCTTACATACAAATGAAGTCGATAGTGGCTTGTGTGGTGGAGGAGTTTGATTTGGATGTGTTAGGGAAACAAACACGTCCCGAGCCTTTACTGTCCATAACTTTGAGGGTCAAAGGCGGATTACATGTTGAAGTGAAGGCATTGAATACCTACCAATGTTGTGGGTCCCCTTAAATCTTCTTCCCTTGGGATTTATATGAGTTAAAGTCTATGTTACATGTTTGAGTCATTTCACATTTATTTGCATACAAAGGTTGGTTTGGATGGATTAGCCCATAATCACATCTACAGTGGGGAATTTAATATTCAATGAGACAATCGACCTTTTGTGGGTGATTGCTACACACCATAGATTTACAGCATGTTGGTTTCATTTGGGTTGTGTCACTATGCAAAGATTATTACTGGGTTAATATAAAGTGCAGAGAAGATCTAAAGGGTTTGTTCTTTACTGTTATATACGGTTAAACTGTAATTTGTCAGATGTTGTAAAGAATCATAAAAAAAAAACTGTAATCTAAGGAGTTGTAAGATGATGTGAGAAACTATAAAGAATTGTACGAATCAATAAGTTGTAAGAAGTTGTAATCAGCTATAAAATATTGCTTGTGGTTGTAAAGAGGTGCAGGGAATTGTAAGTAGTAAGAAACTATAATGAACAGTAATGAATTGTAAGGTTTAAGCTTAACCAAAATGTCTTCAATGTTTATATTCCTAGTTTTCTTTTTTTTTTTTCTATCGTTGAATTTAATTTTGTATCTATATGTAAGAGTCGTTTCTCCCAATCTCTGAATATATGTCTCTTTCTTTTGAAGAGTTTTAACAAGGGTAATTTCATACCATTGAGACCATCTTGGATTGAATATTTGATTGTATAGCAAGTTTGCCATGGATGTTTATTATTCGAACACAACACATGATAGTCAAGAAATGTTTTTCAACATGAAAGCTACAAAAGAACTACGGAGCTCATCCCAATAGCTACATCATAAAATAACGATTAACAAGTGACACATGAATGTTCAGTACAACAATAACAACTCCCAATACTTATCCTACCCGATTAGTATGGTTCGAGGAGATTCAAAAACCTATTTCAATTATACATTCATTTGAATATAAAATATGCATCAAAATCACAATGCTACTATGCTTAGTATTTTATGAAAAGTACATGTATCACCGAATGACCAAACATGGGCAAATATAATACTAATATGCCCTCATGAATTACATAAATACTAAATATATGTTTCTTCTAAGGATTAAGGTACCACAGTAACTACTTTCAATGCAAATCCCGTTTTCATAAGCATCTGTAGAGATTTAGATGCAGGGGGAGGCCATGTGTATATCATACTCGTAAAAGCATTTCATGAGTCACATCATCAAATATATATTAAAAAATAACATATGATGAATACACACGTGAAAAATATATACAAGTGAACAATTAGAGCATGTGTTCTTAAGAGCACATAAGAAATTGCTGGGAGAGGGGGTAGGAGTGAGCGATTTCGGATATCCGCCCTAAAAACTGGGAACTGGATCGAGAACTGGTTAAATATGTTCATAATTTTTGATAACCGGAACCAGAACCTCAGATTCCAGTTCAGATTCCAAGGTACCCACAACGCCTAACGTTCAAATTTTAGGACATAATAAATTAAATTTTCTTACTTATTTGAAGGGAGAGGGGATATTTGATCTTTTCTGGTTCAAGACTTTCTTTAAAGAATCAAAACCGAAACCGATTAAACTAATTTTTCTTTGTTAGCAATCGAAATTTTTTGACCGATTTTGAATCAGTTTTAGGGTACCGACAACCTTGCTCACTAGGGGGAGGGGGTTTAACGACTTTGAGAGGCTAGACCGTTGATGGTCGTCGCTTCTGCTGTTCTGCGTTCACCATCGCCCCCTTCGCATCGTCCCTGCCCTCTCTCTTAGATGCGGTGGTTGAGAAGAAGCCCCTTCATCTGCTACACCCAGATTGCATCATGCACCAACTTCTTCTCCTCTCTCTCATCAAACAACCAATCATACATTCACCATCACCACCCCTTTCTCTCTCTTCTAAAAAACTCATCTTGGTCTCGCCGTCTTGCCCTTCAAATTCACTCTCAATTAACAACCACTGGTTCACTGAATCAACCCTTAAATACCCAGATCATCTTCGTCGTCAATACCCTTTTGAGACATTATGCACTTGGCGACTTCCCTCATCAAGCTTTCTCGCTCTACAAACAGGCCCAGCGTTCAACCACATTGTCTTTGTACTTTGATAGTTTCACCTATTCGTTTCTCATCAAAGCTTGTGCTAATTGGAATTATCGCTTTTTGGGTACCCAATTTCATGCTCTTGTTGTGAATCTGGGATTTGGGTGCAATGTTTATGTGGAGACGGCATTGTTAAACATGTATGTGGATTTTGGGTCGATGGGTGAAGCACAGAAGGTGTTCGATGAAATGCCTGAGAGAAATTTGGTCACTTGGAATGGATTGCTCACTGGTTTGGTTAAGTGGGGCCATCTTGATGCTGCTCTTTCTGTGTTTTCGGAGATGCCCAGTAGAAATATTGTTTCTTGGACAGGAATCATTGATGGGTGCGCACAAAAGAAGAGATATGTCGAAGCCTATTCTTTGTTTCGGAAAATGATGATGGATGGAGGAATTATGCCTACTGAAGTGACAGTTCTAGCCATTTCTCCCGCTATTGCTGATCTTAGTGATCTAAAAAATTGCCAATCAATCCATTCCTATGGATACAAGAGTGGTCTTAATTCAGCTGATATTATGGTCATGAACAGTCTAATTGATTCTTACGCAAAATGTGGCTGCATCAGAAGTGCATTGGAGGTATTTGAAGAGATACCCACGATTAGAAGGGATCTTGTCTCTTGGACATCGATTATATCTGGGTTTGCTATGCATGGCATGGCAAAAGAAGCTGCAAAAAGTTTCGACAGAATGGAGAGTTTGCGCATTAGACCAAACCGAGTCACTTTTTTGGCCATTCTGAATGCATTTGGTCACAGTGGATTGGTCGAAGAGGGGCTGCAGTTCTTCAGAAAAATGACAGACAGGTACAAACTTGAACTAGACATTAAGCATTATGGGTGTGTAATTGATATGCTGGCGCGAGCGGGAAAACTGAAAGAAGCAGAGGAGACAGCTTGGGAGACTTGGAACCACATTGATAATGTGGTAATTTGGCGAACACTTTTGGGTGCCTGCAGCGTTCATAATGATGCTGAGATGGCTGAGCGTGTAACAAGGAAGATACACGAAATGGAGAGAGGATATGGCGGAGATTACATTTTGATGTCAAATATATTAACAGGTCATGGGAAGTTCAGTGAAGCTGAAAATGTTAGAACATTGATGGATCAAAGGAGTGTTCCAAAGATTGCTGCTCATAGTGTAGTATAGTTTACTTCCAAGATTTCTTGTTCTTTGTTGTGTCAAGAATAAGCCGTGCATCTCATCAAAGCATAGGGGTATTGCCGGATTGCAGCTCTAAACGTACACACGTTATGCTTCGTAGGTAGAGAGAAGCTGCTTTCCGAAAGACACATGCAGTGATAGGATCAAGATCTCAAAGTGAAGCTACCAGCAGAGATATCCATCTTTGATTTCAGTCTGAGGTAAGACTTCTGATTTTGAAATGTTGTTGAGAATTAGTTAATTACTTGTGTAGTGTCCAATTACTCTCATGTGAAGGAGGAAAGTAAAGGAGAGCAAGAAGTTTCAATTTGGTAAGACACTATTTTGTGACAATTGTAAAATATTTTCCACCTTTTTCATCTTAATAATGAGTATCACCTCACAAAATAATTTTCAGAGTCAGTATTGTCGATGTCAATTGTTTGGAGTATCCACCCGTTTTTGCTTTTTTCCCCTAAACGTTCATCCCATTTTTGAAAAAAGGCATTCCACCTTTCAAAAATAGCAGTCCTGGGTGCACCATATAAGTGCTGATGTAGAAGACCGAAGACGGTACATATGCAACATAACAACCCAAATTGAATTTTGCTACGAAATAAACGGCCCAATACTATGCAAAAGTGCTAGGATGTTCTCACTAGTTTATGATCCTTTCACCTAATATCAGTTTGGTTTGCGGCTGTAATTTCCACTCCCACATTACTTATCCCTTCACAAAACCCTCCAAAACTCATCCTCATATTGCTTGTGAGTTGTCACCATGATATTCATCCCCATAGTCATTGTCTTCCTCATCTTAACCTTCATTTTCTCTCTCCTCAGCCTCCTCCTACACCCACCCAGCACCTTCAAACCCCGCCATGGGTTCAAAACCTACCCTATCTTGGGCACCCTTCCGGAGCTCCTGGCGAACCGCCATCGCTTTCTTGACTGGACCACCGACGTGCTCGCCTCCCACCCTACACACACCGCCGTCTTCTTCCGCCCTGGCCGTGTCCATGGCATCATGACCGCCCTGCCTGAAAATGTCGAGCACATCCTCAAGACCCGGTTCGATAACTACCCGAAGGGCTCCCGTGTCTCTGCTGTCCTCCGCGACCTCCTTGGCTCTGGCATCTTCAACGCTGACGGCGAGCTCTGGCGCTGCCAGCGTAAGACCGCCTCCTTCACTTTCACCCATCGCAATCTCACCACCTTTATCTTTGATGCTGTTCGTACTGAGCTCACTACACGACTCCTTCCTCTACTTAGGGAGGCTTCTCAATCGGGTCGGGTCATTGATCTACAGGTAGGTGTATAGATGATCGGTTTGATATGGTTTTATGCATGGAGATCAAACCAAACGGTAAAAAGACAATTTGAAACATTTTTGAAAACCTAAACAAGCCAATGTAATCAAACTAGCTTGTTGTGGGGCGAGATGCTTGTGGCTTGTGTTACATGTAAAAAAATTGGTTGAATCATAAAATAGTCGAATACAAATTGGTTCAAGCAATTTGATGCTTATTTTCCTTAAGTAAAATCTCATCTGACGGTGTTGCCTCCTTAAAAGCTCCAACAATAACCCAGCTCCATTGAAATTAAGTATCAAAGACCCAAAAAATGAAATAAATTAACGAACCACAAACATAAAATTCATGATTTGGTATTTCATATAGACTTTCGTTTTTATGCGTATGCACGCACCCTTTTGATTGATTTGTACAGAAAAAGTTCTGATAATGTGTTGGAATGATGAATTTTTTGATGTTGCACTATTATAGTGGGTAGTTCATACAATTAGTGGGAAGTATACCTGAGCAATCAAGCATATAAAAGAAGAAAAACTTGTCAGGATGGCTAGAAACTTGAAAAAATATATATCAGACTATGGAATCACAATTTGTTTGATGCATGGTTTAATCATATTATGAACTCCCCTATTCGCAGGACATATTGGAGAGGTTCACATTTGATAATGTATGCAAGTTGGCCTTCAATGTCGACCCGGGTTGTCTGGCGGGCAATGGGTTGGGAGAGTCCGAGTTCATGCGGGCTTTCGAGGAGGCCACGACGCTTAGCGTAGAGCGTTTTAGGTACGTGCTGCCTTTCCTATGGAAGATCAAGAAGTTCTTCAATGTTGGGTCTGAGAAGAGGCTGGGGAAGTCAATCAGGATCGTCCATGATTTTGCTGATAACATCATACGGCTGAGATTGCAGAATCAGTCAGCCAAAGATCATCAAGACTTGCTCTCAAGGTTCATTTCTACTTCTGGTATTAATGATTGTGATTTCCTTAGGGATGTTGCTGTGAATTTTATCCTAGCAGGGAGAGATACGACATCATCCGGATTAAGTTGGTTCTTTTGGCTATTGTCCCTTAACCCGGATGTGGTTTCAAAGATTCGGTCCGAGGTGGACCGGGTTCGAAAACAGGTTGGGAAACACGTCGGTGACATGTTCGACTTTGACGAGTTGAAAGAGATGAACTGCCTACAAGGGGCGGTATCCGAGTCCTTACGATTGTACCCGCCTGTACCGGCTGATACAATGACATGTCTGGAGGATGATGTTTTGCCAGACGGGACCGAGGTGAAAAAGGATTGGTTCATTACTTACTACACATATGCCATGGGGAGGATGGAGAGTATATGGGGCAAGGACTGCCTCGACTTTCGGCCTGAGAGATGGCTCGACAAGAACGGGGTGTTCAAACCGGATAGTCCGTTTAAGTTCCCAGTTTTCCACGCGGGTCCAAGGACATGTCTAGGAAAGAAGATGGCCTACATACAGATGAAGACAATAGCGGCTTGTGTGGTGGAGTTGTTTGATTTTGATGTGTTAGAGAGACAAACACGTCCTGAGTCTTTGTTGTCCATAACTCTGAGAATCAAAGGTGGATTACATGTCAGAGTGAAAACAAGAAATATGCTAGAATGATTCTTCACGGAATGTGGTATCTTTGTCTTTGTCAATGCAAAAAGCATTGAATATGTGCTATGTATATATGGGTATATCAAGGATTTTTTTGTCGAAATGGATCCATGGACGATCCATGATTGACATTTCAGCAGAATGTTATAGAATAAGGTTGACTACATTTGAATATCTTCAACTCTTGCCTTTTGATTCTGTTAAAGCACGACTTTATGAGATGATAGTATATTATTGTATTAAAATCCTAGATAGATTAGATTTTATATTTAATCTCGCATTCTTTATGTATGTGGCTATATTATAGAATGCCACTTTTTGTGAATTATTTTGAAAGAAATGTCGAGAATGCTTGTAAAAAGTGACAACAATTATGCAAAATTTGGTATTCAGGTTTTGGATTTTGTATACTCTATTTCATTATAATCGAGCTACTGATCTACTGTTATTCCAATAAAAACTGAAGATTCTGTTATTTCAATAATTTGATGTTAATTAATTGTATATTTGTTTCTTAAAAAGGGGGGGGGGGTGGAAATTGCAAATTCCTGAAAGGTCTAAAACACGCGAACCATAACATCTCAAATGTCTTTGGGCAGCTTTTGCCATTGCGTTTCGGTGTGATAGAAAAATATGATAAAAATCCAACAAAGTTAGAGATAAGAATTATGAGTGGCAACAAGCACCATTCTTCCTTGATGTCGACCTCACCGATAGCATTATTGTATCTATATACCTCACCGATAACATTATTGTATCTATATTGTATTACCTTTGTGACTTATTTGAGATAGAGAGAGAGAGAGAGAGAGAGAGAGACGCTTGAAAACATTTGGTCATTCCAATGTAGAATTCTATGTTATTTGAACTCTTCGCTTTATCTTAAATACCTGCATCTGACACTCGACACTTTAACGTGGGTACGAATACCCTGCCCATCATTTTAGACCAAAAAAGTACAAATTTCTCAAAAGATTGTCGAGTCTGTATCGAACACTCAACTCTTCAACATGGCTATAGCCGAGTCCATTGGTAGTAGTAATCATTTCCTGAAGCTAAACACTCAAAGATTAGAGGGGCAAAACAGAAACATAAATATAGGAAACCCCTTATTTGCCTTCCCTTCAATTTCCTTCAAAAAGACCCAAGAGAGAGCTAGAAAAACAAAGAGATGGAGAAGCATGCAGTTTGCATTCCATTTCCAGCACAAGGCCACATAAGGCCCATGCTAAACCTAGCTCAAATCTTGCACTCCAGATTTAATTTCCATATAACCTTCATCAACACCCAACACATCCAAAACACCCTTTTCCAATCTCAACCTCCCTCAACTAACTCCTCAAATAACACAAACACCACCTTTATATTCGAATCGATACCTGAGGGAGTGGATGATCCTGGAAACCTCTTATCTGTTATCGACTCCATACTAACTCACCGACGAATGGAGCTCCCTCTAAGGGAGCTCCTATCGAAACTTTGTAGTAAGGATGACCCTCTTAATCCACCCCGGGGGCCTAGACACAGACTGTCTAGGCCCCCGGTTACTTGTATGGTCACAGATGTGGTCATGACCATGTTCACACTCGACGTGGCCGACAATATGGGGATTCCGGCCGTAGTGCTAGAGACGGCTAGTGTTTGTGGGTCTCTTTGTTACTTGCACTTGAGAGAGCTTTTTGAGAAGGGCATCATACCTCTCCCAGGTACACACGGTTTGCATTATTGATTTTTTTTATTTTTCTTTTTTGGTGGCTGTTTAGATAGGCTTTTGAAATTAAACCTTGTTTCATGATTGATTGACTTAAATGAGGGGAAAAAACCAAATTCCCCTCATCTTCTAAAAACGACTTTAGATTACCATTTGTTTGAATTTGAGATATATATATATATATATATATATATATAACAACAACAACTTCCAATGTGGGTCCCGCTTTCGTGGGGTCTAGGGAGATCCAGCTGTAGGTAACCTTATCTCTGCCGGCATTCCTATCTGTAGAGAGACTGATTCTAAGAGACCCACAAAAAGGGTTTTATGAAAATATTTTATAGAAGAAAGATTTTGCGAAAACATTTAATGGGAAAACATTTGATAGAAGAAAGATTCTATAGCGAGGGATGACTGAAATAAATAAAAGATCAGTTGCTGAAACTATGAAATAAAAGGTCAATAAAATGGAGGTAGGTAATATACCTGGACACCCAGCTATAAGCAAACGAGAACTCTTCTCAGAAGACAGTACAACCTGCATACAAACACAAGATACGAAAAAACAACTACCAGCACTAAGACCTAGCAGTCAAAAAAAAACTACGGGGTTGACTCTCCGCGATCTAAGATCTTAATCCTATCCCGCCACAACTTCCTATTCTGCGTCATGTCCTCCGTCAAACCGACAACTTTCAAGTCCTCTCTAATCACCCCGTCCAAGCCCTTCTTTGATCGTCCCCCCCCCCCCCCTTTTCTGCCTTCGGGGATGTTGATCCTCTCACATCTCCTCACTGGAGCGTCCACACTCCTCCTTTTCAAGTGACCAAACCATCGGAGTCTTGTTTCTCTCATCTTATCTCCGATGGAAGCCACTTTAACTAAGTCCCTGATAACTTCATTCCAAATTCTGTCTATCCTCGTATAACCACGCACCCACCTTATCATCCTCATCTCTACTACCGTCAGCCTTTAAACTTGCGTCTTTTTTAGAGGCCAACATTCCGATCCATAAAGTACGGTCGGTCTAACTACCATGCGATAGACTTTGTCTTTCAATCCAAGGGGCACCCTCTTATCACACAGCACACCTGAGGTATACTTCCATTTTTGCCAGCCTACTTTCATTCGCTGGTTAATATCTTTGTCAATATCCCCATTCTACTGAATGATCGAGCCTAGATACTTAAACTTATCGACCTTAGGTATTGGCCTCCCATCCAAGGTAACTTCTCCCCCCACACCTACCCTTCTACTGAAACAACAATGCAGGTACTTCGTCTTCGATCTACTTACTCTAAAACTTCTAAATTCCAGATTATGCCTCCATCACTCCAACTTGTCATTAACTCCTTGTCTGGTCTCGTCAATAAAAATAATGTCATCTGCAAAAAGCATACTCCAAGATACCTCATCTTGAATCCCTCTCGTAAGTTCATCCATAACTAGAGTGAAAAGAAAAGGGTTCAAGGTTGAACCCTGGTGGAGGTCCCTACCAATGAAGAAGTCATTAGTGACCCCTCCTGGCATTCTAACACTCATCGTACCTCCCTCGTACATATTCTTAAGAACTCGAATGTACAAGGGTTGCACTCCTTTCTCCTCCAAGCATCTCCATAACACTTCACGCGGAACTCTATCATATGCTTTTTCCAGGTCAATGAACACCATGTGAAGATCCACCTTTCTATCTCTATACAAATCCATGAGTTTTCTAAGGAGGTAAATCGCCTCTATGGTCGACCTGTCTAGCATAAAATCAAATTGGTTCTCTGAAATTGAAACATTCTATCGCAACCTTCTCTCAATTACCCTTTTCTATAACTTTATAGTGTGATTGAGCAACTTTATAATACACACACACACACACACACACATATATATATATATATGTATGTATGTATGTATGTATGTATGTATATGACTCTCATTAAGACATTAAAGCGTCTTCTTATGATATATAACTCTCTTTTTTTTTGACAATGTATTTGTAGAAGCAAACTGTCTTACAAATGGTTATCTTGAGATGGAGATCGACTTGATATCAAGTTTAAGGGGATTACGACTGCAGGACATGCCAACTCAGTTGAGGACAACAGATCCAGACGACATGATGCTCAATGCTGCCATTTCATGTACACTTAATGCTGTCAAATCTAAAGCAATACTCATTAACACCTTTTATTCACTGGACCAAGATGTTCTTAAGGAGCTCAAAACAATAATATCTCCCACCATTTGCACAATTGGGCCCCTCCATTTACTAGCAAAAGACATAGATCCTACAAGTGATGACACCAACTTGACCATTGGATCAATTTTCTCTCCCAAAAATGAAGATAATGAGTGCATCATCAAATGGCTTGATTTACAGGAGCCAAGTTCAGTCCTCTATGTAGGTTTTGGAACCCTAGCAGTTATAAACCAAGAGCAACTTGTTGAGTTTGCATGGGGCCTTGCAAATAGCCAACACAAGTTCTTGTGGGTTGTGAGATCGGACCTAGTTAGGGGTGGTGAGGCCAGCTCGATCAATGTTCCTATCGAGATTGAGAAAGAGATAAAGGGTAGGAGTTTGCTCGTCAGCTGGTGTGACCAAGAGCGGGTTTTGGCTCACCCTTCAGTCGGAGGGTTCTTGACTCACTGTGGGTGGAACTCGACAATTGAGAGTATAAGCAGTGGGAAGCCCATGATTTGCTGTCCGTTTATCGCGGAGCAAGTGACCAACTCTTGGTATATTTGCGATGTTTTAGGCATTGGCATGAAGATGTGTGAAGATCTCAAAAGGGGTGAGGTTGAGAGAGTGGTGAAGGAGTTGATGGAGGGAATGAAAGGCAAAGAGATGAAGAAGAAGGCAATGGAACTAAGAAATTTGGCAACAGAAGCAACCATGAGTCCATATGGGTCTTCATTTGTTAACTTAGAGAACTTAGTTAACGATGTGCTTATATAGGCCTCTGACTTGGCTGTTTTGTAAGTGTTGTTTATTTGTAGGTTTTCCTGTATGTTTAATCTATCTCAACTTCTGTCATATATTTTATGTATTCATTTGATCTTCTCTTAACCAATGTGTGAACAATTCTAATGGCAAATATTGCCAGTATGAATTTGTCACCATACTTGGTAAATCTACCAATCTGTTGGGAGTGAAAATTCTTCCAATTACACAATTGCAATTGCAATGCCTTGTGTATGATGAGATTTGATCAATTGATTATGCGATTGGTTTCTTTGATTTAGGGCAACCAAGCAATTGAATGGATTTCTTAGTTCTGGGATTCAACCTCCAGAGGTTAAGCATGATGTTCTACTTCTATAAGATAGCAATCCATCATTCTCAAATTTCTACTCATATTGAAGAATCTGAATTGCGAACATGCCATCATTGCATTTTGCTGATGCATGATTGTTTGTTTTGGGCAAACTCATCGAAAGTTATTGTCACAATCACAGTAAGTGGCCAATAGTTCTATGCTATTTATGCAACAGAATTTGGGATTTTTCCACAAACTTGAATAGATTACATCCAATGTGTAGCAGTGAATTATGTGTTTAAAGATATCAAACTCTCTGACCCGAAAGTGGAACCTGCACTAGGAGAAGTAGTTGTTGTTGTATATCAAACTCTCTCATTAGTTTTCGAGCGATCTCCCTCCTGTACTTTGTGAACATCAATCAAATCTTTTCTTGGGCAACCTTTATAGCATTCCTTGTTTTCCTTGCTGCACTCTTTCACTTCTTCCAGAGACTTGTAGGTGTACAATATGGCGCATACCAGAAAATATATGAAGTTTAGTACTTGTATGCCAGAGACCAGCAAGTAGTAATACTCCAACTTTCCCCTGTTAAGATTCCTGTTGGGTAGCCAATTATGCTGTTTTCCTGAGTAATCATGAACCAGAGTGACTAACAAGGTCCCTAAGTAATTTCCCAAAGAGGTTGTCAAATAGTGGAGTGCCGCGGCAGTACTCCTCATGCTTTCAGGGGCTTGATCATAGAGAAATTCCAAATGCCCAACATGCATGAAAACCTCTGCTAATCCATGGATGCAATACTGTGGGACCAACCAGAACACACTAATAGGGATGACAGCATTAGGTTGGTCTAGTAAGTTGTGATGGGTGGCAGCAGCTTTCCTTTTCATCTCAACCATTGATGCAGCAATGGTTGCAAAGATGTTGATCGCACATCCTATCCCCATTCTTTGTAAGCATGTTATGCCTGATGGGTTCCCAGTAAATCTCCGGATGAATGGAACAAAGAGCCGCTCATACATTACAAGCCCAGTGAGCAGGGTGAGGATGCTGAATATTGATAGGCTTGCTGGTGGTATTTCAAATGTGGGAGATAAGTGGCGGTCCATGGTTCGAGCCTGCTGGATCGCAAAGCTGTGTTGATGAGATGATGAGGTGACAAGAAGAATCGCAGCTGCCCAGATTGGTAGTATCCGGATCATTGATTTTAGCTCCTCTACTCGATGGACTGTCGACAATCTCCATACATTCGGTGGTTTTGAATCCCTTGTCTCTTCTTCTGTCACTATGGCTGCTTTGTCAAGCCACCTGCACATAACAATCAGCCATTGTGATGCTGCTTACATTCAAATTTCCAAGTGATTATGATCTATCACTTTTATGCACTGATATTTTTTGTTGATCTTGTATGTTTATTTTGCAATGGTAGGACTTACTTGAACTGTTGTGTGTGCAGAAGCCTTCCATCAGTAGAGATAGATGCATCAAGCTTCACATTTTCATACAACAGATTCGGGTTTGCTGGGAGAGCGGCTTTCCTTTTCTTGAAAGCAGCAACTGCAACTTGAACCACTCTTACCAAAGGGCTCCCGGCTGGCTTGGGTTTTCTGTAAAGAGGATATCCAGTGATGAAGACTACAGTGGAAAGAGCCATGACAATGGTGGGAATTCCAAGGCCCCAACCCCAGCCGACATTATCTTGTATATAGACTAAAATAGTCAGAGCTGTAAGTGTTGCTGTTCCCATGCAGAAATAGTACCAATTGAAGTAATTCCACTTTCGAGCTGCAACACCTGCTTTACTCATGTCAAATTGATTGGCTGCAAAGGTGACGACACAAGGCCTGATGCCGCCTGTGCCGAGAGAAGTTAGTAGAAGGGAGATATACAAGACCAAAAGTTGCAGACTCGTTGCCTTCTGGCAGTTCACCCCACTCGGGCATTTAGGAGGATGCAGCTGTGGAAGGATTGCCGATATGGTGATGCTAATCAAGCCCTGCCAAATTATGTTAAAATATTGTTAGTTTCACAGCAGCTATCGTTGAGAGCAAAATTGCACTTGCTTGTCCATTTTCTGATAGTTTGTTCACGGTATCACACAAGGTAGTTTATAGTTGTTCCCTTTATTTTTTGGCATAATATAAAATTCACATTCTCGAGCTATCCATATCTAGTTGCTTCAAAGTATTGTCATTGTGTTGACAAAGGATCATCAAGGAATCTAAATGGATGCTTGGTAGAATCATAGATAAGAATAAGACATGGCAAGATACCAGCTCATAGAAAACTGAACCAACTGCAATCGTCCAGAATTGACCAGCAGATGAATCTGCTATCAAAGCACCAATAAGAGGAGTTAAGCTTGCTGTGCCGCTGAAATTTGTGAGCGTGTTGGACGCCTGCACGAGTGGCATGTTCAACTGTCGTGTCAGGTAGGTTATCATGTTCGCATGGAAGCCGACTGCAGCAAATCTGTCACACATCTCGTTTGCTGTAAAATGGTAAATGTTCTGTTAGGCAATTTGCTTGCTTCTGTCACCCTCAGTTATTAGATAGGTGATAGAGCTCTGTCCTGCCACTTCTTATTAGATAGGAGATAGAGCTTCTTATATGGGGTATTTCTTTGTTATAATAAACTAGCAATAGAGAGCAAGAATGTTATCCAGAGGTTTGAGATACAACAGCATCAGTAAGAAGCATCAGTTAGAATATATCCATCTGTGTCCTGCCACTTCTGATAATCCATTTGTTAAGTACTACTTGTATTGCAGTCTGTGATGCAGCATGGCAAAGGGCAAGTTTTCTGAGAAGATGAGAACTCACCAAGAATGAAAGGCATTGTTTTGATCCCCCCAAGCTGTTTCTTCATTGGAGCCTCTTCCATGCTTTCGTGCGCGGATTCTGCAACTCTCTGCTCCACCTCCATTGCCATGACTGTGAGAATCTTTATCCAAAGGTGTGAGATACAACAGCACTTTCAGACATACAAGAATTTGCAAAAGCTAAGGCTAGGAGTTCAAGTGGAAGGGAATAACTGAAAAATTATTGCAAATGCTCAGACCCACCACTATACCACTATGATTTGAATGGTCACGTGATATTTTGTCTATTGTTCTTGACATCTACTGTATCATGGTATCATTGATATATGTCATTTGCTGTTTGGGAGGTGGGCAAGATGTTGCTTTTGTGCCTCAAAATCTCATGCCGAAAGTTGGGCATTTCTTGGACCTGACCAACAGATTTTCAAGTACCATTTGGTCCTTTGAGCGATCGAAACGTCACTTTATCTTCTTAATTCTTCAGATTTTGCACAAGGTTGGTAATAACATTTAGCATCTTACGTAATGTTTGTGAATATACGCTTATTTGTATCTCATAAAATAAAAATATAACTTATCTCTGCTTTCAACTTACACTTTTACTGTTTTATCCATTCAACAAATGCAAATATTTTTTGTAATGTTTTACATCCAGTTGTTGTCCTTTATGCCATTTTGCATCCAATAGCAAGGTTTATTAAAAAGGGGGAAAAAAAACCTTTTTCAAACATTTAGATAAACAACAATTTATATACAAGTAGAAAAAGAAATATATATCTAGTAATAATTCAAATTTAAAAGATTGAAAATACATGTAATTACATGTAATAATTATCATCAATAAAATTGTCATCGAATTAAAAGACTAAAATACATATAATATCTCTGACTCTGAATTTATTTGAAAATACATCATACGAGTGAAGAAGTTATCGTGTAATGGTTAATGGTTTGGTCCAAACAGATTCTCTAACTTGGATTTGTCTACCGATAAATACAAAGTAGCATTTCATAACTCAATCAAGTGAATTCATAATGTTTTTAAAAACTAAATAGTACCAAAGATTTAAATGTAAAATTGATTTTGATATATTTACATGATTAGTTTTGACCAAAAAGGGAAAAAGAAATGCAAAAACTAATTATATCCCAATTTCTCTTCCCCATACATGGAAAATTCAATATTTCCAAATTTATAAAGAGGCTATTAACCTCCCAAATGCAAAAGGAAGATACAAGAAAATTTTTATTTTATTTTTTGGATAAAGTCAAAAAAGTGTCAACGCAGAATTGGACCCCCCCCCCCAATGCAAGACAACGTATACTTTTTTTCCTAAATAATAAATAGTGGATCTTTAAAAATTTCATTTGTACAACAACATCTTAATTTTTAAATTTTAGTAATATCAAATAATTTTTATGGATATCTTATTAAAATGTTGAAGAATTTTTGTACAAAATTTTGAGTATCTTTTTAGGTTAATTATTGTACGAAACTCTAATATCTATAATGATATTAATTTATAATTGCGTTCAGGTGCTACATAATAGTTTATGTAATTTATTTTTTTTATAGGACCGTCAGAAAAATAAGAAAAAACGGAAAGAAAAAACTTAATAAAAAGTCCTCTTTCTTACTTTAACTGCTAAGTTACGAGGTTTCCATAGACACATTAACAGTAGTACAACCTATCTTAGTGTCATCATTCAATGTATATCACCAAACTCATAAACAATATCTAAAATTGAAGGACAAATTGTATTCCTCTTCTTTGGATGAAAACAAGACCAATCAAATCATTTGTATGAACCATTTCTAGTGGCATAGGGTCTCTATAGTGGGATAGGGTCTCTATAGTGGGATAAATAGTATGAACCATTTGTCCCTTTTTTTTTGTTGAGATGACTATTATTGCTCCACTTTTTAGTCAGGAATATAAATAGCAGTTAATGAATTATTATTTCGTATTTTCTTTGTAAATTTTTAGGTGGAACTGTCTAATAATAAATTATGATGAGACAATTAATGTAAAATTAAAAACCATCTATAAACCGTAAAATAATGTGATATCACATTTTAGTAAGTTTTTGTAGCATAATCTCACCTAAGATAAACTACATTATACCATGGGCATGTACATTTGAAGTTGTGTGCTACTGAAAAAACCACCATGGGTTGTGATTTAATTTTCTAAATGAAGCGCAAACAGAAGTGGGCTGGGTTTTTACCCAAGTGGGTAATTAAGCAAAGAGCAAATACTGATGGCCCATATTTGATTTGGGTTAGCAACATCACTAGAAAAAGTCTACACACAAGCACGGGGTGTTCATTGGTCCAAATTCGGGACTGGGTTGGACGGAGGACCGAATAATAGAAAAGTTGTGGATCATATACCGGTTTGAATAAGTCATGGACCGGACCGAGACTGGACTGAAAAAAACAGACCTGACTGGACCGGACTGAATTGTCACGCTGGCAAAATCAAGAACTTTAATGGTATCAAAGGCGCACGTTTTTATGATATGAACATCTTATATTTGTTTCAATATGAACCATTTCAACATATTGTCACCATAAAAAAATAATATTTTTGAACATATGAGAAATTACAAGTTGCAAAAGAAAATTGAAATTGAACAAGTAAACAACCAAATTTCAAATTTTGTTTATTTGGTCCTCGGTCCGAACCGATGGAGCGGACCGGACTGAGGATAGGATAAAAAATTGGAAACCGACTTTTTCATAACCAAATTCATTCGGTTCGATCCGGTCTAAGCCAATGTTCGGCATGATCTGAATTTGGACCGAATAATGAACAACCTTACACAAGGGGTTCAAAATTGCATGTTTTCAAGCCCAACCCAAGACAAAATTTGAAATTTTGGTACCTAATTAATTCAACGAAAAAATAAAAGAATATATTTGGAGACATATAAAAGGATATGAATTATCAAAAATGCTTAAGCCCAACTCCTAGGTGCAGATAATAATTTGCACTCACATTAACTCCTTAAGACCCACTTCTCATAAAATTCTCCATTATTTTTTCCTCCATCTGAACATAAATTTGGGGCTCATTTATGAAATGTAAATAGTAGAATCGATATCATCGGTTAGTCAAATATAAAATCGGATAACAGAAGTTTTATACATTTACTTTTAAAGTGAGTACTACTTTTATTTTTAAGCTTATTATTTTTTGTTATTCATAAATTGATTGGTATGTTATTAAAAATATTTTAATAAAAGACACAAATTTATAGAATAAGAATTTATGCTATACATAAAATCCAAATAAACAATATTTTCAATTTTTGCATAAATTAAATATTGTCGATAGTCTATCTGTATGCTTTCATTTATACCCAAAAAGGATAACCTATGAAAATTTCATTTGATAGCGCTTAGTAAAATTCCATGAATTAGAGACACAACCTAAAATTCCATGAATTAGAGACACAACCTAAATAAACAATCAAAACTCAATAACATTAACAAAGCGTCTGAATTCACATCCAAACAAACAAAAAAAGATTGTAGATTAAGTATTATTACAATTCGTACCACTTAATTATATTAGAACTCGAGACCTTGCATTGTATAGACAACACACACACACACACATTTATATATATATACACACACACACGTATGTATGTATGTATGTATGTATATGTATGTATGTATATATATATATGTATGTATATACATATATATATATATATATATATATATATATATATATGTATGTATGTATATACATATATATACATATATATATATATGTATATATCTATGATATGATTGCTCTATAGTTGCCACTTACTATCATCAAGTTTGAAATCATAATATGTTTGCTCACTAGGGGTAAGGAAAAAATCCGAAATAAAAAAACCGAACTGAAAAACCGAATGACCCAGTTCAATTTTTCTACAAAATTTAGTTCAGGTTAACCGAAGTGAAAAATTTTGCGGTTTCGGTTTCGGTTTCGGTTCGGCCATTTGAGATTTGATTAATCACATGGTTATGACATATTAAACGAACCCAAAACGTTGCTTTTTTCAAAAAAAATATTAAATTTAATATTAGTCAAGTGTAGGTTTTATACATATTGAAATATAAAAGTGAACATACAATATGTAAATTAATATTTGGTGTCCCAAATAGTTAAATTAATTAAAAGGAGTGAAAATTGAAAATTGACAATCTAAATAAACAATTAACCAGTAACTGAACCGTAAATCCGGTTGATCAAGTTTTTTGGTTCAGTTATGATTTACATTTTTGCAGAATTGAAAATTTTAGTTTGCCGAATCTCAAATGGTCGAGCAGAAATCAAAACCGAAATCCTAAATTTTTTTGTTTGATTAATCGAGCTAACTTTTTTAGAAAAGTCGAACCAGTTAACTGGTTTTTCGGTTCTGTCTTCGAGTTTTCTAGTTTGGTTTTTCGGCCTTGGTTTTTGTATTTACTCCTATACTCGGGGATGTTTGCACAATTGGGTTGCTACTGTATGGGGTGGAGGTGAAAGAAATTAGAAATTTATACTTTGGAGCGAAGGGTGTTGGGGATTGAATTGTATTGGTGCAATGAGTTTGTACAACACCCCCTCAAACAAAACAAAATAGAGAGAGCATATAGAATTTGTGAAGAATTGTGACGTAGTAGATGTCCAAAATTATTGAAGGGTTTACTCTAGGTTAGCGTTATTGGGTGTGTATCCCTTACCTTCCCCCTCGCTGGTCCCCCCCCCCCAAAAAACAAATTGTGCAAATCAGTGCGGTTGGACTTTTTTTGGGGGGGGGGGGGGAAGGGGGAGGGCACGGCGGAACTTGGATTGATATAATTGATAAATAAAGAATTACATAATATTCAACACGTTCACAAATATTAAATGTTTATTATAACGTCTAATTAGCTTGGTATAATAATAAATGTTTCCATTGTTTTAATTTTTCTTATGTTTTTGTCATACATTTTACAAATGTAATCTATAATGAATTTCCGCAAAGAAAACTAGCTAACCACTAATTTGCGTTACTAAGGTTAATGACAATCTCTTTAAACGAGACTTCTTTTCTTTTTTCCCTAAACGCCAAAATCCATATATATGGTGCAAAATATGCATCTTTTGTTTTATTATTCTTTTCATTCATCACCTTGACAAATAGGATTAACAAGAATTTTTTTAAATACTTGCAATTAGGGATCAAATAAAAAATTGGTTTGATTATTGAAACTTTGGAGTTTGATGTGTTTTAGGCTCAAACAGGTAGAGGTGGTTATCGCCAATATGGCAATGTTATTGGTTTATTATGAAGAATATATATATATATATATGTGTGTGTGTGTGTGTGTGTGTATTTCTATATGTATGTGTGTGTGTGTGTGTGTGTGTGTGTGTGTGTGTGTGTGTGTATTTCTATATGTATGTGTGTGTGTGTGTGTGTATGTCTCTCTCTCTCTCTCTCTCTCTCTCTCTCTCTCTCTCTCTCTCT
>JACYFF010031952.1:1290562-1356158 GCA_017589665.1 Selenicereus undatus
TCTCTCTCTCTCTCTCTCTCTCTCTCTCTCTCTCTCTCTCTCTCTATATATATATATATATATATGTGTGTGTGTGTGTGTGTGTGTGTATAAAAGTAAGTATGTATATATGTAGGTATGTAGTTATGTATATAAACACACAGTTACATGCAAATTTTCAAGACAATTTAGAAATAATAAATAATCTTTTTGTGAAGGCTATAGAGAGTTGATATTAATAATAATGTAATGTTATTTTTAAAATATCCATTTTATTATTTTAAAATTCAAATCTGATGCAATGCTTGGGTACATAATAAAAAAACATGTATGCTTTAAACTTCTTTTATAAAAAAATGCCTTTAGGGGGGGAAAGTAGTGATAATGTTTACACTACTTACCCCAATTCTTTTGAGTCGGACTAAAATTCTTATTATTTCTTTATATCAACTTATTGATGTCGACTCAACAATTATTCAACGATACTTTTAAAATACCATTTACTTATTCATAAATTTAATTCCGAGGCAACGTAGGGGTCTTAGCTAGTTATACGAGTAAAGAAGTTGTTGTGTAATACTTTATGGTTCGGCCCAAATAGATTCTCTAACTTGGATTCGTTTACCGATCATTCTTCTCCACAAAATACAAAGTAGTATTTCATAACTCAATCAAGTGAATTCATAATGTTTTTAAAAATTAAATAGTACCAAAGATTTAAATGTAGAATAGATTTTGACATATATTTACATGATTAGTTTTGACCAAAAGGGGGGGGGGGGGCGGAATGCAAAAACTAATTTTATCCCAATTTCTCTTCCTGATGCATCCATGTGAACATAATTACACATAGCACAGATTCAAACACATGGAAAATTCAGTACTTCCAAATCTATAAAGAGGCTCTTAACCTCCCAACTGCAAAAAGAAGATACAAGAAATTTTTTATTTTATTGTTTTGGATAAAGTCAAAAAAGCTCTACAAGTATGAATGCCGGTAGTGGTAAGGTTGCTTACAGCTGGATCTCCCCAAACCCCACGAATGCGGGACCCACACTAAGAGGTGGTGTTGTTGTTATTGTTATATAAAGTCAAAAAAGCGTCGGCAGAGAATTGGACCAACCTCCCCCTCCCCATGCAAGACAACGTATGCTTTTGTTCACAAATACTAAATAGTGGATCTTTAAAGATTTCATTTGTACAACAACATCTTAATTTTTAAATTTAGTAATATCAAATAATTTTAATGGATATCTTATTAAAATGTTGAAGAATTTTTGTACAAAATCTTGAGTATCTTTTTCGATTAATTATTGTACGAAACTCTAACGTCTACATATAATGCATATTAATTTGTAATTGTCTTCAGGTTCTACATAATAATTTACGCTTTTTTTTTATAGTACAGTTAGAAAATAAGGAAGAACGGAAGGGAAAATTTTGAGAGGACACATTAACAACAGTACAACCTACGCTAGTGTCAAGTGTCATCATCCAAAGGCACATCACCAAACTCAGGAACAACATCTAGAATTGAAGGACAAATTGTATTCCTCTTCTTTGGCTGAAAAGATGCGGGAGTACAGATGAAAAGAAGACCAATCATATCATTCCCTAGCTATTTTCGTTTTTGGTCTTGAATCCTCCATTTCATTTGAGTCGAATTACTATTAGTTTAATAAGAGATAGAGCTCTTTTACGACAGATTTTTCTCAATTCACAAGACTCAAACTCAAGACCTTACTTAAGGAGAATAAGTGTCAAACCAATTGAACCAATCCGTGTTCATTCAATCCCTAGATATTTATGTGTAATAATAAAAACAAACTCGTCTCACTACATTTCTAGTGGCATAGGGTATCTATATTGGGATAAACAATATGAACCATTTGTTGTGTGTTTTTTTTTGGGTTGAAATAACTAATTATTGCCCCACTTTTTAGTCAGGAATATATATAGCAGTTAATGAATTATTGTTTCGCATTTTCTTTGTAAATTTTTAGATGAAACTGTCTAATAATAAATTATGATGAGACAATTAATGTGAAATTAAAAACCATCTGTAAACCGTAAAATAATGTGATATCACATTTTAGTAAGTTTTTGTAGCATAATCTCACCTAAGATAAACTACATCATATCATGGGCATGTACATTTGAAGTTGTGTGCTACTGAAAAAGGCACCATGGGTTGTGATTTAGTTTTCTAGAAGGAGCCCAAACAGAAGTGGGCTAGGATTTTACCCAAGTGGGTAATTAAGCGAAGACCAAATACTAATGGCCCATATTTGATTCGGGTTAGAAACATTACTAGAAGAAGTCTACACACAAGTAAGGGTGTTCATTGGTCCAAATTCAGACCGGGTTGGAGCAAGGAATGAATAATAGAGAAGTTGTGGACCATATACCAGTTCGATTAAGTCATGGACCGGACTGAGACTTAACCAAAAAAACAGATCGGACTGAATTGTCACGTTGACAAAATTAAGAACTTAGATGACATCAAAGGCACATGTTTTTATGATATGAACATCTTATATTTGTTTTAATATGAACCATTTCAACATATTTTCACCATAAAAAAATAATATTCTTGAACATATGAGAAATTACAAATTGCAAACGAAAATTAAATTGAACAAGTAAAAAGCCAGTTTTCAAATTTTGTTTATTTGGTCCTCGGTCCGAACCGATGGAGCGGACCAGACTGAAGATATAATAAAAAAATTGAAAGCTGACCTTTTCATAACCAAATTCATTCGGTTCGATCCGGTCTAGGTCAGTTTTCGCCATGATCCGAATTTGGACCGAATAATGAACAATCCTACAAACAAGAGGTTCAAAATGCACATTTTCAAGCCCAACCCAAGACAAAATTTGAAATTTTCGAAAAAATAAAATAATATATTTGGAGACATATAAAAGGATATGAATTATTGAAAATGCTTAAGCTGGTCAAGATTAGGTGAGTAAATTGAAGTGGGTCAGGTCAAGGTGGAGCCAAGTTTGCCTGATGCAATTAACCTCATGGTTTTCATAAAAATCTGTGCAAATCATGACTTCAATTGAACTTCAGATTAGGGAAGTGTGCAAGTCTAATAGTCATTGTTACTTTTTTTGGGGGGTACCTTTTAGGTTTTAATCGTAAATATTACCTTATAATTTCAAAAATACGTCATAAATATTTCAAACGATGAGAAGTGATTTTAAGGCATTCTTTTGAGACTTTTAAGCAACAAGAATGCATAAAAATTGATTAAGTAAAGACTTTGGAATGTATAAACAATACTGCAATCCGATTAAGACTGTAAGCTTAAGATGATCTTCTCCCCCCCCCCCCCGGACTAGACATAGGCCCCCTAATTAGCCGTTCATAGTTTTAATATTTGAGGTCTCTTGCAAATAAAGTTATTTTATCATCTACAGACCCACAACATGACCGTTTGAGTCAAGTATAACTAAAGTTAGCCAAACACCGAGAAGTTCCGTGCATTCTTTTAGAAAATAAACGACAGGATAAAAGCATAAAACAACACAAAGTTTATAGATATGTATAAATTTTTCGTTATCAAGTCTTAGAGACGTCACTTTAAATCTAATAACTGATACAAAATATAAAATAAAAAAATTAATCACTTAACACACATTATAATAAAATTTATAATAATATTCCAAAAAATTGTGCAAAACATTCCTACATACATGAATCTCTATCCTCTTCCCCTCTCCTCAAATTGCAGTGCAGAAACCTAAACGACAGGGAAAGAAAGGGAGACAAGAAATAAAAGAGGATTTCACATTGAAGAAGAAAAGAAAGCAAAAACCCAAAGCAATTAAGGTGTGGTGATATTATTCATATAAATATTCCCCATCCTCAAATTGCATACCTCCTTTTTGGATGGGAGATAAGAAGACGAAGAAGAAGAAGAAGAAGAGCAGCTCTTCTCTCTCTCTATCTCCTCTTTCTCTCTGTTCTCCGTCTCTCTTCCCTCAGGATTTCTTCTTAAACCCTCCTCTCTAAGCCCAACGATCCTGTCTTCCAATCTATAGCAGAGAGGAGGAGGAGGAGAAGAAGTAGCTCGACAGATTGGATTGATAGATTGAGGGAGAGAAAGAGAGAATTTAGATCTTTTGATTTTTGTTGTGTTTAGGGTTAGGGTTTGTTTGTAATGGATTCAATTCAGGTATCTGGGTTGGTGGAGAAGGAGAAGGAGAGCTACGCGTCAATGGTGGATCCTTTTCTTGTTGAAGCCCTCCAAAACCCTCGTCATCGTCTCACCAGTTGAGTTTTTCTTCTTTTTTGTTTCGTAAGCTTTGATTCTGCTTTAATTCTTGTTGTTTTTGTTGCGAATTGGTTGTAATTCGGTTGTTTTGGTTGTCGTTTCTGCAATTTGGGGGTTTTAAGCGACGGAACTTCCTGCGGTTGATTTCGGTTGCTAATTTCGATTCGTGGTTGGTTTTATGATTGTATGTATGCCGTTCTGGGAAATTGTTTGAAATTGTGGTGGTGGTAGTCAGTTTCAAATTAGATCTGGTTTATTGGTCCGGTTGTGTGGAGGTAGTATGCTTAAAGAAGAAGGTCAATTGTCTCTTAGGGCTAATGAGGAATTGTTAGGTGGCGTTCTTCTTGACTATTAACAGCTTGCTGCTGATAGGACTCCGGGGGTTTTGCCGTCCTCTGTGGTGTACAATGTCCCTTGATTTAGGGTTCCATTTAGTACCCGTTCGTAGATTGGTCGCATTGTATAGCTTTAGGTGAATTAGTTAGATGGACTTAGTTCGACACTGTGAAGGCGACTAAGAGAGAAGCGGGTCATGAGCTAACTTATGTAGCATAGTTGTTTAACTTTATGAATGTTTTGGTAGGTGTTCCCTGTGCCCCTTAGGTTCTATGCTGTCGGGCTCCCTGTGCATATGCTGTATAGTTTATCTTTCACCAGCATAAGCTCTGTAAATGTGATGTAAAAGGGCATTTGAAATAATGTTTTACGGGATGCCTTTGCTAAAAGACTCCCCAAGCTGTGGAAGAATACACAATTACTTTTATTGGCTATACTACACTTTATTTTTAAATGTTTCTAAATACCTCTTTGAACAAGTTCAATGAGCAAAAAAGCTTCATTGGCACAAAGGCTCGGTTTTCAAGCGTCATTCTAGAATGCACAGAAGCATGTATTATGGTGGTGTACGATGCAAATCGAAGGATATAGAGTGGTATTTTGGTGGTATATGATGCAAATTGAATGATATAGCATGGCCGTATATATTTGAAAACATTTTGAAAGCGTAATTATCATTTGACAACTTCTCATGCATTTTGGTCAAAATTTGGGGAGCCTTGCATAACAAACTTTATTTGGGGAGTTCTTAGATATTATGACCACTTTTAAGTTTTAACTCAGAGACTGCTTACGACATTCTAATACTCCCAAAAAATTTCAATGACCGTGGACAGTTGAAGGAGCCAGGTTTAGGCAATATTTTTTCAGCTCGGATTATAGTGGACTAAGGCAAAATTCCTCTCCATATTGCTATTTGTTTCCTTTCCGTGGTGTAATAGGCTAGTAACTTGTAGTATCCTGGCAGTGGATGGTGTTGAGTCTTGGGTCCCATGGAACCACCCTTTATGTACCTTAGGGGTAAGGCTATGAATATTTTGAGTGTTTAGTAAGAATGCATATTCATCGTTTGATTTACTATTACATGTTTTTTGAAAAACCATAAAATTGTGCATGGTATTCGACTAGTCGTACCTGTGATAGCCTCGGGTAATTTTTGAATATACCTCTAATTCTCTAAACAACTTTGGTGAGCATAGCAATACATCATCAACGTTGTGTTGCAATTGTTAAAGGATGATCTGAGAGCACCCTAAAATGGGCGTTATGGTGGATTTAATACCATCTAGACTTTGCAGAGTGGACGTAAAATATCATTGAAGATTTTATTGGTTAGTAAGCGCATATATTTGCCAATTGCCATCAAAATTCATCGGCTTTTTTCTGAAAATAATGGAAAGCTGTCTGGATTGGCACTGTCTTGGAGATTTTGAAACGTGATCCTAAAACACCCAAGGAACAAGCATTTAAGTAGTAACATATTATGATTTCTGGTGTCCCCAGCGACCATTAGGCTAAGGCGTCCGCCGATTTACGCTCTGGAATTCTTAGGATGTTCAAAATCTCTTTTTTGAATCATGATTTTAGAATGGTGCATAATGGCATTGTGCATTATAGAATGCTTGAGATTTTTGTATTGCCTTGAATTCTCAAACATTCTTATATAAGCCTTCATCTTGGGGCTTCGAGAGGCTGTTGCTGCCGTTACTGTGTAATCTATTAAGCCGTTCTAAATACCCCTCTAAATGATTCCAATGGTTATAGTGGCTTTTTGGCACTATCTTGTAGATTTTGTTGTGTGATTCCGGAATTCTACAAAATTACTGTCACTATGGCATACATTACCCTTAAACTATCCCAAAATGGCCATAAATTGGATATATTGTTTCCAATCTAGTCGACATAATGGAAAAGTAACGAATTTCCTGCTTTACTGGTTTTCAGTTCTGAGGATGGAACTCGACGTTCAGAAGTTCCTGCAGAATCCAGAGCAACTGCAGTTCGAGTTCCAGCACTTCCCTACTTCCTATTTGCGACTTGCAGCACATCGGGTTGCTCAACATTATGGTTTGCAGACCATTGTTTGGGATAATTTTGCAGATGGGCTTGGAAATAAGATTGTTGTTCGAAAAACAGCAGAAATCAAGTATCCACCTATTTGCTTATCAGATGTACCTGCCAAGCAGTCAGAAAACAGCAAACACGAGCCAGTCAAGATTGCTATAAGGCCTCGGCCTTGCAGAACATCTTCTGGTGATGGAGGTGATGGTATGAAACGTAACTTAGTCCGAAGTGTGGAAGAGAGAAAGGAGGAATATGACAGAGCACGAGCACGAATCTTCAGTAGCCCAGACAGTCCTAGTTCAGATGAGACATTGTCTCAGGTCTCAGCAGATGGAAAGGGGCTGTGTCCAAGCAAAGATGAGAACGGAGGATGTCAACATCTCATAAGTGATTCAGAAAAAGCTACCAGTGTCAGGGATGTTGGTTCTTCTTCCCGAGTTGCCATCTTCAAAGACAGAGAAAAGGATCTTACTGATCCAGACTATGACCGCAGTTATGAAAGGTAAGTATTGTTTTTGAATTCGTATCCACTTGCCGTGGGCTGCTGGTCTGCTTTTGGTGTTACTTACGGAATAATAGTTGTGGTATTTGTAATGTTCTGTGTCTCTTTCCTGCAATATCTGTTCCCTGTTTGTTTTTTTGTTCTTTTCTACCCCAAAGAGTTACTTCCCTTCATTCTTTGTTAACAAATTGTTTGCAGTAATCAAATACCTTCACTGTCACCATAGGGGGTATTCCTACTAGCTGGAATTGTCCAGGCATTTAAAACCTCTCTAGCCTATAGTTATGTACACGTGGCAGCAATTCCTCTCTCTTGGTGAAGGAGAGCCATTTCTGGCTAGTCATTTCTTACGGTGGCGTGGGGGTATCATATTTACCATTCTTCTATCTTCTTAATTCCTTGCCTTCTGCCTTTTCAATTTTCCCATGAAGACTACTCCAATCACACAATTCTTCCACTGTAAATGTAAATCATTTGCAGAAAGTGCACTCTGGCCTTCCTGTTGGGGGCCTCTGTCCAACCTTAAGCTACTGCCTTGATAGTTTTGTATGCAGTAAAGGATAACTGCTGTGAATAGGAGTATCTGTGTGGTGCATGAATTGGGTGTGGTGGGTTTGGATTCATCTTGTTATCTTATGAGTTATAATTTGCATGTGACGTGGAGGGTTATTGATTTACTGTATATGGTGGCATTGCTATTTGTCGCAGGTATGTCAAGAGCCTCCCATTTGGGCAGAGGTTTTTGCCCCCTTTCAGCATGCCAAAATTTCAACCTCCCTTTGTGCAGTATGACGTGGCTTTTCCTCAGATGGGGCAGATTCCTAGAGCACAAACCTCTCTTAACTATGGGCCTTCCTCAGATCCCAGCATGAATCATTATTGCACCATGGGAATGAACCAAGCTTCAAGAGATGCCGTATATATGCAGTGGCCAAGTCCTGCAATGATGTATGCACAATCATATGAACAATTTAGACATACGGTTTTCCAGGTAGGCTACAGATCTGAAACTTAGACTCTTGGATGTGTTCTCTTGAGCTAGATAGTAACTAGTTTCCCAGAGGTAGCGGAGGAAATGTGAGTCTTTGGTTCTAATGGTTGTGTGACATTCTGTAAATGTCTATGTATGCCCTTAAACTTTCATTCTTGTTTGCTATATTGCATAACAGCCTCTATAGCTATTAATATATGCTGTGTGATATCTGCTTGCGTCTGCTTACTCTGCTGATGTGGCTTAGGATAACTCAAGTCAGTGGTTTAAAGGCTTGAGTAGAGGGTATTTGAAGACATCTATTGTATGCTTTGGTGATTTATGATAACGTTGTACATTTGGTAGTTACAGACTTTTCATTGCTTTGAAGGAGTTTTTGCTGGGGGATGGACTGGAACTCACAGTTTTTTATTTGTTTGACATGCACCTTTGTTCATTCACAAAATGACATAGATTGAATGTGGCGATCTGGGATGTGATTACTTCTGTGCGAGTTGAATATTCCATGCATGAGGTGGCTGGAAGTGGCTTTTTGAAAATTGCTGCTCATCCAGTTGCATGGTTTGTCATACATCACCAAAGCATACAATAGATTTTGTCACAAGTTGATTTGCAGTGTTAATTCAGTACTCGATTCATTCCAAGTTTTTGTTTATGTCTGCAAGGATAGATTCTTATAATTGTTTTGTGTATTGGCATACCGTGAAATTATCCTCATTTTTGGAATTTGTACTGCAGGCTCCATTCTGTCAGCAGCCTCTCAGCTTCGACTACACCCAGAACCATTGAGTGGCAACTCGATGATGCTGCCTCTGTATGATTGATTACCAGAAACACCGCCTGTTCCCTGTTAGGTCTCTATTATCAATTAGCAGGCCCCCTTCTGTTGGGGAATTTGTTGGAATGTCTCAAACCTTAGTCTGTGACTCTGTGTGCTACCTATATTTCTCTAAAAGAATAGGTCTTTCTTTTGTGTTACTTTCAGTTAACAATGGTGACTGAACCTTCTGTTAGTCTTCTCTTGTTGACTCTTATTTCTATTCCACCTTGTAGTACTATATAAGACTGTCGTTTCTTCTTCACCTCCAGTCTCTATTTCTCCATTGCTACCATTATAGCAGGGCACTAGGGCTTATGATTTTTGCCCTTTTTAATCCGTCGTTTATGAACTTAGGTCTTTCGGAGAAATCTACTGTCAATCAAGAAGTAAGGCTGTATACATCTGAATTTCATCGGACTTCGCTTTGGCGAGATCTACTCTGACACACTCATTATTGTTGTGTTATCTTCTTGGATTTCTTAAAAATTGTTTGGTCCTTCACATAAAGGGGAATCCTAGTGTCCTTTGCCTATACCTGAAGCCACAAACACGCACTCCATGCCAAAAGAAAATTGAAAGGACAGGGTATCAAAGTGTTTGGGGTGCTAAAAATGATGCGCTAATTATTTGTCCTGACATCATTTCTTCTGCCAGGTTGTGTCGTGTTTTTTGACAAACTCATGGCTAAGCCTAAGATTACATTATTTATTGCTACCAATCACTTCAAATTATTTACTAATTTGCATGGTTAGTGGAGGCTTCATGCATCTGAGCTTCTTAGCTGTCAAAGGCAAATTGGGCCAATGTCTTGCTAAGAACAGAATATTAGGCTGTCTTTTTCAGTGCAAGAACATGTTTTCATTTTTCATATCTTCTGAGTTTTTGATATTTGACAGAGTGGGGAGGGAAGAATGTTTTCCAAAAAGTTTTTTTTTTTTTTTTGGGGGGGGGTTGTTGGCTAAAGAAGTCATCACAACAAATATAGTCATTTTTTCATCGGTCTACAATTAGATTTGTATTAAATTCTAATATTAGACTAAACCAAGACATGCCAACTTGATCGAAAACCATGTCTGCAAATATAAAGTTGACGTCTTTTGAGAAGCTCACTTTTTTACGTTCTTATTATTATTGAAGAAATATCTACGAATTACTAATTCTTGAAAGTACCCTAAATATCCATATTGCAACATTGTTGTACTAAAGCTTGTTTATTTTGAGAAAATTTCTTGACATTTAAAGAAGCCAATTGTACCATCATCCCAAAACAACAATGCAATATGATTGTTTTTTCCCCCTTCTCATTTCCACCTATTGGCCAGATTCCATCCAGTCAATCCTAACCATTGGAGCTGAATGGATGACTAGATTTGGGTATAATATTTTGTTTTGGAGTTGGTGTTGTCTAATTACTTATGATCAGCCAATTAAAATTATCAAAAAATTATGGGCAATGGAGACACTTAATAATATTTAATTATTGTGATTTGGAAGTAGTAAAATGGTAGGTGGGATTCTCATGAGACAGAGTGGATGAGAGTCTTAGACTTAGAAATCTGTAGCCCCATGGGATTTTCTATAGATAAATTAGAAGAAAATATTCATATATTTTATTAGAATATGATTAATGAATTGATTGATAAATTGTTTTCCAAAAGATATTTTTAAAATTCTTTTAATAGCTTGATGTGACATTTAGTTTTGGTGCTATAATTATTTTATTGGTGTCACAATCAACTTTATTATGAAAATTGTCAAGCATCTCATAATATAGAACTATTTTATGTACCAATCCCTTAATTTCTTGGTGTGAGGTTGAACACTTGTCCTTTGAAGTTTAATTTCTTGCTTCCCATTGATGTTTCTCATGCCACTTTCTTAGGTCACAAAAGAAAAGGGAAAAGTATTCTTTCTCCCCCCCCCCCCCCCCCACATCTGTTTGGGGGGCTTTTACTTTCACTGATACACTGAGAATTCAATTTTTAATAGCTTTATTTCATCCTTATTAAAAGATAATCATAGATTTCTTAATAAATTTTTTATTAGCGAGAGGTTCACAATTTTATAACCTTTTTATCGAATATGAGAGTTCTTTTTTTGGAATGGATAAATTTATTATTCATACACAACCAAGCAGAATCGAACCCAGATTTTCTAAATGGAAGCCAATCATTAGAACGCCACTTAATTTTTATTTGTAGCAATCTTTCCATAGATTAGATAGTCTTTTGAATGAAATAAGGTTCCTTTCTTCCTCCAACCAAAAAAAAAAAAAAAAGGTTAGATAGTTTTCCAAGAAAGGAGAAGAATCAACAATGAAGGGAAAAGGAAATAAAGTAATAAAACACCTCCAATGACAAGAAACTTCCAATGAAAACACTATTTCTAAAGGGAAGGAGGACAGCCCAGATCAGATACAAACACAAGGTCAACTAAAGTCATTTCTATTTGTTTGCTTTCATTGGTGGGGGATCTTAGATTTTTAAAAAATAAAATAAAATAAAATAATTATAAGGGTGTATGAGGATCACATCATTACCATGTTGCCCCACATAAGACTAAAAATTCCTTATGTCTTGTTTGGTCCCAAAATTGAAGGGTGTGAAATGAAGATAACATAATTGGCTTTAACATATTGAGTTATTAGCATAATGGAGGGTCCCCACATCAAATCTCTATCCTCCAAAATATATATATATATATATGTTTTTTTTTTTCACCAAAGAAATAAAAAGGTGATCTCTTAAGTCTTGTATTTTTTTGATGCCCTTGCCCCCCCCCCCCCCTCCAAAATCTCCATGTGAAAATTCCAACCCTACCATGGAGGACTTTCATGTGTTAGGGTGTTCTTTTGGATCTTGTTTGCCACCTTTGTTCTTGACATCCTTTTAGTGAACCTTGATTTTCTCAATTTAACAAGTATTTCCATCTCGTATTTAATTAAAGGGAGTAAAAAAAAAAAAGAATAAAAATATTAATCTTATATCAAAATTTTTGATACCATTTTTAAATAATTTGTGAAAGCGAAATATTTTCATCTTTCGCTCATGTTTGATCATCCATATTGGACCACAAATAGTACTAAGTAATACTTGTTCATGTTCATGTCTATTGAAATATGTATGAACTTTCACATGTTCCTCTGACAAGATTTGACAACTTCTATATACAAGTTATTTTAAGGGAAACATGAGACGAGGACATAATAGTTGAAGCGGGTACTTAGTTGTCTATTCAACTAAACGAATCAGTTACCTAATATATAATAAATGCCCAATTTGGTTGCCCTGAATAATCCAAATTCTTTCCTATTGAAGGTTCAAAAAAGGATAGTCCGGTGCACAAGCATCCCGCGTTCATGCAGAGTCTGGAGAAGGGCGCACCCAAGGGATGAATTGTAGGCAGCCTAACCTAACTTTGTCAGTGGTTGATTCCACAGCTCGAACCCGTGACCTTTTGGTCACACGGAGACAACATTGCCGTTGCTCTAAGGCTCCCCTTCTCCTATTGAAGGTTCAACTTCATAAGAAATTAGAGCCTCTTTTATAAAGCACTGTAGCAGGCTTAGATACAGTTGTTTGCACTGCTGTACATTTATACTCAACATAAGCTGTAGCCAAATCCTTGCTGATAAGTAGATCACCAAGTTCCAAGTCTAGGAAGCAAGGGAAGTATCCCAATTCCCAAATATTGGAATTACAAAATCAACTTTGAATGATTTGCAATGGAGGTGACAATTCCAAAAAGCACAGATGATCTTAGACGCTGGTGGATTGAATCTAAATCTGAATCGAAATCAGAAATTCATATCCGAACCCTAATCTATGCAACGAAAGTCCAATACAATCGAGGGTTATATTTAGTAGTTTTACATTGAATTGCAGAGAAGTTGGTTCAGTTAGGCCCTAGATATACACTAAAATGTAGGGCTACAGTAGCCAATCCTGTCTCTGAAACTTGAAGTGAGATCAAAGCACCTTCTGATCAGCAATGTAGCCCAAAATTTGCCAGATCCTAACATCATGGAGTTGTCTATTACAACTGTTCAATAATTAATAATGGGACTTGAATAATTCAACTCTTTCTTTCAATCATAAAAAATGGCATAGCAAGAGATCTGACTGTATGAGATCGATTTAGTTTAAATATAGGTATGTAATTGCTATAATTACAGTAATTAAATGCTGGAGAAGTCTCTTATAAAAGACTGGAGATTCTCATTGTTCGGATGCCAAAATAGTACAGGTAGTATAATTCAGACTCTTCATTTCATTGTTAGTACACATGTTCAATGATTTACACCCTGACATGATATGAGAACTTGACTTCATTTCAGACCGGAAAATGCACAAAATGTTCAGACAAGAATCCATGTTAGAAACAAGCGGGATCTATTTTGGAAGTTGTTGTTGTAATCCACATTAGACACGTATAGTTGAGTCTGAGTAACATAGAAGACAAGAATAACAAGGGAATGGATCAGCTGAATACAATCATGAAAAAATAGGTCAAGAAAACACAATGATGCATGATATCAAAAAAAGTTCAGGAATCAGAGGTTTTCAATATATGGATTGACACAATTTACAAAGAAAGAAGCACATCTACAAAACACAGCTACAATGGCAAGAAATAGAAATAACTCAGCTGTTACTAGGGACTCACTCAAGGTTCTTGAAGCACCCACCATCACCACCATCTGCTCAACAAGGAGACTAAGCTAAGAGCCGAAACTTGACATCGATTTTCTGGGATCAATATGTAGTCTTCATGGCTACCATGATCAGCCAGATTATAGCTTTTGCTCATTTCTTGAACCCCAAATGGTGCTCTTCATCCTTCACATAGCAGACTTCTCAAACACTAAGAAATCAGCAATAGAAGCTCCACAAAAGACATTATTTTTGGATGGCTGTCCTTCCAAAGTGACATCATGATCAAATTACTCAGTCACTAGAAGCCCCAATTATGTAAAACAACCTCTATAGATGACCTTAATTACACCATGATTAAATAGAAGATTATGTCCAAAGTGCCCGGAATTTGCACACATTGCCCATCAACTCTCCCATCTATTCTAGACAAAGGGACCAACATTACCACTACTATTGCTACTACTACTACTACTACTACTACTAATACTATTGCCAAACACTAATTGGCAATAATTAGAACAACAATTACCCACAATGAGGAATCCCCTCAATTCCCCCAAAAGAGCCCCTAAACACAAAAGTTACACAAGAACGAGAATCCCAATTCTTTGTAGTTGAAGAAAAATGCTCAAAAGTCAATTTTTTCCCTCTTTTTTTACCAGACAATCTCAGTCATCCCCAGTTGGAAAGAGAGTGAGAACTTTCCTGCCTCCATTGTTGGCTGTTGCTGATTCCACATCCTCCACATACCCTGAACTCTGAACCATCAACCCATTTCCATTCATATTTGTACCCAACTGGGCCTGTACCTGCCTTGACAAAAATGGATGTTGCTCAAAATGCCCACCACCACCTCCTGACCCGTAATGTCCCATCTGCCTTGGATGATGATGGTGATGATTGTACTGAGCCTGAATCTGATGGGCCGCCGCCATCTGCTGGTGGTTCAGGGCGGCCACCGGCCCCATGTACGGCATAAAATGGTCCGAATTTGGCCGCCCTCCACCACCACCGCCCCCTCCAGGGCCGGCCAGGAAATGGGCCGGCACCGGCCCACTTGCAAACAAGTGGTCCGTTGCCGGGTCACCCGACCCGCCTGGCCCACCGGGCCCGGAGCCGGGCCCCCCACAACCAGTGCCATTGTTGAGGCCCTGCATCCTCTTGAGATAGAGGCGGTACTTCTGAAGGTGGCTGGCAACATTCTCCCTAGTCAGCCCATCAACACTCATTAACTGCATTATGGTTTTGGGCACAGCATTCTTGATGCCTAAGTGGGCCACAGCATCCACAAACCTTTTGTGAAGCTGTGGGGTCCACACGAGGCGCGGCCGCTTCAGGGTCCTCGCCGGCTCCTCCGAGGCAGTCCCACCACCTCCTCCTCCCCCTCCGCCGCCCAACTCGGCCGAGGACGAGTCGAACTCGGAGGAGTTGGGCTGGGGAGGGGGAGCCTGGTGAGCCTGAACCCCAGAACTGCTCTGCTGCTGGTGTTGGTGATGGTGGCTAAACAGCTGCGGAGACGACTGCGAGTGGTGGTTAAGGAGAGAGATTGGGGTGTTTCCGGCTGAACCAGGGCTGCGAATATCAAAAGCCAAGGCAAGATCCGGGGTGATTAGGGTTTGAGAAAGGGGCATAAGCTCATCAGGAGATGGAAGCTCCTCTTCCCACTTTGAGAACCAGTTTGAATCCTCTTCCCTCATCTTCATACCAACTAAATTCCACTCACTCTCTCCTAAAATTCAGCCTTACCCACCTAAATTGGAACGATTTTCTCAGGTGGGCACCGCTCAAAATCTGATTCTGGTGGGAAACTTTTTTGTGGGCACAACTCAAATTACTGAAGGATTAACAAAAATTGCCTGAAAAATTCACAAGGAACACAATTGGGATCAATTCATTAGCCAGAGAGAGAGAAAACCCATCTAAGAAATGCCTCTAAAAGCTCTGAATTTTGGTGGGTAGGAGAGAGAAACTAGAGAGAGAGACGAGGAGGAAGATGATGAGGGTGGTGACTGAGGAGGAGGAGGAGGAAGAGGAGGGTTGTTCGAGGTGGATCTTGTTTGAGTGCTTCTTTTTCAGCTTTTTATTATGGAGGCACTGTTAAAACAAAAACTGATGCTTTTTTTAAAAAAAAAAATTTGGTGATTTTTATAGGTTTATATTTTTCCGGATTTGGGGGTCTTTTGGGGGAGAAGTAACTGTTGTTCAAAAAAAAGATTTTCTTTTTCCTTTTCTTTCTCTGAGCAGCCCCATTTTCCTTTCATTATCTACTATTTATAAATCCTTGGAGGCGCGTGGACTGCACGCTCCTCCATGTTGCCCACCAGAAATCATGGTCAGATCAGGAAATCCTCTGGTGTGTGCTGTCATATGCTGACCTTAGCCTTCAACAATTATGGCTTCTTTAGCTTCGGCCCCCACTTGAAAAATTCTTAGCCCCTTGCACATTAGTGGCGTGTGAAATTCACTCTTCATTAGGGCAAATTGGTAATTTACTTTTAAATTTAGTTTGTAGGTAAAAGATATTATATTTACACCGATAAAAGTATATTAAAAGTAACCAATTCATTATAACTGGTTCATTTTAACTTTACCATAAACTTTTATTTTTACAATGATATTTTTCACCTAATTACGTCACATCATCTCCTCACGGAGTCAGTCTCTATTTAGTTGGTATGTCTAGAATTGTTGTTGGTAATTAATGTGTTTGAGAGGGAGAGTGTGTCCTGGGGATTGAGGAAGACTTGAAGAGAGAATTTATGACTTGTGAGTGGATGGGAAAAAGAGAAGAGAGAGAAATTCAAAGAAGGAAAAAGAAATGCAAAGTTAGGTAACTTTTGTGTGTTCTTTTGAGTTTGGGTGATGGAGAATCAACTGAGAAGTTGTTCCAATCCTATGCAAGATAAATGCATTAAAATTCTAAGTGGGGTTTCTCTTTGATTTGAGCTTCCCTTAGTTTAGTTTTTTTTTTTTTTATTTATTGATCTCACTTTGCTTAAGAAAGTCATTTTGGGTTCTCAAGATGTGATTAGAGATTAGTTAGGGGCATTTTTGTCATTTTACCATTCTTAAATGCTTCGACTATCAAAACCTTGATTCCGTACTTTTCAGCCTTGTTTTATGTTTAAACAATATTTTGTGGGTTCCATTTATATATATATGACGACTATTCAAAGAGGCGGCCACAATGCCTAACTATAGTTTTTTTCACGAGATGACCTCACGACGATTTATGACGAAACCGTCCACGTGGTAAGTTTTTTCTTTTTAATTTGGGGCGGTGATTAACAGATATGTTATATGTTTCACAATTAGTCACCCTACAACCGTCTCACACAATACTTACCGGAGATGTAAAACTCAACCTGTCATATATGTCATGGTGAATCTTTATTTTGGAGACTAATTGGAAAATAAAAGGCGGGTTGCTAAGTATTAGACCTCGAAAATCAGATTTGGTGGTCATTCTTGGCTATCAATTTCACTTTCAGTACTGAGAGAGAGATTGATGGGATTTCAATTGTGTTGCCAAGCCTAGGCTTGCGCAGACCACATGAACCCATTATAAAAATCTATTCTTAAAACTATTCTTCTAGAATTTAACTAATTTTCTAATCTATAAAATATAATTCTCAAAATAATAAATATTTTGAGAAACTTTCAAATCAAGTTTGATGCATAATTTGATAAATTTGTCACATTTTAGGAATATTAATGTATTTATGCTTATTTTTTTATTCCTATATAAGGATTAGGAAATATTTTCAATAATTATAAACGATGATATAACTTAAAGTAATAGCATAGTTATTTATATGAAAATATATAAAATTATTAAAAATTAATTAATAACCACTAACGCACTTAAAGAAGTAAATGAAATAATGTTGTACGTACAATATGAATATGAATGGAATAGTTTTGTACGTGGATCTTTTGGAATCGATCTATCTGTGAGTTGAGATGTTTGTTACATTTAGATTTCCTCAAACTTCGCAAAAAAAAAAATTATTTTTTTTTTTTTTAAAAGAAAATAGCCCAACCAATAAACTAGAGAGACCCACACTATGAAAGAATATCTTAATCTACTAATGAGAGACTTGCATTGGACATTTGGACATACGTAGCCAACTTTAGTAAATATATATCTTACGGTGGGGCCCAACAAACGCATGAACAAAAGGTTGTTGCTTTGGCACATCAAATTGTGGAAAAATGGATTGGTTGTGGGTCCTTTTTGCCCCTCTTTTACAATATATAATATATAATATATAATACGTTTCCTCTTTGCTCAGGTACAAATTGAAATAAATGCACATCATTTTTTTTTTTTTAGAAAGCTAAGCAGTACAATCTAGGCAGTCTTTTTATTAAGAATTCTCTTTAAATTATCCTCATAGAGAACAGAAAGAAGGTCTCTCTATAAGACCACATTCCAAACAACCGTGGAATTTAAAGAGTGACTAAACTTTGCCAACCAATCGGTTGCGCAATTACGCTTTCTAAAAATATGATGAATAAAAATATTATTACATAACTAAGTGTAAGCTAATATATCTTACACGAATACTTGAATTTTCCATGAAAGTTGAATACGTCCTTAAAATACGCATATCATGTTCTATTTATGTGTGTATGATTTTTTTTAAGGGCCCCAAAATATAAAAAGGGGGAACTTTCTACTTCTTGAGTGGGAGCCCTAACATAGTAATCTTCATCTTATCCTATACTCCTCACCTAAAAAAAAAAAGAAAAAGAAAAGAGGTAGCTAAATATGCACTACCATATCAAAACCCTACTTAATTGATGTCTCTCCTAAGCTAGGAAAAAAAAAGAATTATTTTTAATAAATAAATAAAGTGATGATGAAACCCCATATTTGTTTGTCTTTTACCCAAAGTCCATGTAAATCCACATGATATGGCCATTGGGATGATTTGACATGATGATTCCAAGGATTGTTGTCTCTAATCAAGGGATGTATGATGTGCTAAGATTTCACAAAATTAGTCAAGTCTCTCATCAATGTGGGATGCAGAAATTAGAAATATGATGTCATGTAACAGTTGGCCTTGCTATGACACTTCTCATTACCATGCAATCATGCCATTTTTCATACTTGTCCATAAAAAGATTAACCAATTAAATAAAAGTTTAATGTCACACAGAAGGATTTTAATCCTAATGAAAGTTAGTTTGGCTGTTATTTATGGTGATGTTTTCACCAAGTTTTATCTTTTATGGTCTTTTTTTTGGGAGGGGGTAAGCTTTCTTATTTTATTGCACTGTTTATGTAGATTTTTATATTACTAATGATCCAAAACAAAAAAAAATTAAGTAGTTATAAAACCTGTAAATCTAGTCTTTTAATGTCCCTTTATTTTACCGAGCTTGTGTCCAAAATACAAAATTTTGAAGAAAAAAAGAAATTATGCAGCTTAAAATAAAATTTAAAAGCCAAGCCAATGTAACAGTCCTTCTAGTGTTAGAAGTACCAATCTCTAATCAGATTAAAAGAAATGACGGATGATTGTGTTGTTTATGTTTTATCTTTGATGATCTTGGCCCTATTTGGCAAAATTAGCTATTTAGGTAGCGAATAGTAGTTCAGATAGTGGATAATTGTTTAGATAGCGGATAGCGTTTCTAATTTAGCTGTTAGCGGATAGGTGTTTACATTAGCGGTTGAAACTAATGTGTATAGTAAATTTAGCTGTTATGCTAATTGATTAATGTAAATTGACATAAAAGGTTATAGATAATTTTCAAAGATAAAATTTTTAAAGGATATTTTTTGGCTAAAAAATATGAAACACTACTTTTAAATGTCAAACGTTAATACTATTAGCTTTTCAAAAAGACTGCTTAAAACGCTAAACACTATTTGAAATGTTAATCAAAATACTAGTTTACCGAACACTAAAAATTAACTAATTAGTGTCTTGACCTAATCAAAACACTAAACGCTACCCAAAACACTGTTCTCGAATACGGCCCCTGTACTTTGCCCTTGAGCTATCTAACAATTGAAAAAGAAGAGAAAATGACAATATCTAATGAGCTTAAGGGTCTGTTTGGTCCTTAGAAAATTTGATAGAAAGAAAAGTTAAAGGAAAAAAAATATGAAGAAAAAAAAGTATGGAGAAAATGCGTTTTTTTCTCTTGTTTGGATTGAGGAAAAAATACAAGAATTTGGATGAAAAATTTGAATGTTGATGAACTACTTGAATAATATTGATATCATTTAAACAATGCAAGGTTGGAGGAGGTTGAAAACTTTTTTCAAACTTTCCTCACAATTTTATGAGGAAAATTTTATCACTTGTTTCTAATAATTTTTCTACCTAACTTTCCTCCATATTTTTTTCTTTGTGATTTTCTTTAAACCAAACACAAGAAAAAAAGTAACCTTCCAAAATTTTTTTCTTTCCACCAAACTTTCCTAGGTCCAAACGGAGCCTAAGAGAAATGGCCATGAAAAGAGTAAATGGACACCAAAAAAGACTGCTTATAAGATATATCCCAACTTAGTTTGATTGGGGTCCTGTTCTATTTCACGTTTTTTAGGATTTAGCTAAGAATTTACATCTCCTTACAGCTCATTACATCTCCTTATATCTCCTTACATCCCATATAGATTTTCTATAACATTCAACAATTCCTTACATTTATCGTTACAGCTCTTTACAGCTTCTTACATCTCCTTACAGTTCCTTACATTTTTTTACAACTCTTTATAGCTCCTTACAGCTCCATACATCTCCTTACATCTATCTATCTATTTAAAATACGAAATAGAATAGGCCCTGGGTGAACCTAGCCTTATTAGCTTTAATAGTGCTTAAATGGATCCAGATTATATACCATAGCTGCTAAGTGTTAAAGAGGTAGAGACAATTTAGTTCAAAAGTACAACACTCCCTGTAAATATAATGGCCGTCCTCCAGGAACTAGTGAAAGTGGCCAAATCCCAACCACCCCAGAACAATTAAAACACCAAAACAAAGGCCAAAGAGGAATCAACTGAGGTGGGGAGTGGAGTCTTTCATTAATAGTTGTGTTGGAACTTGTGTTATTTTACATGTTCGTTTCAACAGTTAAAATTTATAATCAATTAATAATTAAAAATTATTAATAACAGTTAGTGATTAGAAACATTTAAGAGTAATTAGAAATTTAAATTAATGATTAGCGATTTTAAAATACTAGAACGAACAGGTTATAAGAAGTTATAGTAAAGTTTTTTAAACTAAAAAATATCAAAAGTACATTGTTTCAGTTGATTCGACGTTGAACTTACAGATTCTAGACTACCTACTGTTTCATATAGTAAAAGTTTGTTAGACTAAAAATATTAGAAGTACATTATTTCACTTAATCAGACGTTAAATTTACAAATTCTAAGCTATCGACTGTTTTACAGTAGACATTGAAAACAATTTAACCAAAGATTTGTACTTGATGCACTACTTAGAACTAAAAAAAATCTCAAAAAGTGACTTCAGTACATGTGAAGAACAAATTATTATTTTTTGAAAAATAGCTTCCAACAAACAATAATATATGTGCCCACCAATCAACTGAACAGTAACTGTAGGTGAAACTCCTTTCCAATCGACACGTTGGTGTCAAAATTTTCAAAGTGTACTCTTGAAAGTAAGGAATATAAGGGCGCAATTATTATTTTCTTATGATTTATGAACTCCCTTTCTAGCTCTGGCTCTGCCCTCTACATCTCCCACTTGTGCCAGGTGTACAAAAGACATTCATGTAGACTTTTGCTTCTTTTGTATGTATTATAGTCAAACAAGGGAGAAAAGAGAGACTTTCTCTCAATAACATATTTTGCGAATGGTTTAGATTTATTTAAAATTAAAAAATAATATATTTTTAAGCTAAATAGGTTGGACTCGAATTTCCCTCAATAACTTCAGTCTGAATTCAGGATGGATTATCGTATCGGGTCAGACTTTCGCAGCTCTTGAAAGGAGATTGCAATGTTATAATCAATCTAACCAATGGTCGAGATTTCAAGGAGTTAGAATTTACTAGTAATGGTGAAATACTTTTACCAGATGTGGCGAAAAATTTACTAAGAAAGATCTTAGTCATTCCCAAGGATGAACTGCAAAATTACAGTCTCTCAATACCTCCAACTGTAGAAGATCTCAATCCGAGTCAGAACATTTTATGAAAGGGCAGTATTAGGAAACATCAAATCGTGCAATTGTTGACTCTTCAAGTGTCACTAAAAGAAAGGCAGAGTAATGAGATCCATGGAACATTACAGAACCTCATGCAGAAAAGACGTGATTCCAAAATGTGAATGTTGCACACAGCAGGGAGCCCACCAGCCCATCTTCCCAGCTGTAGACAGTGACAATCTTTGCATTGCCCAGCCGAAAACAACACCCTCAACACAAGCATTTTCATACATTACGATTACAAAGACATTTCAACCAAAAAAAAGGGCTATGCTAAAAGTAGCACCAAATGTGCTTGAATATACAAAATTCAATTCAGCCCCACCAAAGCAGACACAGCTAACTGATTCCCCCCACCCCAATTTCTGTGCTGTCGACAATCCGTTGGGTCTTCGCTCCCCACAATCGCTTCTCATCATGTTTCCCCCTTGTGTCCAATTGCAATTAAATGGGGGGCGTCGAAAGATCATAGTTTGTTGTAAAAGATGTGGGCTCTGTCCACCCACAACACCCACTCCCCTTTCCATCACTTTCAAATTGTAATATCTCTCTTATCAATCTCGTTCTGTATTAATGACAAGAATGAATGTGTTCGTGCAAGCATGACGGGCAGGGAGCTCATACACTAGAGCTATGTATGGTAAAACATATAACCGCATGACTCCCCACTGGCGTACACTTTACCTGTTTGACGAAGTGTTTGGCCATGGAAGGACAGTTGAGAACCAACAAGCGAGTTGGGGAATCCATTTCAGTGGGTTCCTGATTCACCATAAAAAAATACAGATTAGGCCCTCAATCACTTAGTTCAGATTCCTCACAAGATAATAGTGTGATAAGGAAGAATCCGCAATGATAAAAATAATCAATTTGAAAAGGAAGGAATATGCCTTTGCTGCTAATGAATTATATGTCAGAAACAAAGCAAAAAAAAAATAAAAAAATAAGACTATCTGTAATGCAACACTAAATTAAAAGATAAAGAGGATATGGCCAATACTTGTGCAACAATCCCACATAACACATGATGCCAGAATCTTTACATGCAACTGCCACCTACTCTAGTTCCAAAAACATCTGTTGATCAAGACCATCTTTATTAACTCAACATCATACTTGATCAACATACTAATACCTAGAACTGGTAAATGATTCATCTGGATTGGTCTTGGCTCAGGTTAGTAACTGTCGAGTAAAGGGGATGATGATATATTCAGCTCTGATTGGATCCAAGTCCAGGTTCTGGGTTCAAGCCAAAACCGGGTGACCTACGTAGGGTCTACACCAAATCTGGCCTCATTCATTCATATGAGGTCATTTGGCAGGGGAAACCGAGACAATCATTGTCAGCTCAGGTCAGCTTAAGAGTTGAGACAAATCCACACAGAATACCCTTTCTCTACATTGAAAATAAAATAACAAAACTTCCATATTCTCAATCATAGTTTAAATTTTTAACACAGATTGACTTTACGAACTACTCAGACTTCAGGTCTGGTAGATCAGTAACCTGCCGGCTGCCACTGCTGGTAGATTTACTTCCCCTCTGCTCAGTAGACTTTCTTATAATAAATAAAATATATATACAGAATGACTTCTAAAGCTAAACAAGCCCCAAGAATTAAGCATGGAACATATGCCCTAAATTAAATTTGCATAAGTCAGTTGCTCGTAATCTCAAGGATCAACATGGCACTCATGAATGCTGTCTTCCTTTACCCTTTTCCTAACTCCATTATGAAACCCAAAAGGGATATACTACTAAATATAGATTTCAACTGCAAAAGTTGAGATTATATCACCTTCACAAAACAATAGTGCACCAGTTAAGTTAATCTGCTTACATAACACTACATTACAATGCCTTTCAAGAACTGTGCAAAATATCAGAGAAAAGAAATCACTAGCTCATGTCAAGGTATAAAAATCACGCATAAATTCAATAGCCAAGAAATTCAACAGAAGGAAACACTCCAAAAAAGCATGCAACACCATGAGACTTTAAGCCAACAAATTGAAAAGTGTAAACAAAGCAGAGTAGAGAATACTACCAAGATGCTATGCCCTTCAAGGGACTCAACTGAGGTTGACAAACCAAGTCATCTGGTTGCGCCTTGGAACATACAAGACGCTGAAACTTTTCTGACAATTCTTGGTAAGGCTGGATCTCAGTTGGCCGGACATTTTGAATCGCATTCTTCAAGTGTTCCATTTTTATCTCTGAGGCACCTAGATCCTCCTGATTCCACAAAAGATATAAAATTCTCATGGCAGATGTGATTAAAAACAATATGAACCAATGTCAAAAAGCAACATACATCAAGTGCTGAGATAGCTGCTTCCCTGCAAATGGATAATATATCGGCACCAGAGCAGCCTTCAGTCAGATGGGCCAGCTCTTTAATGTCAACATCAGGACTGCAGGGCTTTGTGCGCAAGTGAACACGGAATACATCAATGCGGTCTATTTCACTAGGGGGTCCAACATACAGCAGTCGATCAAACCGCCCTACATGATAATCAGCTCCAATTTGATACAGAAATTTGATATAAGAACAAAAGATAATAAACTACCGATTTATTTCTGTTTGTGTGCTAGAGAGAGAGAGAGAGCAGCACCAGGTCTGAGAAGTGCCGGATCAATCTTGTCAGGACGATTTGTCGCAGCAATAACAGTGACCTTAGCTCTTGCATGTAGACCTATAAGAAAAGGATTTCTTAAGGTTGAATATATCAAAACTAGTTCAAAATAACAGTTCAAGCATTTTGCTGATTTTGCACCACCGAGAAAACTGAAGTCTCAGTGCATATATAACCAACAATCCCCCCCCCCCCAAAAAAAAGAAAAAAGGTCTAGAGCGATAGACTAAATAAGCACTAGAGACAGGCTCAGGTTCCTGCAGGAATGCCTGAAACAAAGCCATAAAAAAAGAAATAAGGCAGTGTCACTTAAATTGCAACTCGGTACTCCCAATGAATAACCAACAAAATACACTGTCCACTAAGTTTACCATCCAATTCGACAAGAAGTTGACTCAAGACCCTATCTGCGACTGAAACACCATCTCTTTCACTTCCACGGGTGACAGCAAGACTGTCTATTTCATCAAAGAAGATTATTGATGGAGCATTAGCTCTTGCTTTAGCGAAAACCGATCTCACTGCCTTCTCAGATTCACCAACCCACTTGCTAAATAGTTCTGGACCTTTCACAGCAAGAAAATTCTGCTTCGCTTCAAAGGCCACAGCACGAGCCATGAGAGTTTTGCTGCACCCTGGAGGGCCAAACATCAACACCCCAGTTGGCGGGCGGACTCCAATCCGTTTAAATGCATGCTGGTGCATTTGAGGCCATACAACGGCTTCCATCAATTGTGCCTTCACCTCCTTCTGACCACCAACATCTTCCCACTGAACCTTAGGGACCTCAAGGATTACCTGCATCAAAGATAAGCCATTTCTGAAAGTGGACCCATGAACTGATTGTCTTACACTCAAATTGTTAAACTTTATATATCAAAGCAAGTCCTCCATCTGAATGCATAGTGCCGTATCATGTTTACAGTGATGTGTCAATTTGAAACTTCTACTTTGTGGACAAACTACATGGACAAAAGCACCTTTTTGTTGATAGCCTATGTTAATTGGTTTTCACTATGGGCGTTCTATGTGGGTGCGGTGCATGTCCTAGTGTCAGAACCACAAGTTTCTGAAAATCTGGGAGCTTTCGTCCATAACAAAATGTACGGATCCATATGCTTGATGAATTGCCTAAAGACAGGAACATTGGCTGAAATAAGGAGTCTAAGCAACATAGCTGATAGCCAAGGCAAGCAAGTGAATCCAAATAGAACTCAAGGATGTTAAACACTACCATTCATAGTTACTAGGAACGGTCCAAACACGTGATCTTTGTTCCGGGAACGAGCTATGCAATGCCTAATTAAACACAATTCATGCAATCAGTAGCGATCTGCATTCCAGACTACTCAATGCAAGAAACAGTCCTGGTAACTATGCTCCCATTGACTTCAACATATTTCAATCCATAAAATTCTATGACTGATCAGGAAGAGGAGAGAAAAACCAGTGCACTGTTTAAAAGCAACACAGCTGCAAAGGGATTAATGTTCAGCTTGATCCCCCAAGAGCAGTATCATCTCTGTCATCAACTTCCACAATGATGATTCATGGATCATATGCCTAGAGAGTCAAAGAGACACAGTCCTCTTTAGAACCAAAGGAAAATACACATGATACAATTACACAACCAGAAATAAACCCTGGCATTAGGGGCTCAAAAGGTAAAAGGAAAAGGAACAGAAAACTTCGATCTATATTTGTCCACGAAATAGAAAGCCTATGGCTTTGTGATGGGATAAAGTAAATCATGTAATATATGTAAATATCGCAGCACCCACAATTTAAATGGAAAGAAAGTGAAAAACACCCAGTATACCTCCCGCATAGCACTTGGACGTATTTTCATCCTGGCTCTTTCAAAGTCCTCAAAAGTTATTTTCAGTAACCCAGAGGTTGAAAATGACACAGAAGTAGCTGAGGTCATCAATTCCGTACTTGTTGATGATGAAGAACCTGTAAGATCCTCTGGTAACAAGTCCCTGTGACCCATTGCATAACCGGAGCTTTTGGTGATCATCTCAGATCCATCACATACATTGCCGTTGGAATAAAGATCATCTTTAGATTGGTTAGTGTTGACACACCGCCTTAAGCAAACCATAGCCGCTTCATTTGACAAGGCAACCAGATCAGCCCCAACGAAACCATATGTGAAATTAGCAAGGTGCTCAATCTGTTTTTCTTCAAGAGCATTTTGCATTCTACCAACAAGAGCCTTCAATATGTTTAGACGATGATCAGTAGATGGTACACCTGCATGCACAAATACAATTATACAAGTACACAAAAGATATGGCACTGACTTTCTATTGTAAGCTTTAGCAATATTGTCCAAGCTAAATATACAACTTTGCAGCGGTAGTATTTAGAAATAATTAGAATTACTAAGGAGGCACTTTGATTATAAACTGTGATACTCCTACAAAGTGCTCCACGAGGATATGGATCCCTGCCAAAATTTACCTATTTCAATTTCTCTATCCAATCTTCCAGGCCGTCTAAGTGCAGGCTCAATACACTCAAGCCTATTTGTAGCAGCAATTACAAGCAGGCCATCATTTCTGCTTATTCCATCCATCAAATTCAATAATGTCGCGACCATCCTCTGGCCAAGCTCTTCACCGCCTTCTTTCCTGGCTGGTGCAATAGCGTCCAACTCATCAATGAAAACCTAGGCATAGAATTTTCAGTCAGCAATATCCAAAAAATATCTTGTTGAAATCCTTTTGCCTTTTGATACCCACAGATAGAGAACTTTCAAGAAAATAGAAGTTTTCAGGTAAGAGAGCTAACCACAGAAGGGGCTGCTTCACTGGCTGACTTGAAGGCATCATGCAGAGCCTGTTCACTCTCACCATAATATTGGCTGATTATTTCAGGCCCATTCACTTTAAATAGCTTAACCCCAGCGTCACGAGCACATAATTGAGCCAAAGATGTCTTTCCTGTGCCAGGTGGGCCATGAAGCAGCACTCCTTTCGTAGTTCGTAAACCCAGACTAAAATAGTTAAATGCTAATCAAGATACAACGTCAACTAATGGAAAGTTAAACAAAATAAGGAGGTATGTAAATGGACAAATGTCAATTCTCAGCAAAGAGTCAAAGACTGCCTTGTGAGTTACCAGCAGTACAATGAGAAGAGGATGTCATCATGAGTAGTTGACACCACATCTCGTCCACTAACAAAAATTCACATTGGTGGATGTTGCTGTCATATGTAAATGGAAAACACTTTCCAGATAAGAGTATCTGACAAACCTTGACAAACCATTCTTCACCGACGAAGAAATTATACTTTTGAGAAGCTTGTATTCCTTCCATAAATTCTCTTTTTCTTCAGAAGAAAATTCGTTCCACGACTTAGATACTTCATCTCCCATTTTACCATCAACATTCATGGATCTCAATTCATCAGGGGTCGACCTCCTTTCAGCTGGAGTCTCTGTGGCTAAATCAGATGGTAAACAGATATTTATCTTTGTTATGTGATCTATCATGAACATTTCATTGGAATTATATAAAGTTTGAGCAGAGTCCTGCTCAGTGCTATCAGTGGACAATTTTTTAGCGCCCACCACTTCAAAGAAACACAGCCTTGAAAGCACAGGAACAGTCACAATATTCCCAAAAAGTAAAGTGCGAGAATGTAACCAGGAAGCAGCAGTATGCTGCAGAAGTTTCTTCGCATTCTCATCTCCTAATACTTCTTGCATATCAACTGGGTCCAAATAAGATCTTTTTGGAAGACTCGAATAAGAGACAGAATCTTCAGATGACAACGAACTTAACCTACTAGGACTTGGAGAGCAAGGTCTTGAGTGTTTAAATGCCGGTGTTGAAGGGGAAAAAACTTGACCATTTGCATACCCATTCGGATTTTTTTCAGCTGAAGAACTTTTGAGTAAGGAACCATCAATATTCATTTGCGAAAAACTTTTGAAAGGTAATATATTTACACATAATTCCTCACAGTAATGTACGAAAGGTTGGCCAACAGCAGAGCTGCAAAGCATTTTCTTATCATATGCAAGGCTAGCTAGCGATCCACCATGAATTGGTTGCACAAATGCAACTCTTCCAGCTGCCGCGCACCCCAACGAATACGACAAGCTTGAAGAAATCCGTGTTCCATTCTTTTGAAGCTGCAAGAGACAACCAGAGGCAATTTAGTCAACTATAACTTGCACCTCCTGTGATCCTAAGCGTAATTAACATTTCTACATAGGAAAAATTCACAAAATTTTATAAGTTCATACTTTCTGCTTTAAATTATTTTTCCCGTTCGGGCAGGGGGTTGGGTGTGAATTCATGAGTTAGACCTTACTAGAAGGAAAAGCAGTGGCAAGAACAAAATAATTTCCAGCTCTATCATCATTCTTCCCTTCCCAATCAACTCCAAATTGTTGACTACATTCCACCCCCAACGAGCTCAGAGGGAATTCTGAAGTCGAATTTTGATCAACAGCAGCAAGTGACACCTGCCAATCACACCCAAAGGCCCTTAAGAAATGAAAGCAAAACTAATAAACAGTGAACATCAGTTACGAGGCAAAATGCAATGTCGGAGCATAAACAAGAGTAACCCAGTAAAGTTCAATCAAACTACAACTACCTAGTAACTGTAAACGTCCAATTACAAGGCAAAAATGCAACCTTGGGACATAACAAAACCAACCCAATAAATTTCAATTAATCTACAATTGCCCACAATACCCTTTCGAATGAACTTTTCACAAATTCTATGAATCAAACTCCCACACCAAACTCACACGAATAAAAATCAAGATTAATAGAAAAACAGATTGAAGACATACCGAAACAATTGAACCAGGGGAGATGGAAGAAGCAAGAAAGGAAGCTTCAGAGAGCCAAATCCTGCAACCCTTTTGCTGGGAGGACGATTCGATGTCGGAAATTTGGCAGATGATAGCAGCTTTGCTGATGAAAGAAGGGAACTTTCGGGAAGCTTTTTCAATGGAAGAAAATACCTCATTTTCTGAAGTAAGAGTAGAAGTGGGTATAGAAGAAGAGAGAGGAGTTCGAGGGACTGATGATGGCGATTGAGAGCTGTCTAGATGTGATGAAGGATGTTGCTTTGATAATGGAGTTTTCGACTGCTTCTTCGATTTTGAGGGCATCTTCTTCTGCTTCTTGTTTTTGCTCCTCTTTGCTCTGAGTGGATTAAGGAATGGCGGGGAAGGAGGTTAAGGTTTTGGGGTTCCTTAAACCCTCCTTAAACGTGTTTTTATTTTTTCGTTTTTGAGGGTTTTTTTTTTATTGGTATGGAAGAGGGGCTACGCCTAGAGTAAACTTTCATTAATTGTAACCACTTCGGGGCCAAAAGACCCCTACTCTATCCGCAGACAAAGCCTCTGTTACCTCGGGGGGTCGAAAATCAAACTCATAGTAATTAGAAAGCATAGAAATTCCTAAATTTGCTAGCATATCCGCTACCTGATTCTCTTCTTAAAAACAGTGCGAGATTTTAACTACCCAGTTCGGTAGCTCCATATTTTCTTACACTCACTCAATATCGGCAAGTGTTCAAGACACTAGTTGTAGCCCCCTTGGAGCATACCAGCAACAACCGAGGAATCAAGTTTTGGCCATACCTTGGTGAATCCCAGCTTCCTCATTAGTCTCAATTCTCTTAATGTTGCTTTAATTTCCGCTTTAACTGATGAACAAACACCCATTTTTTCCATAAAGTCACCTAGCCACTCTCCTCTTTCCCCATGGACCACCCTCCCCCTCTCGCCTGTCCCGGGTTACCCTTGGACGCACCATTGGTGTTGACAAGAACCCTTCTCGGAGGTGGAGCATACCACACAATCATGGAGGGTATATATTTGTTTAATAGTATTTTTTATATATATATATATATATATATATATATATATATGTTCGTTTAGAAAGGGTAGAACTGTTCAATTACATATTTTTTAGCATATATTAGTAAATATTTTTTGTAATGAGAGAGATTGTTAATTACACCTAGAAGTAAATTAGAATATGTTTTTAGGCTTATTGTCTTATAGAAGTGCATGAAATTTTAAAATATGAAGATATAAAAAAATATTGAACACATCTTTAATTGCATAATATAACAACTCATAAAATAACTATTGTGCTTATCATTTTCTATATCAATATCGTACGGAATTATTCTACAAAATTGCTTTTTTAGACAAATGAAATTATCTAAGATTATTTTGATTAAGAGACTAGTTAATTGAGAAAGGAAATTCAATAGTGGAGGATTAGTATGATAATTTCACATCTAAGAGATGTAACAAAAATAGGATACATTCATATTTGGAAATGTTGAAATTCTGTTGTAGGTTTGAATTTAGATTTTAAACTCTTGGGAGTCAAGTTTGAATGTTTGATAATTTGTAAAATTGAATGACTATATAAATGGCAACAATTAATAAATTAAGATCTAACCCACTAATCAATGGCCACCACTAAGTATCAGTACATGAAGCTTGACTCCTGTTAACAACCTTTTTATAGAGAGGCTTGGAACTCCCTTCAAATATGCAAATTTGTAAAAACAACATGCCCTCGATCAGGCCTCAACATGTCAAAAAGGCTGATATTCAGCAAACACTACTAGGCAGAGATGTAAGACTGCCTACGTCTATATCTTCTCAGACCCCACAAAAGCGGGACTCGCACTGAGAGTTATTGATCCAGCCAAGATTGCAAAGCCAGGTTTGAGATATGAACGAGATAACATTGACGGCAAACCAGGTGCAAATAGGCCAATTGATCCCCATACATTCAGTAAGAAATGTGTTACAACCAGAAATTAGGCAAAATAAAAACTCACGCCTAAAGGATTGCACCTAATCATGAAACCAATTACGACATTCCTATTTATTCTATGTCATCTATAGCTACACAAATATACATACATACACGACAAATACTCACAATAAAAAACCACAAGGACAGACCAAGAACACCAAATAATCATCAAGATTCTGTTAGGTTTGATATCACATGTCAGGCTCGGTCGTCAGGTCCAGCAAGAATGATCTGGGGGGAAAAAAGTTGCATATTAGTTATGGTTAGAGACAAATTATTCATATAGGCTTCCATGGACTCATAATGAAATGTGCATTAAAACCAAGAACAATAGTACTAGGAAAACGAGTGCTAGCCACATTCCACTTGGAGAAGTTATCCACAACCAAAAAGAAAACAAATATCCAGTGTGGTCCTGCAGAAAAAAGAGGATTTGGAGAGATTCGGATGTACACATAAAAGGGGGCAATCTTACCCTTTGCAAGCAGAGAAGCTATTTCGGAATAGTACACTGCCCCATATAGTCTAACCTTTTTGCATATAGTCAAATAAGAACTGACACTTGCATTCAGCTGTTACAAGCTAATTTTGTTGAAAAAACTGATTTGATTTTGTCCATTTCATTTGGAAACTAATTTTTTCTGATAAATTTTATGCAATTCCAAGATGTTTCGGGGAAGGGGGATTAATGGCTGAAATCCTCAAATTTCTGCACATTGGAGAGGAACAAACTCAATTGGATTGTGCAGAGGAATTTACTCACATTGCATTCAAGAGCATATTTTCTGGCAACTATAATCGCAGCATTTCTATCTTTTTCTGACTCGAATGCCAACACATAAGAAAGCCCCTTCCTTGCTTGCCAAAACAATGACTTGGAAGCAGCACTAACCGCTCCTCTTACTCCGCATAACTGTACAATGGAATAGAACAGCAGGACTACAGTCAGTGTTTGTGGCAAAGGGAACCCAATACGCCATCTATCCTCATCTTATCACAGGATTTTAATTTTTAAGCATGGACTCCAAGCATGTAGAACCTAAATTCATCAGGATTCTTTTCAATTTCTAAAAATTTCAAATGTAAGCAAAATGATATGGGAATCCAGACAGAGACATTGAGACCTTGAATCTCATAAGTTATAGCGCTACTTGTTGCAGATGCAAAACCATCAATACTTAATTATTTGGGTTTGGATGTAAGAGAGAGTACCTGCATTGTTGTAGAATAAGACTCTCTAGTCTTGTACATCCAACCTCTCCGCAACTTAATTTTTGTTTTGCCCACATGAAAGACGTGAACAGAACGTGATGGATAGTCACGTGCATTCATCTGTGAAATCACGACCTGCATGATTCCAGATGCAGGAAGTTAGCTAGAACCACCAGGTTATCAGGGGGCACCAGCTTAAAAGCAATTAAGTTGCAAGCTATGGATATAATAAGTTCTGCTTGAGAACTTAATGTATAATGACAAGCAAGAAGCACTTGCAAAGATGAATGTCAACAAATTCCTCATCTGTGACAAGCAATTATTGACGAGGCAATCTAAGAAGGGAATACAGCAGTAAAGAGTCCTCCGCATCATTTGTTGTTGGGTAGAAAGGTAGTAAAACCTCTTTGAATCTAGTGTAGCCTGTGTAGGTAAAACCTCTTTGAATCTGGTGTATACCTTGAACCTCCTCCCCACCCACCACCCCTAAAACAAGGACCCAAAAAAATCAAAAGAATAAAAACAAAATAGGCAGGGTTTACGAGCCATTCAAGAATTTGCGACTCAATTTAAGGGGCCCAGATAATAGTAGTTGCAACGCAAGCACACAGATAAAAAGACAGAAAGTACTAACTAGTCTCTAACAGAGTAGAAACCCTGAAAAATTTACATACATTGAATTCAATATTCGACTTCCGCATAAGTGACTGCACATAGCTTGTCAATCCAGGTACTGTTCCAAAAGCCATATAAGTCTTCATGTGATCTGATGAAGGCTGTTGAATATACGAGAGAGAAAGAGAGAGAGAGAGAGAATTAACCAGGGTCGATTGCAGCGATAGTTGTTACTGAGATAGTTTGAGTATCAAATTTGACATCAGCCTGCAAAAGCTTTCCCACGTCCAAGGGTTCTGGTGCATAAATTGGTCTGTTGGCACCTAAAAAGGAGCAAATAAACTAAGGAGGAAAAAAATGATCCATAAGATCAATAGCTTCTTATTACAAGTTTACAACTGAAATTGTAAAATCCGTGCAGTAGAAGTCAACTAACGTTATCTTAAAATGAAAGTGCTTACTTTCATCTCAAGATAAGGAAAAGTGAAAACAGCCATCTGGAATAAATTCTGCTGGAAAGATGTTACAATACTGACTTACATAGGTACATCACACAGTGGAGAAAGAAAACAAGAGTGAAAAATGGTTCTGTTGATTACCTGATATGATTTGTCTCTGGTCATTCTCACATGACGCGCGAAGCCACTGAATTGAGCACTTTGAAAGGTCAGGAGCACTATTTGAACGTGGTCGGATTCTCAGGCATGAACCTAAGGTTTGAGCACCGTCCAGCTGGTACACACACAATCTACTTTCTTCGGCTCTTTTACTCATTGCTACCTGTGAAATGCCAAGATAGGTGAGCTGAGCATAATATATACTTCAAGGAAGCAATCATTTAGAGAACAGATGTGTATAACTTAGCTATTTTTTTAAGTGTACAGACCACAAATCACAGATCAGTAAGATTCCTATTCACATTTTTGAAGAAGTGATATAACAACTCCAAATGTGGGCAATCTTACCCCTACAAACACTTGTGGAAGCAGAGAAACTGATTTCAAGAGACCCACAAAAAATTTTTGATAAAACACTTTAATGAGGCAAAATCTTTGAAACATATTCAAAACCAGAAGCAATAATTAATAAAGGCAAGCATCCCTAAATAATGAGTAACAAAGCATCTTTATTGAAGTGATAGTGAGAAATAAACCTCTTTTTGAAGCTTTGCTGAAAATATGGACTTTTCCCGAAGTTGAAGCCTGAGAGCTCGAAGTTCATGTTCCATGTCCATCACCTACAAAAACAAATGTGTCATAACTTAATGTATAACCTAAGAAAGGGGAAGGAAGAAAGAGAGAGAAACAGAGAGAGCAACAACACAGGATCACATAGCCTACTGGGGATGAGCCCTCATTAATGATAATAGGTGAATATGTTGTCACATGAAGCATGTCTAATGTAGCACTCACGTGCTAGCACAGATATCAAATATAACAGCCTGAACTGCCCTATGGACTGATTCAATGAAATGTTGAAGAATATAACACATAATTTAGCTCATATATCAAGAAAGTTGCCAGTAAAAGCCAGGAAACATCCTCACCTTCATATAATAAGATGTCTACTTCAATCGCCAGAACCAGAAACATTTAAAGAATACAGAGAATTACACATAAATGTCTTCTTTTCTGTGTTCATACACTTGTGATAGACATGGATGATATTCTTGCAGCCCAAATTTCAAAGATCTATGGGAAGAAAAATCTGAAGGCCTATTGAACCCCCCGCCCCAAAAAAAAATCCAAAAAAAATCACGCACACATAGAAAAGGGATCCAAATAAGAAAATTCTGTGGACCTTGCTCGGCTGATGCAGCATTCTGATTCGTCTAGCTTCCTGAACCTCCTCAACCAATTTGTCAATGTCCTGATATTATCAAGGACCAAATATAGAATACATAATTTTGATATAACATAAATAAGCCAATTGTGTCAAAAAAAAAAAAGACAATTGCTCGGAACACAAATACAGATTGCATATTTCACCATATTCTTCATACTCCAAAGACCAAAGGAAATTAAGATCAGAAAAACAGAAGAAAAAAAAAGGGAAACAAAAAAAACAGTCAGCTTATGCATGATATTCTGCTTTATGACAACCAAGTACATGAGTCTTCCATCTAGGGGTCGACCTGTACATGAGTTACAAGTTTGTAATGGCAACCAAAGTGTGCGGGTTTTCCCGCTAAGAGAAGAAGGCGGCGTGTTCTAGGGTTCAGATATATGCATGAAGCCTTGCATCATTATGCAATGAAGAAAGGCTGTTTCCAATGGACATCCAGTTACATGAAGTTCAATAAAAGTTATTCCACTTTATGCTGTCATGTAAATTTTCGGTCCTATTGAAGTCCTCATCCCAAATTTCAGGGGCTCTGTCAATTACCCCCCCCCCCCCCCCAAAAAAAAAAACCCAAAAAGACAGCAAGGAAAGGTATCCTGTGAAAACTCAGTTAATACGATTGTTCTCCCAATTCAAATTTGACAACATTCCAGAAATGTGAGCATTGATGCAGGAGCATAAATGTTCAAGCCTCTGACAGTCATCTGAGTTATATAAACACTTCTTACAAACCTGCTTTCCAGATGCTTGAGCTGCTAGACTTTCTTCTTCTTCAAGAGCCTCTCCAAATCTCTGTACTACTTCCCTAGCACTCTCAATTTCAGCACAAGCAAAGGATTTTTCCTGGTTTACCAATCGTTTTGCATCTTCAGAGGCCTAAAAAGCGAAGTGAATAGCAAGGTCAGTGCCTATCCACTTCAAACAGAAGGCATCCCTGGTTCTCCAAATCTTCACAAAGACAATTTGGGAAATAGAGCATGCATGAATCGTAGAAGGTAAACAATCTAAGTGCTAATAAATGCAAAGATTTACCTGAAATCTTGAAGATTGAAGGAAGAACGCAAATAAATAAATGAAAGTAAGCAAAAAATAATTTGGTAAGGAAAAACAGAACTCTTAAACAGTTTATCACCTGCTTGAGAAAGTTTGCAAGCTTCTTCACTTTGAATTTCTCCTGAATTAATTCTCCTTCCTTCTGAGTCAACTTAATAGCCAAAGCCTCTACCTGCAGTAGGTGAGCATATGATAGAAAAATGCATTGGATAATGCTGAATGACGAATGTATTCAGTCGTTGACCAACAAAAACGTTCCATGTCCTATTTACTTTGCAACCAGAGAGTCATAAGCAGGGTCTTATACGTACACAAAGTGAAGATGTCTTCGGAGATCTATAACCATTTACCATTAATAAGATAGTATTCCAAAATCCAAATTATCAATAGTTGGGGAAGGGGGGGGGGGTTCTAAATTTCTATGCCTTTAAGTTGCACCCTCATGCAAACCCCATTGGGCATGCATTTGTCTTTGTCAAAGCTGAACTAGCTGGTTCTCCAAAAATGAGCTTTTGCCCTTGCTCTTCAGTTCTAAAAGCTAAATTACTATGTACACGGCAACTAATAGTAGATCGAGTTCAGCAGATACTCTACTTGATCAGTAAGACAAATGGAAAAAAGAAAGTTCCAAATTTGCCCAATCAAACAAATCACAGGCTCACACTCGCTAACTCCACGCTATATCCATTTCACTATAGCTTTCAGAGATTGTACCAGCAGAATGATGTCGAATTAACAGCTCATATGACATAACAATCCAACAGAGGCTCAAATGTAGATACAGAATTGCTCAAATCCAGAGAACATACAGAAGACTAACCATAGAGATAGCTTGCTCCACATCTTCCTTGTTGGTTCCATCCATACAACCTTTCAAAGACTCCAGGGCATCTCTGAGCTTTTTCAAAAGAACATGCCCTTCAAGAGAAGTCGTTTCCCTGAGTTTGGCCTAAAATCACGAAAAGAAATGGAATCAAATTATTGAATGCATATTTTACCCAGTTAAGTTGCATCTCATAGGCAAATGAAAATTAGATATTAATGAACCTCATTTGATAGCTTTGTAGCGGCAGCCAAATTCTTATCAAATTGACCGGCAAGATCTCTGACAGAAAGACGTTTGTGTTGCTGAGCTAATTGGGCAGTCTCCTGAGCTACAGCCTCCTTGAGGGGTGGGGAATTACAATTAGTCGTGGGATCCTCCACTATCTCGTTATGGGGTCCTATCTTATACTTTGGAAATCCATTAGAAGGAAAACTAACATCAGCAGAGACTGACAGGACCATATCAATGTGCACCTCATATTCAGGCCCAGGACTCACCCTTGACATTGCAAATCAGTATACTGCACATTAAACCAGAAATCAATTTCATGGCAGGACTTCAATATTAATGTACTAAGTAGCATGCTACTTTATTCCACATCTCAACATGACTAATGCCATGACAAATGAAATTTATTGGTACCTGTTTCAACATGAAGCAATGTCTATATAAAACAACACCAATGTAATATTTCAAGTGACCAGAAATCTAAGCTATAATAGAAATCACACCATAAGTAAAAGAAAACAAACCTTTCCAAAGGTAGGAAGGGGGGAGGGGGAAACAAAACATAAAACAGAAAACTAAGAAAAAGCAGGTGTGTGGGGTATGGAAGATGTGTTGTAAATAACTCCAAAGGCTTCCCTATCAGCTCATCACCAATTGTAGTACATCTTATCAAGTCGGCTATACATCAAGCTCACAACAGTTTATATCAAACTGTAGCATGCCCCTTGCACAAATGCCCCTCTAGCTGGCTCCCTTCATGGCTTGTACTCTTAAGTCTTTAACACCACGTTGAAGAAATTTACAAACCATTACTGATCAATAGAACATGATTTAACTTAGAAGTCATAAGCACAGAGTACAAATTCTTAAATGCTCTTTCCATTTGCAACTTATAATCTGTTAATCTTACGGCAAAGAGAGGCATGCACCAATACTGGGATTCTTAAACAAGCTTAAGCATTTCCACAAATTAGAAGTTGACAAAACAATAACAATCACCCCAGAAAGGAATGAAGACTAGCTACATACATATACATAAAAACAACAAGCCATAAGAAGAAGCAGGAGATAACTATACCTAACATACAAGAATCACCCGATACAAGGAGTGCCCACTTCTAATCAAAGAGTGAAACTCCAAATCCACATAAACCCCTCAACTCTAAACAAAAAATGGACAAAACAGTGAGATCCCAGATGCATAAAGTTGGAAAAAAGAAGCTAAAAAGAGCACTTACAGTTGATTGTACAATGCGGGAAGAAACAACCATGAAAAGTTTGGCGTTAATAAATTGAAGACTCCCCATACCAAGCTTTTTAGTGGGCGAAGAAGGGGGGCATTGGATCTCTTTGCCTTTCACAAGGCAACGACCCACGCAACCCAGGCGCCCCCAAACAGCTTACAGTCAATTAGGAGCGCTTTTTTGGGGTCAAATTTTAGGTAATATCTATGAAAAATACTAGTAGTTGCCAACCATTTTTCTAACTTGTATTACCTAAAAAACAATTAGGAATTTTTTTTTTTGATTACTCTAACCTATAGTTATGAAAGATATTTTTCTTATAATTTTTAAAAAAAATACATTTCTGTATATGCTTCAAAATCTCTCTAAGTACTTCTAAATTGGTAAGTTGTTGTCAATGATTTTGTAAAGTTTTGCGAAATCATGTCACACAAATAATATATTGGCAGGGTTTCACGTTCAAGTCTTGTAAATATAAGAAATTTGTGATGGTATAACTTCTATCCCTTTATCGACTAACAGTTACTCGACTATAGTCAAACAGATACCCGAATACCAAAAATGGAAAGTATATCTTATGAAAATGTTTTATAAAGTTATCTCATGTAAAATTTGGATTTCAAAAATACTGTCATAAATAAATTAGGTAACTAATTATGACATGTTCATTTCATTGATACTTGATAGCATACTTCTTACCAAGTATAGTAAGTATAACTTGAGCTTTTTTCATGATATTCTCTTATAGTATACGATTGTCGACAATTAAAATTAAAAGCATGCTTAATGTTGGCTAAGAACTATGAGTAGTTATTTTTAACCTTATTGCATATAAGTCTACTGTATTTTAGTGGTTTATTGTGTTAAACTCGATGATTTTGAAATATTTAAAAAAGGGGAGAGACTATCATGAAACCATAATACCAAATCACCAGACAAATTAGATTGGTTGCAAAATAAGGTTCAAATCACGAGTTAATTGGGTCCCATTTCATAACTTGATCTGATTTTAAATGATCAACATCATGACTAGTACAAAAGGAGGGGGAAAAAGAGCGGCTAACTAATAGTTTAATGAGAACACTAATCAGAGGATGACAAGTATGAGCAAATTGAAAATTCAAGACTAAATATCCAATGAAAATGGTATTAATTATTTTTTCCTAATTGTGATTATTGACCCATTAATTAGGTACAAATTAATGCTTTTGGTTTTAAAGTTCATATGGTTTAATAAGTGAGACTATCAGCCCACCAGGTGGTAAGAGAGGGAGAGGTAGGCCGAAGAAGAACCTAGAAGAGGTGGTTAGAGAGGACCTGAGAGTTGTCGGTCTCACGGAGGACATGGCTCAGGATAGGAGGGTGTGGCGGGACAGGATTAAGGTCCCTGATTGTAGGGGACCGGCTCCGTAGGGGGCAGTAGCCTAGGCGGTGTGGGGTGGGGTGGGTTTTGGTTTGCTTATTTGCAGGTCAAGCCTTTCCGGATGGTCACGACGCCAAGCGCCCACGATTTGTCAAGGTATGTCTCCACCCCCTTTCTCTTACTTCTCTTACTTCTCTTACCTCGGTAAATGGTTTTGCAATCGTTTCCCATTCAAACCTTTTTCTCAAAACTGTTTTTGTGGGTCTTATGGAATCAACCTCTTTATGGGTAGAAATACCGGTAGAGGTAAGGTTGCCTACAGCTGAATTTCCCCAGACCCCGCGAAAGCGGGACCCACTTTGGGAGTTTGTTGTTGTATGGTTTAATAAGTGAGCGTGGGTGGAGCGGCCCAGTGGGCCATCTTGCTGCACTTGTGTAGGGGTGTTAGTCAAAAACAATTCCATATGAAATTGTGACTTTTCTTGAGGACCCACCAAGAGTTGGGCAAGATGCAGTTTTGTTTGTCCATTTTGGCATCCTGCCCCTATTGCTGACTAATGTTTGGTTGAATGTCCCAATTCCCAACACTTTTAAGAGCTCATCGGTTGGTTCAAATTATTTGACATTTATTTTCGTTAAGTAAAATTTCATATTTGAGTTTATGGATAAAGAAAAATTGTGATTAAAAAAGAAAAACTCTATCTCAGGATAATCCAATGGCCCCTGTACAGACAAGAGAGGATGATGGATTTAACCCACAATACCCAGGATTATAAGTTTGACTGGTAGTCTTGCTCATCTTTATACTAGTAGAATTACAAGTCATGACATTCGATCTCATGACCTTCAGCTTGGAATGCCACCTTAATACCACTTGAGTTAAGAGCACTTAGTATAAACGCCCCGAGGATGAGGATGAGCGGGGGATGAGAAAGATGAATGTGACTGTGAAAATCAGACTGACGATGCAAGGTCACATGGGTAGGCCACTACATTACACTGTTTTTGTTCTTCATCTACATGCAATACAACAAATTCAGAAAAGATAGATGCATGAATATTGAATAATAATGCAAATGCCTGAGTTGGCTGGCAAGTGTTTCGGATAGAAATTTATTTAATAAGGCTAAGAAATGAAGGAATCAATATAAATATAATTGATGTTGATACCACAGCGAACGTTTTATTAGCTTTCAGTTTTGAGTGTTGGACCCGCTATCCTATGTGTGCTTGTCATTATCAAATGAGCTGCCTGGAGTAGTCTCCCAAGCTCCCATGCATGAAAAATGCCTAATATAGATATGTCAACTTCCAAACGAACCACTTGACATCATTTATGTGTTTATAATCTTCATTCATATGACCTAGCCAATGATGTTCGGGTGGCAAAATATCAATAATAATTTTTAATATGGGGTTTGTTTTTGCTGAATCTAGGGAGACTCAGTCACTCTGGTAAGCAAAGAGATCGGTTTCAAGACACCTACGAAACATTTTCTGAAAATATTTTATAAAGCTAAAATCTTCTGAAACACCCTCGAAAACATAAACATTAAGTATTAAATTTCAAGCAACGTTCGATATTAAATTAAGTAACTAAATAACATGTGCAAAACAATGTATGGTAAAATAAAACTAATTAAACACACTAAGAAAGTTGGAATGACTACATTATTACCAATAAACAATACAACAACATAAAAGCTCGCCAAGTAACTAAAAGTTGAAGTATTAACCACTAAATATTTAGATTGAACCACTTTAGTTCCAAGCCTCCTCGAAAAATTCCCATCCCCAGCTATGTCCGCCGTAAGCTGTTGAATACAATCAATACTTTTTTTATTTATTTATAATTGTGTTTATTTTGAATAAATGTATGTCCATTAGTAATTAGTGAGTTGGAATTGATGGAAAAAATGCTATTATTTATTTAATAAGATCATGGACAATAAACAGATTCAAAGGTGAATCAGTGTATATTGTTTTTGAAGATTGGATTACTAAAATCAAAACCTATAAAGATTTGCGGAAAAAAACCCCCATCAAGATTGGATTATTCACATTAAAAAACTCTTAAAAAGTATCGCATTAAAAAAACCCTTAAAGACTGTTTTTTTTTTAATCGGATGATCAGGAATTTGGGTCAAGCACCTAAGACTCCCTCGGTATTGGTGGAAACACTACGTGATAGCTTGCGCCCCCTTTCGTGTTCCTTTTACCAAGTAGTTAAATTATATCAGAAGATGTCGTCCCTCGATCATAACACCACCAAGGTATCATGGGGCCAACATAACTCAAATCTTGATGTTGTTATTCAAATAGCTGCCGCATTGGTTAAGCAGAAAAGGTAGGCATATACAGCCATTATGGCACAACGAGAAGAGGTGACTATGATGACTTATTAAGAGAAGCTGTTAAGCAACCTGCCACAACTGTGACCACAGAAAAGGCTTTGTGACTGGTGCTTCAAGAAGGTTGGCTGAGTATTAAAGTCTGGATGGATAGCACAACGTTAATATGCTCCTTCCTTCAGGAAAACGCTAGCTAAGTGGATATCTTGGTGATCCTTGATAGATGTATTGGTTTTAAATACAGTTTCCCATGCCATATTTTTAGGCAGGTAGATAAGAGTCAAATCCAAGTGGCATAAAACATTGCTAGACAGGTAAGATCTAGTTGTATGTACTATGTTATAATTCTACATTACTCAACTGACAAAAAAGGAAAAAAAAAAATTTGGGTCCATCTACAATTTCTTGGGTTGAATTACTATCCATTGTTGGAGGGCGCTCTACACATTCTATGAGCTGAAGCCCAGAAAACAGGCCCAATATTGGCCCAATAGTCCAAACATGCCTTTCTGGTGGGAAATCAACTAATTAATCAAACTGCAGAAGCGGTTGTAGCGGGATTTGAAGATGAACAAGCCTGACAACACACACACACACACACACACACACTCTCTCCTGCTATTTTTAGCCCACTCTTCTTTCTTCATTCTTCAAACTTCACCTTCCATGGAACCCATAATTCCAGTGTCTAACACCTGACTTAGATTAAGAGAGAGAGAGAGAGAGAGAGAGAGGAGAGAGAATGCTGCGATTGAGGGCGTTTAAGCCGTCGAATGCGAAGATAGTGAAGATTCAAGTTCATCCTACTCATCCATGGCTTGTCACTGCCGATAATTCCGATAATGTCTCCGTTTGGAATTGGGAGTATCGTCAGGTCGGTCGATCTCTTTCTCTCTCGTCTCCTCTCTTCTATCGTAATCGTACGTAATTGATTTCAATTTGCGAGTTTGAGCTGTTGATTGTGTGATTGTGTTGTTGATTTGTGATTCTAGGTTATCTACGAGCTCAAGGCTGGCGGAGTTGATCAAAGGCGGCTTGTTGGTGCCAAATTGGAGAAACTCGCCGAGGGTGATTTAGGTAATGGTTTTGAGAAGGATTTTGGAAACTTGAATCCTTGTTTCAATCAGTTTTATTGTATATATGAAAATGTGGTGCTTTGTTATGTGGTTGGAACTAGGCTTTTGAGGTACATTTGTGTAAGATCTCATTGGTTAGAGCTAGAGCATTCACAATGGCTTTCAATTCGTATTTAATATTTCTCACATTCTATGATCATAGACTTCCAACTCGGAACTCGATGGTCACTTCACTTCCAATCATTATCGACATGCACCATGATGCGTTTCCAGACGAAGATAGTGGAGTTGATAAAACATATATTACAACCACGGAATCGGATGATTTGTCTCTCAAGCCCGATACACATGTGCATATATTTATGTAGAGCCAAATTGGAATACAAAAATAAGCACGGGTCTAGATATTATACGAGTAGGATAGGGGTAGATATGGATGTAGCCAATGGGCAACCTTGCAAGCAGAGAGTCTATTTATGAGACATTTGGACCTAAATTGAACTGTCAAATTAAATTGTAGGGCTATGATTATATATAGCTCAATTGATGAAATTCATATAAGAGCTGTTAGACCTTATGCTACCACTTCTGACCAGTAATGCATGGTCCCCATTACTTGAAACACCTTCCTTTGCTTCGATGCTTTGTTTTAAGTTTTCAGTTTATAGTGCTTGTTGACGTTGTTCTAGGTAAAGGGGACATTGATGAGGACACTACCAAGTACCAACCATATAAGGGATGGCAAATTTGGAGGAATGCATATGGAGAATTGTATCATAACAAGATCCCTTTAGGTGTGAGGGCGAGAGTTTATCATATGGTATTCAAACTAACCCTGTTGTATGAATCAGACTGTTGGTTGATTAGGAAGATTCAACTGCAGAAACTGATGGCTATTGAGATGAGGATGATCTGGTGGATGCGTAGTTGTACAAGAGTGGATAAGATCGTGAGTTATTGATCAGAGAGAAAGACTACGAATGATGCCAATGGAGGATAAGATAAGAGAATCTAGACTCGGATAGTTTAGTTGCCTCAAGAGGAGTACAGATGCTTCCAGGTGAAGGTCTGAGAAAACTAAACTTCTAGAATATAAAAGAGATAGAAGAAGAACAAAGAAAATTTGGAATGAGGTGACTAAGCAGGATATGAGATATCTGCGGCTTATAGTGGATATAGCTCAAGATAAGATTTTATGGAGGGCTAGGATTAGAGGCTTAGTGCCATAGATATTGCGTAGTTGAACTTTTACCATTTTGGGCTTTTGCTCAATTTGTGGATGTTGATGTTGTTTGGTTTGTCAGCTAGGTGGTACCCTAATTTTGTTTATTTGCGACTTACTATAATCTTCTAATCATTCCACTCACCACTCCTATGGTGTCATTTCCCAGGAAAAAGGAATTTGTCCTTTTTGTGTGGCTTTATTAGATTTGGTCAAAAATTGTTTTCAACAAAACATTTTTTTTTGTGGGTTGCTTGGAGTGGGTCTCGCTGCGTACGTGAATAATGCTTGCATGAGCAAGATTACCTACATTTGGATTTCTCTAGAACCTGCGAAAGTGGGACCCATATTGGTGGGGGTGGTCGTGGTGGTGTTGTCGTGTCTGTTCTTCGCTATTGATGGAAATTAAAGATTTGGTTCTTAATCAAGCGCTCATATATTTGGAACTTCTTTTTGGATATTGTACTACTTGATAAGCATTATACCAACAGTTTTGGTAGCTCTTGTGATGGCAGTACAATTAATAGCAACTCCTTCAAGAAAAAATACCACTCTGTCTGTGATCCCTTGCTTTTCATCAAATGATTCCGTTCCTTCTGTGATGAAACCTTTTCATTAGCTGTATAGTAATGTATTCCTTTCGGCTACTCGCTTCTCCATCTAAGCCTACAAATGCTTGGTGACCTATTGGCATGGCTAAAATAAAAATAAAGTAGATGCAAAGTTGCATTATATTTTGTCTTCTGTTTCTGGGGGAGCTCGAAAGTGCATTATTCAGCAACAGAATGACCCATTTATTCAAAGAAAAGACATAATAGCTTACATAAAGTGGAATAAAAAGCACACTACGTGTTCAACAATGTCTCTCTCTATGTTAGCATATAGCATCAGAATTCTATATTGGTTTCAGTGAAATGGCCAATGAGTACCCTTGCATGTTTGTTGATCAAGAGAGAAGATGCTAAAAGTTAAAAGGGAAGAAAGTGTGGGGAAGTTGATCCTAGGGTGATCGTTTTCCTCAATGCAGGTGGAGTTGTCGCGCAAAATCTCAAGGGAAAAAGAGTCTGGAGGATTGCATAAAGGATAGCGCTGTACCTTTTCATTAAATTAGAAACACAGGTCTATGTGCTGCATTGCCAAGTCTCTCTAGATAATTGTGGAGTTCTTCAACTACAGCCTTGGTTTCCTATATTGCTTTAGGTCCTTGACTTTTCCCCTTGCATACATCCAGTCCATGAACTTAACCCTTTGGGTGGCACTGTAAACAAGTTCTGATGCCTGTGATTCATGATCATATAACATTTGTTACACAGAATGAGGACCCTTATCAAGAAGATTATGAAGCTACTGAATGAAGAGCACGTTTTTTGAAGTTATGCATTTAGGTCTCTCCAGCTGTTGTACTCTCATTTAGTTCTGCTGACATGTTGTTGCTGCCTGTGTCAATTTTTCTGCTCATAGATTATAGAGGGAAGCCTACGGAGGCAATAAAAGGAGGGAGGTAAGAGTGCTTATCTGTCTTTATCAGTGTTTGTTGGTTTATTCTTTCTGCCATTCAGCAGTACAAAACTTGCATGGGGCTTGTTTGTGAAGTGTTAAACAGGTGAGCTTTTATGACTATGATGTACACTTCTGGAAACTTTGGAGTCATCGTGCAGCTGCTGCTGAAGCCCCGTCTGCAGTTAGCGATGCCACTTCGGCTTTTAGTTCTATAGCTCCAGCAACAAGAGGAAGGCATTATTTGGTGATATGTTGTGAGAATAAAGCTATATTTTTGGATTTGGTAACAATGCATGGCCGTGATGTACCAAAGCAAGAACTTGATAACAAATCACTTACGTGGTAATGGTGCTGAATTGCATAGATGTGTTTTATGTCTTTGTGTTGATATGGTACATATACGGATATACTCCTGTGACCCGCCTCCAAAACAAGAAAGAAGAATCCCTATAAAAGGGATAAATAGGGTCATTTGTCCTCTAAACATGATGTAGCATAACTCATGTTTGAGCTTGGATTTGCAGTATGGAGTTTCTGTCTAGATCCTCGGCAAGTGAAGGTCCACTTGTTGCTTTTGGTGGATCAGATGGCTTGATTAGAGTTCTTTCGATGGTAACATGGAAGGTCAGGTTGTCAGAAAGTTCGGTGATTCTGGTTGACTTCTGATGTTATTATCATTATAATGGTGATGATTCTTTCTTGCAGCTTACCCGAAGGTACACTGGGGGCCACAAGGGAGCTATAAATTGTCTGATGACATTCATGGTCTCTTCGGCCCAGGTACTTCTCAGATTCTTATGCTGATGTCTTTGTCGAAAGCTTGCTTTGATGTTCATCTAATCTTTTGAACTATTTGTTAGGTCGAAATTAGATGGAATATTAAGCTTGGTGAAATGGACTCATTGAAGGTCAACATCAGGGTTTAGTGTGGGCGTGTATCAACCGTATATTGTATATGTTCACTACAGTATTGGAAGAATTAATTAAACATCAAACTTAAGAAAAGAAAGAGCGTGACCAGACCTAGTTGAGCTCATAGTGTTAACATCCTTTCTGAGTCGGTATCTTTAGCTCGATAATTTATACTGTCCTTTGACACTACTGGTGCATTTTCCAACTGGGCTGATGGCTGGAGAGCTGTTAATGAGAAGTATAAAGTATTGATATACCTTGTAGGTTTCTATGCAGATGTAAGGGGCACCTAGATGCTACGTTTTGGCTGAAAAGCTGAAGTTGGCTGTTATGCATGAGCTCACTGTAGTAAATTGATAAAGCCTGCAGGTTCTGTGTGTGATCTGAGTAATATTTCCATGTTATCAGTACATCCAGACGGTTGTAACTATGTACCTTTGATTTCATCTCCATTATACACTACTGTAGGCAATGCTGGTCTCAGGTGGAAGTGATGGCTTGCTGATGATTTGGAGTGCAGACCATGGTCATGATTCACAAGATTTTGTCCCCAAGTACAGTCTGAAGGTGTTGACCTTCCGCTATTGTTGTACAAATGGAAATTTCATAACGTAGTTGTTTCTTTTCTGAGTGTCATCAGGACTGCAATATAGAATCTTGGACATCTTTTGTTGTCCTATTCATCTGTTCACTGGTGACCTATGGATTTGTTCCAACCCTATTAAATTTTTTTTTTCAAATTTCCATTATTTCTTAATGTACTTGAAGGGACATGATGGTGGAGTTGCGGCCGTTGACTTATTGAGAATCTCCGGTGGTGCACCTCAGCTTATTACAGTTGGTGCTGATAAGACAATGGCTATATGGGACACAGTCTCATTTAGGGTATGTTGTCAATATTGCGGGCTTGTCTTCCTGACTCTTTGAATGTTTTGTGTTTTTTAGATTCCTGGTCGATTATGAGACCCTGCTGTGTTCATTGGTTTTTTTTTTAAAAAAAAATTATTTATGTTTTGATTGTACTTTGTTTTATTCTTTGTATGTGATTATAGCTTAGAAGCTGAAAACTCACAAAATTCTAAGTAAATGTCCAGCTTCTGGGTAAAACTTTCACAAAACTCTAAGTAAATTTCCAGCATTCTGGATATATATAATCTGTGAGTGTGACTTCTTGATTCTTGATTATTGATATTTCAAGACCAACTCTGACGCAGAAGGGGGCTGAGGTTTGAGATATGTTACGTTTGTAAATTGTATTGGAAATTGCTGGTGAATAGATAGCAGTAAGCAGTTTTGGTCTATGAATGGCCCCAAATCTTCATTCTCACATAGTATTTTTTTTTTACCCTCAGGAAATAAGGCGGATAAAACCTGTTCCAAAGATGTCTTGCCATAGTGTGGCATCTTGGTGTCATCCTCGTGCTCCAAACCTTGACATTTTGACCTGTGTGAAAGATTCACATATATGGTATTGCTTTCACATCATGCACTAAGACCTTCATTGTGTAATATTTGAATGTACTAAAGGCGGTTCTATAAAAAAACTACAATTTTTTGGGGGGTGGTGGGGGTGGGGGAGCTACCCCGAGGCCCCTTTTTCCCTAATTATTTGAGATTTGTAGGTTGCAGCACAAGTTAAAAATGCAATGGATAAATTTTGTGACAAAATGACAATGTTGTCCTTGAATTGCATACTTTTAAGGATATTCAAATGCATAGCAAGAACATATTATCCAAGTGGTTAGCATAGAACAAAAACTTCATAATCGTATGCAATTGCATATGATCTGATCATTTCAAGTCTATAAATTTTGGGAAAGGGGGTTTCACAGTGGTTTCCCCTTTTTTCTTCCATGGTCTGAAATAAATGCAGCACTATGTTCTTACATGGGTATTGTTGGTCTTCTGACAGGGCCGTCGAATATCCAACGGTGTTCACGAGGCCATTGTGTGAACTTTCCTGCCTGGTCCCTCCACAAGTACTTGCTTCTAGCAAAAAACTCCGGGTGCGCATCTTGAGGTTCCTGTATTTATTTATTTGTTTACAAGTGTGAGGTTTGCTAGGCTTGCTGAAACAGATAGTAGTCTAGTCACTTTTTGCTTTTTGCTGATTTATCATATTTTGCCTTGGCTTGCTTGTCCTTCTTTGGATGTCTTGTGAAACTGTCGAAAGTAATGTCACAGTTGATAATAGCAGCCAAAGGCATCTAGTAAGCATCCCAGAAAAGGTAGCTTTGATATTATCTTCATCAGGCAATTGTTGGTTTGGGCTTGTTAAATGGGTGTGATTTTTGCAATTCTCACTCTTAACATGTGTTCTACCATTTGCTGACAAAAGCTTGATTTTAAAAAGTGTTCTGCTGCAACTGTTCTGTTGGAGCGCTCAACTGACAAATTTGGTGTTGGCTGACAGCGCCTTGATTTTTGACTTTACTACTTGCTTTTGTAGGTTTATTGTATGGTTGCGCATCCCTTACAGCCACATCTGGTTGCTACTGGAACTAATGTTGGCATCATTATTAGTGAGTTGGATTTTCACGCTTTGCCTCCTGTTGCTGCACTACCATCACCGGCTGGAAGTCGAGAGCATTCTGCTGTATTTGTTGTTGGAAGGGAACTCAAATTACTGACCTTTAAGTTGTCCAATACTGCTAATCCATTGGGAAGCAATGAAACATTGGCTGAATCGGCCAAGTCTAAGGGGGACTCAGAACCATTGCAGGTTAATCAGATGAAGAAGCACATTAGCACCTCCGTTCCACATGATGCATACTCCGTGCTTTCTCTGAGTAGTTCAGGAAAGTAAGTTGCCATTATGCGCATTTCATATTCAGCTATTTCAATTCTTTGCCTATCATTTTATTCTGGAGTTATCTCATTTAATCGCGTGCTCAACCAAGAATATAAGATTATAATTTCATTTGCCAAAGTAGCAGTTTCTTTGTTTGCCCCCTCCCCCTTTCTTCTCACTTTGGGTCACATGCAGGTTTCTTGCAGTTGTGTGGCCCGATGTTCCCTTCTTTTCAATATACAAAGTCAGCGACTGGTCAATTATTGATTCAGGCGGTGCACGACTTCTTGCATGGGATACATGCCATGACAGATTCGCGATTTTGGAATCTGCTGTGCCACCACGAGTTCCTATACTTCCTAGGGGTGGTTTCTCTAGAAAAGCCAAGGAAGCTGCCACGGCTGCTGCTGCAGCAGCTGCCGCGGCTGCTAGTGCAGTTAATTCTGGCACTGTTCAAGTTCGTATTCTGCTGGATGATGGGACATCTAATGTACTGGTGAGGTCTATTGGTGCACGGAGTGAGCCGGTATTGTCTACTTTGACTTAATTAGTTCATTTACATTCTAGAGCTTAAAAATTAGATAATTGTTCTTCTCCGTAACTGTATAGCATGATTGTTGTTGTTTTTAGTTTTTTTTTTCCTTTAATCAATTTGGAATTGGCTTCCTTTTGTTTGTTTGAAAATCTGTCATGTAAAATGCTTTGACTTTTGTGGAGAGCTGGTTATCTTACCCCCTACATTAACACAGTTGAATGAGAATCTTGGTCTTCATTGTACGGATATAGGTAACTTTGGCAACTAAATATCTGAAAATTATTTTCAGTAAACTCTATTGGTAGTATCGAAGGTCTGAAGAGTGGTGGTGACCAGATTTGGATCCCTCTTTGGTATTTCCATACGAGATGGTGCAGTGTTTATTAGATGAAACCAATGAATGCTAACACACTATATCTTTTCCCCAGGTTCTTGGGATGATTTCTTGTCTAAACCTGACTGAGAACATTGTAAGAGGCCTAGTGTTGGTTGTTCCTCCCATTCTTATGGTTTGAATGGACCAACTTATTCGACTTGAACAGTTTGGCATGCAGTTTGGCATGGACCTGTAATCCAGTCTAAATTACTGAAGGCCTGAAATGCTCATGAAACAACGTCTTAACCAGATTGAACTAGGAGGACTACTTGAAGTGCTATAACCTTGCTTTCAGCCTAATGTCAGAAAAGATTTTCCTTTTTTAGCTCATTCTGTTGGCATTTAATGTATAACTCTGATTATGGGCCACATCTACTGAGTTTCCATGTCAGGGGAGAGGAATTGAGGAAATGAGAAGTCAATCATACTTAAGAATGCCTCAAGCCTTTAACCATCTTGAAGAGCTAATTCTTTACTAAAATTTTGCTGCAAGATAGTTGAAAAATCAAACCAAACTGACAATCCCTGGGTAGCCAAACGACAAGACCATTTTGACACAATCCATGACAATAATAAAAAGTAAGGGTAAGACAAGATCTCCTTGTGTTATTTCAACATCAATGCAGCCATACAGTTGCCATCAAACATTCAACAAAAACTTTTGGAGTTATGCATTTCATGTTCCAATATATATCTATCTATACCCAATTGCAAAGAAAGAAGTATATCCTCCACAAAGTCACATTCAATTATATAATAAGCTCTCCGCATATCAAGCCTTGAAGTTGAAGCAATTCAACCTTTCCTTGCCCCCAAAAAAAGAAAAAAAAAGATATTTTACTTGCATTATGATGTTAGCTATAGATGTTCTGACTAGCCCAGTTCTTATATGCCAGAATTTATATTGGGTAAGTCTCAAGTCTATCCAGACCTTTCATTGAATTGCTGTTTAGCTGCTATTGGATTCTGCTTGTTGGGATCAATTCTAGCAGCATGCATTAAGTTCCACCAAATAGAATAATAGATGTTAGGATGTTGGGAGTTTGAGATATTTTTCTTATTATTTTCTAATCCAGAATGGCGTATTCGTCAGAAAGCCTGGCTATAAGTATGTCCTTTATATTAGGTTTTTAACAATCAGGATATTAATTCATATTTGGGTTGCCTTAATTTCATAAATTTTCAAGGCCAGCTTCACAGTTTCATGTAATTTGAACCGTTTTCCAATTAGGTCATTGGCTTGCATGGAGGAGCACTGCTTGGTATTGCATATCGAACTTCTCGCCGGGTTAATGCTCCAGCACTGTCAATGTCATCGTCTGGCTTTGGCAATGGTGCGTCTTCATTTAATGCATTTGATGATGGATTCTCATCTAATCATCCTCTAGCTGAATTGTCTGCTCAGACTTTTCAGCTTTATAGGTGAGACATTCTGTTGGACTTTATTGGCTAATGTGTCTGTAACACACTTTGACAACCTCCTAATTGGTCTCATCTGTTAATAAGCTGCTGAGCTATGTTATAACTTGTTCAGCATGCAGTGCTCACTGCTCTTTATAGAACATTGGATACAATGGCATACCAGAGAGACAACAAGAAGTCTGAATTTTATCAGTTTGCTTGACCATAACCTATAGCTTTGAGGTCTGAAGAGACATTAAACCTCAAGGTTATTGGGGTTCCAAAACTGAGAAGGTTCTGCACAGTTTTAATTTTGCTGGGAACTAATTGACGAAGACTACATTAGAACTTACATTTTTTTGAGAAAAGAAAATTAAAAAGGTTTTGTAAGCAAGACTTGTTGGTTCCACGCTAAGGCTGTCTTTGCTGAGGACCACCACTTGGACAGCTAGGTTTGGGTTATGTGGATAGGGATGCCTTTCACTTGCTATTCACATAGATCTCTTTTGCTTGGAAGGTGGTCTTCCTTGATCATGACCACTTCTCTAAGAAATATGCATCAGTTAAGTGTCCATTTTGCCTTGCCGTGTGCTCCGTCAGTTATGGTAATGTGGCAGAGAACGGCTTTCTTTGGGGAAACACTACCGGCCTGTGACTTGCTTTTACATAGGCTATTTATATTTTAGCTTTCAAGTTTCTCCAACAAGACACTTTGTCCTACTTAATTACAGTTCTATGCTAATATTTTCCTTTGTATTCGTGACGATGATGTGTTGAGTGGGTCTGTTATCCCTTTTGAGATCGGTCAGTTGATTTGGCCCCCACTAAGGCACTAATACCTTACACTGCACCTTTACTGCTGCTTCCCTTTATAATACTTTGATTTTTTTATTCCTTTTACTTAGTGATGTTACCATGGTTTGCTTCTTCAATCTTTATTGGACTAAATTTCTTCCTGCAGCTGGGAAACTTTTCAACCCTTAGGCAGCCTTCTCCCTCAGCCGGAGTGGACAGCATGGGACCAAACTGTTGAGTATTGCGCTTTCGCCTATCAGCAATATATTGTGATATCTTCTTTGCGACCACAGTATAGATACTTGGGGGATGTTGCAATTCCTTATGCAACAAGTGCTGTTTGGCATCGTAGACAGCTATTTGTCGCCACTCCAACTACAATAGAGTAAGCTACTCACGCTTGAGCTCAGTTAGTACAAATTTTCATTGATTCAAGACCAATTCTCCATGTCCCCCCTCCCCCCCCCCCCACCAAAAAAAAGTGTGGATGGTATTTTCTTGTTTTTCTCGTTTCTTTTTGTTTGGGGGGGGGGATGTGAACAAGTAATAAAAGGCCCTTATTAATGAACTGCTGGACTTGATCTGGGCCAGGACAATTGATCAGGACAGTAGATCAGTAATGCATGTGCCTCAGCTTTTGGGACCCTTGGGTGCCTTGCACCCTTCAAAATTGAACTATATCTTATCCACTTGCATCAAGTACATTTTTGTTCCACCTACTGATTTTGTGGATTTTCGGTCCTTACTCTGTATGGGTTGCACTTGCACACCATTATTTACCAAGGATGTTAACAGATGTCTTACCTTGAATTAGGGTGTACGTTTAATCAGCAGCTTGAGGCCTTACTTTATACAGGGAAAGCTAGTGTTTATTTAATACTTTCTCATGGCTGTCTCAGGGTTGTTTTTGTGGATGCTGGGGTTGCCCTGATTGACATAGAGACAAAGAGGATGAAAGGAGAACAGAAACTGAAGGAGGCACAAGCCAGGGCGGTTGCTGAACATGGTGAATTAGCTTTGATTTCTGTTGATGGTCCAAAGGCTGATACCAATGAAAGCATGTCTCTGAGACCGCCAATGCTACAGGTATATGTTGTCCTTCTACTGAATGTTTCTCTGGCTCCAAAGTAATAATGGCAGCACAGATTCCTATCCCTTAAGGAGATCTACGTCACTCCAATCTCAGATGTTGATCTGACCGTGTTACAGTTCTGGCTGATTAACACTGAACTGTGCATATACATCCTGTTATTCTGTATTCTACTTAAAATGTATGGATGAGATGCGAAGATTTATTCACTTGTTAATGAAGTAAGAATGTTGGTTACCAGCCATAATTCTAGTCCCATAAGCCCTATTATGGACAGAGGAAAGTAGAGGGCACAGTTTTTCACTGTAAGTCTGTACCCATCAAAAGCTTATGAACCATCTTTTTAAAAATGTTAGAAAGGAAATTTGTTTTCTGCATTCATGTCCTTTTTCATGATAGAAATTCTTGGAAAGTCGTGAACCATTGAGCCATGACGTTTAAGTTTCAATATTATTAGCCCAAACCTAGAACTCCTTCAATTTGTGCTGTAAGAAGGTTCTTTGGTTGAGGTGAAACGAACTGATATGCCTGATGCCTCAGGTTGGCAATTTATTCATTATTAAAATCTCACAAGTTGAAGCGAGAACTGATGGTGCTGGAATCACCTGGTACAATGTAATAGCAAATATAACTGTTAGCAGACTTCTCTGATTTCCTACAAACTTGTAGGTCATGTTGATTTGTAGATCTTACTTGGTAATGTTCCTTATTATGAATTTATGATTGACTATTGAAAATATAGTATTGATTTTTAACTCCTTATACATCCTGTTCCTTGTTTTATGCCTCCTAAGACCCTCTCCTTCTCAAACCCCTACTTTTTCTCTGTTTCTATTCCTTTCTTAAATTCTGGTAAGCCCCCCCCCCTCGTGGCCCAATACTGGGCTGCCCACGATGGGGCATTGCAGGCAAGGGAGAATTGGGGGGTATCTCTTTATTATGTTCAATCTCTACTATTTCTCCTCTCTTTCCAATGAGAGCTCTCCTTTTTCTATATCAGTTTGGTATCAAAGCATCCGTTTCTACATTAACTGCTTCTTTTTTATTTCTTTTTGTTTTTCCGGTTGCTAAGATAGTGTTACAGACCAAACAGGAGAACTTATCCCAAAAGACTAGCCTGTTTGGTGAGAGAGCCCATGTGGTTTATAAACCCCTCATCAGTTGCCCATACAACCGATGTGGGACAAGTCCTATACCTTGCAACTGGTCTAGTTCATAACATTCGACCCCCCTTAAGGGCCAACCTCCTCGTTGGTCATGGCCACGTTGGTCACGGCTGGCTTTCCCAGGCCACCACTCCGGGTTGGCTCTGATACCAATTGTTACAGACCAAATAGAATTCATCCCAAAAGACTAGCCTAGTAGATCCGATAGTCCATGTGGTCTATAAACCCCTCATTAGTTGCCCATACAACTGATATGGGACAAGTCTCATACTTTGCAACTGGTCCAGTCCATAACAGGTAGCCCAACCCCATCTCTCAAGGGAACTCCGGTGAGAGAATGGAAGAGAGGGAGTGGGTTAAAAGGGAGGGGAACGTTCCCATGCCTCTTGACTCCCGAGGGATTTGAAACCCCACCTCATTGATGGAGTTTGGGGAATAGAGCACTACTTTGGTATCTCCTCTTCTGCATCAATTAGTTCGTAAAAGATCTAATTTGTGCTAACATTATTTTAGTTAACGAGTTCATTATATGTTCAAATAGATTTGTTTGTTGCCTATTATATGTAGGCAGATAAAGCATTAGATGGAATCTAGCTGACAGGGCTTGTTATGATGAATTTGCATTTTGGAATAATCAGTGATAATATAAATGCAGGTTGTGAGATTAGCTTCATTTCAGCATGCTCCTTCAATGCCATCTTACTTAACTTTGCCAAAACTATCAAAAATTGATGAGGATGATTCAGGGATGCCCGAGGAAAGAAAAGATGGTGAAATAGCTCTCGCTGGTGGTGGGGTGGCTGTTGCTGTAACTCGCTTCCCTGCGGAACAGAAACGACCAATTGGCCCACTTGTGGTGGTTGGTGTTAGAGATGGAGTACTCTGGCTAATTGATAGGTAATGTCTCTAGTCTAGACATTAGATACACAAGTATATCGAGGCATATTACATTGTTGGCAATACTGGTGCAGTCTGTGTTATATTGTTTTCATTTTACTCACTTCATCCTTATTTCTTGTGAGATGAACAAAAGAGTGCTCCGTCCATAAGAGTCTGCTGTGTGCAAGTATGTCTATGTACTTGCTTCCTTGGGTGGTGAGGGGAATATATGAATATGACATTGAGGGTTTCTCTGGAACATTGAAGTGTGTTTATATTTGATGTTTTCCAAAGTAACACCAAGGAAACAGTATTCGTGATTGTCTATTCGAAATTTCTTGTGTGTCTTGTAGCTATGTTGTGCTTTTGTTCGAGGCATGTCCGTTCCACTTTTAACATTCTTTCTTTTTCTCTTTTTTTTTGGATTGGAAAAAAAAGTTGATGTACCTTGTTGGAATTCTTTTTCAGGTATATTCAAGCCCATGCTTTATCCCTTAGCCATCCTGGAATTCGTTGTCGGTGTCTTGCTGCCTATGGGGATGCTGTCAGTGCAGTAAAATGGTAGATAATTTATCACAATAACTTCCTTACACACCTAGGTATATGTACTGTGTATGTTATGCTGTAATTTCTCATTTACAGGGCCACCAGACTTGCGAGAGAGCATCATGATGACTTGGCGCAATTTATGCTTGGAATGGGTTGCGCTGCAGAAGCGCTTCATTTGCCAGGAATATCCAAGAGGTGAAGCACATTTTACTGCTCAAATGTCGATATTAATAATGCTACATCCTATGTATCTGTTTTCTTTTTCTTTTTTTCTTTTTTTTTGTGAGGGTGGGGGGTGTAAAGTCGGTCCCAATGCTGGGTCCAGACAGGTTTCCAGGGCAAGAGGAGGGTTTAGTGGGCTAAGGCTGGTATATACAATTGTAGACACTCCTTGAAAGCGGTGGTGACACAAACAATGATGCAAAAATATGTCATCTCAGCTATGGTGCTATCTAGAAGCTTTTTTCTTTTTTCTTTGTTTTTTTTATTTGCCAAAATTTATATGAGAGATTCTATATTCTAGTGTTAGGTAAGGTAACTGTCTTCTATGCAGAGGAGAGTGTTACTTCTCTTGTGGTGAGGGTTGGTATCGTAGTGTGTACTTGCATGATTTTTGGGATAGCAAGAATCATACTGGAGAAAGGGGGGCAGGTTGTAAGAAAAGCTTCACGTGGTTCTCAAAATGATGCTTGTTGCTACTAACACATGGAATTCCAGCATTACAAATAGTGTCCAAGTAGTGTATTTTCCATATTTGAAACTGTGTTCCAATTATTTGTTTTACAGATTGGAGTTTGATCTGGCCATGCAAGGAAATGATTTAAAAAGAGCTCTTCAGTGCCTTTTGACAATGAGCAATAGCAGGGACATAGAACAAGAAACAGTGGGGTTGGAACTGATAAGCCTTCTAAATGTGGCTGCCAAGAAAGAAAATATGGTGGATGCTGTCAAAGGAATCGCAAAATTCACAAAGCAGTTTTTTGATCTTATTGATGCAGCAGATGCTACTGCACAGTCTGAAATTGCCCGTGAAGCTCTCAAAAGGTTAGCTGCTGCCGGATCTGTGAAGGGAGCTCTGCAAGTTGATGATTTAAGGGGCCTTGCCTTGCGACTTGCAAACCATGGGGAGTTAACTCGCCTAAATGTGCGTTCTTTTGTTCACTGCTACTATGACATATTAGGATGCTATATAGTATAGTACTATTTGTTAAAGCTGTTAGCATTCACTAAAATTCCGCATACCATGTTTGTTGGCGTCTGTTTTTTTCCTTTGAAGGAAGGGCACATGTGTAACCTTTTGTAGTGTCATTCTATGTTTTTGGGGGGGGGGGGGACAAAAATGTTGTTTTTAGCTACTGCTGCGGCTTTTAGGTTTGTTCTGTGTCCTCTGTTTGTCAAATTCAAGTCTACATAACTTGCTTTTCTACTTCTGCAGACTTTGGTGAGTAATTTGATCTCACTTGGTTTGGGACATGAAGCCGCATTTGCTGCTGCAGTTTTAGGTGACAATGCTCTTATGGAGAAGGCATGGCAAGAAACAGGGATGCTTGCAGAGGCTGTGCTTCATTCTCATGTATGTTCTTTAAGTTATGTTCACTTATTTCATTTTCAATTCTGTGTGCTATTTTGAATATCCTCTGAGCAATTCAAGGGTAAGGTTATGCATATTTGACGCTTCCCGTCCTCTTCGTGCAACTTGCCTAGACAGGATTCTATTCTGGGCTACTTCTTGGTTTGGTTTTAGCAGTATGTTATTAACTGACGAGTCAAAACTATTTTCAGGCTCATGGACGACCAACTCTCAGAAACTTGGTTGAGACTTGGAACAAAGGGCTACAGAAGGAGATTGAGCACACTAGACCAAAGACTACAGATGCAACTGCTGCATTCCTGGCTTCTTTGGAGGATCCGAGTCTTCCACGCTTAGAGGATGCAAACAAAAAACCACCAATTGAGATTCTTCCCCCAGGGATGAGTTCTCTGTCTCTATCTATTTCTGCTCCGAAAAAGCCCAAACTTGCAGGAAAGGGTTCACAACAGGAGCCTGGAAAGCCATTGTTGTTGGAGGCACCTCCTGCGGATTCAACCCAATCAGGATTTCCATCTGCAGCCGACTCTAACCAACCAGGCGCAGCCCCGGGTACAGATTCAGGTCACCCCGGAGCACCTTCGGCAGATCCTAATCGACCTGCCTCAGCAGATTCAACTGAACCAAGAGCTCCAGTTCCATCAGGTGATGGTAGTGTGGCATCTCAATCTGCTGAATGTACCCAATCAGGAGATTCACTATCAGCTGATTCAAATCAACTGGAATCTCTCCCTCCATCTGATTCAAACCAACCTCATGCTCCCCCTTCATTGGATGTACATCATTCTCAAGCTCCACCTCCTGCTGATGAAAATCAACCTTTAGCTCTCCCTCCACCTGATATAACTCAATGTCAAGCTGCCACTCCTCTAGCTCTCCCTCAATCCGATGTAAATCAACCACTAGCTCCCGCTCCAGTTGGTTTTGATCAATCTCAAGGTCTCCCTTCAGCGGATGGAAAGCAACCCCTAGCTCTATCTCCGGGTTCTCTTAATCAGTCTCAAGGTCAAACTCCTCCAGCTGGTCTTAATCAATCTCAAGGTCTCCCTTCAGCGTTTGGAAAGCAACCCCTAGCTCTCTCTCTAGGTTCTCTTAATCAGTATCAATGTCAAACTGCTCCAGCTGGTCTTAATCAATCTCTTGGTCTCCCTTCATGCGATAGAAAGCAACCTCTAGCTCTGCCTCCAGGTAGTTTTGGTCAATCTCAAGGTCCTCCTTCTAGTCCTAGTCTACCTCAAGGTTCCCCTTCAACCAACCCAGGGCAAAACCTAGCTCTCCCTACAGCTGGTTTTAACCACACTCCGGGTCCTCCTGCTGGTTTTAATCAACTACAACAAAGTCTCCCTTCGGCTGATGTAAAGCAACCCCAAGCTCATCCCTTTGATGAATCTCAAGGTCTCCCTTCAGCTGGTTTAAATCAACCTCAAGTTCACGCTTCAGCTGGTTTAAATAATCCTCATCCTCTCCAGGCAGCAGTTTTACATCAATCTCAAGGTATTCTTTCACCTAGTTTACATCAATCTCAAGGTCTCCCTTCAACCGGTTTGAACGAACCTCAAGCTTTCCATGCGGCTGGTTTAAATCAATCACAATATATTCCTTCACCTAGTTTGTATCAATCTCACGGTCTCCCTTCAGCCAGTTTGAGCCAACCTCAAGCTTTCCATGCGGCTGGTTTAAATCAATCCCAAGGTATTCCTTCGCCTAGTTTACGCCAATCTCAAGGTCCCCCTTGTGCCAATTTAAATCAACCACTAGCTCTTGCTTTAGCTGGTTTTGATCAATCTCAAGATCTCCCTTCAGCTGGTTCAAATCAGCATCAAGCTCTCCATTTGGTTGGTTTAAATCAATCTCAGGGCATTCCTTCACCTACTTTATATCAATCTCAAGGTCTCCCTTCGACTGGTTTGAATCAGCCTCAAGCTCTCCATGCGGCTGGTTTAAATCAATCTCAGAGTCTTCCTTCACCTAGTTTAAATCAATCTCAGGGTCTTCCTCCGCCAGGTTTAAATCAATCTCAAGGGCTCCCTCCAACCAGTTCAAATCAACCTTTAGCTCTCCCTACTGGTGATTTCAAACAAACTCAAGGTCTCCCTTCACCTGATGGTAAATGACCAACCTCTATCTCACCCTCCATCTAATTCAAATCAGCCCACATTCGCATTGGGTGCCAATGCATCTGAGCCTCCCCTAGTAGATGGTGCAGATTTTTTTGGTACCAAAGAAAGCAACCCAACGACATCAATATCAACATCGACATCATCTCCATTAGGTGATCTCGAACTACTTTTGTAGACTGTTTGACACCATGTTTTTTTTTCCCTCCCACCTTTTTTAGGTCTACTGAAACCTCAGTTAAATCTTGCCCTTGATGGGAGAATTGTAGATAGCTATTCAATTTCTGCTAGTATTATTTTCACTACTCCATTCTCTATTTCTGCCAGATTTAGATGCAGGTTTGAGGAATTGATGGCCAATAAGTTTGTGAAATGTTCAAATAAATACTGGCTCAAGTGGCTAGTGATGTATATGTTTCCAGTAGATATGGTGTCATTAGTGTGTATTTTAGCCTTGTCATATAGCAGCCTATGTATTTCATGAAGGCTTCTATTTGATGTTGAAATAACCGGCAACAGAAGCCATCTTTGATAGTTTATACTTCATACATAGTAGTGGTAAGTATCAATAATATCACCATTTGAAGATGATTTGCCCCCCTTCAGATGATGAAACCTTTTTATTTTAATTTTATGTATGCTTATGATAGTGATATAATACTTAAACAGCCTCTTATTTATGTTGTCACTTTTATGATATGAGATTGAGAAACTATGACGTTTTTTTTTAAATGCTTGTGTAAGTTTTTTTTAACTAGTGTAGCTTCTACATATGTTAAAAGTTTTCACAAAATCCTTCTTCAATAAAATATTTTTACAAAATCTTGTTTTGTGGGTCTCTTGGATTCAACCTCTCTACGGGCAAAGATATCAGTAGAGGTAAAGTTGCCTATATCTGGATCTTCCCAAACTCCATAAAAGCGGGACAAATACTGGGAGGTGGTGTTGTAGCTTCTACATATGGATTCGGGGGGGGGGCCCCCCCCCCCTCAAAAGTAGCTTCTACAAATGGGGGTTATTATATCATTGTTTTCACTTGTGACCTATTAAGTCATTGTACAAGAGAAGCTCGTAATTTTGGAAGTTTGAATCAGATACTCCAAATCCAAATCTAATATCTCAAAAATCCCGCCATCAGGCAGATTAGATGTAGCAATCTTACTTCTGAATTATAAAAATTACAGAAATTGAACAATAAAAGGGGTGCAACGGTAGGCTTGTGACCATTGCACCAAGGTATAAATTAAGAATAGCTAAAGCCTAATTAAAAAATTATTTAAAATAGATAAAGGAATGAGCACCATTTTGGTGAGTGGTCAATAGTTAACGATATATAATTATCTTTTTGTTCATATGGGGCGCTGGGGATTACTGTCATTAGATGACAAAAAGAGTACATATATATTTTTTTAAAAGATCTTCACAAACCAATTAATAAAATCAAAATAACAGCCCTTTAGAGGTATCTTTAAAGCACAATCAGGACCAGATTAGCTGGGAAAATAGACATCTGAAGGAAAGGCAGGATGCTTAAATTTGGAGCACAAGCAAAGCAAGCAGGTTCGACATCTCAATCAAGCAAATATTACTCTCATACATATTATCTAGATCTCATCTAGCTAACCATGTACACCACATTAACCAATGCCTGTGGTTGAATCTGAACCATTGTTGATGGTCACTTTGGTTTATTAATAATAAAAAAAATAATAATTAATAGTAAATAGTAAATAAATTTGGGAAAATTGGGGAATTAATTAATGTAATATATGGAATAAGGGGGACCCGCTGAACTTATAATGCTAGAGTTTTTAATTTTTTGCAGTAGGAACATGTGCAGGTAACACTGCATGTGTCCGGCTTCATATTTCATGTGGCTGAATTGCCCATTTGCTTCTCTAGATTTTGTCCTTTTATCTTCCAGGCAAGCATATCTTATTTGACCTTACCTTGATATTCCTTGACCTTTATTTAAATAACATTCAATGGTCACAGTTACTTTACCTAATCTATTATAATTTGTCTTTTTTATGAGTTTTTAAGAATTAATTTTTTAATTAGTAGGAGGATCTATAGAAGTAAGGTTATCTATATTTGAATATCTCCATATTCCAATGAAACTGGACTTATACTGTGTATTGTAGAGTCCCAATAGTAGTTGTTATTGTGAATCTGATATAATTTTTTTGACAATTTGTGAAAAAGGCCTTGAAAATATAAAAGACCTCTAAAAGACAATTATAGTTTTAACAGAACAATCTAAGATTTATAAAAAAAAAAAAGGTCTTATTGAGAAATAAATCTTAAAACTTTTAGCATGTAAGTACAAATTTTTTTTATGAAAAGTTGGAGTTAGTGGTGAACATTAATAAAGAGAATAAATTTTTCATACATGCGTCCATAAACTACCAAACCATTGGAGCTGTTGAAATGATTATGGGTTTTTTTTGGGGGGGGGGGGGTTTAGAGAGCATGGTTTAATTGCTATCTCCAAACTACCTCATAGGGTATGTTCATTTTCAGTGTATTGAATCCGCTACCTGTTGTAATTTGTTTCAGTATGCTCTAACCTAGTACTAGTGAATGCTCTCGCCTGCTCCTACATGCTACTTCCCTCTCTTGAAAATGCTCTCAAACTATTCCAATCTTCTCTTATACTCCAATCCACTTCAACTCACTTTAATCCCATCCAACTTACTTTAACTTGTTAATCATTCTCCCAAAACACTGAAAGTAAATAGGTCTATAATTACTGATCTAAAAGGAAAATCCTTCTTGTAATTATCTAATATGTCCAATATTTTTGTAGATTTTTGTTAGCTTTACCCCCACACACGACCTTATCAAGTCTTAAGGCTTTGAGATTGTTCTCCTAACTCCCAGGCTTCAGTTGGAAAGTCCAAATCTACCCAATGTAGGTGTGCTATCATGCCTTTGTGTGAAGTCGAATGTTTGTGTATGTGAAGACAATAGGTATATCCCTATAATTTGGATTAAAATATTACAAAAGCTTGTTTCAAGAGAACTGATGAAGTACAAGTACTCATCATTTAGCTTAAAAATGACGATTCTAATATCACTATTCACTACTTATAAGGCACTTCCTTTGAAGCAAAATGACAATTATGGGCGGTAAAATATATCATTCATCTCAAAGTATATATTCCTAAAGGTTACACTACATATTCCGCTTACTTGTGTTTGTAGTCTAGTGAACGGGGTTCATTTCAATTACATGTGGAATTAAGCTTAGATCACATTATGTTCATTTTTCGAGTGAATAACATTAAGTTAAATTCAAATTTGGACCTATCGACTTTAAGCCAACTAATATTTGAACCAATAACCTTATCTTGTAAAAACGAAATACCAAATGGTTATACAGAAAATTTCGAATCATTTAAATTGGTTCAATTTGAATTTGAATTTCTATTCTAAATGAGTTTGATTTATACAGTGAAACGAATATAAATACGGATCGTTAAATATAGATTTTGAATCTCAGATTAATTTTATTGATTATGTACATAACTTTTTCCGTTACCTACTGAAAGCCCATCATCCGGTAGGAAATCTGCGTCCAACTGTAGCCAGCTTATTGAGACAGGGATACCTCTCGAGCCATCCGAATAATTCAATATTTATTATTTAAAAAGGGCGTGATTACCCCCCCACCCCACCCAAAAAGGCGCGTGGGCACACTTGCCGCTAACCGACACTTCGCGTTGAATAGACCAATGTACCCCTGAACCTTTCCCACGTAATCGGCAGAAAATATCGCCAATTTTGAAGGGGTATATTTGTCCCAAGATATTTTTTTGAAGTTGCACCCCCAGGAAAAGAACTTTGAAAATCAAACAAGAAAATCCCCAGCGAGGGAGGATTCATCTCTACCGCCCGTTCTCCCCATCGAACAGCATGGAACGGCGGATTAATTTAAAGGAGGGAAATAATTTCAGCCGTCCGATCTTTGCTGCCCTGATTTATAAAGGCTTTGTAAGGTGCTGCAATTTTTTCTCAGCCCATCTTGTCACTCCCTCACTCCCGGACACTCTCTCTCTCTCTCTCTCTCTCTATCTCTTTCTCTCTCTAACTTCGGATCTTCTTCCTAACAGGTAACGATCTACATTTGTCTTTGTTCTTCATTTGACCTTTATCTCTTCAAATGTTGCTTATTAGATTAAAGTTTGTGCGTTTTTTTCAGGATTTAATTGTAGTTTGTTCAGCTGAATTTGCTTGAAATTGATAGATTTTTGGTTTAGTGGGGGTTTCGTAGTTCAATTTGCTTGAATATGGTGGATTAGGACTCTGATACAGGTTTTAGTTCAGATCTGCATTCATCTTTGTTCTCCGTTTTGATTATTCAAATGTTGCTCTTTATGTTCAGATCCTTGCGGCCTGTCCTGGATTTAATTGTAGTGTGCTCATTGAATTTGACTGAAAGTGAGAGATTCTTTGTTTAGCGGTGGTTACTTAGTTCAATTTGCTTGAAAATGATGGATTGGGACTCTGATATAGGTTTTAGTTCAGATCTGAAAGATTGATACTGAATTGATGTTCAGTTGCTGATGTGAAAGCTGTCGGCTGAGATCTGAGCGCTCATGTTGCCCCTCTTTCTTGCTATATTTTTGTTAGATCCGATTACGATCTTTTTTTGAAGCTTAATTGATATGCATTCTTGTTTTTAAAATTTTATTGTTCTAGTATTGGAATTTCTGGAAATTTTAAAGTTAGATGTGCGATTTGAACATGCTGGAGCGTGGATCTGACTTGTGGTTGTTAGCTTCTACTGTAATTTCACTATCTGTAGCTTCGGTAGCATTGCCTTAGATGTTCTGTTTCTGTAAGATCTAGGATATGATCCCGTGATTCTAGCGGTTCACATATGTAATCCATCTTTTGAAATATGTCAAATCAGTCTTAAATGAGATTTATGAGCTATTGCTGTCTGTTAAGACCAACTTTGGACTCTAGTTTTTTCTTGTAGAGCAATTAATTTTATTCATATAGAGCAATAAAATTGAAAATGATTAATATGTCTGAATATGATATGTATGCCGCTGGAAATTGATTAGGACTTGCTTTTAAACCTATGTCAGCTTGCTTATAAGCTTTTGTTTTTAATAATCTAGCCTTACACTGGATGGAGATCTTCTCACTGAGCTTAAAGTTGCTTGATCTGTTTAATTTTGGGGGTCATTTGTTTAAATTCATTGTCTTTATGATAACTATGACTGATGTGAGTTATGCTTTGTGATATCTGAGCACCATGCTAACTATCAGTTACATTTCAGGAAAAATGAGAGAAATCCTTCACATTCAGGGTGGGCAGTGTGGTAACCAGATTGGGTCTAAATTTTGGGAGGTTGTGTGTGATGAGCATGGCATTGACCCTACTGGAAGATACGTCGGCACATCTGACTTGCAATTGGAGCGTGTTAATGTTTACTACAATGAGGCTTCATGCGGAAGATTTGTTCCCCGTGCTGTGTTGATGGACCTTGAGCCCGGTACCATGGATGCCGTTAGGACTGGCCCATATGGACAGATCTTCCGTCCTGACAACTTTGTCTT
>JACYFF010031952.1:1356168-1370337 GCA_017589665.1 Selenicereus undatus
GAAGGAATGGACGAGATGGAGTTCACTGAGGCCGAGAGCAACATGAATGACCTCGTGTCCGAGTACCAGCAGTACCAGGATGCAACTGCCGATGATGAAGGGTACGAAGATGAGGAAGAAGATCCCGACCACGAGTAAAAGAAGACAGTATGATCTGTTACTAGTATTCCTGCAAGGGCGACTACCACCAAGGGTGCAAAAACCTGTAATGTGATGGATTTGATCATGTCATTTCTGCTGGTGTGTTTTAAACAGATGCACTACAACGTGAGAGAGAGGAAGTGGTAGTGGGGGGAAGAGAGTATTTGATGCATCTTACATATAGCTTTTGGAGTCGTGGCATGTAGCATATATTTGGTGTTGTCGTGGTTAATGTTTGATATGTCCAATTTACTTTCTCGGATTGCATTTGTTCGATGTTGGTTACATATTTTCATCATTCATGATTTGATTCCGACTTTGAAACTGCTGCATTGATCTGCATTGGACTAGTGTTGTGAGAGAAGGACAATTGGCAGTCGTCATTGTCACAAGGAAATTGAGAGCTTCTTCGTGCCTCATTTGCGCTAAAGAAAATTGCAAAATGAATTCTAAGCTGCTGCAGTTATCTATTTGGGTGAGTCAACATTGTCTAAGTCCAGTCTTATCGGTAGCGTTGTGGCTTCTTCTAAGGTCCCTCCTTTGTTCAATACTTTTCTGGTCAAAATTCTGGAACTACTTCACAAATTTTGAGTACATCCAACCCAAGTGGACAGGGCCAATTCTATGTTCATAAGGCAGTCCACAACGGGTTCAACAAGTTGGCAATTGATGGAAACAATCAATGTTGTTCCATGGTAGATTTAGACATTTAGTTCAAAAGTTGTCCCTGATGTAAATCAAAATATGAGACAACATATTGAGAACTTCATCGACTGCGAATTAAAAAAAAAGAGAGAATAACATACGATAGTGTCAATGAATTTTCATCATTCGTTTATATTTTACGGCATTGATATGTATTTCTTTACCGAAACAGTTTACAAAGATCTTCACAACACTTGTGGTTTTTTTTTTGGGGGGGGGGGGAGAGGGGTTATTCTATCATATGGTATGATTATTCATTGAAATGTCCTAATAATTTTCATCCCTTTTAGGTAAATGAAACAAACAACCCCCACCAACATGAATAGTATGCACTTCTAGATATTCAAGAACTTCAATTTTCTTTGCTTAATAATAAAAATCATGAGTAGTGAGTTGAATGTAGAGACGCTAACAAATTACTTGATGGATAACGTTCAACACTCCAACATCAACAAAGCTGGCCAGCACATGACTTGAAGTGGGGTTTTTGTGTTTTGTCACAATTAATCAAATTTCATGTCGGCAGCCTCCCATTTTTAAGTGGCTCTGGTTTTTTGGGCCACTTTGCTAAATTATGATTGTCATTACCTATTGACCATTGTTTTGGCAATTTTGCCAACATGAAAGAACTGACGTGTATTAGCCCTAACCATTATAGTGTTACCCTCTTGGTAATTAGTAATTATTTTTTTTACAATTCAACTGCTAGTCACTTAGCAGGCCTTGATTTTGTTACCTCTATATGGTCCTATCGGCTCCTTTTAGACCTAGTTTTTCATGGTTATTTTATTTTATTTTTTCAAATATCTAATGTTGTGTGATTTTATTTATTTCTTTATCAATAATCTTTAATGCACTATTTTTCAAATGTGTTTCACAGATCTCTACTTGATTGGGTGTTTATAGGGATAAAACTATCTGCATTTTGATCTTTCAAGACCCCAGAAAGAGAAATTCAAAACAAAAGTTGTTATTATTATACAATACTCTAAAGAAAGGCAAAAGGTTTAAATTTCGCCAATCCCATTTTTCCCCTTCTTCCATACCCATTCATTTATTTGAAAGTTGGTTTAAACTTGGATAGACTTGAATTGACTTACTAATTGACAAGGATAACTTTACTGACCACAATTTATTAATGGGCTGGGCATTATTCAACATGTCCCTAACCCGACCCGTCTGACCTGTTGTGCACCCTAACAGTAACCATCTTGGTCTCTCCCTATATAATACTCATAAGATGGCAAGAGTCTGTAAATTCGCCTATTTAAGTAGTTAGTTTTCTCTATCTTTTAAGTATTTGACTGTCCATAAATGAAATAAACATTAGACAAACAGAATCAATTTATGCCAATCGCTAAACTAATATAGTAGTATACGGTAATGTATATCATACATCTGAGAGTATATATTTTTATTTATTAAATATATCTATTTTTTCAATATATATTTGTTATATAGATAATTTTTAATATGTAATATTGATATAATTTATGAAAATATACTCTCAGAGATATGACATATGCTTTGTAGTATACAATAGCCCATAGAGGCAGCCAGTCAAAATTGGTGTCAAAATCGGAATATTCACTTTTTAAGCGGACAGTCAAAAGGTCACTTAAGTGAGCCCCACCGTAAAGGTGGAAAAAAGCCTTTTTGTTAAAAAAAAAGCAGTAGACAGTCAAAATTCAGACCGTTGAAAAAAAAGGAAAAGATTATTTTCGGAGTGCGTGAAGAAACTGAAGATAGAGAAAGTGAGAAACGCACGTGCACAAGCCCAAAGCTGTCTTCCGGCCACGTGCATCCCACAATTTGACACGGTTGCAATTAGAGTTTGGAGCATGGACACCGATAGTACAATGAAATGTTAGTTTTTTTGAACAAATTATTATGTACATATGAGAATATGTGTATTCATATCTATTTTATATATTTGTTTTGAAGTGTATTTGTCGTATATTTTATATTTTAATATATAATTACTTAGATGTCATGTGGGAGTACAAACACTCGGGTGTATGATATAGGCTTTGGTGTTTTTGTGTTCGATTTTTTTTAATGTCCGAATTTAAATATTTTAAGTTGTGTTTATCAAAATTTTATAAAGAATTTGGACAGAAATTACACATAAATCTAGTTGTGCAATATATAAATTCAGTTGTTCGATTGTCTGAATTTGTCTAACTCAAAATAGCTTAAAAATACGGACAACACGAACCTGAGAATGTTCAAATTCAAACCTAATTTTGAGTAAATCCATACATGATTGATTGTTGAAATTTTAAATTCACAAAAAAAATTTATGATCATATCTAATTTTTTTAAAAATCAGATAACTTTAGATAATCGGATCAGACGAATTTCTACCAGCCCAGAATCAAATGCTATCCCAATCCAAAACATGACATCTAATGTCAAAGCAACCTCGTAAAAAAAGCTTATAAAACAACAATGTAATTTGATTATGATCTTTCTTTTTTTTTAAAAAAAAATCTTCTATGTCCATTAAGAATTTGCTGAGTCAAAAAGTCAGCATAATTAATTAAAAAAATCTACCAAGAAAACTAACTTGAAAGTCTCCCCTCATTTTTATAATGGAGACTTATTTGTATTTAAGCATTGTACGCAACACGCTTCCTCCATGTGATTGCCTCCTCGCTATATTGAAAGGCTTGTCAATTTAAAAAAAATAAATAAAATCAAATAATTTTAAAACCCCCCTGTCAACCTCTTTTCTATTTATGTGGATTAGGTATTTAGTTAGCATTTTCTTCTTTTTTTTTTCCCCATTTTGTTGAATGGTTTGTGTTGTAGGTCCAAGTCAAATTTGTTTAGCTCTCAGTATTTTTGGACTGCAAATTTGCTGTAAATAATATAATATATTCACAAATTAAAATATGCGTTTTATTTTTACCTAAAAAGAAGGAATGAAAATTATGCTTATATCCTCCGATATGCCAAAAATTACTGAATTTTCAATTTTTTTAGCTATGACGGTAACGCCTTAGCTTGATAATTCAATTCTAACTAATCGAGATCATCCGCCCAAGAAAAAAATGAGAATTTTTTCAAAAACAAACAAACAAACAAACAAATAAATAAATACATAAATAAATACAATACTGTAAATAGATGGATATAGCACCTCAGCTATACGTGGGGATTTTTGTAATGTGTTTCATTTTGGTAATTAATACATCAGCTTAACTACCAAAAAAGTATAAATACAATGAAATATGGCAGTAGAAATACCCTTTAAAATTATTTATTTTTCTTTATTTGAAAAGATAAAAGGACCCTTTTGAGCCATACATTTATATCAACGTTTGGACGGCAGCTTGATTTTTAAAATATCATATCTATTCTAAAGAAGGCATTTGGGAGATTCTTTTTTTTTCTTTTTTCAAAAAGGATTATGGCTCTCCAAAAGGTTTTGTTTGTAACAGAAAGATGTTGTAAACGACATGCATACGCATAGTCACGACACCCACTCTGTAAAAATAGGTGGATACAATCAATATAGATTAGTTTAAGTGATTTGACACTTGTTCCCCTTAATTAGAATATCGGAGAAAATTTTTAATAGGAGAGTTTTACTCCTTATTGGACTGACAGTAGCTTGACTCGAGTGACATAGAAGATTCAAAAACAAAGTTATTATTATCATCATTATTATTATTATTATTATTATTATTATTATTATTATACCAAAAATTCTACCAAAAAGTGTTAATGGGAGAGATCCAACTTCAAAGATGCTTTGCGTTGCATCTTCTTATTATGCCATCACTATTTGCTTGTTTATTACGTTGCATGTTTGCCTCTTCCCCCAACCAAAGATGATTTTGGCATCTTCTTTTGTACATTTTCTGCATTGATGTTTATAATACATTTATCATATTCTCGATCAATGCTGCACACAGGGAAAGGGGGATCATGTCTGATATTATACAAATTATTCAGGTTATGTTTGAATTGACATAGTTTGAGGCTAAAATAATTCGACAAATTTGAACTGACACGCTTCGAATCGAGGCTATAATAATTCAACGAAAAGACTGATATCTATTCCAGGTATTCTAGACTTGTTCATATTATGTCTTGCTGGTTTGTTCAAAAATCAGTGAAAGAGCAAAATCAGCGAACAGAAAGGGCAGCCCAACGCACAAGCATCCCGCGTTCACGCAGGGTACGGGAAAGGGCCATACCCCAAGAGGTGAACTATAAACAGCCTAACCTGACTTTGTCAGTTACTGATTCTAAGGCTCGAACCCATGACCTTTTAATCACACGCAGTCATCAGCAAACAAAAACCATACATTTTCAATACCAATTACTCCTGGTTAAACAGCTGCCAGTTTCGGCATCAACAAAATTCGAGGAACGATAAGAGTAGATACAAGGACACTAAAAGCAAGTAATGCACAACTACGACACGAACATATGAAAATAGATTTATTTTGAATTGTATTATATCTTATCAAATATCAAATATGTACCTTATTTTGTTTTACAATGTGAGATCAAGATCAGGAAAATGCACAACATTTTTGTGCAGACTCTTTCGTTTACAATCCATCCGATCTATGGAATAGAAGGAATTGTTCCAAAACAGCGAGCAGAAAGAACAGTAACATGTTCAAAAGTAGGAGACTGTCATACTTCGCCGTTCACTGTTCAAAGTGAAATCAACTCAACTCAATTCGGCTCGAACATATCAGAAAGAAAGTTCCCAAAGGTATGCTCCTCCCCCATTCGAGGCTTCGTCCGCCCTTTGATTTGCGACATGAACTTCAAACCACTTGAATCAAACGCAAGGAAGCGACTGCCAAAAATCCGGGATCTCCCTTTCTGATGCTATCATATCAGCTTGTGAGTTTTGAGGAAAAGACGTCAAGCCAGGCGGAAAACATGTCACGTTTCAAGTCTACCGTCTCGCATTTGCCCAATTCCTGTTGTAGTTGCCAAACTTGCCTTGGGTATTCCTATTTACAAGCCCCTGCTTGGGGAGATCATGCAACTCCATTACTTGTATCGTCCTCTGCCTCTTTGCTGCTCCCAATAGGACCAAGAATTATTCACCGTCAGATTTTGTGCAAGAAAATACAATGCAAGCGAGAATCAGAGTTTCACAAACAACCATTTCAAACAGATCTAGTTAGTAAGCGTCCACATACAGGCGGTGTCCAAGACCTAAGTTTGAACACCGTCTCAGTCTATCTTTATGGTTCCCTTCACAACTGATCGACAAAGAATGTGTAAATGATGAATGTACCATTCTCAGCTTGTTGGTAGCGCTCCTGGAGCTTCCTTTTGGTGGCTTCTATTTTTTCTTGGACTGCATCTTCATTTGAAGTTCTTGACCTCTGATGGTAAAGAGCACCATAAACAAGGTTACAACCAGAACAGTAACCAAGTTTATGTTCAAACTACTCACATTAACATCAAAAAGGAAGTATGAGACCATATAATCTCAAATTTTACCTCAGCCGGGGGAGCTGGCCTCCTTTGTACCATGGGTTTCTCCAGTTTTTGTGGAACCCTAGAATCTTTGGAGAGTTTTGGCTCCCCATTATTCTTCACAGGTCTACCAGGGCCAGATTGTGTGTCTGAAGGCTTGTTTGGCTTTGGAAGGGGCACTTGTCTTGTTATTTGTTGTACCCTGTTATCCTTGGAAAGGGGAGTTGCATCGTTAGGAAGTTTTTCTCTCCGCTTAGGAGCATCTTGCTTAACTAGTGATGGTTTCCTTCCAACCTCCCGGTTCTTGTTGAATTCCCCACAGTTTCGAGGATCTGAAACGTACATTCCCCGACAATAAGCATGACACTCCTAAAAGTGGGGAATCCAGGAAAAGAACCGCATACAAAAGTAGCATAAAGGAAGGGAAGTTTGACTCACTTCCATCATCATCCATGCCATCAAAGAACTTCAGGTATTGCACATTGATTCCGAAGAACAAAGCACAAAGTCAGTCTCAAATCAAGGACTTGGAAATGAATCAATCGCCAATCAATACAATAATCACAAGAAAGCTACCACCATATACCTTGGAAAGCTCCATATTTTGAGTGGCGAAAAAAGCTCCTTCATCCAATGGGGGAGAAGGGAGACCTCCTTCCTCTTCATCTTCTTCAACAGTGGATGGATTGACAGAATCAGGAGTACCTCCTTCTACACAAATGAAGGGAAAAAGATGAGTTAATATCAAAAATGAAAACTACAAAAGAATATCTACATAACACCCCTTGAAAGACCAGATTGATACCTGCAATCTCTTGTGTGGCCTTCACCCATTCATCGACAATAACCTTCCAACCACTGACATACCAAAACAGAAGACAAACTGTTAGCGAACTGTCAGAGGGAAAACAACACAATATGCAGAAAATTCTAGGCATCTCCATGACATAAGAACATGCTTGATAACCCACATCTATAGACATTTAAAGTTGTCAGAAAACCACAACTGCTTCAGTCCTTCACACTTCGGCTCATTATCTTCACAACATTAAAAGACAGGGGATGGTCTACATGACTACATGCACTTTGGCAACACTTTACTAATATGCTAAGCACTTGAACACAGCCACCAGTGATGATCATTTGGTGACCTTTTTGAACAAGAAGCAGCAGTGATCATCTATTCATCACAGTATTGCTATTTGGACTTGACCATAGCCATCACACCCATGTTGGTTTGTTGAGTGTCCAACACGGGAGTCCATGTTAGACTCATCAAGTTCCTAAAGTTAAGTGTTTTGAGATCAAAAATGGAGGATTATATGTCCTTATCCATTCCCTACTGTCTAAATTTCAAACATAGGAACTTGAGGAAAACTACAATGCATATGATGAAGGTCTTCCCAAGAGCCGCAGAATCATACTCAATAAGTGAGCGAGCCAGATGACGAATCTCCTTTGAGGCATGTCTTCTGATGCCATTCACAGCCTTTCCAATCTCTGTTGCCTGAAATTAGAATTGGCTCTTCAATGAGAAACACTAAATTGAAGCAAAGAATAATCACCCTGCTTCCAATTTCATCATCAACAAAGAGAAATGAAGCTCAAACCTTCAAGATATCAACGTTCAAAGCCATCAACTGCAGCCTCCTCAATGACTCAAACAAAACTGAATCAGACTGCCACAGACAGTTCCAAGAACAAACAATTAAAACCCCAACAAAATGCACAAAAACAGGATCAAACAACCAATTCTGACAATATAATCAAAGCATGAAAACCCAATTCAACACAATACAGTACAATTCAAATGAATTCAGTAAACTAAGAGAAACCAACCTCATCTTGACTGTTTTGAAGGATCTCCTTGATCCTCAAAACCTCACCAACAATTTCTCTCTCCTCTTCAATCTCATCAGTCAAAGCCTCAGCATCTCCATAGCTAAAATTATTCTCTGGGTGGTACTCATTATTCATCGCCATCTCTCCACCCACTTCACCAGGATCATTATTCCCACTGGTGCTGTTCACTTTGCTACCCTTACTCCCAACCGCACCATGTTCATCAAACTCACTCCTTTTAACCTTAAACCCCTCATCATCATCATTATCATCATCGTGATCATCATCAACTCGTGATGCAGACAACTCAACTCGGTCACAACCCAAACACCGAGTCAATCTACAGCTAAAAAGCAACTCAGCAATGCAACCTCTCTTAACACGGAACTCCTTGGGGCAATCTGAAGCAGCCACCATTATTGCGTGCTCAATTATATCAAATATGTCTGAATTTGCTCGTCTAAAATAATCCCTCCAATAATCTAGCCCAGAACTACCACAACCACCAGATTTTGTGGCCATCTTCGATCAAATTCGCACTGACCCAGATCAGGAAATTGCGTTTGATTCAATGCCCAGAAATCAAAAACCTAAATTAGGACTACCCAGATGAGAATTAAATCCCAAAACATCAAAAAACGCAGAAAAAAAGGGGGGAAAAAAAAGAAAATCTGAGTAATGGGTATTCGACTTTATTCGATTGTGATCGGTTACGTCAAAGATAACGTCGAATGGATACGATCCAAAGGGAGGCAAAATTAAAGAGATTGACACAGAGAAAGAAGAATCCGAATAGAATAATGTGGAGGGGATTTTTCGGGTTGAATTTCCGATTTGAGATCGGAAACCCAAAAACTTTTTACAAAAAGTTCTCCCCACCAAACTTCCTATGCAAGAATTTAACCAACAATTTCGAAGCTGCCAAAAATATAAGCAAAATTGTTTTTTAAAAAACCCCCCAATGTCTATCTCCTCGTGCGAGGAAACACGGCAAGTGAAGAAGAAGAAGATGATAAAGTTTGAGTTGAAAAAACAGGGCAGGTGAGCGGCAAATGCAAGCAAATTAAAGACCCCCAGAAAATTGATTAAAACTCAAATTGAAGTGCAGATTAGTTCTTGTGAGTATTAGAGAGAGAAAGAGACCGATGTTGCTCGAGATTCTACTGTAGTTGGTGTTGAATTGGGAAGAAAATACCGAAATAGAAGTATGTTATTATTATTATTCTGATATCAAATTGACGACGAATAGGAGGAGAGAGAAACAGAAGATTGGGATCGATATTGCAATGGCCCGCGTCTTTTGACTTGATCCTCTCCAAAACCCAGAAAAAAAAAACCAAAAAATAAAATAAAATAAAAAGTAAATCGTTGGGGGAATTAAATAAAAAATAAGAAATATAAAAAAAAGGGCGGAAAACAATAAAGAAAGATAAAGAAAGATGAAGGAAATTCCATGGACAGTTCTCAACACACGCCACAATGTCAAGAGAGAAATTCGGGGGAAATTTTAAAATAAAATAAAATATTTTTAATATAAAAATATGGGTTTATTTTTTTATTTACTTTTGGTTGAATAATTTTAACCTACTTTGACTGATTTTATTTTTTTTTTAAAGGAGGATATGCTTTGGCTATCAGCAAGGATTACATTCATTTATTAGATAAAATATTCCTTAATTAATATTAAAATTAGGTAGTGTGCGTAATTTGGGTCTTTGCTCATTTTTTTTTTTTCTTTAAATTCCTTTGGATTCTTATTTGGTTAGAAGATCCAAATCAAGATCAAGAACTGGATTCATTATTTTTTTTATTCTCAATTTTTAAAATTATTATTTTTAGATTTTCTATGATAATAGCTGCTAATATGCTATGGTTTAATTTAGGTAAGGTAGAATCTCTCCTCACAAAAAACGATCCATGTGAACTTATTTGGTTAGATTTATTTTGCTATATAACATCATTTCCTCTTGGGTTCTGTATGTTTTTTTGGATTATTAACGAGTTATTCACATATTCGAGTTCTTCTTAAAGATTGAAAACATAGGGCGTGTTCGGTTATATTAATTTTTTAGTAATGGTTAGTTGTTTTACTAGTTGTTAACGGTCTTACTAACGATTAGCTGTGACTCACTAGTAGTTATTGGCCAACTGTTTAACTGACGATTTAAAATAAATATGTTTGGTAAATATAATTGTTAAAGTAGTAGATTTATATAAAATGACTAAAAATGATACAATAAATGAAGGTTTTTAGTAAACAAAAAGAAGAATTTTGTAATTTACAATGCACTGGGTAAAGGTTCTTAAGAGTTACTTTCATTAACTTTTGAAAAACAATATATAAACCTCTAACCACTACCTCATTCATTACTTTACCAAACACTTTTAAGTAGTAGTTAACATTTTGACCGATACAAACTGTTAATCTCTACTTCAACATCTATTACTGAACACAACCTCATTTGTTATGACATTTAGAGCATTAGTATCATCATTAACAGTCAGTATAGGTCCTGCTTTAATGTGATCAGAAAAATTCATATATAAATAGCCTCAATCCGACTAAAATTTCCCTTACAGCCCCTAACAACTCTTAATTATTAACCTCTTTGTATTACTTTTTCTTTAATTTTAATCACTAAGATAAGCAATCCCTTATTTACTTTTCCTTTTGCATTTATATGTGGCTACTGGCTTCTCCAATAAAATAATCTTTGGAAAATTAACAATTTTATTAATTAAGCGGTAAGTAATCATGTCTCCCATCGTAATTTGTAATAATGAACAATTTATTTAATTATACGTAGCAGTAAAAAGGGGGGGGGGGGAATGGCGGTTCCCCTGGTTCTCTTACAATGGGCCATGTTGGCGGGTCACACGAGTCACGACTGTCGACTGAGAGTCGCCGCGACCGCGTCACACTTATCTTTGGAATATTTATTTATTTACAGTTTCAATAGTAATTTTCTTCAATCACATTTTTTGTACATGAAAATATTTGATTGGCTGAAAATTCGGCGATAACCTGACCGTAGAAATATAGAACGCTAAAGCCACCTGGTGTTGATCAAAGTCTCAGATCAGGCACTTCTTCTGCTGCCGCCACGTGAGCCTGTTTAGTGGTCGACGTGTGCTGTGACGAACGAAGCATTGTTTTATTTAGGTAACATTACAGTACAGAGGGCTGGAAAAACTCGACGCATTTTCTTTCGTTCTTTCATTGTTTTTGTTGAATTTTTAGCTTATTTTCCGCTTTTTGTGGGTGAAAACCTTGACTTTTATTTGACATAATTACGAATAAGACTCTGTTTGATTCTTAAAAAATTTAGTAAAAATAAAAATTAAAGAGAAAACAAATGTGCAGCAAAAAAAAGTAGGGAGAAAATGAGTTTTTTTCTTTTATTTGAATTAAGGAAAAAATACAAGAACTTGGATGATAAATTTGAATATTGATGAACTATTTGAATCATGTTGATATCATCTAAGCAATGTGATATTGGATGCAATTGGGAATTTTTCTCAAACTTTTCTTACAATTTTATGAGAAAAATTTTATCACTTGTTTCTAACTGGACATATTTTCTTTCGTTATGTTTTTATTTTTGTTGAATTCTAGCTTATTTCCTGCTTTTTGTGGGTGAAAACCTTGACTTTTATTTGACATAATTGCCAATAATCAATGGTATTAATTAAAGTTGTTAATGTTCTATTTAAAACAAAACCAAATTGGAATGTGTCAATCTATAAGACCTTGGAATTTTTTTACCTCCATAATTCAATGTATAGGATGAGAATAATCCAATTTTGAAATTTGCTATTCAATTTGCTAACCATTGAAGATATTTATTTTTAATATATCACCACGAAATAAAAATGTTTTAACTTGACAATTTTATAATGTAATAATAAGTAATATAGCACATCATTTCTAAATTTAAAATGTTACGTACTTTTTTTTTGGGGGTGAAAGAATCGAATCTAAGACATAATATACTCAGGATCTCAATCTTAATCACCATACCAACTACCAAGATCTCATTGATCACGTACTGATTATTGTAAGATATATCATATTGAAAATCGATACCAATAGCCCTAAAGCTTATCCACAAATTACACTATTAATGGTTTGCTTTTGTTCTAAACCCAAAAGGAAGCTTACAAATGTAGGAGGTAAATGAACTTATGTTTCCCCACATCAACCATAATCTCAATTGGTATTATTGCTTTGCTCCTAATTAACTCAATGTCACATCCTAATTGGGGGCTTTGCTTAGTTTAATCGTTTTCATATGCTAACAAACATTGGCAAATTAGCTGTGCGTGACCACATCTTTCCCACCACATTGGATAAGCTTCCATGGTGGAAATTTTTTTTCTTCTTTTCAAAAAAAAAAATCATCTAGCTTTTGCATTATTGGGAGAGATTTTTTTCGACTTGGATTGTACGAATTATAGCAAATTATCTCTCTAAACTTACTCTGCTCTGTTTCTGTTGAGTAGTGGGTAGTTTATGGTTTTTAAATCTAGGATCAATCAAAAGTTTATCTGTAATTTTACAATTAAGGGATAAAGCTGTTATATCAGACCCACCACAGGGTCCACACCCCATCCGGTTGCAAGATTTTGAGGTATTGAATTTGAATTTGGATAAAAATTGATTTTCTATGTCCATTTTTGATAAATGAAAGGTATCATTTTGGACATTTTTTTAATTCTGGATAATTGTGTATGATTTGAAAAGTTTCGTTAAACTGTCGTACCGAATCTTTTTCTTCTTTTTTTCCCTTTTTTTTTTAGCGTAGCAACTTGTAATAGAAAGTTTTCAATATACTATCAAATTGAAGTAGTATTTATCATTTTGTTCAAATCGAGATACTAATCAGTAAGTTTTTAGTGCTTCATAAAGTAGAATTTGAACTGGCATTTCAAGTAGTATTTTGTACTTTTGGGTCAAAAAATACCATTTGAAAATTTTATATTTGAAAATTATCCATTTTCTTTCAACGCCAATCTACATTAATCAACTAACCCAATAGTTAAATTCACCAGACACATCTCCTTCAACTGCTTATCTAAACACTTACCCGCTAACTGGTAAATTCGAATAGCTACCCACCAATTGAATAGTTATCTGTTACCTGTTACTTAAACAACTAATTTTGTCGAACAAACATCTCATTACCACATCTTGCTTTAATAAGTATTGTAGTTACGGATTTCAATTTTTTGAATTTTGATGAAAGTTGATTTTTATTTGGTCAATTTATTAATCACTAAAACTTGACTGATTAGTATATATCTTAACTTGATTAATTTATATTAATTAACTAAATAACTGTGCATATTTTTTTTAACCGTGCATATTTATATTAACTAAATTTTTTTTATTTGGTCAATTTATTAACTAAATCTATATTAATTAACTAAATAACTGTTACCTAAACAATTAAATTTACTGTGCATATTTTTTTTAACCGCTCATCTAAACAATGATCTCTAACAACTAATTGGAATAACTATCCATTACCTAAACAACTTATTACTACATAAACAACTAATTTTGTTGAACAAACCCTACATCTTATTGATTTTTTTTTTGTGCTGGTTGCTACTTACTTGAATATCCCACCTCAATCATTAAGGGTGTATAGGATCCAACAATTACTTGCAACAAAAGGAGAGGGAAATCTTCAAACATGCCATACATAGTTCAACAATGAGAGTTTTGTTTGTTTTTTTGGGTACAATCGAATAAATGATATACACAAATCATGTAATTGTGATATGAAGTTTTCTCCTCGCCGACATGCAACTAATTTTATCCTCATTTTCTTGTTCCATACTCAACATCCAAATCCAATACCTAAAAAATCCCGCCATCAAACGAGGGGTGGGGAGATCAGATGGTTGCATCATCTGTACTGTAACTTAAATACTTTTTTCACATATCTCTACTGCAATTACGCATTCAATATATATATATATATATATATATATATATATATATATATATATATA
>JACYFF010031952.1:1385337-1397737 GCA_017589665.1 Selenicereus undatus
TTTTTTTTTTCTCTCAATCAACAATGGAGAAGTGGGGAGTTGTCATTAATCAACTGCACATATTGGACACATTTTCTACATTTACTCTTATCTCAAGATTAGGCGGGATTGTACCATTTGCTTGGAATGAAGGAGGGGAAGTGTTTTAGGCACCATCATTTTGCTATTTATTATATAAAAGATTTCCCAGGATCACAGATGTTTATCTTTGAAAAAAAGAAGAAAAAGAAAGTGAAACATACTGTGTGTTAGGGTGCAATCAGGTGATGTTGTATGGAATTTCGCCTTTAATTTAACGGGTATAAAAATTATTATCAGATATTTAAATCCAGTAACAACTAACATTTTTATTAGATATAATGAACAATTAAGCCCACTACGCCAAATTAAAACAAATGCCAATGACAAATTAATGGTACAAACAATGATTTTTTTTTTATTTACAAAATTGAGATCTCAAATAAGAATAATTCAATTCTAACCTTAATTTAAATTGAAATGATGTTCTTGCCCAAAAGTAATAATCTTATACTAAAATTATTTAATTTTACAAAACAGATTTACCGGCCAATTCAAAATAAACCCAAATCAAAATCCAGATTATGCCAACCCAGCTCGAAATGACTCATTTGTATAGTTCTAAATAAAATCACAGCAGCCCGTAATTCTATGGTACATACCTATGTATCTAACTATGTACACACTTATATAAGAGGATGTGTACCGTATTTCAAAAATTTTTAGATACAAATATATGTATTCTAGTATGGTACACATCTTCTTATATAGGTATGTACATAACTAAGTACATAGATATGTATCATAAAATTTTCTGAGTTGCACCACAAAAGTAGCGGCCCCCACTTTAGCAAATCACATAGAAACACGTGTCACTCCTTTATTCATCCACATTGCACTTTTTCACCCCTGATTGTTAAAACCCTAGAATTTATTCCTAATCAAAACTTTTCTCATTCCCAATCCCAACTCAAATCCTCTGAATCAACCCCCAATCACAACTCAAACCCTTACCCACCAAAAAAAATGTCAGAAGAATCAAACCCATACATCAAAATGACCGAGGAAGAGTTGCTAGAATCATGCGCCATCGAAGACGGCGCGCAACGAGCAGTCAAGCTCGTCCGAGAATGGCTTCGGAGCCGCCGCCGAGATCCGCCGCCGACCGTCGCCGAAAAGAGGCAGCGCCGAGCCCACATCGAGAGGCGGCGTGAGGAGCAACGACTTGACAGTACCCTTCAAAGAGCGAATCCAGATTCGTGATCAATCATGAGGCAGAAGAACAATTTCGAAGCTGATTTACTTAGCGCACATACTGATTGTAATTGGCTATGTTAATGTAATTCTGCTTTTTCGTTGATTCTGATCTGATTAAGTTAGTGCTACGAATATCGTTTATCTGATTGTATTATGTGTTATTATCAAAATATTCAGGAATTATTACAAGCTATAGCAAAATTTCTTTGACTTTGCGACATATAATATATGAACTCTACTACCAGCAGTGTTGTTCTAATCAAGTGTTGCTGTAAGCATTGAAAATTTGGAGTACATCTCCATATTCTTAGCATATCGGAATCAACCTGTCTATTAACAGCACATTTGTAGAGTAAAATTGTCTATAGTTGAATCTCTTCTTATGTCGTTGAAGTTTGAGACATGAGCCATATTAAACTTCGGTGTTTTTAAGGGTTTATTCTTTTTGTTGGTAAACTTTAATTTACTAATTTTAACCCATTTCAGCCGACTTCAATAAAAAAAAAAAATTTCAACTTCAACTCATTTTAGCAAACTCCATCCAACTTCAGTCTATTTGAATAAAAAATATCAACTTCAATCTATTATATAAAAAAAATATATCGATTTTAACCAACTTTAATATATTTTAACCCAATTCAAAAAAAAAAAAAACCCAACTTTTATCCACTTCTCTTAATCTCAATCAATTTTACCTATTTTTCAACTTATATTTTTCAATAAAAAAACAGCCCCTTATTGTTTATTTTTTAGCATGATTAAGTATAATTCAACTGTTCCCATTAGAAATGCCAAAATGATAGCACTTTCAGACAAATTGTTGAAGCTCGAAACTCAGAGTGCCAACAATTTGTCAACACTCGCAACATCAAGGCGACCGATTTCTCGACGGATAATACTTGCAGTATTACAAGATTAGGGTATGGATAGGAATATTGATAGAGGTTAGATTGCCTACAACTAGATCTCCTCAGATCCCGCGAAAGCGGAACCTATATTAGGAATTTGTTGTTGTTGTATTATAGGATTAGGGTGATTTTTGTCATCTTCCTAAAAAGTGAGTAATGGTAATAATAATGGAAGACTTAATGACTTTAAATCACACAACAAAAGATTCACCACTAATTACGAGCTGACGGTAGGAGAGATATGGCCAAAGAATGGAAGATGTGCAAACAATTGTCCCACTCTACCACTCAAATAATGCGGGTCACTATCTAGCTCATGATGAAAGTGACAACCACTATTGTTGAGAATTATCAAATCAAATTCCCCTCACTAATAAAGGATGCATTGAAGGGGAAGAAAAAAAAAAAACCCAAAATATGCTTTTGCTTTTAGTATAGTTTTCCAATTAATCAGGCAATATTAGTCGTTAAAGTATCCTTTCTTCTATAGGAAAACTAAGTCGTTTGTTCACCCTCGTTATAACCTAGCTATGGGAAGAAAAAAAAATTAAAAACATAAATTCACATCCTATTTCAACCACATATATTTGTGAAATTGCTTGCAATTGATTGAGCAAGACATTAAAATGTCAATATGATCCATAGTCATCGAAGAATGTTTCACGGGAAAAAAAAATACAATGTGGTATACTATTTCAAATCTTACTAGTGTATTTTTGGTTAAAAAACACGAGTATTCGAATTCACATTATTATAAGCAAAAACCAAATTATCAACACTAGCATTGTTCATGGGACTTCATCAAGATAGGATATTCGAGTGTTCACATATACACGGTCTTGTCAGCCGTGACAGTGACAAAGTCATTTGATGGGCACACATTAGAGAGTCCTTATCCAAGAATGGCCCTCAAATAACACATGAAGGACTTACACACAATAACACCATTATAATTTATAAATTCAAGCACAAAACAGTAGAACACCCCCTTCAAATAGCCACAAAAACTAAGCCTTCATTTGATCTCTTGTCAACCAAGAGCAACAATGCTATCTCTAAAATTACTCATTCTATCCACAACTCTAGTACTATGCAATTTACTCAAAATAACCCCATCATCATCATCATCATTAGAGAATGATAAAATCACAAGTTTGCCTGGACAACCATCAGTAAATTTCCAGCAATATGCAGGGTATATAGCAGTTGATGCAGAAAAACAGAGAAATCTCTTTTACTATCTTGTTGAAGCTGAAGCCAACCCTGCTTCCAAACCCCTTGTTCTTTGGCTCAATGGAGGTCACTCATTTTCCCTTTTCTTTGTTTTTAATTTTTGTTTTTGCCCTTTTGTCAAAATTTAATCTTTTTCTCATAATTATATATATTTCTGTTCTGGGGTTTTGGGCAGGACCTGGTTGTTCATCTGTTGGAGCAGGAGCCTTCACTGAGAATGGACCATTCAGGCCAAGTGGAGATGTATTGCTCAAGAATGACTATAGTTGGAATAAAGGTGAAAAACTTCAATAATTCATCAAAAATCAGAGATAAAAAAATAAATTTATCTCTAATTATTTGTATTTTTTTGGGTGTTCATGGCTGCAGAAGCAAATATGTTGTATCTGGAATCACCAGTAGGAGTTGGGTTTTCTTATTCTGCTAACGAGTCATTTTATGACACTCTTGATGATGAGAAAACAGGTTCTTCCCTTGCAAATATATTTAAGTTTTTCATGAAAATTAGCCAAAAAGCGAAAAATTTAATAGATATTATTGTTCATTGGGAAATAATGTTATGCAACTAATTTCAACTGTGCACTGGGCTGTTAAGCAAGCGACAATCTGGTGTTTCTTCAGAATTGGCTTGCCAAATTCCCAGAATACAAGGACAGGGATTTGCTCATCACAGGGGAGAGTTATGCAGGTATTCATATGAATTCATTAGAATCAACAATTTCTCCTTTTCTTACTGTCAAATTTTTATGACTGATATAGAAGAATCAACAATTGCTTTTTTCTTGCTTTTGTGAACAGGGCATTATATTCCACAACTAGCTAACCTCATACTGAGATCAACCCTCAAATCAAATCTGAAGGGAGTTGCTGTAAGTACACAAAAAGGGACCAAAAATATGAAATAATGTCCTTAATTAATTGATAAATTTGTTTGCCATTTGATGGGCACATTGCAATTGTGCAGATAGGGAACCCATTGCTAGAATTCAATACAGATTTCAATTCAAGGGGGGAGTTTTTATGGTCACACGGATTAATATCAGATTCAACATATGGGTTATTCCAAACAGTATGCAATTATTCACAAATAAGGAGACAAGCCCAGAAAGGGTTTCTTTCTCCTCCTTGTTCTCTGGTTAACTCCCAGATGAGAAGTGAGATTGGCGAATTTGTTGATTATTATGATATTACTCTCGATGTTTGTTTGCCATCGCTCTCTCGACAGGCTTATCTTCTTGCAAAATTGGTAAGGGTTTGAGTTGCATTGCTTGTTCATTCCCTTTGTGTTCTTGTTATGTGTTCTTCGTTTGATATGTTTGATATATACTCTGTTTCCCCTGCTTTTTTTTAGCCCTGTTTCCCCTGTTTTGCTCTGTTTCCGCTGTTTTTTAAGTCCTGTCTCCCCTGTTTTGCTAAGAAAACTGAGGAAAATAAAAAAGTCTCTAAAAAAAATCATTTCATTTACTGTTTTTCTCATTGGTTTTCGAAAGACAAAAAAGTTCTTAGCACAAAATAATACGTTGGCTATTGACGTTAAGTTCTTAGCACAAAATAATACGTTGGCTATTGACGTTCGTTCTAATTAAGGGCAGCCCGGTGCACAAGCATCCTGCGTTCACGCAGGGTCCGGGCAAGGGCCGCACCCCAAGGGGTGAATTGTAGGCAAGCTTACCTGACTTTGTCAGTGGCTGATTCCACGATTGGTTATGTGAAATGCGGTTCTAATGCGTTAAACTAAGATGAACACCACTGATTAGTTAAACAGATCAAAGCAAGTCGTAAATTTCAGCTATGATTTAACTCTTTTAATTGACATGGTAAGGGGCTTATCAATGCCCCATTTGGTACAAATCTCTACAACAAACAACAGCATCAACGACTTCCAGCATGGATTCCGGTTTTGCAGGGTTTGAGAAGATTCAGATATAGATAGTCTTATCCCTACGCATATGACTGCACATTTGGTATAAATCTCCGCTTTGGATAATTTTAGAGCCCTAATGTTGTTTTTTATTTGGGACAGGATGACGTTAAAGTAAATGTTTGTCAAGAGGATGAAACAACCAAGTATTTGAATAGGAAGGACGTCCAAAACTCCATGCATGCACAACTTATTGGAGCCACACAATGGGGTATTTGCAGCGAGTAAGACACTAATACTTTTTTTTATAAATTTTATGATAATAATATGTGATTTTATATTAGGCCATCTCCTCCTATAACTCCGAAATTATTGCGTAAGAATTTACAAAAAAAAAGGGTCATAAATTCATAAAGAATAGTATAAAAATTCTTTTGAATGACCAAATTTTTACGTATCACACGTAAATTTCAAATTTAGATTACTTTAGAAACAAAATTTAAAGCTGTATAAGCTAACTCACTTAACATCTTTCTTTTATTTCTTTTTTTTTTTGTCATATATTCCAATGGTGTCTTTAAAAACGTCTTTTGGGAAAATTAATTCCGTCCTAAAGTTTTCGCCAGCCAGTCTACCCCCAAAAAAAACGGAAAGTGGGCATTTTTCCAACCAATATCGCACAAGAACAGAACAGCACGTGTCATAGACTCTCACGTTAGATTGGAAGTAAGAGTCAAGAAAAATGCCAAAATTTTCCCATTTCCAGACCATTCTCTCGAGTTCTGAAGATTGGCATGCATTGCATTCCAAGGTCAGCAGGTCTTAGATGTCTATTTGTAGCTTCTAACCCGTGACAGACACAAATTTATTTTGTCCCTTGCATTTTTGTGTTTATCATTACTGTGACTAAGCATGCTGTAGATCATTCATCATTGATGAGAGAGAAAAATATGATGTAGATCAAACTCAGGGGCACAGCAGTAGTACTTATGTCGTAGATTTGAATCTATTAATTTGTTAATATGACAATGTGGTGTGATTTGTACCACATAAACTTTATTTATTAAAAAAGTACCATCGAAATAGGGCTGAATTTAAAAAAGTAAAAAATTACTAATACTATAACTTGAATTTATAGGTCTGAAACTACCTAGTAAGTTGCACCAGACATAGAGGCCCTGTGTTTGGCAAACAGCTGTTATCTGTTTGTATTGGCTGTTTGAATTAGCTGTTTGTTGAAAAACTGTTTGGTATAAAATTAGCTGTTTCTGACAAAGTTGTGAGACAAAAAGCTAATTCTTCAAAAAGTTCTTCCAAGAAGCTCATAGAATTAACTTTTTCAAATTAGCTTTTTGGACCAAAAAAGCTCTTTCAAAAAGTTTTTTCAGCAAACACCCAAATTAACTTTTTACTTGGTCAAAAAGCTAATTTTGATCAAAAAAAGTTTTTTTCGGTCAAAAAACTCTTCAAAAAGCTCTTTGCTAAACAGGGCTAGAAGCCACAAATGATTAATTTGTGATAATTATGAATCGACTAAGAAATTTGTTTGTTTGGGTAGTAATGATGATGATTACGATGATTTAACAGTGTAATTACGTATAACTTGGATGGTCTTGAGGTTCCTACCATCCCTTTGTTAGGCACACTCACCAAAGCCGGTGTTCGAGTTCTAATATTCAGGTAACTTCCTCACAGTATTATGTGATATTTATTTATTAACTTTTTTCCTGAATTTATTAATTACTAGTGCTTGGTTATAGTAGTTATTGTTATTATAGATTTTGGACGATAAATATACTGTACTTTACGAGTACTGAACAATCATACTTCCAACTTTGAATGTGTACCAAGACCAAATTTGAATTTATTTTTGTCGACGTAATGCATCAATTTTACAATAGTATACAATTACATAAGTTTAGAATGCAAGAATTTTAAGTGTATGCAATTGCAAATGTTTCGTATATACTTGCATCGCCAAGTAAAAATACCTTCAAACTCGATCTAGGAATATAGACAATAAATACAATAGATATCCAAGTTCAAAATTGAGAGTATTATTGTCCAGTAAAAAACAATGTATTACCAATCCAAAATTCCATTATTAATGGGTGATCAATTACATCAAGTGATCTAGTTCCTTCAACCCCCCCCCCCCCCAAACCAAAAAAGAAAAAAGAAGAAAAGGTGTCCAAGATATTACCATTCATCGTCCTGTATACCATTCTTTCCTTTTTTTCTTTATCATTGATGTATTCATCCTCTTTTTTCCTTTTTTCCCCTCCATTTTTGCAGTGGTGACCAAGATTCAGTGGTACCACTAATTGGAACAAGGCTGCTGGTTAAAAATCTGGCAAAGGAACTGGGGTTAAACACAACTGTGCCTTACAGATTCTGGTTGCAAGATAAACAGGTTAATTTTTAATTACTTGTGATTTTTCCCCTACATTTGTTCAGCTTCCCCTCCCTAGTCAGGTCCATAAAATCTTGGCTAGCCAAACCACACCCATTGATTCACCATTGGGCCAGGTCCACAAAACCTTGGCCAGCCAAACAACACCCATTGATTCACCATTGGGCCAGGTCGTCTTTGCCTCTTAGGTTAACACTGACTGGTGAGACTTGCAGGTTGGTGGCTGGACGGAAGGGTACGGTGACATCCTAACATATGCAACTGTAAGAGGAGCAGCCCACGAAGCTCCTTTCTCACAGCCAGCCAGATCGCTTGTACTGTTCAGCTCCTTTGTCCAAGGGAAGCCATTGCCAGACTCACCTTCCATCCCTTGATAGTTACTCGGATCCACAAACAATAGCCCATTGAGTAATCCATAGATCCAGCCTTGTTATTGTTATTATTATTTTTTTATCAAGATCATTGAAGTGCAAGAATCAAGCGCCATCGAACAAGAAATATACATGAAGTTCTGTTCCAAAGATTCTCAGAGCAATACTGTTTCAGATCATTCAGCTCTAAACAAAACAAGCATAACACTAGATTTTGAGTCCAGATGGATACATCTCTTAATCAAGCAAATATCAATCATTTTCAATGCTACAATCATGTTTGTTTCCACATAAGAAGCCTAGAAACCACAATCTTCAAGAGAACCGTTTCAAAGTAAATTTGCCTACTGAAGTACTACTAGCCACTCAGCTAAGATCAAGACAGGGAAAATTACCCCAAACGATCAGTCGTGCAATGTCCCCAATATATCTTCATCTCGGAACAAATGGTACCTACGTATCATAGCACAAAATCAGCCAACCATTGCATCAGACCATAGGTTACAACATGAGATGAAAAGCGAGCACACAGAGATGAAACAACACAGCAAAAAGTGAGCACTAGCACATGGCCACACACTCTAACAAGAAGAGATATAGAGAGCTAGGTGGAAAAAAAATACATAAAAAGAAAATTCCAGTATCTTCTAGACCTACAGAGTCCCTAATCCTTAACATACAAACCCAATCTCATGAAGAGATTAAGTGTACACCACAAGATTTCCCCTTCATTCCCTTTTCCGCTGAACCAGCATGTTCAGCTTTTGGTGAACATCCCCAAACAAATACTTTATGGCCAGCAATGACGAAGTTCCTCCAATTTCCTACTAATCCAAGGTGAACCATATATTGGGCCACATCACCAGCTATAGCCAAGGTCATATTGGTTCAACAAGCTCATCAAGTTCAGCTGACAGAGATATCATTCGAGCAACACAATAAGCATAGGATTAACCCAGACTGAATCTAATCCCACAAGCTATCTCATCCAATCAAGCGCATGAGTTTTAGCCTACAGGCAAATAGGATATGTGATTGTATGCTACGCATCTTGTTAGAGCATAAGAATCACCAGGAAATTCTAATATTAGCACGAAGTAAAAACATTGAGTCATTGATGTCCCAAATCTTGATGATTAGACTTAACTAAGAGTGCAGGATGACAATCAAAGATTTTTACGAAAAAGTCCATTAAGAGACCCATAACTCCATAAAGTAACTAACACCCATAACAAAAGAGAATGCTGGGAAGATAATGAACTCACTCTTTTTCCCCAAGCTTGACTGCAGTTCCTCCATACTCGGGAAGCAAGACAGTGTCCCCTTCTTTCACTGAGACAGGAATGTGCTGCCCTTGCTTATCGTGAAGGCCGGGACCAACAGCAACAACTTTTCCAGAGTTAAGCTACATCACCACCAACATCGAATATGTTAATAACATTAAATACACATAAACAACAGCCATTATACCCCCCAAGAGCCACTTTGAGAACACAAAAAAACAATAGCCACAACCAATGTAACTCATTAATCATAATCATATTGTTATTCAGCTAATGTCATAGCTTCACCTTTGAAAAATACGGCATAAACAACAAATTTAATCACATTACAGATGCATAAAATACAACATCATACCCAAAAGAAATCCCTTTGAGACGAAAAAAAATGTCATCTTTAGACTCTTTACCTACTGTAACCCATAAATCATATTGCTATTCAGCTAATGTCGCAGCTGCACCTTTGAAAAATACGTCATAAAGAACAATATATACAATTACACCTTACACAATCATCCCAAATTTTGCAACAAATCCCCTATTAGCAGTACATTATGGCACACATTAAGTAAGATTAAGGGGATAATAAAGCAATAAATCTACCATCTTGGTTTATGAACATACAAAACAATGAAATATTTCAACGCGGCATCCACAATTTAGACAAATCAACAAACAGACATCAAATCCAAGAGAGAAAAAAACCCACTTCAGAGGATATTACACACAAAAATCAACATCAAGTGAACAACCTATCATTTCTCTCAGATCATTGAAGTTAAAATGCTATCAATTTCTTCCATGAACAACTAATGAAAAGCATCAATCGAGCACAAATCACAACAAAAAAATGCAGAATTACCTTGCTGCTAGTTTCAGGAAGCAAAATTCCAGCGGTAGTTTTCGAAGGAGCAACAATCTTCTCCACCAACACCCTGTTCAACATTGGAATCAAACGCTTCGCCATTTTTCAGAGCTCGCTAGGGTTTAAGCAATTTGCCTGATTTGAAGATGAAAGGGTTTATCGTCGTGAATATATTAGATGGAAAGATTTGCAGAGATGCCCCCTTGGCCTTAAACAATAACAGATGATTCAGCAGCCACTCTCTTGGCCTAGAGAAGAAGCTTCTAGTTCTCTCTAGTAAGTTTGGATTTGGACCCAATTGGATTGGGCTATAGACATTGGGCTTTTCATTTCTTATGGGCTTCTATGCCCAATCTACCCTAAAATAGATTCTCAATTTCCAAGAACCATCAGGCTCCGTTTGGACCTCAAAAAATTTAGTGGAAAGAAAAAAAATTAGAAAAATTATTTTTTTTTTGTATTTGGTTTAGAGAAAATCACAAAGAAAAAAATATGAAGGAAAGTTAGGTGGAAAAATTGTTAGAAACAAGTGATAAAATTTTCCTCATAAAATTGTGAGGAAAGTTTGAGGAAGCTTCCCAACCTTCTCCAACCTCACATTGCTTAGATGACATCAATATGATTGAAGCAGTTCATCAATATTCAAATTTCTCCTTTAAATTCTTGTATTTTTTTCTCAATTCAAACAAGAGAAAAAAATTCATTTTCTCCCTTCTTTTTTTTCCTTCACATTTTTTTTCCCTTCAACTTTTCTTCCAATAAATTTTCTAAGGACCAAAGGGAGGCTAAGTCATCCTATTTTGGTGTACTCGTTTTGTTGGGAAATAATGGACAGGAAATGGGAAAAAATTGTATTATTCTCGAAACAACATGTAGGAATAGGAAATTCCTTTTTGAGAGAGCGAAAATTATGAAAATGAATTTTTAAGAATGATATTTTTCTTGAAGGAGTGAGAATAAATGATAAGGAATGGAAGAGAATAAGAAGGAATATTAAATTTTAATTTATTTACGAAAAGAATATACCTTTAATATCTCTCTTGTTTAATTTATTTAAGGAGAACTATTGTGAAAACTATTAGTCAGCAACCATTTTTCAAATAAAAAATGAAAATGACTTGAAATATGACATTTATATTTGCCTCTTATGAACAGAAGGAGAGAATTACCTTTGATGAAGCAATCTTATCAAAGACTTTTTTTTTTCTAAAGACAAACAGGACTTCTTGAAGCATTTCATGTTCAATGTAAATAATATAATGGAAGTTTTTATTGGTTATTTGAAAATGTAGAATGCTTAGCACCAACCTAGGAGCCCACCAAGGAATATAAATGATTTTGAGGGCTCATTTGATGTGACTGCCACAATGGCAAATTATTTTGTATAATTTGGTTGGTAATACGCTTCGTCCGCTCAGTCCTTACTATAGGGCATTTGACAAACAGTTTTTTGATGAATTTTTTATTAAAAAGAATTTTTTTTTATCAAAATTAGCTGTTTGATCAAGTAAAAAAACTAATTTGGGTGTTTGGTGAAAGACCTTTTTAGAAGAGTTTTTTTGATCCAAAAAGCTAATTTGAAAAGGCTAATTTCATGAGTTTTTTGGAAGAGTTTTTTTTTTAAGAATTAGTTGTTTGTCTCACAATTTTATCAGAAACAATTAATTTTAACAAATAACTAATACAAATAGCTAACAACAACAACAACAACAACAAACTCCTAATGTGGGTCCCGTTTTCGCGGGGTCTGGGGAGATCCAGCCGTAGGCAACCTTACCTCTACCGGTATTCCTACCCATAGAGAGGTTGATTTCAAAAGACAATACAAATAGCTAACAGTTAATAATTAATACAAATAGCTTACAACTAATAACTATTAACTAAACAGGGCCTATCTTTAGTTTCATGTGCATTAAGCTTTTTATAAATGAGACTTACTCCGACGGTCGGGTCCTTGGTTGCTTTCCTACATGGCACGAATTTGAATCCGCTTCAGCGCAAGGTTCAGGTGCTGTTTTTTAGGTCTCCTAATATTCCTTTGTTTTTTTTTTAAAGGCTATTATTTAGTTTATTTATACTTTATTTGCTTAAATTTATTTATTTATTTATTCTATTCAGCTAAGTTAGTTCCTCTCTCTTTATATATATATATATATATATATATATATATATATATATATATATATATATATAT
>JACYFF010031952.1:1397747-1469469 GCA_017589665.1 Selenicereus undatus
TATATATATATATATATATATATATATATATATATATATATATATATGTATGTATGTATGTATGTATGTATGTAAAGCATGACTCACTAAATGTATATTATAACTCATCAAAAGTTATAAAGCAACTCTTTAAGACAATGTCATGCCTCAAAATATGAACAAGAATGTGTAATTGTGAATTATATTGTTTACTAGCTCATTTTGATTAGAAATAGTTATTAAATCATATGGATCATTGAATATATCACAACTCACTAAATCATATTGATCACCAAATATATTTCATAGCCTACTAAAGAACTGTTACAACTCACTAAATAAATATCATAACTCACTAAAAGAGAATAATACAGATAACTAGAATATAATTGAGTGAGTTTCGAATGCACAATATCATTTTTTTTATAATAAGAACACATGTTAAGAAGTTGTATAGTGTTTTTATTGAGCGAAACTCAAGCATACAAAATGCATTGATAATATTTTTAGTGAGCGTAAATAAGTGTGCACCATTATATTTTAGTCAGCTATATACTATTTTTAATGAGCCAAAATACGATTGTACAGTTACTTTGCACAACCGATTATACGATATAACAACTACAAAATTATAGTATAAAACTTTCGCATTTTCACTCATTGCATGAGAATTTGAAGAAATTAAAGTGTTACAAAAATAAAGTTTCATATTCATATTAGAAATAAATAAAAAATCAGCAAATGTCTAATCAACTACCAAGTTGCCTTGGCCGGCAACTTTTTCTTGTCATTTCTTTTCTTTCTCCTTTTGATCATTTGTTAAAACCATATATCAACCTTTATTTATTTTTTTCCCTACTTTCTTTCAAACTAATCATTCAAATTTACATACATATATTGACTTTTATTGAATGTGATACGCTTTTAATGTACACATTGCATATAGATCGATCATATCATATCTAATAAAAATTGGTTGTAGGGGTACATCGTCCATAGGCGGGTCTGTCTTAATAAACATCAATCTTATGATATTTTTTCCTCCTTCTCTTGTTCGTATAAATAATTACTTTCTTATATTTTATGTGAAATAAATTTCAAATGAGAACAGAAGTAAATTTTTAAAATTGGCGTTTCTACTTGTAGGAGTCTAACTATTTAAATATATATATATATATATATATATATATATATATATAAATTCTATTCAAATAAAATCTATATTGAATACTATTGTTGTAATAACATTAGAAATAATACACCTCGCTTTTTTACAGCTATGTACTTTTAAATTAATTTGCAACTTTAGGAGTGTAAAAATAGTCCAACACATCATAATCTCCACATATTCATCATCATTCACTAGTGTGGTTTGACCAAGGGACTAGGAGGTCCATGATTTGGCATATGTTGGTTGAAAACATCCCCTAATTACACCTCTTTAAGTTATAAACTACCCCCTATTAAGTATTAACTAAGAGCCATAAATGGAGACATGTAGATTTTAGGGTACAATGATTGCCAATTGATGATGTCATCCATTGATATCCCCTCTCTTATTATTATCAGTAGTTTCATCATGTATTAGTAAGCCCTTTTTTTTCGTGGTTTAATAAACCCAACTCACTTTTTTCCTTCCCCTCTTCCCACTCCTTCCCACACTTAAACAAAAATACCACTCATTTTCACCCTCACCCACTCCTTTCTCTCATTTCCCACACTCCTTCATTCAACTCCCCAACTTCATTCAACTCCTGCCCACTCGCATCCGCTCCTCCCCCCTTTCCCACACTCGCCCATCCCACACCTATCATTTCCCACCGAAAAGAACAAGGTCGTAGTAGTAGTTAATGTGCTAATGATGTTGAGCCCCATCACTTTGACTGAGAAGAAAAGGCAAAGAATTTGCAAGAGAAGAAATTATAAGGTCTTGAAAGTTGTTTTACTTTTTTGACCTAATTTTAAATGGTGCGTTTTGATCTGAATCAAGTCAAGTTTAATAAAGTTACGCTTTGATTTTTTTTCTTTTTGAGGGATCTAATTTTAAGTGGCGATTTTAATTAGGTTTCTAATCAGGACCACGAAGATATATAAAGAGAATGTTTTGAGGTTTCTCTTTTTGGGGAGGGGAGGGGAGGGGGGGGGGGTCAAAGATCTAAAAGAATATCTTAGATGGCAAAACTATATATATTACAGTTCATAGCCCCTAATGATGGTGTATGCCATGCACTGATGATTAGACAATGTCCATGTAAAAACATTCAAAGTTGTTGCCATTCATTGTGTTTTTGGTTTTTTCCTCCCCACGTACCTGATCACATACAAAATGGAGAAGTTTTGGTGGTCTTCAATGGCTGAAATTGCAAGTAGATCGAAAATATAATTAAGTGCTGATGATTAATGTTGATTAGTGTTGAATGCTGACGATAAATACTTATGGTACGTAAGCTGAAAAGAACAAGCCCTAAATGGCAACCATTGTATGTTTTAGACGAGTAGATCGAATACTCATATATAACTAATAAGACTATCTTCATTGAGGAATGAGGATACTACTTTTAATTAGCAAACATGATCGATATCTCTACCCCACATTAATGTAAAATATTCTTTGATATTAATTAGGCTTCAGTCGGTACAATTTTCTAATTATTTTGATTTAGAATCTAGATATTATGTTAGGCTTCCAAGGTCCAACCACTCGGCAATCAACCTGTCACAAAAATTGGAAAAAAGAGGGGGTACATGATATTGTGTTTTCTTCCTACACAAGGGAAATTAAGAAAAAGTAAACAAAAACACCATCATTTCCCTCAAGAAAGAACCAGACCACACCAATGGCTACATGCGGTGCATGTACACTCGTCACTCATGATCCACCTATAATCCCCACCCTCCCCGGTCCCTATCTTACCATAGAAATTGATTTTCTTTTGTCTACAATTTTTAATAATTAATAACTATTTCAACCACTATAACTAGGGCCAGTTCCTATTAGCAAATTTAGAAACATAAATAAAATTCTAATTTAAGTTATATATATATATATATATATATATATATATATATATATATAAAATTAATTTTCCACTGCTATCGGGAAGCAGTTAAATTGGGTGGCCGATCAACTAGCCAATATGGTTGTCTATTATCCCTCTACTTGTATTGACTCTCCACCTATAGTGGTTATGAATATGTTGTTCGCAGACAATGTAAACGTCTCTTGGCCCAATGTATCTAGCTAAAGCTCAATAAAATTATTTGGGTGAATGTCCCCCTCTTCTGCACCAGAAAAAATTATATATATAACATGATTACAATAATTGTTGTTAATACCTAAATTTTTAAAATAATATATGTACATCAAATGTATATATCAATATATGTATTGCCAACACATTTCTCAACTAACAATTGATATATAATCAGTCATAATAATCGACAACTTGGTGACTATGGACTTTTTTAACCCATTAATTTTGGTCAAATTAAGACCTAAAAAGGAAACAAAAAGAATTGAAGTTAGATGACTCAAGCCAAGATGCACATTTACATAACACGAAGTCCATGTAATACAAAGGTGATCTTCACTATTTTGGAGACGTAGTTAAGGGGTTGAAGTATGTTGGAGCAAATTTGAACCGATTAGAGCAGGTTGGAGTAGGTATGGGCAAATAGAAGTATATATGAGTAGATTTGGAGCAGTTTTGTAAGGAGGTTAGAGCAGGTTGAAGCAAATAGAAGCAAATTGAAGCCAATTGGAGCATGATGAAATATACTAGAGTAATTTAAAGCATGTGCAGGTTTAACATGTTAAAAGCGTACAGAGATTAAGACTAATCACTGGCACCTAATACTATCTTGGTCGTCTTATATTTCTCATTTATTCACCCTATCTAATGGAATAAGGGGAAAAATTATATGAGGCTTGCACAAAAGAAAAGGTCTTTTTAGGGGTCAAATACTTTTATTTTATTTTTTTAACTAGTAAATTTAGACATAGATACACGGTACACTCTATAATCGATAATAAAGTCTTTGACCCTAATTCCAAAGGAAAATTAAAATTAAAACTCCAGTGCTACACACAGTCTACACTATCCCCAGTTGAAGAGGAGTTGGGCGGGTGGCCATCCCACCTGGGTTCAAATCTGGAAGGGTATAATTTTGTCTTTGTGTAATTGTGTGTGGGAGGTTTGTGAGTCTGAGCTTTAGTCTGGGCTTTGACATTCCCCTTTCTCTGACCTGTTCAGGTCCACTAAATAGCCTGAGATAAGGACCAGTGGACTGAAGCCGCTTGCCCTTGGGGGGGAAAAAAAGTCTACACTATCCCAAAGATGTGAAGGACAACAAAATCAAATCAATGATTTTTTTAAAGATTTAAGGTAGGCCCCTGTGAATATTTATGATCATGAAGCTAGCTAAGCTAACAAATTGCCTCCAAAACCAAGGCACTGACCTCGTTGTTAGTTTCGTAGCTACTCTCTCTCTCTCTCCCGATCACTCTCTCTACTCTGTAAGACACAGAAACAACCGAACCAGGCTCTGAAATCAAAACCCAGAAAGATCAGAACATTCCAACAAAGCCCCTTTTCCTCTTCCTTATTATACTAATCTAGCATAAAACTTAGCAACATACAACTCCAAAAACCTATGCATGCCTTAATTTTCTAACCCTTCTTTCCCCATCTCCATCTAATTCCCTACTTAATTGACTATATATCATCATGCCCTAAAGTTCTTAGGAAGCAATATCTTTTTCCAGGACAAGCGCTTAGAAGAATTAAGACTGCCTACATCTGTGTCTTACTAATCTGACAAAAGCGTGGCTCACGTAGCAAGTTGTTATATACAAAATAAACATCTCTGTCTGTCTCTCTGATCTCAAGTTGCTATCGATCTGATCATGACATACATGATGGTCAGGGTATTTGAGTAAAAGAAAGATCAAGATCAGAGAGAGAAAGATGGGGTTGAGAAAACAGCTAGCATGCTTGTGTCTTCTAGTGCTGATCATGTTACTGTTGTTAATCTTTAAAACCCAGAAAATTGCAGATACTCATACTGGGCATGGCAGATTGTTATTATTCAACAAGAAACCCAGAACATCTTCTTATTCTTCTGAGCTACGAGGCCATGAGGTTTTCTCTTCCATCAAAAACAAGAAAAGTGCAGCTCAAAATAACAATTTTGGTGAGATTTTTGGAGCTGATAAGAGGAAAATCCGCACAGGTCCGAACCCACTTCATAATAGATGAGTATTACTCTCTCTCTCTCTCTCTCTCTCTCCAAATATCTCCATTTTCTTGATAAATATCAATATACTACAAAACATTTTGAGATAAGCTTTGATGATTCCTATGGCGAGGAATGTATATAATTTTTGGGTTTGCATTTTTTCCCTTTTTTTTTAAAAAAAATTTGCTTTTTTATATCTTGTTGGAAATAGGAATCTTATATATTTGTCTAAATTTTGATAAATGTGGAATATATATATATGTAGTGTGTATTTTTGGAGAGGATGATTACAAGGGCAATTTAATGTCATTCATAAATTATAAGAACTTGCTCCATCTATTTTCTTGCTTGTTTTCTCTTCTTCTTTTTTTTTTTGACCTTTTATAAATATAATTGTAATTCGATATATTTGTGTAGAAGTGTGTTTTTTTTATGGGTAATTTTGTCACATGCATATAGTTTAGGAAAAATTAAACCCTAGTATTTTTTTTTGGGGGGTAAAAATCATGCATTCATGAAGGGAGTTGTTGGTGTAATGAATATTTTTGCCAACCTTTTTTGTTTTTTTTAATAGGTAGGTTGGTTGGTTGGAGTGGGAATATAGTCTTTTCTTGGTAAAATTTGTGTACATTATGTTGCATTACCAAAAATAGTTGTTGGAAAACTGCTGCTTGTGACATTTTAATTTGCTCTCCTTTTTACTAGTCCATAAATTTGGCTCAAATTCTTGTTATTAGTTACAAGTAGTAGTCTTCACTTCTTAACAAAGATTCAAAATGCAATTTCGGCTTCGGTAATAATATGGCAAAATCACTCTCTCTAATACGACACAATTGTTCCATATCGCGACTACTGCGGCATGAAAATGCGGTTCGTTCAAGTTTAGAACCTTTTCAACGTTTTGTTGCAGTTCGACCACATTTTGAATGCACACTTCTTAGTTTTTGTGTCCTTCACCCAAGTTATATCCACTTCAGTTAATTATCAATCTATTGTTGATCGATCTTCTTAAGAGAGACGGTTTCTATGGTTTATGTATGCTCTTAATTTGAGCCTTTTGAATTTGTCATGTGACTACAACCCAGTAATTAGAGATCACATATCATGGATCGTAAGAATGGGTCATGTACTCATAGATCTCAAGGATGGGTCATACACTCATATATCAGTAATAAGTACTTCGTGTATCAAATTAGCAACAAGATTAGGCTCTTATTTTAGTTTATGATACTCCTTAAATGAAAAAGGTGACTCTTTTGATTGTAATCTATGGACATAACTATAGAATATTGGGATATAGATAGGGGTGAGCAAAAAAAACCAAAACCGAAAACCGAACCGAGAAACCGGAAAAACCGAACCGAAAAACCGGTTAACCAGATTGAATTTTATGAAATTTTCGGTTCGGTTAACTGAACCGATTTTTTCCCCCGGTTCACGGTTCGGTTTCGGTTCAGGGGGGAAGATTTTTCGGTTAATCGCGGTTAACCGATCCGAACCGATTTTTTTTTTAATGGCAGCAAATAAATAGTAAATACTAAATAGTAATTAAATTTCTAAACCATCAAAAAAATGTAAATTTAGATGTATGGGGTTCGGTTTATGGTTCGACTTTTTGTTGAACTGATTTTTTCGGTTAACCGGTAATTTCGGTTCGGTTCATGGTTTGCATTTTTTCCGAATTGAAAAAACGGTTAACCGGTTTTCGGTTAACCGACTTTGAGCACCCCTAGCTATAGATGCCCATTATTCTACCAGGTTGAGGGTAACATTATATATGATGTCCTTTTGCTTAGGACAAAGCTTAAATCACCACTAAGAAAGATATGCATGCACATTATTCATGTTATCAATGATGAAAAAATTGACACAAAATAAACCCCAAAAGTCAAACTTAATTGCATATTTTGTAATTGTCACTGTGTTTTCATTGTTTTGTCCACACTTCCTGCGCCCCCCCCCCCCAAAACCAAGAAAAACCGAAAAGAAATTATGTACTCAGGAAGTGAAGAGAGGGAGGCAAATATATAAAACCTAAAACAATTACTCTTAAAAAAGACTAATTTCATATTTGGTTGAATGTAATGTAATATAATCAGTCTTGTATTATAATTATAATTACATGATTTATGGTAACATAACTATAGGTTTGTTGTTATTTGCAATACTTTTTGAACAAGATAATGAAAATACAATTACAAAAATATTTATAGTACAATATTACTTACATCCAATCAAACATTTCCTAAGATCGGATAAGTTATTTCTTCCAATGTCCTCACCTCACTTGGAGAACAGACAACCCTCTGCAACCCATTATGGATGCCAAAAAAACACAAACAAAGGGTAAAAAAAAATAAAAATGAAGAACAAATAAATTAAGCTAAAAAATTTTAACAAAGAGAAAAAGAAATTTACCCCCCCCCAAAAGAAAAAAGAAAGCAAAAAAAAGGAGAGAAAAGGAGCTACGTGTATATACGTTTAATATATATAAGGGTAAAATTGTCTATATTTGAACCTCTTCAAAATCTATAAAATCTATAAAAACGGGTGGTCATTGGACTTACATCTCAAAGCAATCTCGGGGGCTCATCACGTATGAAATGTTACAAGTTGACCAATCCTTTTTTTGGTGGGAGGTGTTTGCGAAGTGGACCGATTAAAGTTTGGATTGGGCCTAGTTATGGTCCACGGGCCGTGGGCTCAATCCAACCCGCTAATAACGAGTTCTGGGCTCCATTTTTGAGCATTTATCTTAATAATATTTTCAGGTAACAAGACTGGCCAGGATTTACTTTTAGTGATCTGATCTTAAAATGCGTACGTACGAGACATGGCAATAACACACTACCACCACTACCGGCCAAGTTCGTCGCCGCAAGTACCATTCATTCATACAAACTACATTGACAACTCCAACTTTGGACACTCTTCCTTAGTGAATCTATGCATCTCCAACCACATTTAAATTTAATTAAATGGTGAACCCAAATCCAAAATAAAACATTTAAATTTAATTAAAATTAAATTATATATTTGGGAACACTTTTTTGATTTTGGCAGTGGTTCAACAACAAATCAAAGTCTTCAATTTTTCTTCCCCACAGTTCGGCAGCCTTCTCTGTTGGTGTCTCATGGGCATGCTGCACGCAGTGGTGTGGTACAAGTGATTTGAATGTAGGGATGACAATAATGGTGAAGCAATGTGGTGACAGATTGGTAGGCAACAAATGTTGAAGGAGGATGACAGTTTGAGAGATGCTGACTACTGAGAGAGCGAACTGGGGCTCGATGAGAGAGAAAACGTGGGGGTTGGTGATGGGACTGAGAAAATTAAGAAGTGGCAGGGTCAATTCAAGAAAATTTAAATTATGGTGTATTAATCAAGAAAAGTTTTTTTTAAAAAAAAAAAATAAAAATGATGTTGTAATACATTTATTTCTACGCACCAAATTAATGGTTGTACATTGAAAAGTATATCACTACTATCATTAATACTGCTTAAACGTTACCCTTAGGACAACATTTATGTTTTGTCTTCTTTACCAAATAATCTGCTTAAGACTTTGCACCAAAATCTTATGACATTATTTTCCCCCTTTTTATCTGTCTCTCTCTCTATATGTATGTATATATGTATACATATGTATGTATAGATTAACTAAGTAATTGCCTAAAAATTATTCAAAGATCTGTATTTAAACTCTGTCTATGTCAACCTTTACAGCACATATAAAAAGTCTATATATTCTAATTATTTAATATAAACAAGATGTACAATAATCTCACAGATCCTTCAACTTGAAGGAATTTTAAACTCTTTTAAAATTGTTATATTCAAGTTTTGAGGCACTTTTTTATTAATTTAATTTCACTGTCATCTGATCATATTGTTATTATAGTTGATTTTTAAATTATTAATTATCGAAATGGGAGGGTTGTGGGGACAAAGAGTTTTTGGGAAAAACAAAAACTAAAGAAATGGGAAGAGAGAGAGAGAGAGAGAGAGAGAGAGACAGAGAGAGTTGCTTGAGATAGTACCTCCATATCGGGGATTGCAACAAAAGCAGGAGGAAGAGAGGAGTAAAGATAGGGAGATAGTTATTAATAAAAATATCAGAAGTGGATCCATAAAGAGTTAGTATAAATGGATGTGAGAGTATATGTTAATCAAATTATAATTGGTCTGTAGAGAATTGAGTTTTTTTGACATATCTTTTTTTTTTACAAGACTTAAATATGGAACATTATTTTTAAAAAAATGTCAATTGGTTGAATTATAAGTGTTAAACCACCTGAACTAAACTATAAATATAAGTAACAAAGCCTAAGATATATTGAAGCTCATATATTTTAAGTATTATGTGGTCAACTGTCAACAAGCCATACATTGATCTAACCTAGATCTAGGGCGTGTTCGGCAATAGCGTTTTAGGTAGCGTTTAGCGTTTTGACTAAGTCAATAAACTCATAACGTAATTTTTAGTGTTCGGTAACATAGTGTTTTGACTAGCATTTCAAATAGCGTTTAGCGTTTTTGAAAAACTAATAGTATTAACGTTTTACATTCAAAAGTAGCGTTTCATGTTTTTTTACCAAAAATTAGCCTTTGGAAATTTTATCTTTGGAAATTATCTATATCCTTTTATGTCAATTTATATTAATCAGCTAATCCAACAGCTAAATTTACCGAACACATTTTATTCAACTGCTATTCTAAACAGCTATCCGCTAACAGCTAAATTAGAAACGCTATCCGCTACCTGAACAGCTATGCGCTACCTAAACCGCTATCCGCTACTTGAACTGCTAATTTTACCGAACATTGTCAAACTTAGAAACCCTCCTCCTCCTCTGCTCAAATGTCAAACTTTGTCAAACTCTCGACTCTTGCTAATGAACTAATATGTTACTTTATCGAGATTTGGAATTCCTCTTAGTTGAAGGAAAAATTGCAATCTTACTGGAACTCTCATCCAATAAATAGTAAAATTATTTCACTGTTAACAACAAATCTATGAGTAACTCATCTCAATTGTGAAATAGAAGAATTACAATTTCATTCTCCTTCATACTCTACGTGATTCAAATCGAGGTTGTTCAAAGGGAACATATAAAATCAAGTAGTTTTTTTTTTATAAGAAAAATGAATAATTCATTAATGAAAAGTCATATGACATATACAATGAATATCTCCAAACAAAAGTAAATCTAAAATATCAAATTGAATCATTTTCTCTAGAAAGTTAATGGTTAATATACTGTTGACCGACTCTGAACTTGTAGCAATATTCTTGCAACCAACAGCATTCTTTGATGTCAATGCGTCTTTTCCCGAATATCAACGAGTTATAGTATAGCTTCATGGAGCAGATGTCCAATTGACATGGTAGATTGTACTTAAAAGTGAGATCTTCATAGTAGAACCTCATGAAATTCCGTTGTTGACTAATTTCTTTATCGAAAACGTAGATCTAATATAATAATTTTCAAAATCTACTGGACAAGAAACTTACTCTAAATTTCCAAATTTACGATAAATTGCACAAAGGCAATGACTTAAACTCACATTAACGGTGAGAGCAACCAAACTCACACTAGAGGTAAGAACAACCAAACTCACACTAATGGTGAGAAAAATAAACAACCAAACTCTTAAAAACTGGAGAGAAATTTTATTGAAAACAGACAAAAATATTAGTAAATACTTTACAACTGAATAAAACTTCAAGAAGTACGAAATTTGGGACTTACCATCAACAATTATGACTGATGAAAATCTCTTATTAAAGTAGATGAAGATTAGAGTTTTTCGTTAGGAGACTAAAATTTTCAGAGATGTAAAACACAAAGTTCCCTTTCAAGTAGCGGGTATTTATATATGTGACAAATACATAAATTGAACTCACATGTATATTGACATTTACGCTTCATGTGTGCAACCACCCCACCCCCCCCCCCCCCCCCCCCCCCAAAAAAAAAGGATCAAAGGGCTTGAGTGCGTGGCAAGTGAAGCAGTAGTAGTCATTATTAAACGGCAGGGCAGGCGTATGAAAGTTCCAATCCACACTAACGAAATGATGGTGATCATTTCCATACATCCACTTGATAATTTCCCTCCCTTTTTCCTCTTTTTTTCCCCCTTTTTTTTGGCCATGCATTTAATTTCCCACCAAACTACCATTCTGCCCTTCAACTACGTTCCCCTCTTCCTATTTAAACCCCATAACCTTCCCCCTCCCAACCACACCTTCATTGATACAGAGAGAGAGAGAGAGAGGGCAACAATGGCGGATCAATGGCGAAGCACCGCTTTGAATTTGCGCGACAAGGTGGTGTTAGTCACCGGAGCATCTGCCGGGATTGGCCGTGAATTCTGCCTTGATCTTGCGAAATCAGGCTGTCGAGTCATCGCCGCTGCTCGCCGCACTGATCGACTTAATTCTCTCTGCGACCAAATCAATTCTCTCTCTTCTTCTTCTTCTTCTTCTTCGTCTTCGAGTGTTAGGGCCGTTGCGATTGAGCTCGATGTCACTGCCGATGGTGCCACAATTGATGCCTCTGTTCAGAAGGCTTGGGAGTCTTTTGGCCGTATCGATGCTCTTATCAATAATGCTGGTATTAGAGGTAATGTTTCTGTGTTTGTTCGCGCGTGTGTGTTTGGAATTTGGAGCTTCACTGTTGGTAGAATGTAATTTGTCCTGCTTCAACTTTACGATTGAATGAGGAATTTTGTGTTGATAAGTCTTGATTAATTGATTGAACATTATTTTTGTATGGATTTTAGAATCAATTCATAAACTTGTATGATGATAACGTGCTGTGTTTTCCATGATCACAATATTGAAAGAGTAGAATCTACGGACCCAAGTACCGTAATTCTAGGTTGGAGGCTTGTAGGTCTGGACTTCTGACTTGGGCTCGACATCTCCGCCCCTAGCTTGTTAAGGCCTGCTGGGTATCATGTGGGAGGAGCCTTTGGGGGGACACACATTTTTGCTTTGTGCAGAAATTGTGTGTATTGGAGGCTTGTGGGTCTGGGTTTCTGGCTTGGACTTGACATCCCCTTTCCTGATTTATTAAGATCTGTTGGGTACACTGTGATAAGAGTTTTGTGGACTACCCCGCTTACCTTTTAAAAAACAAAGTAACATAATTTTAGGTGTATGTTACATCTCAATTGGTCTAGTAACCTAATTTTAAATGTCCGGTATGCTAGCTATGAGTAAAACTTTTTTTTTTATGTTTTGCGAAGAGGACATGGGGAAATATCCGGAACTGTAGTAGGAGGATTCAATAACTACACTGGGGCCATAAAAATGGACCAGTTCTATTAGGTGGGGCTATATTCTAAACAAATGGCTCTCTTTCAATGCTTTGTCCAAAAGTTGATTTTAGGCCTTTGGATCTTCCCTGACCCAAATTCCGCAAACGCTGGACCACCTTGGAGTTATTGTATTGTTGTTTCCAGATAAAGCTCAATTAAATTGATGGTTAAATAGAGGGTTTCGTTGTTTTTTCCCGCCTTTCATTTCCTTACACATACACGAAAGTCACGATTCCTCCCCTGTTCAATCTTTATACGTGAGGAAGTCATGATTCCTGGTTCAAGACCTGTTGAGAGAAGCTCTTTTTTTTTTTTCTTGATTGACTATTATCAATGAAGGACTCAATTCCTCATGAATCCGATTCTTCACTGTACAAGAAGTGCTTCATAGATGGTTCTTCAGGTTAGTGTTATTCATGGCAGGTAACGTGAAATCTCCCCTGGATACAACAGAAGAGGAATGGAACAACACTTTCAGAACAAACTTGACAGGGGTATGGCTGGTTTCGAAGTCTGTGTGTATACGCATGCGCGATGCAAAAACAGGAGGGTCTATCATCAACATATCATCAATTGCTGGTCTCAACAGAGGATATCTTCCTGGGTCCGTGGCCTATTCTGCATCCAAAGCAGCTGTCAATACATTAACCAAGGTTTGCTACTTGACATGTCCCCCGATTCCTATTATGACACTGTCAATACTTGTGTTTGATTCATGCTAGCATCTTTGCACAGAATTTAAGATAGATCATACAATATCCGAATGTGAACCATAGAAATATCAATATGCAAATGCATAGTACTACAGATTGCCATTTATACATCTACTCATAATATTGTGGAACAAAGAATCAACCTGTTAAATTCAACCAAAGACAATCGATGTTCCAATTTTGTACTAAAAGATCAGTGTACTTAAAAGCACTCTTGCGGGTTTTAACTTTCTGGCTATCTTCACATATCTCAGCCAAGTTCACATGACAATGATGTATATAATTTGCTATGATCAGATGATGGCCTTGGAATTGGGTGTGTATAAGATCCGTGTTAATTCAGTATCACCTGGACTATTCCGATCAGAGATAACCGAAAGTCTCATGGAGAAAGAATGGCTCAACAATGTGGCTATGAAAACAGTCCCTCTGCAAACATATGGTACAACTAATCCCGCCTTGACATCTCTTGTACGATATTTGATTGATGATTCCTCGGGCTATGTTACAGGCAATGCATACATAGTTGATGCAGGGGCTACTCTACCCGGTGTCCCCATTTTCTCTTCCCTTTAGGTGAATGTACGAGATTCATTACACAGGATTTTTGATGAAACATTTGCAATTCAGATTTGGGCCAATCAATTTTTGTTGTAAATCTGTTAAGCTTTCATTTTTACCCCCCTCGCAAACTGTCCAATCTGAATGTAAGAGAAGTTAATTTGTGCCGTACCAGATTCGCCACATACCAATGAATGGAAGACTTATTAATCATGTTTTGGAGGAGCAATTTTTGCATGTGTGGGTATCAGTTAGCTCAACTAGTAAAATCTCTTGGAGTTGTTCATAGGAGCTTGGGCTTGAATCCCAGCCTACACCAGCTTAAGCGCCTTATTTGTACAAAAAAAGAAAGTATTGTGTAGGTATGCCATCCGAATATTTCCGATTTATGCCATCCAAAACCGGGCTTTGGATGTCTATGTTTTGTCTTGGTACGTAATTAATTTGTATTCATTATAACTGACAAACTAAGGTGTCTAATAATGTCGATCCAAGTATTTGATCCCATTTATGTAAAGCACACCTAAAATTGAGTTCTTCGATCTCAAAGGAACCCAAACAACATCTAGATAATCAACATCACTGTCTTCCGACAAATCAAACAATATACCTAAAAATAACTATAGCCATCCCTACCCAGCACGCGAGTCCCCCCAGCGTCGCACTACTTAAACTTGACTACGATCTTTCATCGAATAGTTACGTAGCAACATACGTAAAACTGACCCAACATGAACATGTTTATTGTTTGCTAATTATGGTTTCAAAATTTCATTTTGCATAAGATAAGTTAGGCATTCACTCCATTTCCGGTGATCATATCCTTCCTACGTGTGGATTGTTTCGCAACCCTGAGATCATCCCTCGTGGCAAAACCACGGCTGCCCTAACCATGGTGCTGGTCCGATTCATCATCGGTCCTGCGATTATGGCAACCACTTCCCTCACTGTTGGGCTAAGAGAAGTTTCTTACATGTAGCGATTCTACATGTATTGCTTAAAACTCGAAGCAATCTAGGAGCGTAATAGATTCAAAATCTTTTCGAGTTGTCATAAAATTATCTCCCTAGTGATTTCCTGAACATACGACAATTGTTTGTTTGTTTTTTTTTTTTTTGGATCCTTAGGCTGCTCTACCTGAAGCAGTTGTGCCATTTGTGTTTGCCAAGAAGTACAATGTCCATCCTGATATCATTAGTACAGGGTGTACTTATTCTCCTACTTTTCCTACTTCATCAGTTTCATATCACAAGTACAATAATGCCTAATCTTGAGTTTGAATGCAGAGTTATCATTGGCATGCTGGTTTTTGTGTCAATTGCATTGGCATACTATGTCTTGTTGGGACTTTAAGGTGGGAACTTGCAATTGTAACAGCCAATGTCAAAAATGCAAGAAAGCTGGTGAACCGAAAGAGGTCTTACCATCAAGTACAGGCACATATCCATGTCTTTGTTTCACTAGTTTTTCGGGTTTTCAGCTTGCTGGTGAACGCAGAAAAAGTTCACATAAATATTTTGCTTTAGTCCGCTACAATCTAAGTAGGGAAAAAATAGTCCATACCTGTCCTTTCAGCTATACAAATTACAGACAAATCTATTTGGCCTAACCGTCCTAATTAACTCAGCCTAATTTGGCTCTTGACGTCGTGTTACATACAAATGACATATTGTTCACTAGCTCTCATTTGCTACCCATTATTTGTTACAAAGTTGAAATGTATCTGTTTTTATTTCAAATATTATTGGTTTGATTTCCTTTAATTTTATGAAACTGTATTTCTAAAACAAGTTGTGAATACAAACAATTATCGTCCTTAGCCAGATGCATATTTGTTATCCACCAACCCATTATGTATTAACTCTTGTAAAGATTGCCTTTTTTCATATGCCATGGCCAAAAATATATATACCCCAAAAATATATCTACCAACCTATTATGTATTCATATGCCTTTTTTCATGTGCCACTGTCTATATCATACACCTGAGTATATGTACTCCCATATGACATATAAGCAATTATATATTAAAATATAAAATATATGACAAATACACCCCAAATATATATATAAAATAGATATGGGAGCACGTGCTCCCGGGTGTACATAATAATTTGCCTGCAACGTGTACCACTTTTACATATATATCTTTAGCTCATTGTTTGTTTACTTTAAGCACAAATATGTTTTTAGCAGAGTAAAAGAGACAATCTTACAATCACCTGTTGTAATATGCTCCACCAAAATATAAATACTAAGAAAAATATTTTATCTTTGATTATATGATGAAAATAGTGTAAGCCAACTCAAATTGATCGTAAAACTTTGAAAATGATGTTCGATCTTTGAATTTAAATTCAGTCGTTTCTTGAAACCTTGGAATGCAAATATCTTTTGATTGTCGATACCAATCGATGTGTGAAAACCTATATAAATCGGTACACACTGATATCTGTTGGTACACCACTAATCGATATTTTACCCTGAATTTTTCTTAATTGATCTGGAGTGAGGGTAATTAACAATGCGAAGAAAACCAACTCAACTTCCATCTTTGTTGGCTCTCATTGTTATTCATAATTTTGACAGGATCTTAATTGAGTTGAGTTCAAGTAAGTTAACTCAAAAATGATCAAATTGAAAGTTTTAATTTAAAATGTGGATATTGAAAATATTGACTAATTAATAATGTTGTGAATGAATTTTACATATGTAAATTTAAATATTTCGTATATTGTTTGTGTTTGCTATTTCAAAACTCTCTCCTCCGCCCTTTACCCCAAAGCTTATATCATACACCCGAGTGTATGTACTCCCATATGATATATAAGTAGTTATATGTTAAAATATAAAATATATGACAAATACATTTTTTTTAAAAAAAAATATATAATAGAGATGGGAGCATGTGCTCCCGGATGTACATAATAATTTGCCTCTTTACCCTTCCAATTGGAGGGAGATTCAAATTGAAGAAATTGACCTTATTCTTTCTCAATTGTTTAAATAATGTGAATGAGTTACAAAGACTGATTTATTATTAAAATTGAATTACAAACTTTGATACTTTACCCATGAAAAGTGAACTTCGCATGAAGTTTCTTCCAGAAGAAATAAAAGAATATAATAAATTTGTATACCAAAAAATACAAAAAAAATATACTTTTTTTCAAAAATACACTCTTTTATTGATATCAACTCGCAAGTTTACTTAGATATAAATCAATATGTTGAAATAGGATAAAAAAATAAAAGGGGTGGTGATGGGCACATCAATATGTATATTATATGCTTGAAAATATACTATTAAGAGCAATATCAGTAAATATATATTAAAAAATTAATATATGACAAATACATACATAAAAATATTTATACGTGGACAATGAGAGTGTGTGCTCCCGGAATCACATAAGAAATTTCCAAGGCAAATTGTTTATGACAAAAATAGTATTAAATATCAAGAGTGATCTACCAAAAAAATGAAATCATAGAAAATTTGTGATATGAATCTCAGAGCTGTATTCCTTTAACTGACATTAAACCCTCCAATAAATAACAGCTCTCCCTTCTCCCCTCCCCTGTTTTTCATAAAAAAAAAGGCCAAAAAACAAGTCTTCCTCTGTTTCTTCAGTCCCCTGTTTTAGCCATTGAAGATGATATCCGGCTCTGACTTATACCATGTCATGACAGCAATGGTGCCTCTGTATGTGGCAATGTTTCTAGTTTATGCGTCCGTAAAATGGTGGAAAATCTTCACCCCAGAACAATGTTCAGGGATCAATAGATTTGTTGCTCTGTTTTCAGTTCCCCTGCTTTCGTTCGATTTTATCTCATCCAACAACCCTTATGCCATGAATTTACGCTTCATTTTGGCTGATACCCTTCAAAAAACCATATCCCTAATTTCCCTTTTCATCTGGGCAAATTTCATCCCTGGAGGGTCCCTTGATTGGTCCATTACCCTGTTTTCACTTTCCACGTTGCCCAATACTCTGGTTATGGGTATCCCTCTTTTGAAAAGCATGTATGGGGATTTCTCAGCAGCACTTATGTTTCAAGTTGTTGCGCTTCAGGCCCTGGTTTGGACAACCGTGTTGCTTATTTTGTTCGAGTGTCGAGCAGCAAAGATATTGATCAATGAGCAATTTCATGGGATTGGTGGGTCGATTGGGTCAATTGAGGTGGGTTCTGATGTTCATTCTCTTGATGGGAGGGAGCCATTGGAAGCCGAAACTGAGTTGGGTGAAGATGGAAAAGTTCATGTGAAGCTGAGGAAATCTTCTAGTTGTAGTTCAGCTTCTCTTTCAAGGCTCCCTCATATGTCGAATGCCGAGATTTATTCTCTTCCATCCATAATGAGTCCAGGTTCTAAAGGGTCTAGTTTCGATAACATCGAACTTAGCTCCTTTGTGAATGAGAAAGGTCTTCATGAGGATGATGATTCTGGAAAGGATCCTCAGTTTGTTGTTAGGAGTTTAAGTACCTCTTGCTTGCCTGTGTTTAGGGTTGGGGGTCCTAATAAGGCTGCTGTTGCTGATTGTGATCATGATTTTGAAGGACTATCACAACACAAAGGTCTATCATTTTTCTTTCCTTTTTTTTTTTCATTTTTAGTAGGAAACTAGAATCACTACAACATGATCACATATATGGGAACCGAAATTTGCTGATTGTAACATAAAACCTAATATAATCAGAATGTGAATGTAACCTATTAGGACTGCAAGACATTTGCTGTTCTGCTATGTTTTTGTGCATATGTTTTCTGGTATATGAGAAACTTCTCTATTCCACACAACATCCATGATTCAGTGCATTTAAAAAAATGGATAAAAACAATATATGAAAGCATATATTTCGAGATTTCATTTAATCTTTCTTTTGAAACAAAAAGTTGTGTATCCGCTCTGTGTGGATTGTGGAAATTTCATTGGCTACAGTTTAAATTCTGCAGATTTCTTTAGGATGCACAAGGAGTAGTTATTGTTAGAAGGGTTTTGCTAATGTCCTTGTTTCAATAAATGTAGATTACAAGGATAGTAGGAAGAATGAGTTGGGCTCTGGACACAGGCTGTGCGTGCATAAGGCATATGGGCAAGGTTCAACACCACCAAGCTTGGGCTCAAGCTCTATCCTATCCAAGGCCTGTAGTCAAAGGGAGTCAACGGGTAGGCCCAACACAAATGGGGTCCGAGAAGGCCCACCGTTGTCCAAATTGGGTTCAAGGTCCATGAGGTCCCAGCCCACGCCCGTAGCTGAGGGTGAGCCCAGGCCCACTTCCAAGCCCCCTGCCAGGGTGATGACCAAACTCATCTTGGTCATGGTGTGGAGGAAACTAGTAAGGAACCCAAATACTTACTCGGGTCTGATTGGACTAGCTTGGTCCTTGATCTCTTTCAGGTATGTCAAATTTATTGTATCATGCAACTGTAATGCTCTGTTTGAAGCAAGATCTACTCATCTACATTGGTTTAGTTTTAAATATTGATGCCTTCTTTCATTTCTATTGTAGGTTCCACATTAAATTGCCTAAAATTGCAGCCGATTCAATACAGATTCTCTCTAAAACAGGGCTCGGAATGGCTATGTTTGGTCTTGGTAAGTACATCCTCCATTGTGAAAACTAGACTTGTAAAAACTAACTTGATGCTGGATATGTGGACCCAATGATTTAAACCGCACATACCCCAAACTACAACGACAACTCCCAGTGTGAGTCCCACTTTCGCAAAGTCTAGGGAGATCCAGATGTAATCAACCTTACATCTACCAGCAATTCTGCCAATAGAACATACCCAAAACTAAACTAACCTAATCTAATCAAGATCTATCGAACCAATATTGATGGCACTTTCTTGATAGTTCTATTCCAAACCTAAACAGAGTTGAATGTGTAGTCAATAGATGTTAACGCAAGTTCAAACTTTAAGCCAACTCGATCAACCCATTTATTGAATTAAGTTTTCGACATTTTTTACATGCGGAATTCTAGGCTTGTTCATGGCATTGCAGCCAAAGATCATAGCTTGTGGGAAAACTGTGGCTGCTTCAACCATGGCAGTACGATTCTTCGTTGGTCCTGCCCTTATGGCAGCCACTTCGGCTGCTGTTGGAATAAGAGGCGATCTCTTACGCCTTGCCATTGTACAGGTATTGCCCAAACTGATAAGGTCTAGTAGCGACAGTTGCTTATACTTTCTCTTATACCTTCTATAAGAGAAAGTACAAGCAACTGTCGCTAGGAATTTTCTAAACTAATATACGCTTAAATCACGACAAAACTAACAGTGACATAACTAACTTTCAACTGCTTTTACATTGATTGTTAGGCTACCCTGCCTCAAGCAGTCCTATCGTTTGTCTTTGCCAGGGAATACAATCTTCATGCTGAAATCATGAGCACTGGGTACTCATTCTCCTTCATTTCCTGCTTGCTTAATTTGTGCAACTCTAGAATTAATTACTGATGCTCATAACTTGAATTTGAATACAGGGTTATTTTCGGGATGCTGATATCTTTGCCATTTACATTGGTATACTTCATTGTGCTTGGGCTTATAAAGTAAGAACTAGCAGCTGTAAAACCCTACTAAGAACAAGATGAAAACTCAAAAGTTGATGTAAAAAAAAAAAAAATGCTTGCACAAAAAATTATGAAAGAGTTTCTTTCGTTTAGGTTTTCCTTTTTTGTTTTTCCCCCCCCCCCCCCCCCCCCAAAAAAAAGGTTGTTCCTGTCATATATAGACATCATTATGCAACAAGATACCATCAATGACTGGGGCCCAAGAGAGCGAGGAGGAAGCTTCTGTAATGGCCTGATGTTTCTGAGTGAACTGCATCAACCAATGGCTTCTTGTACTGCTTCTCATACTCGGCTTTTATGTACGGCATATCCAGCTCTGTCCGAGTCATGATCACCCTGATAATAGTTGTGTCATCGGTTCCAAAGCCCTTCATTGCTTTACGAAGTACCTGTAATCGAGCAATGAAGCCATAATAAATTGGAGACATATTTGCCCAACAACTTCCCAATCTAATTGAATCTCATTGTATCGCCATAGGAAAACTAAAACACCGCAGTTACATCTTTGTTTTAAAGGTTGGGATACAACGGTGGGCTAGCCAGCCTTCTAACATGAATACAATCTAATGTAACGAAGCAAAAGTAAACAAAATGTGGAAAGAACAAAAGAGAGATTATACTGACATAAGAAGTACCTTGGCAAAGTATTTTGCTGGATTTTCTGCACACCTTACAATGGTCAAAAGAGCATACTCAAATAGCCCAGATGTTTCCTTCTTGACAGCCTGTCGAAAAACAACTAGTTGAGCATTGCAGGTGACTGCACCAGATGATACGAAGGACTAACACACGAAGGATAGTAGAGTACCTTCTCAAGCGAGTGTCCATACAAGCAATTGTAGGCTGTATCGACAGCAGCCAGATGTGCCCTGCTTCTTCCACTAAGAATCCGAATGAAAACATCTTCATCAGTTCCAAGCCTCTTCTCCCCTGCTTTATACAGCGCCTTTGCATCATTCTCCGCGGCCATTATATCAACTTCTAAACCTTCATACCGTTGCACGGTTACATATGCAAGCAAAAGCTGTCGCAAAGAATCCACAAACTGAAGTCATTTCTTTCCAAAGTAAGGATACAACCCATAACTGACAGGGACATCATAGAAAGTAAAAATTCACTTATGAGTCCATCAAGCTTTTATCGAGTAATTCTGAGGTCCTGCAATTTCTAAAAATAATTTCTGGGTCCATTAAGGTTTTGGAAAACATATTTTTAAGACCTGAAATGGCGATAATGGCTGTATCTTGTTAATAAAACACATTTTTGGGACCTGAAAGACATACTTTCTTATGATCACCAGAGGCTTGTCGTTCCAAGTCATGCTCTAGGCAAGACTCAAATCTTGAGTAATAGATCTGCTTGAAGACCAGTATCTGGGAGGTTGTACGAGAGCATATTAATTCAGTGGCAGCTTTAAGATCTAGAGTATCTGACTGTAATGCCTGCCTTACAATAACAGCATCGCGCGCTGCTGGATCTTCCATCCAGAGCAAAACTGCATCCTGACAGCATAAAAACCAGGTGGTAAATATTTCTCCCCTTCCGTTTGCACCAATTCACGTATGTATGTAAATGAACAAAAGAATCCATGATATGTTACTTGAGATTGCTTCAATTAGTATCTTGCATACAGAGCAAACTTCATTCAAAATACGGTTTCTGTCCCAATTGCAGTTTCAGTCATAGTACTGGAAAATCGTTCTAATATGGCAATCACATTCTTATGATCTTTTTTTGGGGGGGGGGGGGTTGGACAGGAAGAGGAATATGTATGAGTTCTGAAAAACTTGAACAAAGCGCGCATCTATGGCCATACCTGTAGTTTGCCACTAAGCTCCTTCGACAAGTGATGAAGAAGATCTTCAGAATAGAGAGCTTTGTATTCTTGCTGAATTGAATTGCGCTGTATGGCATCGCGATAGGCCAGAATATTTATCACTGTACTAGTATCACAGCCTATCCCTGGATTCAAAAGAACACTACTATATTGGAGATATGCATGAAATATTGAAATGATAGCTAGATAAAGATAATACAGAGCTTAGACATCCCAATCCCATGTATAGATGATGCATTTTTCTTTCTTTTCCCCGCTCGGACATGCATAAACTAAGGTGAAAACATCAAAACAAAGTTCAATAATAGCTCACATGAATCTCAACACTAAATCTCCGCGAAAATGGCTTGAATTGGCATCCAATGATGTTGTACTCAACCCAACAAATGGATGGGTTGTGGTCGGTTCAGGTCACGTTTAGGCCTACGACTGATATGTCTACTAAGCTCGTCAACAAAATGCAATGAATTAATAATACTGGTTACGCAAAATCCGAGTCATATCTAGGCCCCTTACTGCCTACCGATATGTCTAATAAACTCGTCAACAAAATGCAATGAATTAATACTGGTTACGCAAAATTCAGGTCATACTTAGGCCCAAATTTTGATTGCTAACTAGTGTTAGCTAGCGAGCAACAAAATCCTTGATCAAGAAGTTACATTGCAGATAGATCAAATAGAAGAAATGAATGGTGAAATTGAAGAGAAAGAATTGCACCTTTTAAAGCCTTGTGAAGACACGAAGCATCTTCACGAGGGAAGAACAGCGTCTGAGGAACACTCAACATCGACATTTATTCAATTTATTAAGATGAGGAATTCAATTCTTTTTCTTTTTTTTTTGGCTGGATGAAATGAGGATTGAGGAATTGTGATACTTTATTTTTTTTTTTCCTGAGGAATTCTGTTTGGAACTTATTTAGATGAGGAAGGGGGGAAAAAATAGATTCTTCATTCTACCATTATTACAAACCCATAAAAAGGGGGAAGAAAAGAAAAGAAAGCCTTCCAAACCACTAGTTCATATTACTATTATTTCTGTTGTTGAAACTTCTTTTTAATTATATCCTCAAAAATAAGCAAAGAAATTCCGAAATCAACCTTTTCCGAAAAACTAAATTGGTCAAGAAGCTGTTAAATAGAATAGCCTATTGGTCGAGGCAGTATGCATTCCCACTTGTCATGTCTATATATGTTGCCTACGTATATGTCAGTGTGCTTACATGGCTTCAAGGAATATGTATTCTTGAAAGTGCCATGTAAGCTTTGATGTGTCAATTGCATTTAGCAATTCATCATGACTTATTTTTAGGGATTGTGATGATGGTACCATCATTGGTCCTGCTATTTTGCCATAAAACTATTATTGAAAAAACTATCAACTGATTTTGCATTGATTCTTAGGCAGCCCTTCCTCAAGCAATTTTATCCTGTGTCTTTGCCGAGGAGTATAACCTCCATGCTGAAATCATCAGCACAAGGTATACATTCTCCTTCATTTCCTGCTTGCTTAATTTATGTCACAACTCATACAGTACCTCTGGTCAAATTATCAACCTTTATGGCTATATGACCATCCATTAAGCCTGACAAAAATCCAGGTCGGGATCAATCAGAGTTCAGACAAACTAGCCATTCGGTCAAAATCATCATACCTGGATCCTATTCAAATTGCAATTCAGACAAACCTAAGTATTCCCGGGCTATATCTTTGCCATTTATATTGGCTTACTTCATCTTGCTGGAGCTTACGTAAAAGCCAATTAAGAACAAGATGAAAATTCAGAAGTGCATGTAAACAACGAGATCCTTGCACTGTAGAAATTTTACAAGAGTCTGTTTTCTTCATGGATTTTTCTTAAAAGAAAAATAATAATAATAATTTTTGCTCCTCTCACTTGTAGTATGTGAGTCTGTGACTCTTGTGTAACTCGAAATCATAGAAGTAGTCCTGGGAACAGGAACACACAATCCCTAACAAATACATTCGCCTCAATATATGTATGCACAACTGTCTGTGCTTTGATTAATAATAGTACCAAATTACACTTAACAAACCCAGAATATGTTTACACAAGCTCAAGCAGTCAATGGAACATAGAAGCTTCAACTGTAGCCCTAAAATATGGACCCAACTTAGCAAGGATTACATAGAATCTCACTCAAAATGCTTTACAAGAGCATCACACACGCACACACCAATTACATAAGGAACCATTCAAAATCTGTCACTCGAAATGCTTCACAAGAGCATTACACACACTAGTTACACAAGAAGGCGTTCAAGATCCTCTACAATGGAATAAAGATGGTGACCACCACTGAATATGAAACCCAAGGCTGAGGCTTATTGAGGTAGCTACACAAATATACAAATGAATAAGGCAAGAGCCAACAACGAATTATTAAGCTTCCATATAAGCAAGTGCATTATGCAAAAGGTACCATCAATGCTTGGGGCCCAAGAGGGCAAGGAGAAAGCTTCGGTAATGGCCAGATGTTTCTGAGTGGACAGCATCAACCAATGGTTTCTTGTATTTTTTCTCATACTCGGCTTTTATATACTGCATATCAAGCTCTGTCCTTGTCACAATCACCCTGATAAGCGTTGTGTCATCAGTTCCCAAGCCCTTCATTGCTTTACGAAGTACCTGTAATCCCACAAGGAGTTCATGATTAGCAGGGCTGCAGGAGTCATCATTGATTAAAAACTTCTCAATCTGATTGTCTACCATAGCGAAGTAAACACCATGTATTTTGCTACCTCTCTAACAATACTATGATCTTAACATATGCAGAAGTAAAAACCATGTGCCACAAACAAAAGACACTCTTCTAATGATAATAGTTACCTTTGCAAAGTATTTTGCTGGATTTTCTGCACACCTTAGAATTGTCAACAGAGCATACCCAAATAACCCTGATGTTTCCTTCTTGATAGCCTTCCAAAAATACAGCAAATCAACTAGTTGAGTGTTGCAAGCATTTGGACCAAAGGCCTGAAAAAGGGAGAACAGTAGAATACCTTTTCAAGTGAGTGTCCATACATGCTAGTGTAAGCTGCATCAACAGCAGCCAACTGTGCCCTGCTTCTCTCACTAAAAACCCTTATGAAAGTGTTCTCATCAGTTCCAAGTCTCTTCTCCCCCGCTTTATACAGTGCCTTTGCATCATTCTCAGCAGCCATTCTATCAACTTCGAAACCTTCATACCGTTGTATTCTTACATATGCAAGCAAAAGCTGCAGCAAAGCATCCACAACTTCATACCATTTCTTTTCAAAGCCAGGATGTAATCCATAATGGACAGGGACACAATGAAACAAGACAAATCAAGAAACACGTTTCCAATCTGAACCCACTTAAACTATGTCAGGATTAATGCATTACATTAAACATCTCTGTCATCACCAAGAATTCAGCAAACACTGTTGAAATACTCAATCTACAGCAAAAAGAGATGGTACCTTCTTATGATCTCCAGAGGCATGTCGCTCCAAATCATGCTCCAGGTAGGACCCAAATCTTGAGTGATAGATCTGCTTGAAGATCTGTATCTGGGAGGGCGTGCGAGAACATATTACTTCAGTGGCGGCTCTGAGATCTAAAGTATCTGGCTGTAGTGCCTGCCTCACAACAATGGCATCACGTGCTGCTGGATCTTGCATCCAGAGCAAAACTGCATTCTGACCACATAAAAAGCAGGTGGTATGGTAAATATTTCTACTCTTCCATCCACATCTACTGGCATAGATGTAAACAAGTAAAAAAAGTCTATAATATCTTAGTGGAGATTGCTTCAGTCAGTATCTTGCATCCAGAGCAAAACTTCATTTGACCACATAAAGCAGGTGGTAAATAATCACCCCCTTACTTCACAGCTATGCACATAGAAGCAAATAAGTAAAATAGTCTATAATATGTTATTGTTAGTCAAAATTGCTTTATCTACTATCCACGCACACAAAGTACAACCAAATATAACCCTGCCCATTGACCCCCTAGCCCCTAATGAATAGTCTATAATATGTTATTGTTAGTCAAAATTGCTTTATCTACTATCCAAGCACACAAAGTACAACCAAATATAACCCTGCCCATTGACCCCCTGGCCCCAAATGAACACACAATTTTGCAAGAAAGCAACTCTCTTATGTCCATCATCAAGTCAAGTGAAATTCTTAACTTGGACATCTTGGCCAATAATCTACAAGAAAGAAAGATTAGACACAACTTTGCACCTTTTCTTAGGACAATGCAAAGCTTTGCACACATACCAAGGTAGCTATTCATGTCGTGTCTAAATTGTTTCATGCAGAGGACAACATTATTTTTGCAAGATGCTTTACAAAGCACAAAGGACCCTTCTTTTTTTGGGGGGGGGGGGTGGAGAGGAAGAGGAATATGAGGACTGAAAAACTTGAAATGAAAGACGCATCTATCGCCATACCTCTAGTTTGCCACTAAGCTCCTTCGACAAGCGATGAAGAAGATCTTCAGAATATAGAGCTCTATACTCCTGCTGAATCAAACCGCGCTGCATGGCATCACGGTGGGCAAGAATATTCACCACTGTAGTAGTGTCACAGCCAAAACCTGGATTGAAAAGAACTCTATATTAGAGATATACATAAAACCACTAATGATGATACAATAGCTAGATAAAGATACTCTAAAGCTTAGGTATCCCAATCCTATGTATGAATGGTATATTTTCTTACCTTCTGGACAAGCAGAAAGTAAGGAAATGAAAGAAGAGAAAAAATTAAAAAATTCAATTTCTAATTCACTTAGATCCTAACACTAATCCCTTCCTGTCAAAGCAGGGAAATGCCCTAAATTGGCATCCAATGACATTGTACCCCAACCCAAGAAGTGGGTGGTTTTCGTCAAATTCGGATCATATTCGGGTCTGCTTACTAATATGTCCAATGAGCTTGTCAATAAAATGCAATGAACTAATACTGGTTGAGTTTGCTCCACAGGGGCAACTCAAGTTTAGCTCAAAATCAAATTATCTAGTTTCAGGTCGGAATCGAGTATTGTTTCTGTGAACAAATAATGCAAAATGATAATAACTTTTTCTGGGTCCACATAATTGTATAATCCTTTCACGTTTCCACACTCTTACCATCATGATAACTAGTGTTAGAACACAAAACCCAAGTATAGTTCACCAAAATCAAAGGCTATTTACATATAATGGCCTCACTAATTAGGGATCAAACAATAAATCATGGTCAATTGGGAGAAGAAAGACCTAAATAGAACAGGAAACCCGAAGATAGGGGTCAAAAGAATCAAGCAACACATGACAAATCAATGGTGAAATTGAAGAGAAAGAAGAGAAGAAAAGACAGGGATGATACCTTTGAAAGCCTTGTGAAGACAAACAACATCTTCACGAGGGGAGATCGGCGTCGGAGGAACACTCAACGTCGACATTTTTGCTGCGTCTTCTCTCTCTCTCTCTCTCTCTCTCTCTCTCTCTCTCTCTCACCCGCAAGTTTGCGCAAGAAAGCCTTTTGATCCCTGTATGAGTTTATGACCCCGTGAAAACGAGCAACGTCCGCAACGAGGGGGAAATTTTACAATCCCCATCCTATCCTAAGGCTTTTTAGATATAACAAAAACTGGTTCGAGACTCAAAATTCGAACGGCAATGATTCAAATGAATGTCTAACTCAATATTTGAAATGAACTCACTCATAAGTAGGTACGAAACTCGAAATAATCCGAATCGAATTATCTAATCCAAATTTTTTTACAAAGTCTTTTTTTCCCCATGATAAGCTTATTAGACCAAACCTCAATTGGTTCGAAATCAACCGAATTGAAAATTAGCTGACCCAAGTCGAACTGGCTCGAAATATTCTTCACTCAAAACATGACTTGACTCCAACTTAACACAACTTATATTCGAACTGAATGGTTCGTTTAATGGTCTACTGCCGATAGTAGTGACTAATCTTCTCACCCCGTGAGCTTCACCTAAGGTTAAAAGGTTGGCCAAAAATTACTCTTTATTTCCGAAGGTCAATGATAGAATCCCTAACTAATTCGTTAAGGAATGAAGTGAACTATCACTCGCCACAACCCCTTGGTTAAAATCTTGACAATATTATTGCCTTCATACTTCATGGTGATTCGCCACTTGTCCGTACATAAATATTATTTAAGGCATGGAGGTTTGCATTTTTATTCTTATTTTTTTGGTCGAAGGAGACCTGCATTTTTGTGCTCATTTCTTCTCGTAATGTGACATTTATGGCCATTATATTAGGAACCTGAATGTAAGTTCAATCATATATTGAGTTCTTGACTTTGTAAGTCGAGTAATGTTAAATGGTAACAAAGAAGATCGAAAACATATAAAAAAAACATAAAAATTCATAAAACACCGTTTTGTTGCATACAAAATGGGAACTTTGGATGGTAGAATACACCAAGTAACCATCACTCAATATTAACCCACCTCAAGCTAAGCCTTTTAGGGAGGTTTATAGCTGTGCACAAATTTACACATGAATATAGCAAAACCCAACAGGGGATGAACTTAAACAAGGTTTCCACATGACAGCATACATTACACAAGAACGCACCATTAATGCTTATGGCCGCCTAAGAGAGCGAGGAGGAAGCTTCTGTAATGGCGCGATGTTTCTGAGTGAACTGCATCGACCAATGGCCCCTTGAACTTCTTCTCATACTCGGCTTTTATGTACTGCATATCGAGCTCTGTCCTTGTCACAATCACCCTTATAAGCGTTCTGTCATCCGTTCCCAAGCCCTTCATCGCCTTATGAAGTTCCTGCAACAAATACAGCACAAATAAACACCATATGCCAAGAACCACATAAGGGTAGGTTACTCTTATACTACAAGAGTACATATAATTACCTTTGCAAAGTATTTTGCTGGATTTTTTGCACACCTAAGAATTGTCAAAAGAGCAAACTCGAATAACCCTGATGTTTCCTTCTTCACAGCCTGCCAAGAAACAACTAGTTGAGTGTTGCAAGTATTTGAAACAAATAACGTGAACGACTGAGACACGAAGGACATAGAAGAGCACCTTGTCAAGCGAGTGTCCATACATGCTATTGTAAGCTGCATCGACAGCAGCTAAATGTGCCCTGCTTCTTTCGCTAAAAATCCTTATGAAAGTGTCCTCATCAGTTCCGAGTTTCTTCTCCCCTGCTTTATACAGCGCCTTTGCATCATTCTCAACGGCCACTCTATCAACTTCGAGCCCTTCATACCTCTGTATGCTTACATACGCGAGCAAAAGCTGCAGCAAAGGATCCAGAACTTTATATCAGTCCGTTCTTCACTGATTGAACAGCTTCATTATCAGCAAGAGTATGCCAAATACATCAATTTAGAGTGGCCGAACATGGCCTTAGTACTAGAGAAGGAGGTGATACCTTCTGAAAATGATTCCCATAGCCATCGACACGTTGCTTCAGATCGTGCTCTAGGTAGGACCCAAATTTAGAGTGGAAAATCTGCTTGAAGATCTGTATCTGGGAAGGAGTACGAGAACATATCACTTCAGAGACGGCTCTAAGATCAAAAGTTTCTCCCTCGAGTGCCTGCCTTACTATAACAGCATCGCGTGTTGCTGGATCTTGCATCCATAGCAAAACTGCATCCTGCATACCACACAGCAAAGCATGTACTTGTTCTAAATAATCATCGATCCCTTTACATTCACAGCTGATCACACAGATCAGATGTAAACAAGTAAAAAGCATGGAATAAGCCACATATTCGGTATACCCCTTCACGCACACTGGCCTATTGCTGCTGCTTCGCAAGAGTGCAACTGTATATGTATCTACTATGCTTGCATATGAACACAGGTTGAGTCAAATGGTTTGGAGCTTAATCCCCTTAAATAAGGTTCAAGTCTTGTAAATGAAAAAAAATCTATAACAATAGAGTTCTACCTTTTTACGAGCCAACATTAACTCAACTCTAGTAACGGAAGCTTAAAAACCAAAAAAATACGCACTATATATGCTCACATAATAAGCTACAACTAAAGGAAAAGCTACAACAAAGAGGCACAGGTATACCTCTAGTTTGCCAGTAAGCTCCTTTGACAAGCGATGGAGAAGATCTTCAGAATAGAGAGCTCTATACTCCTGCTGAATCAAATTGCGCTGCATGGCATCACGATGGGCTAAAATACCAACTACTGTGGCACTGTCACAGCCAAACCCTGGAAAGAAAGGATGAGTTCCGTCGACACTGTACCGCATTAGGTCGCCTCATTTCAAATAGAGTCAACAATAAGCTGGGTCGATTCTAAGTCAGTCCATCTAAGCATATGAATGACCTGTTTTATAATTTAGGATTTTTTTAAATTTATTTATCATACATAATTTATATTCTATACTTAGTAAAATTTATTAGTTTTTATATATAAGCTCAAATTTTAAAATGAACATAAAACTGGTCGACTCAAAGTGAACCTAACTTGACCTGTTTGTTTGCATAAAAATTCCAACCCGAGCCACTTTGTTCATGGGCGGGCTTTGACCTAACTCGCCCGACCCGTGGGCTACCCTCCAGTGGAGAATAACATACAAATTTTGACATAAAATTCATTAGGGAAGGGGCTTGGAGGAGCGATCAAGATACAGAGAGAGAGAGAGGGGTCAAACCTTTGAAGGCCTTGTGAAGACAAACAGCATCTTCACGAGGAGAGATCGGTGTTGCTGGAATACTCACCGTCGACATTCTCTCTCTCTCTCTCTCTCTCTCTCTCTGCCCTCAAGATTGAGGAACAGAGTTTCTCAATTTATGCAAGTGAAGGCCTCCAACTTGGATTCCCCCCCCCCCCATTTGTTATATATTTTTTTGGAAGGACGCTCAATAATTAAAAAAAAGACAAAAAAATATATTCAACATTTGATTGACTCAGTCCAATATTCCTATCCCCAATTTGAAATAGGCCCCTCAACCATATGCATTTTTAAAACTTTAAAAGTTATAGAGTTGATGGACGATATGGCTCAAAATAAAAGATTATGATGGGATAGGATTAAGATCTGATATCTCAGAGAATTAGTCTCGTAGTTAGTCACTCAGTTGCAGTAGAGTGGGTTTGATTGTGGTTTTTTGTCGTATGTTATGTTTATATGCAGGTAGTTTATTCGTTTGGGCAGAGATATTGTTTGCCCACCTCTGTTTGTTGATATCTAAACGAATAACAAAAAAGAAATGATCAACCAAATTCAATAGTCTAATTCTTGTAATGGTACAGATAATATGTTTTGACCATTACTGCTAGTTTCTTGTGTCTGATGGCAAGTGGGAGTGGTTAGCCCATAAGGCTTCAATTGACCAAGTCAATGACTACTATGATGAATGATTATTATCGATAATTATTTAGACTGTATTTTGTTCAACATTTATTTTTAAATAAGGATTTGGGATTCGAGATTTATAAATAAAGAAAATTTACTTTAACAGACTTATATATGTCTTTTTATGAAGCAACCCTTAACTTGATTTGACTCGGATTAAATGGGTAATTAAAGACACCCAAAAGACAATTTCAATTTAAACATTCCTTATAAAAGATTCATTCGATACGTATACTTTTCAAAAATGAAAAAAGTGTTTTATTAAACTTAGAAGAGTAGGGGTAACTTCCATTAATACGACACCTCCATGAAGAATTACGATAATAGATTTAGAAAGTTATTTTTCATTTGGACCTACCGTAGTATAATTAATATTTTTATTTTTTTTGGTCGTTGAGTTACTGTTGGCGCAATAAGGGGTAGAGCTCTTCCATCACAGATTCTTTCCATTCACAAACTTGAACTCGAGACATTATTTACGAAAAATAAGTATCAAACCACTTAAACTAACCTGTGTTGGTAATATAATTAGTATTCTAAATGACCCTTTTTAGGCTCTTTGTTGTAATACTAATAAGGCTTTCAGGTTGCCTCCACTTTGAATAAAACTTGGGCCAGGTTATTAAAACCCCCCTTGGGCTCCCTCACGCTAACAGATCCATTTTTATAGAAGTGACTAGGTATGGTCACTCACTGTAAAGCAGTTGTTGCAACAAACTGTTTATCAAACATCAAGTTAGCTTTTTTGATTTAGTCAAAATAGTCAAGAGCTCTCAAAAAGCCATTTTATACCAAAAAGTTAATGAAAAATTCAACAACCAAACACCGCTTAATCATCTTGATAATCACATTCCTATTTAAAAATATATAAATTTGCACAATAGTACTAAATTGTACTCTTCTGTCCTATTTTATTTTTAAATTAAAAAAACATACTTAGTAAGAAATTCAAATCCTACCGATAGTTAATTACTTTGATGAAAACTATGCAATTTTAGTGGTTAATAGTACATTTAATATCTATTTAGGGGGATAAAAGTAATACTTGCGAATTAGGAAGATAAAAATAGGAAAAAATCGATAAATGTTTTTATGCTAAATGATCAAAATGTTTAGATTTTGAGTGAAAATTGGATTGAATCTTATCATGTTTGTGTATATGTCATAATATTAGATGGGTCTTTTATATTATCATTGTGTTGTCTTGGTCTAGAAAAGAAAAAGAAAATTGCATATAGATTACAAGCTTATATAGTTAATTAAAATGAATTGAAAATTTGGTTATACCAAACATGAAGGTTTTTCAAAGCAGTTTGGTAAGAGCTGGTGGAATACTAGAGGCTTCAGAGTTCATAGTAAGATGCTTCCATTAATCAAGCAATTCTTCAAGGTCATGTACGTGTGAGATACGCAAAGAGAGACGGTCCAACATGCACATGAACCACATTTGCATTTAAATACCACAATAATAATAATAATAATAATAATAATAATAATAATAATAATAATAATCTGAACTTTGGAGGCATTGGACAAGAATAATTTGAACTTCAAACATAACTCTCAGCGCTCCGAGCTTTAAAGGTATTTGCTTTTAGTAGTGTAGATGTCATTTTATATTGTATTTTTTAGGTAATTTAAACTCTAACATGAATCCGCACAACTTGAATTTTATTTATATATTATCATACCCGCCCTCTAATTATGTAACACTATTTCCTTCATATTGTCACCATGTGTCTTTATTATACTAATCTTCTATTCTCTCAATACACAATAATGTATGACATTATAGCCTATGATTAGGAATAAAGCTTCTACAAGGCAAATCATGGACAAAAAGTCTTCATTCTACTGAGAAATTGAGTATTTTATTGTGAAAAGAAGTAGTACTTGCACCGTGATTTGGGGCCCTTCATTACTCCATTGGATTCTCAAGCAAGTATTCATAACTCTTAATTACAATCATTTGGGATTCCAACCAAACATTTTTGACCATCCTTGCTACTATTACTTCTTGATAAAGTCTTTTTGGTCCTAATATTTATTCCCTCAGACCCCACAAAAACGGGCCGGGACTTCACACTAATGTAGCGTTTGGTTGAAAGTAATGCAATCACTATGCAATGGAATCAACCATGTAATGCAATTGTTAGTGTAATGGAATTGGATAATAATTACATTACAATGTTTGGTTACAAAGTCTTTACAAGTGTAATGGAATGAATTCATCTACAAACAATACTCAATTTTACACGTGACGTGAAGTACTTGCAATTCAATTCGCATTTTATTTTTGACTATTTTAATTATTTGTAGCTTCATTGATAAATATCATCAAATATTTTATCATCATGATTACGATATTTCGCATGAGAATTATATCACTCTATTTCTTATAGATTACAATAATGTAATATTGTTCAAGTTTACCAAATAGAGAGAAAATGATGATGATGACGACGACGACGTGAGAGAGAGAGAGAGAGAGACATGATGTGTAGAATGTACAAAAATACAGTTACAATAATATGATCATGGTCTAAGTTAAATTTTATCTAATATGGACAGGAGAGAGAGAGAGGGGTGAGTGGAGCTTCAAACCTTTAAAAAAATGGTGTCAAACTAATAAGAGAGGGGAAATAGAGGAGAGACAATGGAGATAAGAAAGAGAAAGTTCCCAAATATAATAGCTTATAGTTGGATAGATTTTGATTTAAAGGTATGCAATCAAAATTGTTGAGGAAAAGTTAAGTAATTGTAATTGCATAGATTGAGGTAGATGTAATTACAATGCAATCTTGATTACATTACTTAATGGTAACCAAACATGGTAATGGAATCACCATTATCATTTTGATTGCATTACCACCTCGATTACATAGAACCAAACAAGCCATAAGAGGTATTATTGTTGTTGTTGTTGTTATATAAGCATTGGTATCTGATGTTCTTCGATGTTCACTTTCAACCTAACACCACCGTTATTTAAAAATAACTTTGTGTTAGATACGAGAATGCGATTTTATAACTGATGTAAATATTATTTTATGGAGAGGATGACAATTTTAGTTATTGTTTAACAAATAACATAGGATTTGTAAGATGAAACTATCTTTTCTATGAATATAATTTTAAGTGTATTTGTAAATGATGCAGTCAAATAAAGAGATGGTATTCAGTTAAGAGTTTGAATTTGGTATTTATGATGGTATATAATTATAATATTATACTTTCTTCCTTTGTTCATATTCCTCTATCATGACCATTCAATTAAGATGGGGATACACCAACATATTAGACCTAAGAAAAATAAATCTATTTACAAGCAAAGCCTTAATATTCCCTTATATTAGACTTTTTATAGATAGTAATATTATGTCAATTATCTTTTTGAAATATATAGTGGATTGCACCACCCCTTTTTATTTGAGATTTGTGGCCCCTTTTTAGTTAGTAACCTTTATTCCATTGTGCAAAGGAAGCATGGGCATCAAGGAATAAGAATTCTCCTTTTGCACAAAGCTCCACTCAAATACATGAGTGGTAGAGGGGAATCAATAATATGGTGAAAAGTCATTGTTCACCTTTTTTCTTAGATAACAAAAGATTACATAGGATGCATATAACATATGTAGGCCCTTCCAAGTAGCCCCCAAAATTTTAAAAAAAAAATCATTACTACTAATAAAAAATTTACATGAAGAAAGTTGCAAAAATAAATATAAATAGGTTTGATTTTATGTCTTTTATCCGGTAAAGATTTTACCCATATATATATGGGGAGTACTCTGAATACTTATTCAAAATGAGTCTCGATTTGGGATTGGTTTTTATCTATATATTTAATATCATGCATTGATTTATATTAAAAAAATGTCTGGAAATTATTTATAATAATGCACCTAGTAATTAATGTAGAGACAGATTTCCAATTATTATTTCTGCTAATATTCAATATTAAAAAGGGATGCAAAATTGAATTGTATGTGGATTGCACAACTGAAAAAAGCAGTCAAAGATGAAAGATGAAACACAGAGGCACTGCCACAAAAGAAGGAAGAAGGGAGAGAAAAGTTGATGAAAAAAGAAAATTTGCAGAAACCCACATAAGGACAGGCTGGAAGGATCCAAATACCAAACCCCAACCTCCCCAACATTATTTCAATTTTTTACCCCTCCCCATAAAAAGTTTTTGTTAAAAAAAAAAAGAAAATCTCCCATAAAAGTTGGTTTTGTAAAAGAAAATGGGTGATCTCAAAATTGTAACAATATAAAATATTAATCAAAACAACATTCAATATAGATTTGCTTAGGTGTGGTTTGAAATTTGAAGAAATTAAAATATAAATAATCTTACTTTTGGATGCATTGTTATTAGTTAAGAGATCGATTTATATAAATAATATAAAGTAGTAAAAAATATTTACCGAAAACTTTTCTAATATTTAACAAAAAATAAAATAAAAAGGATTCTCATCTCGGTGTCCCTCCACCTTTCTTTCCCTTGCTTGTTGGCATTGCTAAAGCCAAGGCCCAAGGCATCTCTAGTATTCATTCCACTGCTGATGGTGGGCGTGTTCGACAACAGTATTTTAGGTAACGTTTAGTATTTTGATCAAATCAATACATTAATTAGATAATTTTTAGTGTTCCATAACATAGTATTTTGACTAGCATTTCAAGTAGTATTTACCATTTTAAGCAGCATTTATGAAAAGCTAATGTATTAACTTTTGGCATTCAAAAGTATCGTTTCATGTTTTTTGACCAAAAATATCATTTGAAAATTTTATCTTTAGAATTATTTATATCCTTTTACGTCAATTTACATTAATTAACTAGTAATAGTTAAATTTATCAATTACATTTATTTTAACTGCTTAACTATGCCGTTATATTAATTTTGATGGACAGGGCCGTTATCTTCCCCCAAAATTCTTTGCTTTCTTCTCTTTTATTTGATTTTATTTTTCTTTTGAAACTAAATCTGGGGCTCTTTTGTCCTCACTCTCTCATCTCCAGTCTGGTATATATTCTCTCTTCCTCAGCTCAAACTGGAATACTCCCTCTGCAAATATTCCTCAACCAACCAAAAAAAAAAAAAAATGCTTGTTTGTGCTTGCTTGGCATTGTTTGATTGATCACAAAGTTCACTCCTTTTGTGCACCCAGTTGGTTTAACTTCAATTTGTTTGGCTTTTCCCAAAGTTGATTGTCAGTGGAAGATATCACACATTTTTCTTGGGGAATTTCTGACAGTTTTTCTGAGCCAGAAAGGGCAAATTCTTCTTCTCTCAATGTCTGTGCTTGCTGAATTTCTCTTGTTTCCCTCAATTCACAAATTCACAAATTCATAGCCACAATTGAAACCCTTATTCAATCCTTTTTCTGGGGTTGTTACAAATCTGGGTTCTGTGAATTTGTGCTGAATCAATGGGACTCTGTCATGCAAAACCCATTGAAATCCCAGAGACCCTATTTGAGGGTGAGTTGATTAGTGAAGAAAACCACACAAAATCATCAAATAATCAAAGACCCAAAACCCCCAAATTCCCCTTTTATAGCCCAAGTCCCTTGCCAAGTGCCTTTAAGAATTCACCAGCTAATTCAAGTGTAACATCAACCCCTCTTAGGTTTTTCAAGATCCCATTTCCTCCTCCATCCCCAGCAAAGCACATCCGGGCCCTCCTGGCCCGAAGGCATGGGTCAGCTAAGCCCAATGAGGCATCAATTCCTGAAGGAAGCGAGTGTGATATTGAGTTGGATAAGAATTTTGGGTTTTCGAAGATGTTTGATAGTCATTATGAGCTTGGAGATGAAGTGGGGAGAGGGCATTTTGGGTATACTTGCTGTGCTAAAGGGAAGAAAGGCAGCTTGAAGGGGCAGGATGTTGCTGTCAAAGTCATCCCCAAAGCTCAGGTATATTGCTTGGAATTGTATAAATTTTTGCTTGATTTTGATTCATTGTTGTTGCCCTCATTGTGTTCTTTTGTGTTTTAATAGCATACGAATTTATGTTGAATCAAACAAGAACAAGTTTATTGATCTACTTGCCTGTTAGAAGTGCTGATTCTGTTCATTTTCTGAATTCCTCATTTGTGCCATTTCTTGCTGGTGAAGTCCTATGTTACTTGGACTTGGACTCGGGTGCAGGTGTCTGATACGGATATTTTCGAGAAATTTTGCATATTTGAGTGTCATACCGTGTCCGAGTGTCGAGGGTCCGACATGGGTACAGTAGGGTAATAGAGAGTCGGAGTAACAAAGGTGAAGTCTCATGGATTAAATTCCTTCTCAAGTTTTTTCTTTTTTAAGGAGAAAAAAAATCGTAACACAGTTTTGGATGACAACGATGAAGTGCGAACGAGAGGAGGAGGGAGGGGGAGCTTGTCTGACGTTGCTCAGTTTTAGTCTTCTCTGACTATGTATGCCGTTTGACTGGTTCTCTGTACTTTGTTGATCTGTACGAAGGTTTGCACTTAAATTCCCCCTTTTTTGGGGTTTTTTTTGGGGGGGGGGGGGGGGGGGCGGGATTCACTGTATTACATGCTTAGGTTAATTGTGTATAGAGAACGAGAAAGACCCTGCTATTATGGTGATTTCTTGCCCACTTTGTGCCGATTATTTGTTTAGTCTACCCTTCACATATTATGATTATATTATAACATGGAGATTTAGTCCAAACCTAGGTGGTTACTCATTACAGCTCATAAGTCCTCATTGTTAAAGTAACTTTTTTGATATGAGTAAAAAATTGGTTCTTTGACATTGAGACTGCTTGGAATGCTATATAAAGTTGTTCTCTTGACCCATGAAAAAGTGTCATGGTTTTGACAGATGACAACAGCAATCGCAATTGAGGATGTCCGAAGAGAAGTAAAAATATTACGGGCACTCACTGGCCACAAGAATCTAGTGCATTTCTATGAGGCTTATGAAGATACCGACAATGTTTACGTTGTGATGGAGTAAGCTAATTGCCTATTATTAGATCTCAATATCATACATTCTGTTTCTATGTGAGATTATCAAATTATGATCTGCACTTTACCCTTTCTTAGAGTGTGTTGATTCCATTCATCCACTGTATAGGAAAATGAGGTGGCTAGAGAGCAAAATTTGAAATGTTTTGCTGGCTGATTGTCCCCGTACTATGCTCTCTGAACATTTGAGATATCCGTCTTGGATGCATCTTCATTCAATTAGGGTTTATATTAGCTTATGTGAGTGAGGTGGGATCTATTTTACAAATAGGGTCTTCTTTGCTTTGCCTTTAGTTATTGTTAATAAAGTTGCAAAAGTGAGCTATCAACTTTTTTGTTCTGTTTATCTGATGATTACCCAAAAAGATAATTTGTTGTTTAGGCTTACTGTGTCCTTTTTGGATTCTGTAGGCTGTGTAAAGGCGGTGAGTTATTGGACCGAATACTTGCAAGGTATTAATAAATTTTTAGGCCATTATTCCTGAAAAATAAGTAGTTTTTGACAATGGAAATGGCTAAATAACCCGTGCTCTTCAGGGGTGGAAAATATACAGAAGAAGATGCAAAAGCCATCATGGTTCAGATTTTGAGTGTGGTTGCCTACTGTCATGTGCAAGGTGTGGTTCACAGAGACCTCAAGCCAGAGGTAAAGATCCATTTTGCTTTGTATCTTCTTGTAACATGAAACTGGAGCCTTGTTGGCGTTGAGATATCGCATATTTATGTGTCAATTCTTTTTCCTTTTTCCTTTTTTTTCCAACCTTTGATAAAAACAGTGAAATTTTAATCTCCTCATTGGAATGTCAACTGCTTGGTCCTGTTTCAGAATTTTCTTTTCACTTCGAGAGAGGAGAATTCTCCTCTCAAGGCCATTGACTTTGGACTCTCTGACTACGTAAAACCAGGTGAAAATCCACTATTTGATCGTTGCACATCTCACTGATTTTCCTGAGGGTGAATATTCTCTTGATGCTTGTGTACATTTTGTGCAGATGAGAGACTAAATGATATTGTGGGAAGCGCTTATTATGTAGCTCCCGAGGTTCTCCACAGATCATATGGGACTGAGGCAGACATGTGGAGTATTGGGGTGATTGCTTATATTCTTCTATGTGGAAGTCGGCCCTTCTGGGCTCGCACGGAATCTGGAATTTTCCGTGCTGTCCTGAAGGCTGAACCAAGCTTTGATGAAGCCCCTTGGCCGTCTCTATCACCTGATGCAATAGACTTTGTCAAAAGATTGTTGAACAAGGATTACCGGAAGAGGTTAACCGCTGCTCAGGCACTTAGTATGTGTTCCATTTTAACTCAAAAGACTGCTTTCATATTGAAGTACTTAGCTTGCTTAAATTCAACATTTCCTTCCTGAAGTTTTCTCTACTGATTGAACAAGAGAAGCCTTCATTGAAATGGATGTACCAGTTTTCTGTATCCATATATTGGAACTTGCACCATTTTGAATTTAAAGACAAAAATGCAAATATTTCTCTACCCGGTTTCGATGGTTCCCGAGTAGTACTTTGCTGGCTTGCAGCAGTTATTGGCCAGAATTGTACATATGGCCCTTACCTACCAAGATGGTATGGTATTAATAACACCAGATTTAAGTCCTAATACTTGTCAAAATTGATATTTGTGTAGGTCATCCATGGCTTTTCGGTCATCAGGACTTCAAGATCCCTCAGGATATGATCATATACAAGCTTGTAAGAGCTTATATATGCTCATCATCTTCCCTACGGAAAGCAGCTCTTGGGGTAGGCAAATATTGTTGTTCCGTTGAATGGGACTCTTTCATTGATGAACTTTGTGATGAAGATCCCTTGAGATTGATTTGCTGTAAATTGAGTAAAGCTCTGTGTTAATTTGCAGGCTCTTGCCAAGACATTGACGGTGCCTCAGTTAGCTTATCTGAAGGAGCAGTTTCAGATGCTTGGGCCAAGCAAAAATGGTTACATATCCATGCACAACTTCAAAATGGTTAGTTCTGGTCCTTGCTGTAATTGCTTTATTCTTCACTATTTGAAAGTCTCTCTGACTATTCCTTGACATGTAGGCCATGCTGCATAGCGCTACAGATGCGATGAAGGACTCCCGGGTTCTTGAATTTGTGAACATGGTTTGTGCTGCTCTCAAATCAGGCTTAGTGTTTAGACACCGAAAAGTAAATGACAATTGATGAGTTGAAGAAGCTAAGCTATTTGTTGATTATGCAGGTTAGCTCTATCCATTATAGGAAAATGGATTTTGAAGAATTTTGCGCAGCTTCCATAAGTGTGCATCAATTAGAAGCAATGGATACCTGGGAGCAGCATGCACGACGTGCCTATGAACTGTTCGAAAAGGATGGGAACAGACCAATAATGATTGAAGAATTAGCGTCGGTAATCTTCTTTGCTTTTTCCTCAATGGCATATTTTGTAGAAAAATTTCTCGTTCTAGGCAATTTTAAGATATTTTAGGGCAATAATGCGCTTTTTAAAAAAAAGAAAAGAAAAAAGATGCTCTCATTCCCAACCTGAAGTGTAACCACCTCCTAGTTGGCTTCTTTCTCCAATGGGGTTTGGTGGAGACCCTCATTCTTATGATCTTGACTCAAATTTGGGTTGTTCCTAAATTTTTGGAACAATAATGTACTTCATTATGTTTCTTTCGATCAGGAACTTGGACTTAGCCCATCGGTGCCTGTTCATGTGGTTCTTCAAGATTGGATTAGACACTCCGACGGAAAGCTCAGTTTTCTCGGGTTTGTCAGGCTTCTGCATGGCCTCTCTTCTCGTACATTTCAGAAGTCGTAACAATTTTTTTCCGTATGATTGAACCACCAAGCTTGACTTCTCACAGCAAAGCATCTTTACTTAAGATGAGAGATCTGAAGACATGGAGCTGGAAGAACACCGAGTCACTTGAATATGAACCCATTTTATTCATCTGACTCCTGATAACCCTCAGCAAGTATTCCCTGAATCGTGGACGAATGCAGTAGAACCTCCCTCCCCCCCCCCCCCCCCAAAAAAAAATCCAGGTTCTTCTCTCTTTTTCTTCTTTGATTTATATAACTCCTTGTGGTAGGTTTTTTGTACTTGCTGGTCCTGCAAAGTAGAGAAGTGTACAGGTTATTTAGATTCTTAGAGCAGTGAATGAGCTGAAATGTAGATCTAGTTCATGTATTTAGGTACATCTCCTGTATTCTATGCAGATGCTTCTATGATCAGCATGGAAGTTTGAGTGGTATGCTCCATTAAATTCTACTGTGGTATTTTAGGTACATCTGACCATGTCGACATCTGACCATGTGAGTCGACATGGTCAGATGCACTGCTGTCATTTGATGCCGGTGAGATTCAAATTCATATATTTGGTAATACCTCATGCCATAAAAGCTGTGCCAATTGCACCAATGACATCCAGGAAATTTACCAATCATGCTAAAAGTATGATGTGTGTGTGCGCACACGCACAAACGCGTGTATGTTGCATGATGGTTGTCAAGGACACTGTAACAATTAAGTGAATCTTTTCGATACCAATACATAAATAGGAGTCATATATGTCCAGATTAGGGAAACAAAACTTTGTACCGAAATACATTCCAAAACAATTGAAAGGTAGTCACAGCTTCTGAAATGTTTGCTGCAGGTCACTATAGCTAGTACTCTTCTTAATTGGTGATTGTATAGACTCTACTGATGAAGACTAAGTGTTTTGAGTTAGATATGTATGTGTTAAGCTTACGTCTCTTCCTTTGAACGTATGGAACAATAAGTTTTTCCCAGAAGAAAAGAATAGTCAAGCCAGAGTGACAAGCCCTTGGCCAAATAACTATTCCCAATTATAGTACTGCTATTCTCCACTAATGCAATGTTCATTGAACAAATGGCAAAACATTGTGTGGAAAGCATAGTGACCATGTCTACTCACATGCTTTGTTCATCTACATGATGTAACATATCTAACATAGAGACACATGAAGATGAAATTTTCTAAACAAAAGTCATTAGAAATCATACACATGAGTAGGGAATTAGATTTTTGTGCAACTCTACAAAGGACAATCTGTTACCGACACATTGACAAAAGAAATGAGAGTCGGAATAAAATAAGCAAGATGATAAACTCTGAAAATACATGTCAGTCAGCTAAAAGACAATGATGAATAATTTTTGTGCGACTTTAAAAAATGGGGTATGGTCACAAAATTTTTGTACAAATTTAAAATTCGGATGAGAAGTCATGTCGGAATTTAAATATGAGTCGGATTTGGGTTTGGAAATCTGGGTTTGAGTTGTCCAAATTTATGAAACATTTCGGGATCAAACAACTTTAAACATCGGACAAGCAAGTTTCGATGTCGAACAACTAGATTTCTATGTAATTTTGATCCAAATTCTCTAGGCAAATTTTATGAGAACAACTTTGGGCCACCGAGTTGGGATTCAGTCACACAAAATTGGTCATAAAAGTTTCGGTCAAAATGTCCAAAATCATATCACAAATTCCGACACTTGGACAACTAGGTCTATACATGGGACATTCAGATTCAGGTCCAAATTTGACTAGGCTATTCAATTTATAATTCGACAGGATTCAGGTATAAAATTTTTGTCCGAATATCCCATTAATTTGAACCCAAATTAACCCAGATCTACGTTTTTTGCCAACCCTAGATAATAGGTACTATTTTTTTCCCGAGATTCATCATTAGATATAAGAACCTTTACAGCAGACAGCTCACTTGCCTCGAGAGCCGGGTCAAGCGGTTCGCGCTGCTTCCAACAGTCAAGTGGCTCGCCAGACTGGCTGCAAGCCCCGAGCCTGCTCACACTTGATTTTTTAAAATTTTTTTATTGGTTTTTCCTTGTTTTTGGATTTTAAAAAAGAAGTTGTGCGTTATAGAGTGGATCCATAAATATCATTTTATTTAATGAGCTAAAGTTGTGAGCCTTGCATTGAAGAGAGGGAGGATTATGAATCCGAAAGTTGACTTACAAGCTAATATGGCAAAGATGGTGAGCCAAAAAATTGGCTTACCACCGGAAATGGCCTTAGACAGGATAACCTAAAAAGACATTCATTGGATGAGAATGCAACAAGTGGAAGAAGGGAGTTAGCATACCACCAATCATTCCATGGTGACCTGATAGTTGTAAGCATCTTAAAATGCTGAATGAAACAGTAAATATAATTATACATATTAGTTTGATTGATTTGATATTTATTTTCTTTAAACACTTCTAGATTTTAGTTTTGTAAAATATGATTACCTACTTGTGGAGGGCTCTTTCTCTCCTGAATAGACAATTAGCTCAATTTGATTAATACATAATCAAAGATTAAAAATGGTAGTAAATACAAATCCGATCAACTCAATAATAAATTTAAATAAATAAATGTCGAAAATCCATGTCATCACTAGAAAGTTCATGGGATATTTTTCATGCATCTTCCTATTCATTGGGGCGTGGAACACATATATAAATTGATTTAAAAAATTAGAATATAATTTTTTTGATGCTTAAAGAAATATAGAATTTAAATAGAGATTTCAGATTTTTGACATGTTTGTTTCACAAACTTTACACACACACACACACATATATATATATATATATGTGTGTGTGTGTGTGTGTGTGTGTGTGTGTGTGTTGTGTATTTGTCTTCATTTGTACTATATATATATATATATGTGTGTGTGTGTGTGTGTGCGCGCGCGCGCGCGCGTGTGTGTGTTGTGTGTTTGTCTTCATTTGTACTTATTTTCTGTTTTGCCTTTTATTTTGTTTTTGTTTGAATTTATTTGTAATTGTTGTTTTGTTCTCACAACAGTTCTATATCCATGCTTTTGCACTTAAAATGTTTTATTTTCATGTTTATTTTCTCACTCATGATTAACTGAAATCAAATTCGTATTGAAGTTATATATTCTCAATGCAAAATCATAACCCAAACATACTATAAATATTAAATTTAATGTAAGAGTTAAAAACATAAATTTTAAGAGCATTTCCTCTGGTCTGTCACGTCAGCAAAAGTTCCATAATTTTGAAACTTACATTCCATCGCTTCTCCAACCTATGGAACTCAATTTTAATAATCCAATAAAAATATTTATCATGGACCCACCTCATAACGCACAACCTATTTTTTAAATTATTTAAAAATTATAAATTAACTCAAAAAAAAGAAAAAGCAAAAAGAAATAATAAAAAATTCCCAAAGTTACACGCATGAAGGAATGCCTACAGGTTTCTCCATGCGTGCCCCCCATTTCTCCCATGGCTGCCAGAGAGCATTTGCCACGTGTAGAAAATGCAAGCCCCCCATCTCCCACGCGTTTCTTCCGCTGGCAGTGCTCTAAACAAGTCTATGCAGAGCACGGGTTCAAAGCTAGTAGATAATATTCTAATAAACAGGATATACTCTCCAACTGCCCAGTGGCCACACTCTATTGGGCCGTCCAAATTCCAAGTATACCCATCACATGGAAAATCCAAAACTACCCTCTTATCACAAGTAAGGCCACAAATTTCCTTTTTTTTTTTTGCATTATTTTTCCCACTCTCACGTACCACCACCTCCCTATTTAAACCTCGCACACATTGCCTACTCCCTAGTGTCACCCCCTATAGCATCACACCCTAGAGAGAGAAAGCGAGGGAGAAGATTCGCCGGAATATTCGTTACCGCCATTGATAAGCTTCTTCAAAGCTCCGATTTCTTCTTCATCTTTGTGATATGCGGTACTTAGTGAGAGAAAATCTCTTCATCGGAGACATCAGCGCTGCCGCGGAGGTTCTAGAAGGCAAAGAAGGGAGCGCCGACATCACTCACGTTCTCTCGGTGTTGAGTTCGGCGTCGATTTCGTTCTTCACTGAATGGCGTAGCTCGATTTCCATTCCAACGAAGGAAATACGGCGAGTTTTGGCCGGAGATGTAGACGCTGGCACCGGCGCTTTGTCGCCTGATAAGATTGTGTATGTGTTGGAGTATGCCGGAAAGGATTTGAAGATTGTGAGGATGGCGGTGCCGATAAAGGATACTGAAGATGAGAATTTGCTGGATTATTTGGAGTGTTGCTTGGATTTTATTGAAGAGAGTCGGAAGCAAGGTGCTGTTCTTGTGCATTGTTTTGCTGGCGTGTCAAGGAGGTAATTGCTGTTGTTATTATTTTTTGTTTGGATGAACAATTTTGATGTCTGTGAACTTTGCCATGTATATATGCGTTTGTGGATTTTGCCTAGAAACTTGGCTTTAGACCTGGAATTGACTGGCTATGATTATTATTAGTTGAATATGGGTTTATGCTGAAGGTGTTAGATTTTTGGTCGTTCTGGATGAATCTAATGTGATATTTTCCTATATTTAGAGCCCAAGTATCAAGAAGTATATGACATGGTTGGTTGGAACGCTCCATCTGTATCAAGTTTTTGTCACTTTTTGACATGGATGGGTCGCAAACAAGAAATCAGTACGAAACATTTCATCTGTTTTGTAGTGTATGTCCTATACTTTTCCTGGGGTTCTTTCAAGTTAACAATGCTAAATGTATGTATCATTCTCCTCCACTTGGGGGGGGGGGGGGGGGGGAGGAGCAAAAAATAACAATCTCTTGAGTTGTATGCCATCAAAAGCTTCACAGGTTTGGCAAGACAGATTTGAGATTTTGATCTGATGTCTGGTAATTTGACCACCCTTATCTAAGCACCATAATCTTCCAATCTTTTCACAATCAGAGTGAGAATACATCTATTATTCTTGATTTGTACATTGACTCAATCCTGCGTGGATTATAAAGATGAATGCTTTGACTGATTCTTCATATGTTTTGTAGGGTTTCCTTGCTAGAATTTGGAAGTAAAATCATTTATTTTAGCCCACCAGAAATGTAGGATTCTCTCTATGGGTTACATCAACTTTATGTTCCCATCGCCTTGCAAGTGAAAAATGGAGTAATCTATGGCAGGAATCCATTTCCAATGACTTCAAAATGGCTTCATTTATGTACTACACTCAAATTAAGATTGGAGCTTTACAAATCTGTTAAGTGTCAGAGTTTCTTGATCCACTAGATCTAATACAGTGAGGGATTTGTTTGCATAGGTAGTTGTAGATGCTTAACTAATACCAACTAATACCCCTGACACAATGTTCTCTGTGCTGCCACTATCATATGAGAAGACTGCAGACCACCTAGTTGGCTGAAAAAATCCTCTAATTTATCGAAGAGGAAACACCTCTTAACATGCAGGCCCCATGCTTTCTGATTTTCTCAGTTATATCGGCCTCATATAGATCATTGTCACGAAGTTTGTCTCTGTTTTAGTCGTTATCTGTCTCTGTCTCTCTGATCAACCAACTTTACTTGCCTTTTGGCTAGATAATTAGTGGACTCTTGTCCTGACACTTGTAAATGACAGCCTAGCAAACGGACCTAGATTACTTGTATTGTTCAGATGTGTCTTACATGGTGTGCGTCCTTTTTGAAGAGACTAAACTATACTGTTGGTAGGGTTAGGAGTCTTTATTGGAAAGCAGTGTATGAGGATATCGTATGTCTCTATTGGGCCAAAGGGAGAGGGGAAGTTTATACAGCTTTCAGTTTTTGCCTTTTTGGTATTAAGACTTGAGTCGGACAAATTATCAGACGAATACCAAACTAATATCCGATTATGCCTGTTACTGAAGTGAATTATGAGCATGAACAACTCCTTCAAGCAATGGTATAATTTAGAGGTAGATAGCCCAAGAAGCTTTTTGGCAAAAGGGATTATCTATATGGTAGGTTTCAGAATAGGTTTGTAATTTTTTAATGAACTGAAAGTTCATGCTTTTCTCCGTCAGACTAGGCTGGTATTGTAGTTCGGAATAGTGACCAGCTATAACAGGTTGAGGTCAGGAGCACGGTCGATATCTGCCCCCTGTTATAGAAGAGTTTGAAATGCTGAAATGAAGCAGCCCTGTGGAATATGCAGAGTTACTGTGTGCAATATAGGTTGTCTGTTTGGAGTTTGCATTTATGGTAGTTGTCATGCTACTAACAATAGCTAGACTGCTCATTACCCTTTGAAGTTGCCTAGGGAAAGTATTCTTGGTAGCGCTGGTCTTCATAGAAGTCACTATTCGCTTTCCCTTCTCTTTCCTGCCCCCGTTTTTTTTTTTTTTGGGGGGGGGGGGGTTGTGGGGGCAGGGGAAGGGCGGGATCTTAGGGAATATTTCTTTTTCCTTTCCTGTCCTTGATTAGTAAGATAAGCTTATATACATAGAACAGAATGTGCATATAGGACAAGGATTCCACAAGATGAAACAAAATTTAAGCAGCCAAGGAAAAAGCTTAACAAACGGCACTAAGCTAGCAATGCCTTCCTGTTCCAGTTTGATTTGTGGTTTAAACTAGAATGATGATCATCAGTACCTTGCTAAGGATTGTAGTATTGTACAAGTGTGAATCTAATAGCCACTTAAAAGGTTGGAGATTCTTTGATATTAATAAAGAAGACTATATTCAATATAGTCTTTCAAGTGTACTGCCAATAGCATATTCAGAAAGAGGGCGCAAATAGTGCCTTCCCCCTCCCCTCTTAAGAGGGGGAGGCGGGGGGGTCAATAATCCAGTATGGATCCTACTAATGTGAAGTTTGGGGAGATCTGGATGCAAGCAACCCTACTCCTATAAATGGAGAGGTGACATCGGCAAGATTTCCACTCCACTCCTCAACACATATATACAAAAAGGAAAAGAAAATAATGAATACCACCTATAAAAACGAATTAGGAAGGTAAGATGATGCTTGCATGGGATTCCAAAAATGTCATTATATGGTAAGTTCATCTCATGAACTTTCTGCAGCCTGTAAATTCCAAATTGTTTGTGAAGCTAACCATTCTGCCAAATATGAGAATCTCGGATGATCCTTACCTTGATTGGGCCCATCGGAGCTTGGAGCTTCTCTCTCTCCTTTTTTTGTCTTTATGCCCTTTTTTGGAGGAGTGTTTGATAGGCAATGTCCCATCAGTGTAGCTCTTGCCACTTTTAGCTTTCCACTTCTCCTTGCCTTTTTTTTCTAGGATTTTGGAGAGGAATGTTTTAGGTAAAGATTTAGAATGTTACAATGACAACTTCCCTGATCAGCCTTTTAGAGCATCTGCAATGCAAGGCTCGCGAGTCAAAAATTTGACTCACGGTCCAAGCAATACCATGCATCGGTGATCCGCTTCGTGCGCCCCACGGTCCAGCTCACAACCGTGATTCGTCCCCCACACATTCTCTTTCTCTTTTTTTTTTGCCAACTAAGTATTTAAAAGTCTAAAATCCAATAATATGGTAGTAGTGGAGCCTATAAAATATTATTTTATTTGGTGATTTAAGTTGGTGATCCATAGGATGTAGAGAAGAGAGAAAAAATTGGTTTGTGAGATGATGTGGAAGGTGTGGGCTCCCACTTATGATACAAAATTATGGATCACCATTGCATATGCTCTAAACTTAATACGGTTATACCTGCATCAATTTCAGAGGGCCATTGTACTTTTGCAGTTAGCTAGTCACCTTTGCAGATATTTTTAGCCCTGAATGTAATTACTTTTCCATTTTTCTGCATTCTTGAGAGTAAAATGTTTACATGAACCATTGTTTCTATGTGGTCACTGCAGTGCGGCAATTATTACAGCATATTTGATGAGATCTGAGAGGATATCTCTGGAAGGTCTGATCGTATTTAAAGTTGACTGGGTTATTGTGAGTTAAATGCTCTCCAGAGCATTTGTTAGATTTAACACTTAATACTGTTCTGATTTGTGTTTGATAATCTTCACTTTCCCTTTTTGGGCATGTTCTGCTATATCTTGGTGCAGCTGCACTTGAATCCTTGCGGCAGAGCTGTGAATCTGTTTCACCTAATGATAATTTTTTGGAACAGGTGAGAGAAGATTCATATTGGCTGGTGGTTCACCATGATAAACTATGACCTATTAACTGTAGTGAATTTTGTCCTGAAGTCTCAATTGCTTCATGTATTTTCATTCGTTTTTGCAGTTGAAAATGTTTGAGGAGATGGGTTTCAAGGTTGACCGTAGTAGCTCCATATACAAGCGTTTTCGTCTGAAGATGCTGGGTGTGTTTTCTGCTTCTTTGTTCTGTCAGTTCCTATCCTCACCATATATAATGTACTATCATGAATTGATGTATGGTATCATCATTTTTGTTATGTTGGCCTTTTTAAGTCCTAGCTAGACTCCTCTGTCCTAAACCTTAGAACTGTGTGCATTATGATGGGTTTAAGAAGCTGTTTTGGTTTTCCCACATTTGATTTTTTTTTTCATCGCTTAATGGCCTTTTATGGAAATTGAGAGGGCATATTCATTTCTATGAAGGTTTCTTAACCAAAGAAAACCCAAAAAGAGGTAATTTTGCTTTCCATACTGCGAAGAGATGAGAGCAAAAACCACAACTGTGAGAGCATGATGGGCTATTAATTTTCCATAAAAAATTGTGGGACGCAAGGACATGCGCATTCCACAGCGTGAATTTTCCCTTATGAAACATGAGCAATAGGTATATCTTGTGTCAGAAATATTAGGTGCTTTGGAACACAGCTTTTAACTCTCCTTCTGAACTAAAAGTACATTTCATAAGTCAAATTCTTTCAGCCATGGAAATTTCAATACTCAATTCACCTTAGTGCGTTGCTTTTGCTTTCATCCTGAATGGGAATGGTTCCCTCACTTGTGCCCTTGAACATCTCAGTAGAGCTACGTGGCGGACATTTGGGATGGCTTATTATCTAGATCCTGCCTTGCTGATGAATTTATTGCTGCAGAATATTTCCCTCGTAGTTAAGAACAACTGTGTTCTGATTCCAGGTGATTCTTATAGTCGAGGAGAGAAAATGGATAGCTCTAAGTTTGGAGCAGATCCTGGGTTACCACAAGAAGCTACGTCTCCTAAGCCAGACATATGTTCAGATGGGGATGCAAAATCTACCATAGCATATCGTTGCAAGAAATGCCGAAGAGTTGTCGCAGTGCAAGAAAATGTCGTGGATCATACCCCAGGCGAAGGTCTTTCTGCGTTTCAGTGGCACAAGAGGAACAGTGGAATCCGGTTTGACAAATCCGATGATTTTGGATGTTCTTCTATCTTTGTTGAGCCGTTAAAGTGGATGAAAGCAGGTACGTATCAGATTCCTCTGGTCATGACAGTCGTGTTCTGGATTCATACTGCTTAGAAATGCTTAATTTTGAAGGCTGCTGTAGTTGGCATAAATCTGAAAAAACTAACCTGTTTCCAATTATTACTTAATGAGATTGATCAACAACCAGACCCAGATCCAAAATCAATTGAACCAAAGTGGAATTGATGCAACTGAAACTGTGCCACCTCCAAGTTTGCCTATCTCATATCCATTGCACTCTAGTGAGTATTCAATTTTTATTGGAAAACTTCTTGAGCAAAATACCCTAAAAAATATGAAAAATTCTGAAACCGATCCAACCTGAATATTCCACGGATATTGTTTTGGCCAAGTTCAATATTTAGCAGACCAAAATCAAGCGATTTCCAAGGGATGTTAGCCGAAAGTTGCTGAATACTCTTTTTTATAATTCCGATGATGCATGAGAAAGTCTATTTTGCGGCATAGCAAAGCATGTCCCTGTCAAAGTTGCACGACTTTCTATGCGAATTCTAATCTTACATAATGAATGCTATGTCCCGTTCCAGTTGAAGAAGGGGCACTGGAGGGGAAGCTGTCATGTGCCCATTGTGATGCTCGCTTGGGCTATTTCAACTGGTCGGGTATTCAGTGCAACTGTGGTAGTTGGATCACCCCAGCTTTCCAGCTTCACAAGAGTCGTATGGATCTAAGCACGCTCTAGTTTTCGAGGCCTTTCAATTTTTCCTTCCCCAACAAAACGGAGTCGAAGAGGTCGTCAGGAAAGACCTGTCGAAGAAACAACTCTGCACAGTGCTCAGTTAATCATCTTTTACGGGGCCACAAGGCTTGGTTTTGCATTTAGACCTGAAAATTTACTGCTTTTACCATATGAAGATATGTGTATCTTTTATGCCTATATATCCCTGGCACTCTCAGCACCTCAGCTGTCTATCACCGAGCATTTGTGAACGAACTTTCTTTGGGCTTGGTTCCCGGTTTGTATGAAGTATGCAATCGATCAGTTTGAATATGACAACGAGAAGCCGGAATACAATGTGAGCATATTTGTCATTAGATTTTGGAAGTTATGACAACGAGAAGCCGGAATACAATGTGAGCATATTTGTCGTTAGATTTTGGAAGTTAAATGACGCAGGACTGATACATATATGACACAGACTTAGGTTTCTCATTGAAGTTGCTTCATTTCATTTGCTGGTATTACTTCTTGGTACGACTTAGAAATTTACATTTATTTCATGGATATTCTTTTAAAAAGAAAGGGAGGTGAATTGACCATGATTTTGCATGTGTATCTCCATAAGCCTAGACGTATACTAACTTTAGCCTAGTATAACCCTCCTAAAAATACCGCATGGATACAGATAGATGTGTACATGTTTCTTCGATCAAATTCCTTTGGATGATAAATGCCAGAGAGTTCTCAAAGAAGTGAAGTTGAAAATTTTCAGATACAGAGATTACATTCAACATTAGCAATCAACCTCCTTGGAAACAAGGATTTACATAAAAATTGTCCTCCCTACTACATGCTGCAAGCATGGATTTAAAATGTGGCTGATCTACGGCAAAATAGCCTCATTAGAAAGGTTTTTGAGTTGGCCGAACCACGTTTTAGTTGTAATATGGAATGCGATTTCTGCTTTAGAACGCTTTTCCATATTGCGACCGAAACCGCAATCAAGACAGAAACCGCATTTTAAATCCTTGGCTGCAAGTCCCCACCTTTTTTAGGCAGTCAAATAAGTTCCAATTACCCCTTACTAAACTCAACAGTTGGTCAGTGTATCTCTACTCTCCAAAGTAACATCCCCTAAGCTTTAATCAAAGGTTGGGACACAAATGAATTCTATGCCGAAGATTATGAAACAGAGTTTGTCCCTGTTTTCTTCTATTCCATAGAAAAGTCACCTATTCTGTTCATGGCTATCTTCGGGTGCACGAGCAAAGGACCAAATATTTGTCTTCGGAATTGAGCTCAATGGGACTGTGCTTCAAGGAGGATATTTGTAGCCACATTGACATCGTTTCTAGCCTGCACGAGTGCCTGTCGAGCTGAATCTCGATCAAACCCCATGGATACCAGCGTTGCGATGGAATCCTCCGAAGGTTCCACTGAACCAACAAGAGGTGACGGGTAGTTTCTCTGAAATTGATTTGGAGAGATAGTTAAGTCAAAGGAAATTTTGACGACAAAGTTACAGAAATGCAGACCAAAAGTATGTGAAGTTCATCTTAAAAGTTTTAGTTCTCAGGATTGTCAAGTTGGGGCTTGCGCAGCTTCATAGTTTCATGCTTGATTTTGTACTCATACTTCGCTCTGAAAAATACACTTGCATTTTGACGTAAGCACCACAGAAATTTATACTAATCTCAGTTACCTACCATGACATAAGGCTATCAACAGAAAAACTTGTGTTAATGAGAGGAATACTTTGGAGTTCAGAGGGGCCTCCTACTAGAAATTTCTTCATTCACATTCAAGGTTCACATCGTCGAATAAACCCTGAACTGTGGGGTTGTCTAGAAATATGGATAGCTCCTCGCCAATTGATATTGACTGGCACTCATATTTCTCAGTTTTTTTGTTTTCGGACATCTACAGATTCTTGATATTCCTATCACTTGGTTACTCTTTCCCAGCATTTGGTCTTCCTAGGCAGCTCTCTGTGTGTGTATGTGTGTGTGTGCATGCCCTCCCAAACCCAATTTATATTCATTTACAGAAGAGGAGGGGAGCGATGACGAATCATGAGACAGGTGTTCTTACCTCTACTGGTCGCGCAGCATAAGAAGGTGCAGTACCCAAAACATTCCTTGGAGTAGGAGTAGAGGATGAGCTCCCCGATGACGGCCAGGAAAGCCGTGAAAACAGTGACGCAATGAAATTGGGCAACTGCAAAAATGAAAAGTTGATGAGTCAACATGAATACTTGAGCACTGAAGCACTTCTAGAACTTGAATTTATTCTTCAGCCCTTTCCCATCATCACCCCCCCCCCCCAAAAAAACCCAAGGGGGACTGAGAAGATAAAGAACAGAAGGGGGGCGAGGGCTCCCACATAAGTGACGAAATCCTGAGAGGTTTAACCATTACTAACCCAAACTTCCACCATAAGATGCCATCATCCTAAAATAAATGCAATACATTAATCTCCCATCATCCTCAGTTCGTATGGACATGAATACAGGAAGAAACAAAGAAAACTGATCACAACACAAAAGCAGAACATACGCTAATATTTTAGAGCAAATTGATTCTAATTTAAATTCAGCATTTCAGGCAAATGACTTGGCCACTGTCAGGATAAAGAAAACTAGAGATTGCTATAGTTGTTTCCTTCCATGATTAGCCTTGAGAACCAGGAAATGGAACTGTCACAACAAGACAAAAAATGGGAAGTATGGGGATACCCCGTCCACAGAAGGCAACAGACAAGTTCCCGATATCCTCAGAGAGGGAAGTCAATCATAAGGTATGCTCTCAACCATCTGCCTGTACTGCATGGACAGAATGGGCAACTTTGGAATGAATCAATTGGAATAAATTTCCCATATGTATCCCCCTTGAAATACAACAATTCCAATGTGGAAGCTAAAATGACCTTACATATAACCAAGCAGCAAAGATGCCTTCCCATACCATTATCTAATGCCCAAGGAATCCAGGATCCAGGAAGTGCAAAACTAGTAGTCAAACACAAAAACTGACGAACAGGGTCAGTAAAAGTTTGTGTACAACCTTGGCTCTGCGGATGTAAAAGATATTCGTACGGTACAAGGAACCAGCAATGATGCCACATATCCCTGGTATAATTGATCTTTTCCACGAAGACAAAAGTAGCTGCAAGGTGGAAACTGTATTCAGCACAAAAAAGCTGGGAGAGGGCAAGACGGAAACTCCCTGGAGTGCAGGTGGGAGACTTGGAAAATTACCCCCATTGAGTCACTACAAATTATAAACAAGAAAATTTTTAAAAAATGAAAAGCACAAACTACCTGAAGACCAGCTAGGTATATGAAAGACTTGTCTGAAAAGTGGAAGCCAAACACCCGGAATCGCGTTGATATAGGGATATCAAAAAAGAATGGTACAAATGAAGCAAAGATTAAGCCATATGGTCCAGAGGTGATTGAAGCGCTAGGATCTGTATCAACAAAGCAGATTAACCACCATTAGTCAATATCATAAAGAAATTACCATTACACGAAGAATAAGAGGAATTGAAATATTTAGGATGGGGAACTCCCAACAAGTATATTAAACTTGCTTTCATTTTGTGGGCTTGGAGAGGCATGCCCCACTCTACCGCTAAGATCCCCTAAGACAATCTAGAATCCCCTTAAACAATTTCAATGTATGCAATGGCTTCCTTGGAGCCATCTTATTGATTTTGACGTGTTCCTGAACACTGAAAAACGAGCTTGTGGTGGTATACATGTACTCCCAACAGTTAAAATATGGAGCTAAAATGCTCTTTAAAGTTTTGCAGTGTAAAAAGAAGCACAATCACCATTTGACAATTCCCAGAATGTTTTCCCCAAAATTGTAATCCATGTGTAAAACCCTCACGCTCTCATCACTCTACCTCCTAAACATTCTGAAACATTTTCCATGTCTCCCAAAACATTTTCAGTAAGCATGGCAGGTTTGTTGGCACCATTAGGTATATTTTGAACCATGACGCTATACAGCCCCCCTCCCCCCCCCCCCCCCCCCAAAATTTTAAAAAAAGGAAGGAAAAAAATTCATCAGGATGCATGATACAGTTTGAACCGTCAAAATTCAAAAGTTATGGGAAAGCATTTAGAGAGGTTAGAAGGACCACAGTTGTCATAGTCATAACTAGCTAACAACCAGGGCACTTTTCCTCAGGCCTGAAAACCATGTATAATACCCTTGAGTTGGGGATTCCAGAGAGGCTGTGACCACTGTACCTTCAAAACCAATAAGGACATTCTGCGTATCCTTCTCAAACATTTCCACAAGCATAATGCCTTCATTAGTACCATCTTACAGTGTTGAAAGGTGATTTTAAGAAACACATATATGTCAGTGTGGTTGTACGTTATGAGCTCCAACACCGTTAGACACTAACAAAATATCCTGAAACACTTGGAGGGATCGCTAAGAGGATACTATAATCAACATTTGAGAGCATCTCAAGCTCCCCCCCCCCCCCCCAATAAAATAAAAAAAGAAATCCAAAATCATGTATGATAAAAATGGCATTATGCATAAACAAAGGACTGGGCACTCAACATTCAAGCCTCTTATGACATTCTAAATATCCCTCTAGGGAATTGTAATCACTGTAATGACTTCATTAGCAACATCTAGTGGATCTGAGCCATGATTCACAAACACCATGAAAATGGGCATTATGCATGTACAATACCCTTTAAGTTATGCAGAATAGACCTAAGGAACCAAAGAACCTTTTGAGACGCCAAAGGAATATATCATCAAAATGGGGCAATTTTGCACTTGGTCTCGCAAAAATGTGTATAATAACCTTCATGCTGGGGCCTTGATGTGGTACGCCAACATGTTCCCAAACCTTTGAGGAAAATCTAAATATCATTCAAGGCTTAAATCTTAACAAGCATAATGGCTTAATTGGGAATACATCTTAGGCTTTAAGGCGCAATTCCAGAACGCCAAAAATCGATTATTATGGTGGTTTTCAATACCTAGTAAGTGGTTCAAAATAATAAAAATTACACCCCAATAACATTTTGGATGACTAGTTAACACATGTACCAGATAAAACTTCCCAGACATCTTCCCCTGTAGATCCCAAAGACCATGCACAAGCCTCTGTATGAGGAACTGAGGGAGTCTAAGATGCTTTTACCAGTTTACTGTTAAATGCTCAACAATTTCAATTATCCTTGCGGGATCAATGACACTATTTCATTTGTTTTGAAGTGTAGTTCCAGAATGCCACAAAATACGCATCGTTGGAACACAATACCCTCCAAATAAGGCAAAATCAATATAAAATCTAGATAAGCATTTTGTGGGTTTAATAGAAGCACATATTTTCTTTTTGACATCTGATGAGATATTTTTCAAATAATCACAAGTATTGTGTATATACCTTCATTTTGGAGGTTCCAATAGTTTTGGCCATTCCACCCTCGGAAACTCTAATGACGTTCTAAGCAGACCTTTAAACAATTTCAATAACGATAAGAGCTTCCTTGGCGCCATCTTGTAGATGTTGAAGTGCATCTCCAAGACGTCAAAACACAACCATTGTGATGGTTAACATACCCGCTAACTACCCAGAATCAAAAGAAAACATTCAAGAACATTTTGAGGGGTCAATAGGAACACATGCGTCCAACTTGACAATTGTTGTACATTTTTTGAAAAATTCCAAAACCATCTATGATACGATACCCTAACTTCAAGAGGAGAATTTTGTCACTTTAGCTTCATAACTGCTTAGAAATTTCTAAGATCCTCTAAAACATATTAGTAGCACATGATTCCTCACCATCTTATAGACTTTGAAAAGTGATCTCAAAATGCCCAAACAACGGCACTATTGGGGCAACCATACAGTATGCTTAACAATATCTAAAATGGTCTTGGACACCTTAAGTCTTTTCATGGGCTGAGAAAAAACACAAAAACTCATTTCACAGTTTGGACAATTTTTCTAAAAAAACTGAAAAGCTATGTATAATGGCCCTCATTTTATGGGTCCCAAGCCTGAGGCATTAGCCACTCTGCCTTCGAAGTTTGAAACCTTTTTGAATATTTGAATATCCTTTCTAAACAATTCATGGAGCAGAATGGCTTCACTTCACCATCTAATAGATTTTGAATTGTCAACAAGTCCTATCTAAAAATGGGCATTATGGTGGTACACAATTGCAATCTAGACAATATAGAATAGCCCTAAAATAGCCTCAAACATTCTGGGTGGTCCATAGGAGTACATAGTCATCGTTTGACGTCAACTTTTATTCTTTAAAAATCCCCAAAACCCTATACAATAGCCTTCACATAGGGGGTCAACACAAGCTCTCACTATTCCGCCTCCTATGCTCCTTCTGATGTTCTAAATACCACCCAAACACTTCCATTTGGTACATCCTGTAACTTTGAATCCAGCATCCTCGATGTCAAAAAATTGGCACTATCGTAGTATGCAGCAAACTCTAAAACATCGATAGTAAGTAATGACCTTCAGGTAAATTAAAACATTTTGAAGTCCCAAAAGGGACACATTGTCATCAGATGACAACTTCTTTCACATTTTACCTAAAACTATTAAAACCAGGTGTAATATTTTCCCTTCAGAAGGCTCGAGAGACTTCAACCTGTCAAACCTTAATGACCTAAGACACCCTAAATCTCTCATAGATGGTTTCAACGAACGTGATGGCTTCATTGAAAGGTAGATTTGGACGTGGATCTCTAGAATAAAGGCATTATGCTCGTATGGAATATGCTCTGAACAGTGTAGAGTGGTCCTAAAATATCCTAAACAATTTTTAGGGAACAACAACGAGTACATAGTCACAATTGACATTCTCCGACAATGTCTCAAAAATCCCAAAATGGTGTACACTAGACTCTGTTTGGAGGTACAAGAAGCTGCAAGTAGCTCTACATTGGAGACCTCTACTTATGCTGCAGACATCCACCCAAATAATTTTGATTATCATAATGGCTTCATTAGCAAACTTAGCAGCACCTCGTAGATTTGGAAGCACAAATAGCATGATTACAGAGAACAGCAAAAGCAAGTATTATAGAGGCCTAAGATCCCCTTTTTAGTCCATCACCCTATCTTGGCTGGTCTCAATATACCTTAGAACATTCTGATGGGTATGGGGGAGCACATGTTTACCATTTGACAACTTCTCAAATATTTCTCTGAAGATGCTATAATTTGTGTGAGAGAGCCTTCTTTTTCAGGGGGAGGCCGGGGGGGGGGGTGTAAGGATCTCTCACATTAACCCAAAAACTTCTACACTTTTAAATATCCATCTAAAATGATCTGATGACTAAAACGTGGTCCGAGAATGTACAAATAGGCTAGCTGTATACAATACACTCTTCCAAGATATCCTAAAACTTTTGACTGTTCAATGGGAACATTAGCCATCATTGGACAGCTTCCGGGACAATTATATCAAAGTCTACAGGACCAAGTATAGTAGCTTTCATTTTCGAGTCCCATGTCTCTAACCAACATCCGGCGTCTCTTTGGAGGTTCTAAGGGCCTCTTTGTTTCAGTGTTTATTTTTAGGAGTAAGCAGCAGTAATATTTAACAACAAGCGGTAAGGAGAGGTAACAAGACGGAAAACCCCAAAAAAGGAGTAGCAAGGGGCTATAAGGAGTTTGGTGAGATTTAGCTAAGAGCCTAAGAAGCAGAATGGTTAGCCAACACTGTTAAATGCAGAAAGAAGGCGGCCCTAAATATCCCTCTGAAGAACATCCAATGACCATAATGGTTTCATTGGCATTATTTAATAGAATTTGACTCACAATTCCACTATGCCTACAAACACGAGCATCAGTTATCATGGTAGCATATGAATATATGATATCTTCTATATTATCGTACTTGAAATACGGTTTGACATTTTGAAGGGGAGCACATAGTCACCATCTGATATCTTCTCAGCTATTTAAAGGAAAATTAAAAACACACAGAAACACTCACTAAAATCGTGTATAAAGCCTTCACTTTCTGGGACATGAAATGATTTGGCCAGTGTACTTCCAAAACTTCTTAGGACATTCTAAATAACCCTCCAAACAAATATATAGAAAGCTCGAGACCTAGTCTAAGGTCTACTACTGTGATGATCAACCTACAGGTCCTACACATGCAACTATTCACACCCATTTACTCAAATGATCAAACATCTGGACCTTCACATATATTTATAGATCACAAGCTCCAAAAGAACCACTCAGACCAAGATAAATATGGATGATGCTAAGTAGGAATTCGCTCAAATCTTTGCCTTGTCCTTTGTTAATTATTTTTTGTTCTTCCTCGAAAGTCCTGGCATCTGAGGTTTGGAATTGGATGGACATCATGATTGACGAAGATATTCACAGGAGGAAACATTCAGCAGTTACATGGGCTCCTTTGGCTGTCATGACATACACTCAACCCCTCCGTTTCACAGCAATCCAGCACATGAATGTGGATTAGACTTCAACCAATGCATGACCTACTTAGTGTTATCCAATGAATTTCTTATCTCTTGTTCACTTTCTTTTTTCATTTTCCTCAGGAGTCTAGCTTCTATGGTTTGAAGATGTATGTACCCTATGCTTGGGTAAGGCCAGCTAATGTACTAGTTATATGTTTTTAAATGGAATATTTTGGTCACTGTGATTCATCTGGTCCCTTGTCTCTAGTCTCACATTTACCTCTCACTACACTCTCCCATCCGTTATCTCATTCAGCATTCTAAATAACTAGTAGGAAAACCCAAGCATACTTAGCTCTCCGAAAACTGAAGTTAAAACCTTTTGAATAAAGATATTCCAGTGCACCAATTGCCTTTATCAGAATATGTACGCTTACAGGACAACCAATCATTAATAAATCTCAATAAGCACTCTATTGTCACAAGAATTCCTAAAGGATCTTTAATTCTAACTCTTCACTTATGAGAGAAGTAACTAAGCCCTAATTTATTAGGCTCTGAAGCTATGCAGAAGAAATGATGCATGAAACTTCACCTTTCACTTCCCATTTACAATTACTCTAAAGGGTTTTTTTTTAAAATAAAATAAAATAAGCTACTCATGAATTTTGGAAAAAGAGCTAATCTCAGACAGTCAAACTTCATCTGAATATTTTCATAACTTGATATCAGGAATATAACCTCTGCTCAATCCCTCATGCTTAAGCCTGACAAGCTGCCAACTCCTAGAAGGGGAGAGCAACTCAAGCATTTTTTTGGGTTGGGCGGGGTGGGGGGGGGGGGGGCGTGCCTAGAGCGGTAAGTTGGTCCACCCACTGAGCCCCCTCTACAAGGTGTACGCCCAGCAGGTGGGAGAGGATGGTTGCACAATCACCTAACTAGCCCCAATAGAGGCCTATTCCTGTCCTCCTGGACCTGGAATACCATAATTTCCCCCAGGAAATAGGGCCCACCAGGATTCAAACCTTGGTAGGGAGTACGGAAACTGCACTCTAATGCCATTGAGCTGCTTAGCAAGAACAACTCAAGCATGCACAGGTAGAATTACAGAAATGTTAAGGTAAATTTTCAACACAAGACTTTGCTTTGCTTTTCTTGGTCCAGAATGATCTACGAAGTTGAATATTAGGCCAATTAGATTCAGTTCAAGACCAGAAAATTAGGTATCAAGTGACATTATTGAGCCAAAGTGTACTGGTGAACTCATGAACAATTAGGAGTAACCCCACAGAACCCTTAATCATAAAACAGCTTGATTATTAAAATGACATACCTTTAAGAAGAGCTAAGAGAACGCTCTCTAGAAAAAATGAAATGGCCCCTGAGAACAAAATAAACACCTGCAAATAATTATATTGATACCTTAGTGACTAGTGAAAGTTCTCGGAGAAGCAAACAACAAAAAGAAGAGGGATCATAATCATCTTTCCTTTTTTTACAGCCAGGAAAAGCAAAGGGCTTAATCTTACAGGTTATTGAAAACCATCAGTATACCAATAAATTGAACAAATCAATTAGACATCAATACAAAATGTTTGAGAGTATGTCTATGTCATAAATGGCAGCAAAGGACTCCACTATCCGAAGCAATGGCATATAAGTCTTAAAAACACCTCAACAGAGATAATCATTGGTCATAATGCTAATGACACAAGAATGGAGGATCAAGAACATACATGAAATATGGGCTGACTAAATATTGTGAATCTCTCATCTGTAAGAGTTATTATTGTTCATACTATACAAGAAACTACGAATCAAATCTGAAGACAGATAATTTAATTACAGAAGCATAAACCATAAAGGTATAATGGTCGGATTACTCACTGAATACTTATTAGACCCTATCTGTCTTTCGAATACTCGGAAGTAGTACAGCAGGTAAGACCCAAAAAACAATTCCGGTGTTGATGTAAATGCAAACGTTGAGACAATGACCTTCCAAAGCTGAGGCTTCTGGAAAAGATCCTGCATGAGGAGCTAAACCCTAAGACAAGAGTAACAATAACTTAAGACACAAACACTTGAAAATAGCACATCCTCAGAGCAGTGACACCATTCTTAAGGGCCAGAGCCAGCCAGCATACCTGTTAACAACAAAGGAAACAAATAAGGAAAAAAAAGTACCTGTGTTGAGGTTTTTTCTTAAACATGAGTTGATAAGTTAAATAAGAATTGAGAAAAATTTCACACCAGCTATGGATACCATCTATTCAAAATATAGAAGCATGACAACCAATGGGCTATGAAACGGGACACTGCAAGATGCAAAGATTGAGCACCAAACTGAGGCTTGAATGTCAAATCAATTGCAATGTAAATAGTTAGGAGCAGAGCCCCCCCCCCCCCCAAAAAAAAAAGGAAACAAAAGTCGCAAGCTATCTAATTGATTGCATATAGGAAACACAATTACACATCAAAAAGTAGGCTTTTTTTATGCTCCAAAACTGTCTTCCACACCACAGAATAAGCTACACACCCACAATTCTACTATGGATTAACTATGACATAGCAACTGTAACCTGAGATAAAGCAGAAACAACTACTCAAAGCTATTGCACACTGAACTTGATCCCCATTTAGCCCAGTAACTCCACTACAACATGAATAAAATCCAATGGACTGAACACATAGTATGTACTGCAAAGCATGATTCTTTCCCTAACATAATCAAAGGTACTAACTTGCTGATTCTGTCCTAAATTTTCTGGAACCATTGACACAAACAAGCAGTCTATCCTTCTACCTCTCATTTTCATTGATTCTATGTCAAATTTGTTCTGAGTTTCACTCAACGTTAGAACTTGAAACATATATTCAAACTATACCATAAGAAGTTAAAACAAAAAAGTGAAAATCCAAACACATGCAGCTTCATAACCATCCTTAGTCACATCAAGGAAACTCTCCCTCATTTAGTCCAAGGCCTTTAGTCTTGTGACAATTCAGGGCTACATTAAACAAATTATCATACGAATGTGCTACAATGAACCAGAAATCAGTACCCTCGAAATAATGGAGCATGAGTCATAATCTATAACATTTGCCTGCCAATAATCCCAGCGAGTCACATCTAGACTCTTTAATAGACAGCAATAATTTCGACAGACTTTGCATAAAAGATTAGCTTTGACTTGGGTGCCAGGAATCTGAGGAAATTGGTGATTGCTGACAAAGTTTTAATGTCATGAGGTATCACTTGTGACTTCAACAAATAAAGTAATCAACATTTCTATTCTCTTCAGCTACTCACTAATAACTATTTTTATGATCTCAGGTTTTAAAAGACTTTAGTTCACAATCCACAAAAGCTGAATGCTCAGTACTGAAAAAAATAGAAATCATGCAGCATTTCAAATGTGCGTGATACTAATCACTCCATACAAAGAATGCCCGTCAAAATTTAAGAATGAAATGAATCACATTGTAAGAAAGCAGAGGAAATCATGACATGAGCAGACTAGGATTTAAAGCAATACGGAAAACATTCAAAATTGAAACAGAAATTGAAAGCATGAACATCTTGATAACAAAACTCACCAGATGCAAAGACTTTGATTTACATGAAGGGGAATCTAGAAGGTGGAAGGAAGACAGATTTGAAAAATGCGGAGACAAGGGTTTACAATTACAAGAAATGCTCATCACAATCAAAAACGTGAAAAGGGCATCCAGGCAACGACAGCAGACAAGATTCATCAAATGCACAGAAACTGATTTAGAATCACAAAAAGTGGTCACTAAAATTCGAAATACAAATTGAATCATGAAAGACAGCAAAGACAAATTCATCAAATAAGGATAAATTGGTTTACAACTAAAAGAAATGCCCACCAAAATCAAAACATGAACAGGGCATTCATTCATCAAAAGCACGCAAAGTTCACCAATAGGCAGACACAGATTTCCAATAACAAGAAATTGCCATCAAAATAGAAACATCAAGAAGGGCATCAAAGTAACAAAAGCAGGCAAAATTGACCAAATGGGCAGGATGGACTTACAAGCACAAGAGACAGTCATCAAAGATTCAAACTTGACACATAAAAAGGGCATCAAGCCAACAAAATCAAGCAAAATTCTCAATGTGGATTTACTCATTCACCTGATAAGAAAGCCCAAGCTTGCGAGAACGGCCTTTGATTCCAAAGAACAAACTGAAGAGGACAGATGAAATAATGACGGCTCTAGTGACAGGGGCATTATCTGTCACACAAAGATCAAAATTTCCAAATTTCTCAGGTACATCACACAACAATCCAAAAGGGTATCTAAAATTTGCTAAATTGATGACACGGGCAACCCCAAATTCGATGAACAAATTAGAGAGCGAACTCACTGAATCCAGATGGACCGCCGTTCATCTTAGAAGGCTAGTAAGCAACGAGCACGACTCTACCTTCTCTCTCTCTTCTCTCTCTCTATACCAACTCAGTCTCTCTCCTACCTCTGCGTCTGCTGTGTCTAGAATCTGGATTCCAAATTTGCAGTTCTTTTTTTCTTTTTTCTTTTTTCTTCTCCTTTTTGTTTTCTGACCTTTCTCAAGTCAAGTGTTTGGTGAATGAGAATCGAATGTCAGATCCGTACAAGTAATTGCATTGAACCCACCTCTGTTTTAGGTCAGCATTTTCAATGGAGAAAAATGATAAATAAAGAAATAAATAGACAAAAAAAAAAAAAGGAAAGTGGGATGTCAAATGCAAATGGACATTTTTTAGGTATAAATATTCTTGCCGAGAAAATTTTGCACTTGTTGGTGTAGGATACAAAAGAGGGAAGTGAAATTTGACAGTTGTAAATAGAGTTGAGAGAGTCTAATCCGATATGATAACACGACACAAATCCGACTCAAAGTTACTGAGAAAAACACAAACCCAACTTGAACCGAACCGAACCGAACCAATTTTGACCCGAAGTCGATACGATTTAACCATTTATTGTGAAATCTTGTTACTCTTCAATTTTGAGCAAATTTAAGCTATTTTCAAGACCAACACGAAATTGACCCGTTTATTAAATGGGTCAACTCAACCCGATCTATTTCCCAGCTCTAGTTGCAAATCATTACGACCAAAAAGAAGAAGAAAAGATTGCCTTATCATTACATTGGACAATATTAAAAAATAATACCACTGCAAAAGGCTAACTACAAAAACCAGCATCCAAACGTAAATTTGACAGAGCTGAATTGGTACAAGATAATCAAATCAACAATACAAATAATACACAAGGTATCAGCTAATTTGCCCGCAATTACAAGCAAATATTTTCGTCTATCAGCAAACTTAAATAGCAACTCCTCTTTTGCTAGCATGACAGAGTGAAGAAGCCTAGTAGACATCCATGAATGTACTCAACTTACTATCCACAGAAGCTTGGTGGTTGTTCTCAAAATCTCTGCTTTGACTCTGAGTGATTCTTCTTATGACGACTAGGTTCTTCAAAGGGGATATCATTGTAAGTACAACCAAGAACAAGATCCAGCCTCATCATCCTTAGCAACAATGGAGAACTTTGTCGTTGACATCCGACTACCATAAGCCTTTGTAGACAAGTCATGTCGAAGAACAATCTTCAGAAAAACACACAAGGAAATATCTCTGACAAAAATGGAAGAAATTTCCCGAATGCTCATTGTTGAGTGAAATTCTATTCCTTCTGCATCATCCCCTTCATTTTCGGTAAGATGAACCTGGTAGTTTCTCACAAGGGAGTAGTCCGTTATCACTAGGGATACAAACTATAATATTTGTGCTTCGGTATGCATATTACAATATACTTTCATCTGTACAAGACCTCTGTGATCTTCGAATAAAAAACAGAAGCCCAAAATTTGCATGTTCCATATTAGAATCATGCAAACTTCTGAACTATGTACATTTCACAGACTACAAGTTCTTCAAAGGTTTAAAAAGAGGGAGTTTTGACTCTTGAAAATTGCAATTAGGTGAACGTCAAGGACAAAAGATGCATATTAGCGTAGGACCTTAGTTGGCCATAAGCTTTTCCAAGTGGAGATCTCTTCTTCACTGCATATTTTTCTGATTCCTCCATAAAAACCATCTGCCTCATTTCCTTCTTCTCTATGGCTCTTCCTATTGACTCTAATTTTCCTCCATCGTGAGTCTGGGGCATACTGGCTGAATTCCAGTATCACCATATCTGTAGCATAAGAAATCGCCAATAATTATGGCCAGATTGAAATTATGAGAAATGCTGATATGATCAAAAGAACGTTGTACTAGTACGAAGCAAGAACACCATGATTGCATCACTTGTGTCGAAATGTCAATATGTGTTGCTTGGCCTCTTTGTTTTACCTCAAGTACCAATACGTTGGACAATCTAATGTGCTGGGGAGGATGCTTGGCCCTTCATTTCAGATCTCATAAAGTGGAAGTCCAAGATCCAAACCCAAGTTGGGTAAATCAAAACTCTAACATGGGTAATGGTCAAGCCCAAGTGGCACACATGTCCCCCCCCCCCCCCCCAAAAGGAGTCCATTTCTGATCTAACACCCTCACAACGCACTTGGTCACTGGATCAAATAAACTTTCAGGGGAGGAAGTCACATGAAAACAAGAACAATACTAACAGTTTCGCCAACAAGGTCGGAGATAATCTAGAAGCTGATAGAAGGAGACTTTCAGGAGATAAAACACGGAAGCTGGCAAGCTAGTAAACATCAGCAGAACTACACACCCATATCTCAGGTAAGCCCGACTCTCTGTTTGACAGAAACTTTAGTACGCTAGCAGATTCACTAGAAAGAAGACTCTTGCCTACAAGCTGAGTCATAACACACAAGCTTTTCTGCCTAAGCAGCCACTTTGAAGTAAGACATTTTACAAGCTATCTGATTAGATTCTTTACTCTGAAATCACTGTATGTGGCTGCCATGTTCAATTGAGGCCTATTGAGTGCAAAAGAAATAAGAGCTGGCACAATATAGAGGGTGCTGAATCTCATTAGGCTAGCCAAAGTACAAGGTCCTATGGGTCCAAGTGAAGGAATAGAAGCAATGATGTTCATCCCTTAGCAAGCAAGGTGAGTTCACTGTTTCACTCAGTATGAACTTGAAAAAACTTCATTGCCTTTTAATGGATTTCTCCTTCAGCTGGCCCACGCAACGGTCTTTTGCAGAAAAGGCGGGTGCATAAACACATTGCCACACATAAGGGGACTGATTAGAAGGCCACCTGAATCATCTACGATCATGATGGCTGCTGCCTACAGCTAAGAAATTTCTAATTGCATTCTTCACGGGAGGAACAAGGGACAAGATCCTCTTAAACTACAATTTACAGAAGCCATTGCACGTGTGTAATAAGAAGAAAACGAAGCAAAGCGAACACTCTTAACAAGTTTCACAAAGAGAGGGATTCAATTGCCCAGAATCGAATGTTTAGAGGAAGATGAAATAAATTGGGTCATAAGTCATAATTTGCTTAGCCACCACATAAACCCTTATGAAACATACAGCATTTAGGGATTTAAACATTTTCAGATTTTTAATGATTTCATTCAGGACTTTAGTTATCAGCAAACTAATGATCACAGAACATTCAAGTCTGACACCATAAAATCAAAGATGTGCTCACCACTATCATGACAGAGGCAGTGACTCTGATTTTGGCTGCATGATTCAAGGTGACCAACAACTCCATACCACCAACCTGTGTCAGACAGTAGGAGAGACTAATTGCATCAGCAAATAGCAAACAGTAGATTATTGAACTCTCATATGTATTTGGAAAGTGGATGGTCCAACCCACCATAAGGGTATTCTCTGTTTCTTCTCCACTGAATCTCAAAATGATCCCCCGGCTGCAAATCATCCAGACAGTCAGAAACATGAAGTACATATGGCGGGTTATCAACTGGTGGTGCTCTGAGCCGACTCCATGATATATTTTCCTCTATGGTCCGCCGGCCATGTGGGGAGTACCTGATTGAACATAAGATGAATAAATCTCTTGCCTAAGCCATGAAAATGTTGAACACATTCAAGACTCCAAAATTTTCAAAGATGGAAGTGCCAAACTCTTATGCAAATCAAATCCAATGGCAGTGGCATGAACCAGATCTAAATTTTGAATCCCTCTTAATCCCTTGTATATGAATGCTGCAACAACTTGGAAAACAGGTGTACATCAAACAAATCCTAGCACTTCTCAACTTACCTAGCTCGGAATGTGTCTGTTTTTGCATTATAGCTAAGTTCAGCATCATAGCATGACAACATGAATCCATCATGTCCATTCTGCATCATGACATTATAATTTATACATAGTTAGCATTAAGACTTAAACTTGAAACAGAAAAGTTCAATTTGGCAGGGTGATTTTTGTCAGTACCTCGCGATTGTAGACCTGAGCGGGGAACCAAAACTCCCCACTTTCAAGCGAGAGATACCAATACATGATCGAATCAGGTGGTAAACAATGCTTGAACTCACCTCTACTTTCCAACTTTGGCCTAACAAATGACAAGGGCCAGAAACTAAAAATGGAGCCTAATATTCCTCCACGATTGCTGCCACTCAATAAGTACTTCCTCCTATTAGAAGCCATGTGCCATTGCCACTCTCTATAAGCAGTATTACCAATCACTCTACCCCATTTTCTCTTCATGTGCTTTTCCCACATGTGGTTACTTCTGCATTTAGCTCTCAAGTAACTACATACCCCTGCCACCCTACATAATTCAGCTGGTGAAAGCCGCTCTAAGATCGAATCCAAGACCAACTCGGGCAAATCCAACAGTGAAACCTCTACATCCCCCACAATTGCAACCTCAACACTTGTAGGATTTCTCATCACTTTCACTGGCCTCAAAACAGCCATTTCAAAAACATCAAAAACGAACCCCCTCTTTCTAATATAGGAAACAAAGGACTTTGATAGTTCTACCCAGAATATTGGTGAAAGCAGTCTCATCGTAGTCAGCTTTAGGAAAAATGGCTTGGTATATGAGGAGCTGAAAACCAGGATGAATGAGAAACAAGAAATCAAAAAGAAAAGCATTGGATGAGCAAGACAATGGAGTACTTACAAGATCTAAGAATTTATTGCATCAAGTAACTCCACAAGGAAAGAGATCCCTATAATACTTCAAGATACAACAAAATCTAAGCAATGTTTAGTAATTCGAAATGGGGTTTGCTTAGCTCAGCAAAATGATCGGAATTTTCGCGATGGGAGGCCTTTAATAAGGTAGGTAAACGAGGGACAATCTGTAGACACCTAGACCGACAGTCTTTTATGAAAGGTAGTTACTAGTCAATATTCTAGTAACACAGAACACATAAACACACAACAAACATATAGAGCTGCATAAATGCTGGGTTATCCAAGTACAGTGAACTGCCCCTATTATTGAAAACTAGTACTGTAGATAGCACAATAATGGGCAGGCATTAGCTAAAGTAATAGGGTTAATTTGATATCAAATAAAGGCTACACAACACAGAAAACTAACCTTCGAAGAACATATCCCACCATAAATACATAAGAACATGGTAAACTAGTGACTACCCGCCAAATTTCTGTCCTAAATTTGACAAACCCAGATCTAAAAATACAAGATTTTCTTCATTGAAGCATAGCAACCAGGATTCTTTGTACAAAAGAAAGAGGGATTGGGCAGTTCTTGCATTGAGAGCTACTTAACAGATGAAAACCACAAGTATCCAAGAGGAGGAAGAGAGAGAGGTGACGTATGACCAACAAATGGGGGAGAAGTTCATCAATTAGACAGTTCTTAAATTAAGAGCTGCCTAAAAGACGAAACCCACAAATACCCAGACACAAAGAAGCTTCAAATGGTATATGAAGTCTTAAAATTGAACTGGATCATTCACTCTAATCTGCCCCTATAGAGACAAGAGAGGGTATGTCCCTATTATATAATACTTTCTGGAGAGAGAAAGAGAGAGTAATTTGTGTAGAAAAATATCAAGAATTCCAAGGACAGAAATCCAATTTATGACCAAATAGAAGGGAGTGAAATTATGTGGATGAGTCAAACAAATAAAGTGAGATGGAAAATAGGAAAATGGGGAAGAGAAGAAGGGTCACCTGGATCTTGCCTAATTCTACCAAACTCCTTCAAAACAAAGTGATCACTCATCATAGCCACCACGCAGTCAGCGCATGGAAACTGTTGGAATTTTCGAGTATAGTTTGCTTTTCTTTTTTATGTAATGTGAAAATGTTGGCGTTGTCAAAGTATAGTTTGCTTTTCTTTTTATAGGTTTAAAAGTTTAGGCACGTTGGATATTTCATCAAATTCTTTTCAGACTAAGTTACGTTTGATATACATTTATTGATTTTTATTAATCGCTCATCAACACGACTTTTATGTCTGTGTACAGAAATAGATACGTGATCTTTCTTAGAATCTATGATACTTGGACTCAAATTTGAAAATAAAATGTCACCACCAGAGTCCACTTTCCCACCTTTCTTCTATGTCTTCGCCTCTTTGGTATGGCATCCCCCTCCAAAGTACAACACTACAGTCCTGTTCTTTTCGTAGGTCCTTTTAGATTTACCAACATCAACCCACTTTAACCAACTTCAACCCATCTGGAAAAAAAATATCAACCTCAACCCACTTCAACCAACCTCAATCCACTTCAACCAACTTCAATCCACCCCTTCATAATTACATTCTTATTATTTTAACCCACTTCAACTCACCACAAAAAAAATATATACAAACTTTAACCCACTTCAACCTACTTCAACCCACTTCAACCTATTTTAACCTACCTCAAAAAAAAAAAAAAAACCAACTTCAACCTACCTTAACCAACCTCAATCCACTTCACCATTTTACTTATCCCAATTTACCCACGAAAAAAACAGGCCCTACATCCATCACAAAAAACATTGTTTAAATAAATTAATTACTATAAAATGATTTAACTATATCCATTAATTATAAAAAAATAATTTAAATTATACGAGTAACACTAGCTAATATTACCAAAACTGTACATATAAGATTAATTAGGGGTTATTTTACTTGGTATCAGCATAGTTGAGGCATTCTCAACCCCACATAGGAAGCCGAATTACATCGTTTGGAAATTTGGTTGCCACACAAGTCGTCTTTGGGGCCTGGTCTTCTATCAAGCATCAAGTCCTCCCCCTAACACTATAACAACCTCGATGAGAGGAAAAGTTTTTAGTGCACGAGGGTGGCTACAGCCTCCTTGAGCCTTTAAGGACAAGTTATTTTTAATTATACGATGTTATAGATTGCGTAAAATTAAGTTAATTTGAATCACTATGATTTTCCTAAACTATTGGATCTAATTCAGATATAATCCTTTCAATAAGGCTCTGATTGTTAGATTTCATCTCCTAACCTCCACTGATAATCCTATATAAGAACCCGTAAACACAGATAATTTACACCCATGAAAAAAAAGTTGGCAAGGGTCCCATTAAAAAGAATGACAAGCCAATAGCACCTATGGCCATGTTTTGAAGGTGTCCATCTTCTTTAATTTGCTTTCCCTTATTGGTGTGATGGTTTTAAGGTAATTTATCCTAGATTTCACCATCTTGTTACTTTACCGATCATACAAAATGACTTCATTGATTATGTAAACATTACATCAGTACAAAAATATAGCTATGCTCGCACTTCATGTCATGAATATTTAACAAATAGTGTGTATTTTTAGTACTTGTTTATTTTTCTTACGTATTAAAATTTCAAACGGACTCCTCCGTCTGATT
>JACYFF010031952.1:1469569-1530816 GCA_017589665.1 Selenicereus undatus
CCCCCCCCCCCCCCCGCAAAAAAACCACGAGATTATTTTGGTTTAGACAAAGACTTGGATGGTCCAAATCCCTTGAACCCCCCCCCCCCCACAAAATAGGATGTCCTTCCATTACTTAGATTTGTCAACTTGATAATGACCTTGAAGTGTCCATATTTTGTTAACAATCACGTTTTCTCATTAGTCTGTGTGATAGAGGATTCAATGGTCTCCAATTTTTCATAATTTAATAGTTAAAAAAAATGCACACACATGCATAATAGTTTTTTAAGTTTTTATCCATTAGATTGACATCATGATTTTTAAATTGAAACTTTATCTTCCAATAGGAATTTTGTTTTCAATATTAATATTGTTCTTCATCTTAAATAAAGGTTACAAAATAAAGGTTACAAAATAAAGTTATGCCTGCTTAATTCTATCAGTCTTGAGTGTCAACTGACAAAATATTTAGCGACAATTACTAAAAATTCAAGTTAAAACTTATCTATACGAATCTTTATCATACCTTCTTTATTCCGAAAAAAATATCCCACCAATGATTGAGTACGATTCTTAGAAAGTGACATTATAAATGTAGAGTGAGAGTCATATATTGGATTTTATATCAAAAAGATATCGTGAAAAGAGAGAGAATATATAAATAGACATCGAGCATTTTAAAATTGTAATGCTTTCTAAAGAATAATTTATAGTATGTGATGTTAAACGATACATGTGCATGGAAATCCACCATGGAAAAACCAATGCCAATGGCCAGTTGCCATTGACATTAACTCCCAAGTCTCCCAATTATCCATCACACATTATTTGTCTTTTTTTTTTTCCTTTTCTTTTGGGAGGGATAAATAAAAAGACTAGTTGGGCAAGATTACTAGATTAGTAGTATAATCACTTTGTGGATCTCAGTTATGGAATCAATGCTTTACAAAGTTGATTTTGTCTTCCGTGTATATATATCATACTTCTGATAGCGTGTATTTTTTAGAGTCACATTGACAAATATATATTACAAAATTAATATATAATAAACTCACGCTTAAAAAATATATACATATGAACAATGAGAGCATGTGCTCCTGAAACTCTAAGAGCACATAAGAAATTGCCCTTTTCACTTAAAGTTCGTGGGGATAATTATTTACAATTTCTACATTTGTGAAATTAAATTGGATGATCAATTTTGGTTGGTCACTAAAAATGCAATACCAATACATCGTTCAGAAATAAACTTGAGTAAAGGTTTGCTTTCGGCCGAGGGTATCATGTGATGGACTATGAAACAACCTCCTTAGCCCAAAGGTTTGCCTTATCAGCACCTGCCGGTTAGACAGTAGACACTAGCCAGTAGTCATAGCCCCAAAACAGAAGAAGCAAAAGTGAATTGAACCAAATAACCCAAAATAACCCGAATTGACAACCAAAATAACTAATCTAAAGTGAACCCAGCACCTGAAATGACCCAACCTAACCTTAACATTATCCAACAAAATCATTTTTCTTTACCAGACACGCTTATTGAACAAAACATTCACCAACCCAAAATCAACCTGAACCAAAAAACTGAAACCAAGCCGAATCTTGTTGACCCAAAATCACACGAAATAGCCTATTTGCCAGGTCCAGCCAGAGTCAAACTCATTCTGTCTCGAATGAGTAGCACAGTTTAATGGGTTGAAAATACACAGTACCTGGATCGGAATGGACACAAAGTACACATGCAAGGAGCAAGTAAAGCACAACCAGAACTTACAACACAAAATCCACAGAGAGAAATCCATAGCCAAGAAAAAGCGATGCTCGACTGCTACCAAGACCCTAGAACTTCCAATAAGTTGAACAGTACAAATGGCTACAATGAACAAAATCCTCAATACAAATCAACCACACCAAACAGCTGGGCAGTGTTCTTTCACTAGGACATCCCAAGAAAAACCCTACAGCCCTAATCCCACAGTGCGACCATCTCTCCTCCGGAGCCCCGCTGTGTACTGCTTCTCCAGATCCAGCTGAAGTTCTCTCTGCTTCTCCACATCTTGACTGCTCGCTGGTCTCGGATCGGCCTTCACATCCCCCTTTACGCCCTACAATTGGCCATATGCACCAAGGCAACCTCAGACTCTAAAATTGTGTTAGTATTGTGTACTACTAAGGAAAACCACAAGCAACAATAGACTTAAAGCTGGTCTTGCTGATTATCTCATAATGAGTACATCACTCATAGCCAATGCATGTGCCATGTGATCAATTCTTATTTACTTATATTTTCTTTGTAAGAAAGATAGCTACATGTTAGAAGCGTTCACAGGAATTAAAAAGAACTGAATGTCCCTTGCTTTTTTCGAAATCTCCAAATTCCTCTTACTGTGAACATTCAGTTCCTATGCATATGCATGTACTACCCATGACCATCCAGTCGACTAGATATAAACATTCAGGTGAGTGGCTATGAGCAACTGTGATTACTATGGGCAATAGTACAACACTCACATGATACCCAACAAATTACTAGTACAGTACAAATGCTCGACTTTACTTGTTCCTCACCAAATATTCATAGTGTGCATATATCAGAGACTTACCATGAGCTTGTTGAACTTCTCTTGTTGCTCACGATCAGAAAACAGGGCAGTGCCCCAGCGCCGGCTAGACTGCAGATGGAAGGGCATTCAACAAAACCATATATAAGCAGAAAATGATGGTTGACAGAAAAAGAACCAAGCCATGACATGCTCAATCCCATTGTAGAATGAGAATTTTCCACGATCCTCAACTGTGATGATGAATCTCTGCAGGTCCTTCTGAATGATGCCAACTTAAAGTAAACCAGCAGAGACCAACATATATTTTCGGTTTGCTACGGTATTAAAGGTCCCTCGTGAGAGTCAGAAAGGATCTGGAGAGATTCACAATGCCAGCCGGAGCTCTAAAATGAATTGCATAAAAGAAAAAAGATAAATCAAATCTAATTATCATCCACCTTTATCAACCTATCGGGAAAAGCAGAACACAACACTGTTTCACAGAATTGAGGCATAGAATACATGCCTCAATATGATCAGGGTTTAAAACTCCTGAAACCAATTAAAGTAACATAAGATGACAAAAAAGGAAGACTAAGATATCGTGAAGTATGATCTTCAAAAGTACCTCTTCTGTGTTGCTGGTCTTTTTGCTTCCCCACAGTAGCTTCTTTTTCTGATCAGCGGTCATGAACCCAGTACCAACAAGGTTCTGATTTACTGCATGAAGAACCAACTTAAGCCAAAACATCATAAAAGAATACAGTACATCACCACAAGAAAGAAAGGACAATGAGTAGTCCACAGCATCATCTTATAATTACAGTCTCCACGAGATAACATCTCATTAGACAATCCAGGGATAGCAATCCTAAGACAGCAATTCACTTTCCTAGCCTGCACTTCGAAACGATACCTCTTTTTAAAGAAGAAAAGAAATCAGGACAAACAAAGTAAAATGCAGAGCAGAAATGGGTAAAATAGTCTCCATGTCAACTTATCATATTTGTAAACTCAAAAGTTTGAGACAAGGCAAAGACCCTAGACCTGAGAATCAGCAGTATGCCAGAAGGTAAACATGAAAAGTGTTTACTTTTACCATACATCGCATAATGTATGCAATCATTTTTCCAATGAGGTGAGGGCATTAATCGAAAGCACGGATGGAGAGCATTAGGGCATTATTACTCATATGTGAAGAGTCCTAGCATAACACATGAGAGTAACAAGGTGATACATCAACACGGATAAAGAAATACACTTTCACATTACTCTTACCCATTGCATGAGATTTCAACACAATCCGTCACACAAATTAACTAGATAATGAATGTTTCAGCAATACAGCTCACTTGCCACAAATATTCTCACAAGATAAATATTACAATTTTTTGTTTCAAAAACTCACCTAACTCAGCCGCTTTAATTGCTGCAACTTTAGCAGCATCTAAATTAGAAGCAGAATGACAACCTGTGACAGGGGCTTCCTCAGAAGTATCTTTAGGCACAAGCTCTTGACCTTGTTTAGAACCCAGTGTCGGCTTCTCATCTGAAATCAATTTTCCAGGGAGACTACTGTTATTGACAAGGAACAATGATACAATCGTATAAACTATAAGCAAGCCAGAAACAAGGAAATAATAACATCTAAGGTCCCACCTTTCCTGGCATCATTCTCTTCTACACTAAACAACTTAGGCCTTTTGGCAGCAATGTCTTCACCGACAAAAGTAGACATATCTTCAAACTTTTCCCCACTACCTCCACCATGCCTAGGTTCATGCCGGTCTGACCCATCATTCTTATTCTTCCCTGGCTGCCCGTATTTTGAACCATCCAAATCCTTCAGATCATCAATTTCCCTTTTTGGGGTGGAATCACTGTGATGTCCTCTGGAATCTTCAAAGGATGCAGTGCGATCATTTCGATGACCCCTAGAACTCCTATAATCTCTTTTCTCATCTCGGTGATCTCTATCCCCAGCATGCCTATCATAATCATCATACCTACTCCCATGCCTTGCATCATATCCAATCCTATCAGAAGATAAGTCCTTATCTTTGTATTTCCTATCTGCGTCAGATCTATCTCGTGAGTATCTGTCGACATCCTTGTAGTGATCCCTTGACCTATTGTAGTCACCTTCTCGATCTCTACGATCAGAATGCGTGCCACCTCTAGAATCACGGCCAGACCGAGACGATGATTTTGCATGGATTCTGCCCTCATCATCAGCATACTTTCCATGTTTGGGATAATCATCATGCCTACTGTGATAGCTTCTAGAAGAATGTCTGTAAGAGTCGGCATTGTCACCACGTTGACTCCGACTGGAGCTCTTTTCATCCAGTCTATCATCATTCCTTCTCTCTTGATCAGAAACTTTTGGATTTCCCCTTAAATAACGTTCACGCTTCCGGCTACCTGCGAATAGTCACTCATTGCATAAGCATTAAACAACTACATCATAAAATCAACGGACATATGCTGCTCTATGCCAAAAACAGCACCACAAAAACCGTAACTGTTCGAAGTTCACAGCAAAGAAAAAGATGGATAAATGCTCTTATGATTGTTCACACAAAGTTTTGTAGCATTGTGGATAGCATAGCACTAGCAGTTACATCAGGTTCACTATTAGAGAGGAAACATTGCATCTATGTAAAGATTTTAAAAAATTACTTCATGTCTTAACTACATACACAACTTACTAGCCTTCAGTTTTATTCAGGGTATGAGTGCTTATGCTTGATTTCACACCCGGCAAACCAGAGCTTCTTCCTATGTGCAACAATTTGTTCTGTCAAGAAAGCTCATTTAGGAGATAGTTCATTTCCAACACAGTGACAGTATCTACCATTGTCTACAAGCTACCCTAACCCCGTGTATGTTATAGTGACATGTAGCTCTCTCTCAGAGCTAAAATTGAGAATACCAAGCAGATAACAGTCTGGTCATTCAATTCTTTTACAGGTTTAATGGTACAATGATGCTATAAAATCAACAAGCTAGTGAGTTTTTCATTCTTTTAGGATAAAACAAATAAATGTATCCAGGACAAATAACAGGGACCCAATGACATAACACACATAAAACCATATTAGGTACATCCGTCCTACTCAATGGTTGTCAGAACCTAATATATCAGGAAATCACCAATCCTACGAGAGACACTGCAGTAGTAAATGTCAAACTACCATAAGTGAGGTGTTTCAAGATACGAAAGGTTGGTGATGAGAAATCAAGAGCTACAAGATTAAGTCTGCACCTCTTGACCATGAGATATATGCTGCATTGAGGTTTGGGAATAGACAACAACGTTTGGAACTGTGAACCCTTACTATAACAAGAGGCGTCTCATTTACAACTTGTATTCTACATAGACCATAAAGAACCATATGACAATTTATTAAAGGAAATAGAAGACTCACCTTCTTCGTCTGATGATCCAGCGACTGGCGAACGGCGTCTATATTTCCTGTTTGCTGCCTCATTTGTAAGTTTGCGAAACTCGGCCTTCGGTTCATTATCTTCCTGTTTTGGTGAAGGTGAATTGGAATCCATCGCGCAAACTATATTAGAATAAGATCTGTGTCCAGAGAGAGTAACAAATAAAAGCAATGTCAGCCTACCATATCCATAACCAGTTCCACGCTTCCACCGCACAACTTCATCAGCTCAAATCATTACTATATAACACATCAAAAATAGCTTTTTAAGTATCCGCAACTATATCAGGTAAACAGCGCAAAGATCAAGGCCCCAAACTGGCAGCTCATGTAGATCGATTAATAATTATTCCTATTTAGTTTTTCCAACTTATTTTCAATCTATTTCCAAAATCGCTTTTTACTCTTTTAGAACTATTTCAGGAAAAAAAAAAGGAAAAAAGAAACTCTTTCCCAGCTCTATCCGAAACACTCTCTTTGATTGAAGTGGGGGTATGAGCGGATAAATTTCAATCTCTCCAAACTCAGATTCCTTGAGATCAATATTGGTACGTTATGAGGTTGGAAAAATTCAGATCCCTCAATCTTCCATCTCACAGAAAAATGTAAGAGGGAAAGAAAAACAAAAGCAATAACAACACACAATATTGCAGAACCAGATTGTCAAACCTGCTGAATTTAGTCCCACTATTTAGACCAGGCATACTTAATCAGGATACCAAAGAATGCTTCACATAACAAATATTTCATCTATTGTTACATGGTATGGAATCTTCCTAAGCCCCAATCCCGCGTACAAATACCCATTGATTTCCATCCAATCACAGGGGCGATGGAATTAGCCATGCACTAAGGGTCAAGAAAGAAAAATAACGAGAGAAACACAATAGGCAAAGAAGCCAACTTTACTAGTACTGTAAATTTAGTGACACTGGCCAACAGCCCAATCCATAGTCCATCCTGCTCAAGCTATGAGTTACCACTCACGACAAACATCTAAACACGGAGGCAAACTGTAAAAAGAAAAATGAGCACATACTTAGCCCATAACCAGGAACCCTATTCCTGTAGCTTTAAACATACAAAATAGGAACATCTAGGCACTTAATTTGCCCAATAAATGTTTCAGAGACGCATATATATATAGAAAGACAGAGAGAAATTAAAGAGAATCATAAATCCTTTGTATCCCAAGTCTCAAGAACCTTTGATGTTCATAAAATTACAAAGTTATTTCGGAAGAATTAAAAAAAAAAAAAAAAACAAATAGCTAGTGTAGAAACAAACCTAGTCGGGTTTCAGTCTACAGCACGGCAAAATAAATGTTTCAACAAACCCTAACTAAATTCAATTCAATCAGCAGAAACAAAATTGCTTTACGATCCAAGAAACGCAGAACAAAACCCTAATTATCAAGTCTCTCATAAACTAAAGAATCAAACAAAACCCTAGGCAAGAATTTCCTACAGAGATTGAAAACCCTCAACCCTAAAATCAGAAAACCCTATCCCGAATGAGTTCCAATGATTAGTGAAAAGACTTACCGATGCTTGGATTGTCCGAAATGAAATGTCGCGCTTTCTCTCTCCTCGCTCGAACAACAGTTTGTGAAAGGCTTCAATATCTTGGTTATCTTTCCTATGGGAATATATCTCTCCCTTCCCTGGAAATTTGGCTAATTTTTTTTATGTATAAAAATAGAGATCTTAATACCCTAAGGGGAAAAAAACATCTTCTTCTCCAAAAAAAAAAAAAACATATCATTGGAAAATTATTTCAACTCTTATGTTAGTCCTGATTTCTTTAGTTTTTAGAAAATTTTAGAAATTGATAGAGTTAAAGTATCGTAAAGTTGATTATTTATATTTGAGATGGTCGTGTTGAATATAATGAACATATAATTTGAATATACGTTCTAGATAAACTTTTAGAAATGTTTGTATATTTCGTTTAATTTATTATCTATATATATGCTAATAATAGTTATGTTATAAGAAAAAAGTATCGTTCGTTGAAGGGTTTCAGCCGAAATCTGAACTCTTGATACTTGATAGAATAGTTTTCTAACTAGGAGAGGCCATGAAGCTTGTTATTTTGCATGAGTGGTGATGGGGTTTGTGCGTTGTACAAGAAATTCTTGAGTTTCTCACCCAACAAAAAAAAATAAAATCATGAGTTTCTCTTATGGATAATGGTAGATACTAGGTAGATGTGTAAAAAAGAAAATATGCATTATTTTGAATTGTCTTTCTTATTTTCAGTGGGTTCAGTAAACTTTAAGTTGGTAAGTAGTAATTAGATCAGATATATATCACTCATCACAAAATTAAATCAATTTTTAGGTTTATGTTACTATATTGATGAGAGTCAATACCGAACTATTAAAATTTTTATATGTTAAATTTATTGATTTTGACAAAGCATTAGCTCGGGACTTTCGTTTATCGTGTTTTTGTGCAGGTAGGACTTTCTACAAGGAAGAGACACTGTTTGCTTACATTTGGTTGTTAAGGTATGTTATCTTCCTCTGATTTATTGTTCTTATGTTTCATAGCGCTTGCATGCATCTTGTCTCTTCAATGTTCCCATTAGGTGTTTTTACAAATTGTCTTTTCATTGAATTTTTTTCACAATTTCCTTTTATGAGAGTCTCTTGGAAACAGCCCCCCTACAGGTAGGAATGCCGGTAGGGGTAAGGTTATCTACAGTTGGATCTCCCCAGACCCCGCGAAAGCGGGACCCATGCTGGGAGGTGTTGTTGTTGTTGTTGTATTAGCTTGATCGGGACCTATTGTGCTGTTAGAGTAACTTGCCTTTTGGGAGTTCTCGATACAACATAGCACCAATTAAAATTGACACAAGTCCCCTCCTCAGCAAGTAGCACTTTGTCAACATGTTTGAGGTCTATCACAATAGCACTTTTAACATGTTTGTCTAAAACAACATTAAATATATAGATTATTATAACAGAACTATTTACTGATATGAAAAGTCTAAAGAACTGTCTTATTTCAACAAGTCATACATATGTAGATTAAATTATACACCATTGGTTCTAATGTAATGTAGGAATTTATTTTTTTCGCTTACAATTATAAATTGAGATAGTTGATCCCCCCAAAAAGACATTGGTATACATAGCATAATATTAGGTCCTAAATGATCCTATTGTATTTAGAGTTGAATTTGAGGGGGGGGCATCTATCTTTTGATCTTGCAATTGATCAATGTCAGGCCAACCCAACAATAAAATTCTCCTGGTTGGAAATAATTTGGATAAGCTAAGAAAAACAGTATTGTGAATTTAGTGCCCACCAATGGGGTCCATAGCTCAGTGGTAGAGCATTTGACTGCAGATCAAGAGGTCACCGGTTCGAACCCGGTTGGGCCCTTTGCCGTGTGTGCCAGTGGCCCGTCTAGCTCAGTTGGTAGAGCGCAAGGCTCTTAACCTTGTGGTCGTGGGTTCGAGCCCCACGGTGGGCGTTGCTTACACATTTTTTCCCCCTTCCATTCCATGCTTCCCTTCTTTTCTCCACTATTTCTCTTGATCTTTTGTTTGAATCGCATAGACAAGACAACTGCAATTCGTTCTTCAATACTCAGTTTGGTTTATGATCTTGGAGGACATTGGATATATTGATTATTGCTCCAAAAACATTCAACAATATGAAGCATAAAAAAGAAAAAAGAAAAAGAAACTCAAGATGGTTAATCGTGCAATACCATGTATAACATGCAATAAAATTGAGTTAAAGAAAACAGTATAATGAAATTTATCATATCAAGTCCACTTGAATAGTTAAATTTAACCTAGGCTTGGACTAGTAATTCACGATGCTCATCCAGAAAAACAACGTGACTACATACAAGGAAATATCTAAGGAGTCGATTAAGTTGATCCATTCACTATTATATGTTTTGGCAAAGATTTTTTTGACACTAATAAAAGAAAAGTGGAGTTGGAATATTGCTTGGGGCTTTGGGTCAAGTCACTGCTTGACATACGTACGACTTATGACAAATCCACTTCAATTTAAAACAATGTAGCGAGACGAGTTAGATGAAAGTCACGATCTGCCTAAGTTGGAACTTAGTCACTCTAAGCTACTCATTTTACCGCCACTAATAAACCAGTTTGCGTGATTGGATACAACAAAACTTCTTAGATGAATACGTGCAAGAAACGTATGAATGATTCCATCTTCTTGGCTTGATTAGTGAGGCCACAGTCAAAGTGAATTTAGTCGAGTTGCATGGCAAGATTCAAGTCCAACTATAATTGCTATAGAAATAATTGATGATCAATATGCAATCTCAAGTAGGGCCGTACAACACATACTTTGGAGTTTGGTATTGGTTAATGCTTCATGCACTGAGCCATAAGTGTCAACCCTTGCTTCCTGTGACTCAAATTTGGGAGTGTGCAAATTTCTCTCTTATTCGGAGATAGTTTATGGGTGATAAACATATTTTTTGTAGACCTAAAGTTATCTTCGATACCATGTTTTTCTGGGATCATTTTGGTATTATGTTATCTTTCTTGTCTGTTATTATTTATCAGTTTATTGAGTCGGTTTCATATAAAGGGTCGAACGAGTAGAAAGCATAATTTATCCGTTCAAAAGAGAAAAAAGGAGTTTCATGCACTTATAATATGCAATTTTAAGAATTGAGTTGAAGTTTTGAGACAGATGGAGCCATAATATTTTAAAACAATTACAAAATGTTCCTTTTTAAGTATTGTTTCCCCCCAATTTCTTTCACATGTCTATAATACAGATTAATTCAAGTATTTTAGCACTTGTTTCCCTTAAGTAAATTTTTACGTTCAATTCTTTTGTACCAACAATAATTCAACTTTGGTACCCAAAAAACTTTTCATTTTTGTAGTAGGTTCATTAATTTACAATTACAAATTAGCCAATGTGTTATGTGTCTCTTTTGTAAGCTAGCATGGTTGAACTTGGACGCATTTTTGTTTCGCATGCACGAGATTGAGTGTAGCCCACATGCCTTCATGCAGAACAGGACAACTGCAGAAGACGCTCCTATGTACTTTGAGCCTACTCATCTTCATAGTTTTGACAAAAGATAGGCAGGACCATGAATTAATATAGTGGCACACCCTTTGAAAATTCAGGTTGATTCAAGTAATCTAATATTTATCCTATATTTCTGCTAAATAAAATTTTAAATTCGAATCTTGTAAATAGAGAAAATATGTGATATGAGAATTTTTCTCTTTAAGAGTCTATAATAGTTTGACTCTAATAAAACAGACGTCCACAGATGAACGATGAACAATAATTTTCAATGTGGGTCTTGTTTTTGAGAAGTTTGGAGAGATCATCCAGATGTAAATAACCTTACCTCGACAAACATCTCCACCTGTAAAGAGATCGATTCAAAAAAAAAAACCCACATAAGATGCCCCAAAATCAAACCAAATGAAAAATCGCAACTCTCTCCACTTTCTATTGCAAAAGAGTGTTCATTAATGTTAGATTATAAATTTATTCTTAGGCGTTCAACCATCAACTTAAGTTTTTGGTTGAATTGATATTTGAATATGGTATCAGAATCTTTATGACCAAGAGGTCTCAAGTTCGAGTCTCACCAGCCCTCATATTGATTTATTGTGTAAGGTAAGGGAGACACTTGCAACAGTCACACTTTAAGCCCAAAAAGTATTTGCATGATGAGGCATGTTAAAGTATAAATCTATTATTGGATCTTTAACCATCAGCTTAAACTTTTGATTGAGTTGATTCTTGAACAATTCTAACATTTGGTATAATTTGTAAAGGATGTCATAAGTTAATTGTTTAAGTTAAAATCTCACATGCTTTTTGATATTATTTGTCCCCTCTAGAAAAACAAAAAGAAAAAAAGAACAGTATATACATTCCATCCTAGAAAACATATGGTAAAGAACAAATACTAATATTATACTAGCTACATCTCATTGTAGTCATACATACATATGCTACTTCACACGGTTGATACTTGTTCCTCTCAGGTAAAGTATAATGTTTTATTCTATAAATGAAGAAAATTCACAATGAAAAGCTTTACCATGGACCAACGTTAAATTTTAGGGCCTATTCTCTTTGTTGGTAAATTTATTTGGGCTTGTTCGTTATAAGTATATTGAACCTACTATCTGCTCCAACACGTTAACTGTTAGTCAAATTAAACCTACTTTAATCTGTTCCAACCTGTTCAAACCTGCTAACTACTACTCACAAATCTGCTTTCAAACTGTTCAAATATGCTAACTGCTAGTCCAATCTACTCCAACATGTTCAAACTTACTCAAACATGCTTTCTATTGGTCAAACCTAATCAACCATGCTTCAACCTACTCAAATCTACTACCTGCTCATCCAGTATACTTATAACGAACAGACCCTTTGTAATTGGAGACTGAAGAAATACAAGATTATACAAGCCTCTCATAAAATGCTTGAAAATTGAAATCATCCACGGGTAAGAATACTGTGTTGATAAGATTATCAAGAAAATCATCAAAATTTTTTGGATACAAACAGTCCACAATCCTACGAGGCTTTTCAGGTTAAATTGGACTGAATTCAAATAAGAGTTTACACATAGCTATACTAGAGAATCATATAGATATTTTGATATCACTTTTAAAACTTATACTAACATAGATTTTACGTGGCATTTCCTAATTGGGGGTGCATTAATTGTACACATAACCAAAAAGGGGGGTGGGGTTATCCAATTCCTCTAATTCTCCCCATAAGTATAAAAAAAAGATTAAAACATCAAATTCCCCTTAATTTCTACCCAGAAGTATGAATAGGAGGGCAGGTTAGTCAATTATGAGCTGTTCTACTCCATATCCAAACAGGAGGCCAGACACACAAGACATGGACTGAGGACTCTTTCCATAAAAACCTGTCTAAATGGACTTTCTCCACCCTCCAAGTGGCATAGATGGTCTAGGTTCACCCAAAACCTACTCTTCTGGAATCTATAATACTATCCAGATTCAAAGATGACCAATCCCTTCCATCAATCTGTATTTCTTTCCATATTTTTCTTGTATATCTCTATTTTCATATTTTTTTCTTGCCAAGTATGACAACCATGAAAATAACCAAAAAGCATCACAAACACATCAATAACCCTTTTCCTTCAACCCCAAAATCTTTGTCTCTCATAGAAGGCAATTTGTCGTTCAATCCTCATGCACTGCCTTCTCAGCATGTATACTCCATTGGCACCCATTTTCAGCTTGTTTGGAGCTCCATCAATGGTGGGCACTTGTCAATTTCTCATGTTTCTCAACCCAGAAGATCAATCTGGGCAACCATTCCTGGGCAAGCTTTTGTCTCTGCAGCAATGACTGAGACAGAGGTAGAAGAAAGTAGGGGTTCATTTGCTATCAAAGATAGGAAAGTTCATTTAGTATGTAATCACCAAACCATTGAAGAAATTAGAGTGGTCAATGATGATTTTGATTGGAGTTTAGATGGTAAAGATCAAGAATTTCCATCGGGGTATCTGGGATTTGATCTAAAACAAGCTCTAAATGATGTCAAATCCAAATCCAAATCCCCTGTTTTGCTAATAACTGGATGGATTTTTAGCATGAAGAGGAAGAGAAAGAAAGTTGAGAAATCACATGGGGTTCAAGAAAAAAGACTTCTTGATGCTTCTACAGCATCTTCTTCAACGAAGTATTGGGTTCTTTTTTACCAGAAAAACAACCACCAAATTGGGTTCCAAGTGAACCTTGGAAAACCAAACTTTGAGCTTCATCATCCAAAACCAAGATGTTCGCATCAAAGATTAAGCCAAATTCAAAGACGCCTGCTTGGTCCCTCGTGGTTCCCACTCCGGCCAAAAGGGTTCGTGGCGGATGCATCAGTGGAGGAGGATGACAGGGAGGAGATTAACCGGGTGGCAAAATCTCTAGAGTTTAACAGGATATGCATGACTTATGCCAGTGAAGGAAATGAGAGATTTTATGGGTTTGGGGAGCAGTTTTCTCATATGGATTTCAAGGGCAAAAGGGTCCCCATTTTTGTCCAAGAGCAAGGAATTGGAAGAGGAGATCAACCAATAACTCTAGCAATCAATCTTGTTAGTTACAGGTAGAGACTGATTGTGACCACCTCCTTCATCTATATCCACTTCCATAAACCCCCCCCCCCCCCACAACTCTTATCCTAAACCTAGGAAAGCTCCATCTCAGCCAATTTCCTTATTGGAAATGCCACTTGCACATAGCACCAAAGCACAGCAGAACTATAGGAGGGAGGAAAAATGATTGCTTCCACACTATGCTAACACAGGATTTCCACATTTGTAATAGAAAAAATTGGGAAGTTATATTTGAAAGTCCCATCTCCTAGTTTTTAGCAGGGAGGTCGTACAAGAGAACCATTTTTTCCTTTATGTTTTGGAGAGGTGGGGGGGGGGGGTGTTCTGGGTCCACAGTGGGGGGAGGTAACTGGGGCTGGCTAAAGTCGAACTCATTTAATCTCCACATTTCTCATAGGGGACGTCTCCAACTGTGACTGAAACCTGAGTGCTCTAGTAGAAGGTGACTGAATTGGGGCATCAGATAATCTCTTTGCCATGAATACAAGTGTGACAATTAGTTTGGGTCAAAATGAGTATCTATACTGAAACATTTACAAAAAGTGCAGTTTTAGAATAAACTTGTCTAATACTAATTACACTGATTTCTGACGGCAGGGCAGGGGGTGATTGGAGTACAACCTATGCTCCATCTCCTTTCTATATGACATCCAAGATGAGGTCTCTTTACCTTGAAGGATACAACTACACCATCTTTGACCTAACCAGGGAAGACAGGGCTCAGATTCAGGTGAAGTATATATTACGAATGCTGTCATGACTTAAACACACAGAACGCCAAAATTAAGCACAACTGAACACCTGATCTAAATGACCTTAAATCATACTTAAACTTGATTTTGACCCAATTAGCCCACATGACAAGCAGCAATTGCGATGATCGGTTTGATTCTATTTTCTCAACAAACTTATCGTGTTTAGCAGACGCCAAATGCATGAACCTGAAATTAACCTAACCTGAATCTGAACCGGACAATCCGCTCGCCAGATGTAGTTGTGGTGTACATATTTCTCTGTGGTTCTAGTTTCAACCGTACGCTTGTTTATACTTACCAGGTACATGGGAATTCAGTTGAGGGAACGATAGTGCATGGAAACTCACCCACTGAACTCATTGAGAACTTCACTGAAACTATTGGAAGACCTCCAGAGCTTCCTCATTGGATCATATCAGGGGCTGTGGTGGGAATGCAGGGTGGCACTGAGGCAGTACGTGATACATGGGAGATACTGAAGTCTTATGACGTTCCTATCTCATCATTCTGGTTACAGGTACGTTCTATGTATAGAACGGTATAAAATGCAAGATGCTAGCTTACTCAACTGGCAAATCATAACTAGTGGTTAGTACAAGGTTTTGGTTTGAAACCCAGCTTCATCTGCCTTTCATTACTCTGAATCAAGTAGAAATAACTTGACCACCAAAAAAAATAAAAAAAACGATGATTGGGAAAAAGCCCCTCAAAACACCTTCCTTTTTACAACCCATCAGGTGATCGAGATTCTGACATGTCTATAGTATATTATACTAGCCCTTAAGGGGGAACAACAATACTTGAATACAGAAATTCTCATCCTGATATATTGAGTATTGAACATAGGGGCTCTAAGTGACAAAGTTGGCTAGTGTTGGCTAGTTTCTAAAGAGTTTGTGCTTTTACTCTAAAAGAATATCAAATGGAGAGTCCACGGACTCTGCCATATAACTCCTAAGAATCTATGAAATCAGGGGCATAATTTCCTTTGATTCAGCTGATTATATTGTCAGATGAATAAGACACTCTTGATTTTCTGCCCTTATGTTCAAGTAATGGTAAACATATCTTGCACAACAGGATTGGGTTGGCCAAAGAGAAACACTAGTTGGATCACAACTCTGGTGGAACTGGGAAGTAGACACCATGCGGTATAAAGGATGGCAACAACTAGTTAAGGATCTCAACCTTCACCATATCAAAGTGATGACATATTGCAACCCTTGTCTAGCTCCAGTAAGTACTTAATCTAAAATGGCTCATAGATCATTTTCACTATCAATGGCATGAAATAGGATTCTCAATGTGGAAGAGATATTCCTTATTTCTGTTAAGTAGAGGTGTTGTTTGTGGAAGTAATCATCAATTACTGACTTGCAAAATGATGTGCTCGCAGACCGATGAGAAACCAGATAGGAGGAGGGACCTATTTCAGGAGGCAAAGAACCTGGACATCCTGGTTAAAGACAAGAATGGAGAGCCATATATGGTTCCTAATACAGCTTTTGATGTGGGAATGCTAGATTTAACACACCCGGCTACTGCAACATGGTTTAAGAAGATCCTAAAAGAAATGGTAGATGATGGAGTCAGGGGATGGATGGCAGATTTTGGTGAAGGCTTACCAGTTGATGCAACTGTCTTTTCAGGTATTCTAATACACTTAATGTTCGTGTACTTCATCTTCCTTTATAGTTATAGATATTAAGCCACTTGATTCCTGCTTATGTTCATTTTTTATACAAGTTCTACCCATGACCTCTTCCTTAATTGAATGCACTGAATGTTCATTCAGGTGAGGATCCTATAGCAGCCCACAACAGATATCCAGAGTTGTGGGCCCAGATAAACCGGGAATTTGTGGAAGAATGGAAAGGTACTTGCATAGGCAAGGAAAAGGAAGACCCAGAAGAGGCCTTGGTCTTCTTCATGAGAGCAGGATTCAGGGGCAGTCCTAAGTGGGCAATGCTATTCTGGGAAGGGGACCAGATGGTTAGTTGGCAAACAAATGATGGCATTAAGAGTGCTGTGGTTGGCTTGCTCAGTAGTGGAATTTCTGGCTATGCTCTTAATCACAGTGACATTGGGGGCTATTGTGCTGTCAACTTACCAGTGATCAAGTATCATCGAAGTGAAGAGTTGCTTATAAGATGGATGGAATTGAGCGCCTTCACTACTGTATTCCGGACCCATGAAGTTTGTTCCTGCACACTCCAAAGCTGTATTATTATTATTTGTTTTTTATCAGTCATATCATCTAGAAATTGGGTCGTTTGGGTTGAGTTATTTTGGGTTCCATTCATAGTAACGCATGTCATTGGTTTGGTAAAAAAGCTAATTCGAAATTGCAATCAATATTCAGTTTGAATAGATCAATTTCAGTTTGGTCAGTTTTCCTAGGTCTATTGTTTTCAATAACCTAAACAATGACTTCTCGATTCTCAATTGATGACATCAGCCTCTATTTGATGGTTTACTAACTGATATTCTTCTTCTCCAAACAGGGAAACAAACCAGCCTGCAACAGACAGTTCTACTCTAATCACAATACCCTATCGCATTTTGCCCGCTTAGCAAAATTATACAAGGCTTGGAAGTTCTACAGAATTCAGCTTGTAAAGGTGACTACTAATTAACACCACATAAAATACAAGCTTGGTAGTAAACATAGTGTGCTTCAGAATTACCATTTCATTCACCTTGTTTCTCCATTGTTTGTTCAAGCAGGAAGCATCCCAGAAGGGCTTGCCAGTTTGCCGTCACTTATTCCTTCACTACCCACAGGACGACTATGTGCACAAACTGACATACCAGCAGTTCTTAGTTGGATCAGAAATACTAATGGCACCCGTCCTAGATAAAGGCAAAAAGGATGCAAAGGTCTATTTTCCACTTGGAGAAAGTTGTTCGTGGGTACATATTTGGACAGGCAAACAGTATGCAAGTTTGGGTGCTGAAGCTAGGATAGAAGCTCCTTTAGGTTATCCAGCAGTTTTTGTTAAGTCTGGATCTATTATCGGTCAAATTTTCCTCAAGAATTTGGAGGAATTGTGTATACTATGAGATAACATATACAATTATTTCTCAAACAAGTATATTCAAATTGGCAAAAGGTACACACATCGATTCTTCATTTGTCCTCAAACATTGACCTTAATATATGGTGCAATTCTATTGCAAAACATGTCCATCAGAGCATTTTCTGCAATCGGTGTCTAAAACTGGAGATGACAGATGAAAATAACAAGAATCAAGTAAAATTTGGCCCTGTAACTAATTCAACCACATTGCAACAGTTTTTGGATATGTTCACAATGGTTCCTAGAGCCATTAAGCTAATTGGAATTCTTATGCTTTAACTGAGAAGCATAACTGGGCCTTCAGTAATCAGCCGAAACTTTAACTTGAAAGTTGGTTTCCTCTGAAGATGTTTGAATAACCACAAAATTCCTTTCATATATGCTCCTTTCAGCATATGAGAATTATAGGAACGCCAATGCATTACCCATGCTTGAATCCCAAGAGAGTTCCAAATAAAAGTGATGTCTTGGAGAATAAAAAGCAAAAACCATTGATCAGACCAACTATCATCAACTGAGGCTTTCAGTTAAACTGGTACCATACACAAGCAAGAGATAGAGCAGACTCCATGATCATCAAACATCCTAAAATTTCAGAAACTCAGAAGTGGATAACTAAATACCCAAATCAACCCAAGATAAATGGAAAACAAAGCTAGCAATTTTACCATGTCTATAAGCATCAAACACCACATATAGATAGCATAAATCAAAAGAACGAATACCTAGAATTCTTACAGCATTTCATGGCAGAGAATACACATAATGATCATTACAACAAACAAACCAAGAATGCCCAAAACGAGAAAATTGGAGAAAAACACATGACTAGTCGAAGCCATTAGTTTTACCTCAGGAGGAGTAGCACCGGAGAGAGGTCGGAGATGAGGATAATCAAATGAAACAGAAATATGATAGTCAGGTAACTAAGAAAGGGGTCATTTTTTTTGGCTTGCAGAAAGAGCAGTTTTTCGTGTTTCATTTGTTGATTTTAGCAGCTAATTCGAAATGATCCCAAAGCATATGGGTATATTCCCCTTTTTTTCCTCAAGTAGGCCATGGATGAGCACCATGACAATGATAATTATAAACCTAGATGAACAGTGTAAACAAACCTAGATGAACAGGGTTCAATAACAAGAATTATATGAGGCAATCAACTGAGTTGGTTTTTGATACTACAATTTAGCGCAATTTTAATAACTCAGTTCATAATTTCAATATCATTGGAATTAGCAAGATGAAATTAAAAAAAAAAAAAAACTTATGAACATTAATATGAAAATACACCCCAAAAGAAGAGGGGGAAAAGAGATTTATCCATTAAAAAAAAACTCAACGAGATTTTATCGACTCAATACCATTATACCAACTTGACATGATATACTAATAATAAAAGAAGAGACTAATAATTTTTTTAAAAAAAGGGGAGGGAAAAAACCTAAATCCTCATTGGAGCATTTACTTTTAAAAAACAAAAATAAATTAGTACATTTTGGTGTAACTTCCATTGACACTTTAATAATATATATGTTATGATAAAATTATAGAAAATACAGTAATTTTAATTAATATTGTCACAAAATGTATAGATATATGTTTTATTCTTTTTTTAATTTTAAAACAGACGGCAAATCAATTGACACGAATTTCAAATAAGAATAGTAATATTGTCAATTCCAAAAAGAAAACAGGTAAAAAAACAAAAGGAAGCAAAAACACAAAATAAGAAATGAAAAATAGAACACCAAACATGGTAGTAGAAAATGTAGTATGGTCGTTTACCAAAGCATAACTATACAACATCATGAAACTGAGACTAGTGAGGTTAAGCTACTTCCAAAGCTAACAATGGTTACTACAACCCCAGTACCCCATCATAAACTCAGTGACATAAACATCATGTGAGCACACTCAAATCTCTGGCAAATGACTATAGACCCATGCACCAACTGCCCCAACCCAGAAATGAGCCCAAGGGACCGGGTGGCTAAAGGTGGCAGCCTGCTCCAACAGTCTTGGAGAAGGGTTGGATAATTCACCTTCGAGTATGTTACACTTGGAAAATGCATAGTTCGAGGAGGCAAAAGGTGTTCATCCAGAGTGAAATTCAGATCATATGTCCAAGTGCTCGAGATTGATGATACTGGATGCACTTTTGATGAGCTCTTTCCGCACATCCACCTGGAATCAAAAGCAAAGTTAGACATGTGAGACTCACTTCATGCTTCCCACACTCGAACACTATTTCAAAGACATGAAGAGCAATAGATCATCGTAAATTTTCCCCTTTCCTAAATTGTCATACTTGAGGAGAGGGGAGGGGGAATCTCAAACGAATGCAAAGAAGTTTAGCATGCAACTTGTTAGCCATCCATCACAAAGAAGGCCTACGGGTTGGAAGCCCAGCTGTCATGCACGAGAGTTGGGTTTGAAACCCAGTAGATTTCAAATACACGCCACAATAATCTACATCTTGCTCCTCATCAAAGGAGGATGCTATGATAACACAGTAAACAGAAGGAAACAAATGACTACATGGATAAATACTGAGTTCCTTCATTGATGCTTGATATTTGACTGCAATGGTGGGAAAGAATCCTTCTCATACCTAACCCTCAGGAGAAAAAGCAGTTGGCTTACCCGGGAACCCATAAGAGACGAGAGGACGACATTTGCCTGAGCTGCATCTTCCACTGTTAGTTGTTTCAGCAATCGCGTTTCAGGATTCATTGTTGTTTCCCACAGTTGTGTTGGCATCATTTCACCCAAACCTGTCAACCCATTAGGTAAGACAGTAGAACAGAATACACAGCATAACTCTGTTGACCATACAGATCTGTGGGACCAGGGGGGAGGCAGGTATCAAACACCAGGCAAACCCTCCATTCATCCAACAAGACATGCACCCATGATGTAAACATGGACAGATATCTCAGACATCAAGTTTTAACTTTAAGATTTCTTTGGGACTCAAAAGCATTTACTTTTTACAGCTGCTTACTATGACAGTTCTTACATGTTCAAAGTGAGCAAAAACAACTATGAAACTATCCTACGAACTGATTCAAATAAACAGAATGAGCTACAGTTTATCTGCACTGTATTTGGAAAAGTGTGTGCGCAAACACTATGCTTAAAAAAAAAACAAATCTTCTAATTCACCTTTGAATCTCTGAATGTTGTATGATGCATTTGAAGGGAAGGTACTCAGAAGCTTTTTTAGTTCAGCGTCATCATAACAGTAATATGCCTGTTTCCCTCTTTCAACCTACAAACAATGCACCGCAAGAATTCAATTATGAGGATTTCAATACAAGGAGACCGTGTCCAAGCTGTATGAAATCCAATCCCTTGTCTCATTAGTAAATAAGTGGGGACTGTCCAACATACTACTAGAAAGAAAGAAGAGAGCACACCTTATAGAAGGGAGGAACTCCAACATATATGCAACCTTCATCAAATAAAGCTTTCTGCAATCAAGCATTCTTTTTGGGTCAGTTCCATTACACAGAAGTTCCAAATGGATAATTTTTTGCATTCTTCCCATCAGGACCAACAAATACCTGATATCTGTAGAAAAATGTCAACAACAGAGTCCGAATATGGGCTCCATCAACATCAGCATCAGTTAAAATAATAATCTTATGGTAACGGATATCTTCCTTCTTAAAATCTTCACCCTAAGGAAGAAAGGAAACTAGTCAAACACACACAGATACACAACCAAAGATGAAATAACCTAACATTGAGTACCTTAACTCCAAGTCCCAAACCAAGAATAAGATTTTGGATCTCTTCATTCTTATACATTGCAGCATCATCTCTCCTCTCTACGTTGAGGATTTTACCCCTCAAGGGGAGGATAGCCTGTAAGGAAAATATTTCAGACAAAACAATACATATGTACAAAAGGAATCTACCACAGTATAACAATGTGGGTGCATACAAACTAAGCCTGGTTGTAACATTACACCACACAACTGGGCCGGCAAGAATTCATGAACACATATACTTCACATCCTTATCACTGTCGCTATCTAATTGCCCCAGTAACCTTATTTCACATTTAATCATGGATGAATTGAGCAAGATGAGCACAACAGAAGATGTATGGGATGTCCAAGTTTAGAATTAGAAGATTTGATATTACTTAGTGCCTGAAGTTTGATTAACATGATTGCCACCAAAGGTTATTTTAGGAGATGGAGAACTCACCCAAGCAGGTGGTTTTTTTTGGGGGGGGGGGGGGTGAGCAATCAAACAACAATGAAACTAAACCTACAGTTGAAGACAACAAGATAAGATGGCATGACTTATGACCTGACTGTGCTGTATCAACAACCGAGGAAAAGACGTCTTTTCTTTTATTTCCTGCGCACAGCCTGTAACTAGAAAACTAACTGCTACCGCAAATAATGATGATAATGACTCACCTGAAAGCGCCTATCACGTCCTTGTTTAGCACTTCCACCAGCTGAATCCCCCTCAACTATAAATATCTCTGCATATATAATTCAATAAATCAGTGAACCTGATAACCAAGTTAACTTTAAGAAATGTGACTTCCACAACTCATGCTACATTTGAGGTTTGAATTTGCATGTTTCACTTCTGAACAGACTTCCAATTTGAAAAGTTCCATTCTTGGAATCCTTTTTTATCTTCTTTCTTTTTGCGGGAGGGGGGGGGTTGTTTTTGGAGTAGTCATGCACATATCCATTAGGAATAGTTTAGATCCCCTTCACCTTTTCTGCAGGCACATTAGACACAAAACAGCCACGGAATGGGTTCTGACATTTTATGCCCTTTCAAGGCGCCCCCCCCCCCCCCAAAAAAAACAAAAAAAGCGATCCGGGGAATTCTGTCAGGAATTTGTAACTCACGCAGTGGGAATTGGATTAATTCATTTAGATGCCCCGTGATTTGACTTCATCACACCCCAGTTACAGCATAAGTAAAAGAGACTATCCTAGAGGCATCCTCCCTCCCAATGCCAAAATATGACATGGTGCGAGCTTTTCCAGACAATCAGTAGGCTCATATAATTGATTTGGCCTGAGTTCTTTACTCCATAATGTTTTCGCTGAAAATTTTGCTTCTGAGATTTCCAATTTTGTTCTAATTATCAATAATCTTATCAACGTCAACATTAGCATGGGATTTGAGGACACATCCCAAAGAGACAACAGCACAAGGAATTCAAAATATAAAACTTATTGAAAAAGGGAAGTAGACAACAGTTTCAGCAAAAATCAAAATAATAATGTGTGACTACACTTTGGCCACTCGCCAAAGTATGATTCAATATGCCACACCCTGATGTGTGGTTGAAATTGCTGTATCTAGTGTGGGGAAATGTGTTATTTGCATCACAGGAAAACTGTCAAATATCTTAAAAGCCCTTCGTGAGCATAAATAAGACTCAATGCAATTACAGAACTCAACATATTGGAGGTCTATTGAATTTTCAATAAATAAAAGTAGTTAAGATCGGTTATTGAAGGCATACAGGCAACTGGCCATTCCTTGCCACTGGTGGCAGTAGGATCATGTTGAGTGTTATGTTTGGACATAAGAGGCATTCCAGCTAATCTTAATGTACAGTTTATTCTGGACAAGAGACAAGCCATATCTAAGGAACGAAAGTGGGTACCGCATTCCTCGGGATTTGTAGAAGAACAATCAGCAAGTTTCCCTGGAAGAGAAGATGACTTAAGAACACTTTTCTGTCTCACTAGTTCTCTTGCCCGCTTGGCCGCCAGAGCAGCCTAAAACAGAATAAGAGAGACCTTTTGGTTCAGCATTATAGATAGCAAAGATAGAGACACTTCTTCCATCATAAAATTAAAAATTTCCGAAGTGCGCATTAACCAAAACAAATCCAAGGAGTGCGGATTTACCTTCAAAGCATTCAAAGCTTTGGAGAGGATGGAATCCAGTACATCTGGATGCAACTCCAAGTACTCTGTAAGATACTCTTGTACACATTGATCAACTACCTTACGGACCTCAGGATTCCCTAACCTTGTCTATAGAACATGGATAAAATAAGACCAAGAATGTAAACTTCCACAACGTAAATGAACAATATCATTTCATAAGAGCACTTCCAGCAAGAGGGGGAAAAAATACCTTTGTTTGTCCTTCAAACTCTGGGTTTGGCACTTTAACAGAAATAATGCAGGTTAATCCTTCCCTGATATGTTCTCCACTTAAAGTAAGATCTTTGTCCTGAAAGCAAAATGTTGCTTTTAGACTCTGCTCTTTTTATCCAAATGCACTACTCATTGTAATCCTTTTCACATCAGAGTTTCATGTGTGACATAAATATCCAGCCCTTAAACACAATGGAGAGAGGGAAGGATGAAGCGGTTGAGAAAACAATATGAACTTCCTCTCTTGCAATAGAAGTTTCCTTTAATTAAATTCCATATTACTAAGGTCCTTAAAATGGTTCCTTCTGGTCCACCAAGAGAAATCACATTCTGTCACGAAAGTCCTCAAGGATGTGCAGACAAATACTGCACTGGAAACTTCTTAAAATGAAATCAAGTCCAAAAGTCCTATGCTTTACATCAATTGCAAATGAATCCAAAAAGAGAAAATGGCATTTAATGGAGCATGTAAAGTGAGAAAACAAAAGTGCCCTATGACTATGAGACAGTATATTATCCCCATGGTCCCATCATATCACGGAATCATAGGAAACTCATCTCCTCAGAAGGGGACGCACGCAATAAAGCATAGTTCTAAGGAAGAAAGGAAACGTAGTATAATTTTGGCAATATGAAATTAAGAAAAGTTCGATTAGTGCGAAGATCATGCACCTTATTTGCCCTTGATTTCTTTGCCAAATTATTAATCGTCCTTGTTAGTGCCACCTTGAAGCCATCAATGTGCGTACCACCATCAATTGTGCGTATGCTATTTACATATCCCAAGACGGTATCCGAGTATGCATCTGAACACCTAATAAAAAATTCAGAATGTTTAACCAAAACCAGAAAGGAAGCAATATCACACGATTGAAGATCTACAACAGAAATATATTAAACGAGAAGAAACATAGCTCACAGATACACCATTTTCTTTGAAGAACCGACATAACTAGCCAGGTAAAATTATTGTGACAAGACCTTTTTTTTTTCTTTGCAGGATGTTTGGTTGAGCCACTATTAAGAGGGGGGGGGGGATTATCAGACACAGACAAATTTCAACTCATTGCATCCAAAGCAAGATGAGTTTAACAGGCTCACTACATCTAAAGAAGCCAGACAAGACTTCACGATAAGACAAATATCATGAAACATTAACACGCAACCAATGCAGTAGCAGATAAGACTCCCCACAGAAAAAAGAAGACGAAGTCAGTGTTAGGCTGTTAGCAAAGAAGAAAAGACAGAAACCTACCACTGTAAAGCTGCATTAATAGTGATGCCATCCATTTCTTTCTGGAACTCAAGGACCTCGTGAATGGGTTTCTGGCAGAGCAGTCAAGTGAATTTCGTAAGCTAAACGCAGAAAGGAGATGACACAGAAATAGAAAAGTTCTAGTGGAAAGCATACCTTATCAGCGTTCAGCCATTTCACATATTCAACCAATCCACCAGCATAAAAAAATTCAATATACTGATTCTTTTCAGGATCTTCATCCTCTTTGCTAAGGATAATGGCAAGCTGCAAACAGCAAACAGCAAAGAAAGCAAAAGGCTACCTATGAGATACGATGAAGAGGCAAACTAGACCGTAAAATCCAAAATAGGATCCAACCCCTCCCCCCCCCCCCAAAAAAAACAAAAAACAAAACCCCCCACCAGGAATGAAGAGGCAAACTAGGCCGTAAAATCCAAAATAGTGTTCAAATGACGGAAATATAGCTTTGTCATTGTAACAGGGATTAAGCACCTCCATAGATACCAACAATGGCATACCACACTGGGTGGTTTCTTAACCTACAATGGATTGTCAAAAAGACCACCCTTTTTTCCCCGAAACCTAGGAACAGGCTTTGGTACAAATAGGAGCAGTAGTGACTTGTGAGGTTAATAACAAAAATTCAACAGATAAAACAATGTGCTATTCAATATCATAATATTCCCATGCACTGAATGCTTTACCTTTGGATTTAAGAAAGCAAGCTCCCTAATTCGTCCAGCAATAGTATCATAGTCGAATTTGATCTCAGTAGTAAATACTGCAACAAAATTATCAACGGTGAAAGTTCAAAATAGCAGCCAGAAAAAGAGGGAGAATAAAATGCAAAGAGGATACAATCCGAAATCCACAAGGAATGACAAATGCACAGGAAACGTTATGAGAGATATGCAGCTTCACACTCACTTTCTTTATCAGGCCAAAACCTGATACATGTCCCTTGGCGATCTTCAGACTCAGGTGGGAGCACGTGACATGACAAATCCATCACCGGCTTTCCACGAGCATATGTTTGCTTGTACTCCATACCATCTCGCCAAACTGTGACTTCAAGAGCCTATACAATACACATAGAGCTTTCGAGATGTATAAATAGACCCAGAGGCATGAACACCATCCCACTGTGGCTTTTCTTTGCAACCAGGACAAATTAAAAGGAATACCAAGTGTAGTGCATCAACCGCAGAGAGAGGAGAGAGAGAGAGAGAGAGTGACAGAGAAGCAAAAAGGCATCGAAAGTACTGGAAAACTAAAGCAGCGGCTTTTGGATAGAAAGCCTGCGATCTTCAGCGCCCTAAATTCATGTTAAGCCCCAGCAAAATGGATGGAACAAGTATGTTTTGTCCCCCCCGGGGGGTAGGGGGAACTAGCTTTTCAGTGTTTCAAAGTACATCTTACGTTTACAAGACAAAATCAAATTGCGGTTCCTTTTTCTTTTGCTGTCCCCGCAGGCAGCCGGGGGCGGGGGGGGGGGGAGGGAGGGCTAGATATGTGATTAATGACACTAGAAGTCATTCTCAACCCCATGGTCCCCATCATAGATTTGTTATCAAGAAAAACTATAAAGACTATACATAAGGCGCCCTCACAAGTAATAGCATTATAATTTAGAAGTATCTACCTCCGATAAAGCATTGACAACTGACAGACCTACACCGTGCAATCCTCCAGATACACTATACCCACTACTTGAACCACCAAATTTGCCACCTGCGTGTAAGACCTGTATTATTAAACAGCCATCAAAAATCAGTGTGCCAATGATTGCATCAGCTCTAGCAGTACTACCTCTTCAATCACGTAGGGAAACAGGCATTTCATAAGCATGATTGACCTTGAAGCAACCACAAAACAAGGCAGTTTGCAGCTGCCAAATGTCACAACAAAGACAAACACATAGGCATTTAAGATCAGCCAATCTATTACTCTGTTTTCCCATCGGTCTATTTCATTCAAATCTTTTTAAGTTGACATGGCTTCCCTCCATTGATTAAACAACTCCTTTCTTGCTGGTTAACTAAGTCCCACTGCAAAAGATTGGACCATGCACAAGATATTTCGCAGTCAAGTATTCAAGTTTCCCTATCGAGAATGCCCATTTTATCATTTAGCTCGCCACTTGGAGTGAGGATGCAATATTAGCTTAAACACACAAGAAAGTGGGGCCCATTGAGAATGGTTTTAATAAGCTATCAAGTTCCCGTTTCCATTTGGAAAGCGGCGAGTTTCAATTCTAGAGTTTGCTAGGATGTATAAAAATACTTTACATGGAGTGAAATGTGAGTCGGTGAGCAAACAACGTTTCTTCAAAGCACAGTAACCACTTTGATATAGTCGACTAAAAGCTCAAAGAAAGAAAACAGCGAGAAGAAAAATAGTGAAAGATTGTATGTCAATGTTAGTATAAATTCTACGCAGCTACAATAATGTGAAGCACATTAGGACTTCAATTCAGCACTGATCAGAGATCTTACCGTTAATACAGTCTCCAAAGCAGATTTCTTTGTCACAGGGTGTATATCAGTAGGGATCTGTTACAAACATATTAAAAATGAGCATGCTGGCTCTAATAGAGGGACAGAAAAGGACAAACAACTACCCTTTATTTAAACAAATCATAGCAAGGATAATCTCTATGTAACAAGACAAGACAGTTAATCATGCATTTAGTTGCGTACAAGAACCCAAACGGATTGTTCCCCTTCTAATCTTTTTTACCAGCATTTGAATTCCTTCTTTTGTTGATGCTTGGAACAACAACAGCATATGGGCCCCAGATATTTTGAAAACAACTATAATAAAACCCACAAATTCAGTGATCAGAACTAATAGAGTGTTAATACATTGACTGTTTAGAATATGCATCTTGCAGGAATGCACAGTAGAAAAATATAAGAGATGGAGAAAGATAAGAAAATATTTCTCAGAATCCTGGGTCTAAGAACCCTAGAATATGCATTCTTTCAGGGTCATCTATCTGAGTCTCAGTAAAGATAAGAAGAAATTATTAGCTGAGAAAAAAAAGGGCAAAAACTAAGCACATAATGCAGCCAGAGCTGGACCTCAATTTATTCAAGAAGATGGTCATAGTAGCCAAACACTAGGCCCGCAACCTACATCTAAAGGATAAATAGAGTAGAGGCAATATGATAGGATTCTCAGCGCCAAGAGCTCCCCAATTTCCCCAACTGCCAGGTTTCTGGCCCCCCCCCCCAAAAGACAGTGATACTTTCCAAGCTTATCTCTAAGCATGATACAGAGTACAGCCTACAGATTATCGATTGTCTGATAATATTAAAGGCCGTATAACTTAATACTTGCTCTTTATACTCTCTCTCTCTCTCTCTCTCTCTCCTCTTCTCTTCCCTTCGCCTCTTGGGATAGGAGTTTTTTTGGGGGAAGGGGCGTTCACCCAAACAGGACATTCATCAAATTGCCATCAAGTTCTATGCAGATGCATTCTGCGATTTCTGCTGCAGCTAAGCACAGTATAACAAAACTAGTTTATCCAGCAGTTGATTTGGCAGAAGCGGAAGGACTACAAAGGCTCCTCGAGGACACTCAGCAGTCGGTACAACAGATACACCAGTAGGATATCCTAAAAGAGAAGTAAAGAAATTCATATATATAACAAATGGTAACTCATACCCCACGTCCATCATCGGTAATGCTCACAGAGTTATCCACATGCAGTACAACATCAATCTTGGATGCAAACCCTGCTTGTGCCTCATCAACAGCATTGTCCAATATTTCATAGACCTGAAAGATACATATTTAAAGTCCATTCATTCTTACAGTCATCCATTTCATCAGAGTGCCAGAGCATAACAACTGACAATATAGCTATCAAAATAAAATAAAAAGGCTAAATACCAAGTGGTGCAAACCACGGGGGCCTGTACTTCCAATATACATCCCGGGTCGTTTTCTAACAGCATCCAAGCCCTCCAAGACCTGCACTAAATAGCCGTTGTGAGAATATTGTATATTAGCATTACATTATTCAGGATAAAAACTGATGAAGACCAATAACAAGTTGAAAGTCATTGGAAGAAGGATGGACATTCAGGCATGGATGGCACTGAAGTATGCAGAAAAGATATGATTTTTTCATTGCTGAGTTCTCAATCTTAAAACCTCTGAAAAATGGAAGTGGAACAACATAAGTATATAACTGATATTTTGTAAACTCTATACATAAATACAATTGACACCAAGGAAATACAAGAATGTTAGTGTATAGTAGTCCATGCTCATTCAAAAGCTGGATGAACCACATACCAGCTGATATTCTGCATTTTCTAACTAAAGATGCAAAACTATCCAATTAGTCCAAAGCATATGACTAAGCTAAATAAGATTAGTGATGTTGTGACAATTTCTAAAAGACAATTCTTTTCTGACTAAGTGCGCAGAAAGACTCCACAACAAACCAGAATGGGAATACCTAAATCAAGAGCGAGAAGTGAAAACAATACTAGTTCTAAGCAAATTAGAAGTCCTACCTGAATTTGCTCAGACCCATAAGCTTGGGAAGCCTTGCTTCCCTGAGAAGCAGACTCAGCTGCCGTACTAGAGGACATAAAAGCTCGAGGAAAAGCGACATGGCTAATCAACGCCCCACTAGAAATCTTGCTCCACCTAAAATTCACCCTGTATCCGCAAAGAAACACAACAGATTATCAAGCAAATGTGCAATAGATAACAATCTGATAAAGAAATGAAATGCACAAGCAATAAACTTTCACTTCCCATAAACTAGAATCTATGTTACGTCTACTCTTCATCTCACTTCAAACATCCCTATTGAGTAATCAACACTCAAACATGAGCATGAACAATTGAAACTCATTTTAGTCCAAAACCCCAAAACAATTTTCTGCGAATGGTTGAGCCCGCAACTAGAGTCATACCAAATGACACCCACAAAAATCTCAATTTGCCCTTATCCAATAAAGGAAAAAGAAAGGAAAAAAAGAAAAGCAAGATAGGATTTTTAAGCAAATTGATGCCATAACTTTGTACCCAACTAGAAACGCAACCCATATAACTAAAAATAACACTAAACTTCACTCAAACAACCTACAGACCTCTCTTTCTCCGTTCCACAAAGGGACAAGAAGAAAGAAGACCCACTGACCAGAAAATGCACAATGGCATAAATTTCACACATTTTTCCACAATCTTTTTCAAAACAACAACTGGGCACCCAACAAAAATAGAAGTAATGGATGACATTGATTAAGAAGACAGAAAATAACAGCATGAATGAAGGAAATACATACCTGGTAGTGAAGGGCAGGAGAGAGAAAGACGAGGAGATATAAGCAGCAGAAGCATGGGAATGAAGAAAAGAAGAGGATGAAGAAATAAAACGCAAAGAAGAATAACCCATGAATAATCTGAGAGAGAAAGTGCGAGGTCTCAAAATTGGAAGCGCCATTGATTCAATTCATTCGAAAAGGGTTGATTGAATTGAAGCACCCTTTTTTGCTGCTGGTCTGTGTTCTTCTTGCTGGGAAATACGTACAGATAATGCACGAAAGGAAGAATTTTTATTTTTCCCTCCCACAAATAAAAAACCCTACAAGCCAAACCACATCAAATGAGACCATTTTGGGAGGAAGATTGTTGAATGTTAAACCCCCTTCCCAACAAACCCAAAACCTCTGCTGCTTTGGGTCACTCATCTTTGGGTTGGGCTCAAATTTGAACGCGGTCGCCAAGGGTTTCAATGGCCCCTCCTCGATTTTTCATTATTTTCTTAGCAACATGCACAACGTTTAATTGAACAAGATATATCGAAATTATATGTCTTATATTAATTTTAAATTTCACATCTCAATTTACCTTTATCTTTTTCTTTATGAAATGACAAAAATATACGAGGACTTATAAAAGAGAGTTCTTCGCTCCTTGTAGCACCAAGTTGTTACTTTTTTTTTTCCCACAATGGCATTAAGTTATTTTTCTTTTCTATGGTAACACTGTGTTTTTCAATTTATGTTCAAAGTGATCGTAAAGAAAAATAACTATCTGTGCAACCAGTTATATTTGATTTTGTGATGCGCATGACTTTCTTCACTTACCATTTAGAAAATGTTTCATTTTCATCTGTCACTTGAGGGTTGGCTTCTTCGGTGGGGGATCAGATAGTGGGAAGTGTAAAGAGAATAGATAACATAGGTTTTATTTCTTCTTTCATTCTTTTCTTCTCTACTTAGCTATGTAGCATTTATATCAAAAAAAAAATAATCTAAAGATTGAGTATAATTGGGTAAGCCAAGTGATTAGGTCCTCTAGTACTACTATGGATCCAACTTGAAAGCCATAGTGTTACTATAAAAAAGAAAAATAATTTAATGCCGTTATGGGAAAAAAAGGGTAATAATTTAAACTATTTAGTGCCACAACTATTTCTCTCTATGGGTAGGAATACCGGTAGAGGTAAGGTTGCCTACAGCTGGATCTCCCCAGACCCCGCGAAAGCGGGACCCACTTCGGGAGTTTGTTTGTTGTTGTAGTGCCACAACGGACTAAGAAGTAAGAACTCTTATAAATAACGGTTTTCCTGTTGTTCTTTTGCCCGAGAATAAAGATAACAAATACATGTTTGCACTTGAATCTAGATGGTTTATTAACCCCCCAACCCCTTTAATCCACATGATTACAGATTTTTAAAGTAAAGCTGTAGCGCTATGATACCCCCCCCCCCGCCTAGTGTTATGATTCACATTTACAAACCAATTTGCTCTGAAATGAGTTTCAGTGTACCACTTTGCAAATCCTTTGTAGAAATATAAAACTGAGCTGTTCAAAAGCAACTTTTCTCAGGCACTCAAATGAGAATGTAATGTGACTTGTAAAAAAAAAAAATGACAGTGCTTTCTTGGTATGCAACACAACGAGAGGTCAAGAGCAACCGATCTTCACAACTAGAATTTCCGTGATTTCTTTTTTGGGTGGGGGGGGGGGGAGAGAGGGGCGGGGGTCACCCTGTTAGAGAGGTGAAATAGAAGAATAAAGTCAAACCAAAATCCAAAATCAGAATTTGTACAGCAAAACTACCAAATTGACTTTCAAATAAATTGACAAATCACAATGTAATATTGTTAATACAGAAATATACAAGACACTGAACTAATTAGTAATTTACAAAATGAATTGTGGAGATGGAGACAGAAAGGGAAATGTGAAGGAAGCCAAAAAGAAAGGGGTAAGAAGCTAAGGGACAAACATACAAATCCTAAGGCTGTGGAGTTCCATAGTAACTGAAGACTATTTCTGGGACTGCTGCAAGGCACATTCCTAAAAGTTCCGAGCGTTCCTGAATGATGAAACATAACCAGGTCATAAACTTAACATCATCAAAGCAGAGTGGATGCACACAGCATAACAGGTTTTCTCCTCACCACCCTCCCGATGTATAAGAAGGCATAATGGTCAATGTAGGTGAGATTTAAGCCCGGGCCTTTGGTAACAACTTTTACGAACTTTCAAGTGGACCAGTTGGCAGCGACTTCACAGTCAGAGTTTATCAAGCAACCGTCGACATTCTCCAATGGTTTACCTTGCAATTGTAGAGTGTCCATTGACAGCCCCGCTAGAAAGACTCATTCTCCGGGCTCTTTGCTCGTTCTCCTTGGTTATACGCATAGCAGCAACTTCCTTTTCCATTGCTGCAACTTCTCTTCTCATTCTCCTGGCTTCAACTTCCATTGCTTTGTTCAGGGTGTCAACCTTCTTCGATAACATCTGGGTAATTCAGATAAGAGGGGCGCAGATAGTGACCATTGTGCAACTGAGAGAGAACAAAAGCAAGATGGTGAAGCAAAGCGAAGAAGATTCTAACCTCAATCGCCTCATCCTTGTCCTTTAGAGTCAGATCTTTCTCATGGCAAGCTTTTCTAAGTGTTACAAGCTCCTTTTGTAATAGGTCATATAACGCTCCAGACACCAAGTCATCCATTTCTTTTTTGGCATTTTCAACTTTATCCTGATCTTCACCACCCTTTTGAAGACCATTATAATTCTTGGTGCTACCGTTTGAAGTTGGATTTGGCGTTCCAGCTGCCCTAGAACTTGCATTATCCCCTTCTTCAGATTTATTACCACCATCAAACGACCTAGATGATGGCTTGGCATTCTTCAGCAGTGCAGCTGTACTATTGGATCGGAGGGTGGTCCGAGACGGTGAATTTGCGGTTCTCTTAGACAAGGCACCATTAGAAATCAATTTTGAGAAGTTCTCTCCTCCACCAAGAGATTGACGTCGAGCTCGACCACTGCTTATGCTTCTTCCTTCTGGGAGGACACGAGAAGAATTGGCACTAGGTGATCCTTTTAACCTTTCTTCTAAAACCTTGAATCTCAAACGGTATTTTTCCTGATTGGAAGACAAAATAAGTACTAGATTGAAGGGCTAAAGAAAGAAGCACTGCAAATGAAAAAAAAAAAAAAAAAGATTAGTGCTCTCACCTTTAACTGAGCTTCTGCCTTTGCAGTGCGCTCTGCTACAGCAAGCTTTTCTCGAAGTTGTTGCATTTCTCCCTAAAAGGAAATAGAAAACCAGGAATGAATTTATCATACTTAGCAATGGCATACTACAAATTCAAAGTGCACATAGGACAAAACACATAATATAAAGTATACAAGCTTGGATGGACATGTGGATTAGTCTTTTGTCTATAGTTCTAGTTCTCTCTCTTTTCTTATTGGCCAAGAACAGCAGAAAACATGGCTGCAGCAAAATTTTTGGATTAATGGCTACGTTATCCTATGCTCTTCCAAATCTCAGGCTTTCTCGTTGTCGTCTAACTTTGCAAATATCACACTCTTGACCTGTTGTCCCTCTGTGTACAACAGCAGAACAAATTAATCAAAGCATCACTTCACAAATAAAATCCAAGTATAACTAGACATGTCACACATAATGGAAGAGATTCAAGTTCATTTATCTGAAGAGTCCAAATGGGAACTTCTATGAGAACATGCAATACAATGGTTAAGAGAGACTTCAAGCACAAAAGATCCGGATTAATAGACAATAGTAATGGAAGCACAAGGAAAGCAAAATGTAAGATTCGATGAATAACAGTAAGATTCGATTAATGACAGTACCTGATAATATTTTCTCTCTTCAAGCCATTGCTTTACAGGCATTACTTTATCATTGGCATCTTTCCACTCATTAGCAACAACAGTAGCAACCCTGTTTGCAGTAACTTTTGCACGAGCAAGCTCCCGGTCTAGAGTTTTCCTCTCCTCCTGTACAAATAAAATCTCAGAGTCAGACTCTTCAAAACATAAAGTCTCGCAGTAAGATGAAGAAGCACAGCACATCAAAATCTGAGCCTCCCTTCCGACTTGCTTTCAAGGGCTATTGCTTTCCCTTAAAGCGTGCTCAAGATGGTTGCCATCTGCTCCTAGGAAAAGGATGTTATACTTGAAAAGCACATAAAATATCTAATTTATTTTTTCAAAAGAAAAAGGGATAGAAATATCATGCTTTCCCGAAATCATGCGATGGGAAAAAGTAGTAGCAAATCGAGATGAATCTGAGCACTCTAAACAGCATTTCTTGAAGATGATGGAATTACATTCAATTCCTGCATTTTCCGTTGATAATCCCGCACAGCATTGGCTGCGGCTCCACCAGCCAGCACTGCTTCCTCAAGCTCCCGAACGGTCTGGGTAAGCTTTTCAACCTCTGCAACTTTTTGACGATGCATCTTGTCCAAAATTTTATTCTCCTCCTGATAGAATTCATCAATGTCACTGAGCACCTATACAAGGGCTTTCTCATGTAGACTTGACAAATAGAGAAAGGCAATAGCGAACCTGGCAGATTTCAATCTGCTTCATCAACTCCTGGTTTTTATTTTGCAAATCATCAACCAAGGATGCTTTTGCCATAGCCATATGAACAGTCTTCTCAGCCTCCAATAGCGCAGCCTCCTTGGATTTTGTGAGGCGGTCCAATGCTTTGTTGTCGTCCTGCAATTTTGCAATCTGAAAAAGGAAAGAAATTATTTAATTAATGCATCTTTGCAACTTGAAAAAAGAAAATCTTTTGATCAAGTAAATAGATGGAAAGGAAGCAAGCAGATACAACCCACCGGCAATATCGCCAACACCTGAACACTATGAGTTTTGACAAGAACTTGCAATAATAATTGTGTGCAGCACTGTTGGGTCCAAAAAGTTTACGAACATACCTCCTGCCTCGCTAACTTAAGCTCTGCCTCCAAAGGGGCAATAATAGCCTCAATGGGGGGCATATCATCGTCTTTCTGAGCAGCATGTACTCGTCTAAGTGTGGCTTCAGCAGCAAATTGTGCGGCAAGTGCTGCTTTCTTCTCTTCATTTATCTTTCTAATTTCAAGATTCTGAAATTAAGATCACACCACTTATGAATCGCATGCAAAAGTCATCCTCTGAGACTAGGGGAAAAAAAAGGTCGATCTGATAGGATCAAAATATATTCAGGCAAGATACCTTGCTTTGCAGAACAGCTTCTGTAGCTTTTAGTTTTCCATCCACCTTGTTGAGCTCCTCATTAAGCTAAACACAGAGATATGTTTGTATCAATTAGACATTAGTTCTTTGGTCAACAAGAGATCATGAATCAAGCATAGTCAGGCAAAGTACTCGGCAGACTTCTTAGAAGGTAGGTAGAGGACTCACAGACATTACAAAAATTATTCATTTGACAGAAAGAGCAATAAACTGAACTCCTTAGACACCACCAATCTTGCCAAAATAGTTACATAAAGTTGTTAGGTGATTCAGAAAGGAGACTTTCCCAGCAGAATTGGTAAAGATCATAAAACTTATTTAGAAGACAAATCTAGAGGTTGACTTGATTATTGTGAATTACTATATGATATATCAGTTCATTAATCAAAATCTATGTTACTAGTGCTTTTACAGTTCCTAGTATAGATGTCATGCATCATGCACACGTAAAAATCGTAAGTGAATGTAATTAGTCGGATTAGTGAGTGTCAATGATGAAATATGTGGTCAACATTATTTTTTTCAATTACAATTTTTTAAATAGGTGAACTGTCCCATGGTTAAATGGTACCTGAAAGCTATGACTTTTTTTGGACTCAAGTATATATTTCATTGATAAAGTAAACATCAATCTTTTAGTCCCAAATCCATATCTAATTCATAAAACTAACAAGTAAACGGAAGCCCTCTCTCACCACACCCTCCCTCAAATAAAGAAAGAAAACAAAAAGAAAGACGACAGAAATCAAGAAACCCAAGAGGCATGGACATGGAAATATTTACAATAATTCGATCATTTATTCATTGGAATAGTGAATGGCCTAATTAGCTTTTAGACCTTCGAAGACAAAAATATTGGGTTTTCACTCTTGGATTGCCCTCATAAATATACAACACTCCTCCCTACCAGCATTGTAATACCACCAAAGAAACATGATTGCCTGTATAACAAGATTGACAGACTTAATAGTGACAGCTTTACGATCTGAGGTTAAAATGACATAGCATCCAACTTTGCCCCACATTGATCACATGCTATACCTAACTATTTGTTGAAAGGAACGGAAGCAGAGAGCATGATTTATTTTAGATATACCTCTTCAACTGCCTTTTCTTTAAGGCGTTCTGAGTGCTTCCAGGCCCTGATTTCTGCATGAGCTTCCCCCAATTCCCTATCCTTCTCTGCATATTACAAGCATGTGTTTGTGAAACTTTTATATAGAGATAATACTAGAAGCATGTCAAATAGGCTATGAAACCATGCATTCTCAGAAGTCACCACTGCATGCTTGGCAATCAACCACAATCTTCACAAAAAAATTATTATAACAGCTGACCATGCTGATGAACTACAACTTGAATAAGCAGCCCCAAAATATCTTGTCACTGAAATAGCGACATTGAGAAAAGATACTCTTAGCTGCCCTATTCTGTAACAGAGGTGATAACAAATGAAAACAAGTAGGTCCTAAGTGGTCCAAGGGTAAACAATTGTGATTAAGCTCAAAATTTGTCATCACCATGCTCATTTCTTATCGTAAGGAGCATAAGTTCGAACCTCATCACACACCATCCAAGGCAAGGGCCTTGCGAAAAGCATTTGTACGGTGTTATGGCATCACATATTAGGGTACTTCTGAACGAAGGAGTCATAGTGGATTACCAAAGTGAGAAACTACTTGAGAAACTACTTGACAAGGATCGAAAGATCCATTAAATTACCACCATAACAATCAAGATGCATATACACATTTGAAGGCTTCAAATGACTATTGTGGTTTAACCTCAACCAAGACAATTATTTTTTCTTCTTGCACCAACTGGCAATAATCTTTATATGAGGCAGAGCAGTGGCCTGATTCAGCCTCCCATGCAACACTTAAGCAATGTTTAGGAGAGGAGTTTGGAGAGAAGTACGGGTTGATAAGGGTAAGGATAAGTGAGAGTAGTGTAAGGTGAGGGATAGTAGGAACCATTCCTAAGTTTGGATGTTGTTGCAAGAGTGAGGAAGGGTTTTAGAAGAATAAAATAGATTCTTAGTACGCAACATGATTATTTACGATAAAACATCATATCAAGGTGATGTTTGAAGGTGGTGCAGTTGAATTTTTGACGAAATAATTGGTTACTGAATCATTTTATATTAGGTACATGTATAGAACTCTGCTCTATGCCCCAAATCAAGGCATAGGAAAAATGAATACAAAGGGATTAGAAAGAATAAAAACTATTCCCCTAATATTCTTCCTTACTCTTTGACAAGAAGCTTCCAAATATGGGTAAGGGGAGTATACGCTCTAGCTAACTCCTCTAAACTCCTTAGTCTTCCTTCAAACAAACCCTTAGTGATCAAGGAGCTATTATCGCGATACCTACATCAAATTGCTTCCTCCTTGATTAAGCTCATCTTCCTACCAGTCTACCATTTTCTCTTTAATTCTTCATTTCCTTCGATAGAGGAACGAGAGCCTTACTTCTCAATGGCGAACATGTGTGTGTTGAATCTCTTGATATCATCACAAAATCATGAAGACCTGATAACATCCCATTCCCTTTAAAAGAACACTCCCAATCCGTCAATACGCATTTTTTTATCGTTAATTTATCTCCCAAAAATGAAAGAAGCAAAACGTAGTTAAAAATACCTATTTCTAGTTTTGACATCCTAACAAAACAATCACCCTAACTAAAATAGTAAGTAAATGCTTGTGGTTTTCCCAGATTATCACCGCATAATAATTGTAGGTCGACTCTTCAAACATGGCAGGAGAGGAATCAGAGGATTAGGTATTGCAGGTAAGGAAAATGAAAGCTATGGACAAGAAGGCACAAGCCTAAGTCTACATGGCTATAGTATGATGCCCTATATCCACAGTTTTGCCTTCCACTTGCATGACTTGATGAAAGTTCAATTAATAAAACAAAAATATAAACAAAACAATTGTCTCGGCTTATCTAACAACTTCTCCCACCACTGACCCTACCAGAAGACAGGACAATTTTAGCAATCCATGCACTTCTAAATATTGCCCTCCTCCATAAGTCACTGATTTTTCTCTTTGTGATTACGAATCTATCGTCACAGCACCAAGCTTCCCTGATTAACTACCACTCACAAACTTAACTTGTTGGTCATAACATTTCGTAATCATGGGGAAATGTACATTTCCCCTTCAACCAACATTTTCAATAGCAGAATATTACCGAGTATGTGCGTGTATCCACCAAATGAACAGAACTACTACCATCTCATAGTCACCAGATGCCAGAAAAAAATTAAACTGAAGACAGTTCCCAAAATCTAAAGGTAGAAACATGACTGACGTAAAGGAAAATTTCCAGCAGACAAAAACAAGCCAACATGCCAGGAGTCAGTGATCAAAACACTGCCAACATTGTCCACATCTGTGAAAAATCATCTGCAATATACTACTCAAAATATAACAGCAATTAAACGCCAAATAATTTGATCACATAATCCGTCAGTCCACTCACCACTCATCAGTATCATAGGGTTAAGACCCACTAATCCAAAATGCATGAAACACCTATCAGAGAGACCCCGTACGTCTGAAGTGACAATTTGAAAATGCCAACCAAAAATTATACTCATAAGCCAATAAATTGATAAAGAACCTTGGATTAATCCAGTACTAAGAACCAACCAACCAAATCAAGCTAAACGCCAAAAATTCAATCATATAATACAACATCCAACAGTCAATGTCGAATTCGAAAATGCCAATAACTATTTGAAACAGAGAAAGAGTTAATACCTCGAATTTCATTCTCAAGGCGAGCGAGCTCAACCCGAACAGGATCGGAGCCATGTACCATCTGAATGAAGTCCTCAACCTCCGACCCGACCCGAGAATGTCCGCCATTCTTCTTCCGGTACTTGTACGACGCCGACGACGTCAGTCTCGCCGGAGCCGGCGCCACATCACCGTTTCCGACATGACTGTTGGCCATTTCGAAAGATCTAAAATGGAATTTCTGCTCAAAAATCAAAACCTAGAGACCAGTAATCCCTCAGAAAGTGCAGAGAGAAGAGAGAGAAAGTGAATGAGTGTGTTTACTGCTTTTCTTGAGAGAGAGAGAGAGAGATTTGCTTTTTGCAGGGATGAATGAATAATGAATATTGACTTTGAATTTGAACAGAGTGATTTATTTATTTATTTTATTTATAGAGAAGATTAGAGCGGTTGGAGCGTTAATTTAATTTAGGTGGGGAGGGTTTAACAGGAAATGCGGAAATTAATTAATAATTAATATTAGCTTACAATAAAATAATTACGTGGGGTATTCAGTCTACGTCAATGCGTGCATGCGTGATGCATGTTAATTTATTTAATTTTTTTTGGCTGGGTTTTATTTTGATGATTGGATTATTTGGATTTTTAAGCTTCAATAGATTACTGCTTTGTCTTATATTTATTGGTCTTATATTTATTGGTAAAAACATTCATTTTTGAGTCTATAATATACTCAAAATTTATTCTTTTAAAAATATTTTTAATGTTTTGATTTGTTAAAAATCTTTTTTAACATAATAAATCACATTTAATACACATAAAAGTTGCCAAGCCCCACTTTTTGGCTTAATTAGCTTCACTAAAACACAAGTTGTCAAATATAAAGTGTTGACGATCATCTTGTCTATTAATAGCGACCAATTTTGATTGGATTACAATCACCAATTCAAGTTAGTCATCTACCGCCCTTCACACTTAATTTAAATCAATCATTTAATATCGATGTCTTGTTCGCGGGTATTTTAAAAAATATAATTTTTAAAAAACTATTATTTTTAAAAAACTATTTGTATATATGATTCTGAATCTGTGAAGTAGTAGATAGTTAACTCTTCTAATAATTATGACAGAACATATATGATCCCCTCAACTAGTGACTAACAAACTATATTGAACCTTGACACAAATCACAATATAACTTAATGAGAAACGACTTCAAATGAAATGGAGCATGCAAAGGAAAAAGCGAATCAAATACCTTGATGGCCACCTCGAGAAACATTTAAGATACTTCCCAGAACTCAAGTATGTATGATAAGAACATGGTTAAGGGCCCATTAGTTTTTCGCATTCGATAATTGCTTTTTTTTTGTCGCCACTTACTATTATTCCTTATGGCTTCTAACTATTATTGTACATATTTTTACGACTGTTTGCTACTCTTTCCTACTTATAAATTATAACCGCTCCTTACAGCTTACAGCTAGACCTAAAAGAGAAACAAAAGGTCTCTCTAAATTGAAAATAGAAATTAGAAGAAAGAAAATTCGGAAAGGCAAAAGAACATGAGAAAAGAAAAAGGGTGGGTGGGGGCAAAATCAACATGCATGCATGGGACAAGCAGTGCACATGCCAAGGGGGGATCCAAAGGACTTTTCTAACATGGCCTTGCGTAGGGACAGAGCCAACGCGTCCACACCCCCCCCCCCCCCCCGGGCCCAAAAAAAAGTATTAAAGTTAAAATGAAAATCAATCTGGGATTTTTTTTTCTTTTTTGGATAAGAATAATGTTAATTCATAAGGTGCCACATTTATGGATTCGTGCAAAAAAGTTGTTCAAAATGTTTGTCATGAGGTCCAAAATTTATATAGGATTATGAGATGATAAATGCATATTATTTCATAGTTTAAAGAAAATCTACTTGTTAATAGGGATAATAATTGTACTAGATAAATTGGATATATATATATATATATATATATATATATATATATATATATATCTCAAAATACAATTATATTGTAATAGTCATAGACCAGTCAGCTGTCTCATAACACAATATTGAGTTTTAATGTCTAAAGTGTTTGAATTCACTATAAGTCATACCAAATGGTTACATGCCGTTGATTAGAAGTGTGATTTACAACATGTGTAGTTTTTTTTATCTGCAATTATAGATGTTAACATACAACATATATCTTAGTTTTGACTTTTGTGAGGATAATGCTACTTCTTAACTTATTTAAACCTTGTGAGCAACAATACTCATATTTTGAGTTTAGCAGAACAAGGACTTAAGATAGTCTCAGAACAATTCATGTTACAAGATATGTTTTTTTTTTTTCCTTTTTCAAAACACACTCCCTATTTTCATGATTTACAGCATACATAGTTCTCTCCATGCAATTATAGGTATTCACATCTAATGGATATATTAATTTTTACTTTATGAGAATAATGCTGTGTCTTGACTTATTTAAACCTTGTGAGTACCGACACTTACATTTTGCCCTAAGATGGTCCCAGGTGTATAGACCTAGGTTACCATACATCGTAATTTTTTAATTTTAATTTTCAAAAATGCACTACATCATTAGATCGATAGACTCCGACATATGATGCCGTGGGAGATGTTATTTAGGGCATTTTCTCTTCGTGGATTAATTCTAAAATACCAAACTCAACCCATTTCAACCCACTTCAACCTACTTCCGCTATTTTAACCAAGTTCAATTTATCACATAAAAAAATTTCAACCCACTTCACCCTCTTACTCATCCCAATTTACCCACGAAAAGAACAGGCCCTTAATATTGTAAACAGTGGAAAACACAGGCAAACTGCTACCAGTGAGCCACCCAGCAGAGGCTGTTGAAGGGCAGTCTGCAACAAGTTGGACATCTGCAGACTGCAGCCACTTTCAAAAGGGTTTATATGACAAAAATGTCAATCATATTAATAGCCCGGACTTAAATGCTCGGCCTCTACTCAGTTTGACATAATCAGGCATCAATACTAAAGCTTTCACTTCAATTATCAGCTCATCACCCATCATTGATCGTCCTGAATTCCTGATCATTACTAGATCACCTCAACATGGCAAACCACCTTTTCAAGTGGGTCTCTAGGCTTATTACACTATGATGCGTATAAATCTTATCATCATGGATGTTGATGATTTGATAGGTTTGAACTTACAAGGGGGACGCATGAAGGTCAATGTAGGCGAGATCAAAACCTCAGCATCGGGTATAGGTAAAGCCGTAAAGTAAACTAGCTGACATCCATTCAACTACACTTCTCAGAACCCATAAACCAAATGTTGGATTGCAGGGCCTGTAATGTTTAGACAGACCAGGGCGGCAGGGCCTGGTGCTGAAGGTCACCCTATGTCAACAAAGCACTTCTTTCGATGGACAAAGCACTTCTTTCGATGGACACTTCAGCTTCACGCTTCCGACGCAGTTGTTCTCTCTGCCAACACAAGCCATCCAACATCAGCACCGAGTGTATATTGAAAAAACACGATAGAAGTAACCAAAATTAGCAGAAACATTTTTGTATGGGTGAATCTAGAATCCAATGAAAAGAGCCATGTCATGGGGGTAAGGCTACTTGCATTTGAGACACCCCAGACCTTGCTTAGGGGAAATCCAAGGTATGCCTGGTCTGTATTGTCTTGGTGAGGTTTCAACTTTGTATATAGATGGTTCACTGCAGGACATACATACCCTTCTTTCCCAGTAAGGGTGGAAGCAGACATAATCATAAACAGGAGAGATTGTAGACACCAAAACAACATTGAGGCTTGTAAAAAGAAGAAGAGCTGTCATAGGCCGCGTTCGATGTGGCATTGTTCGAGATTAAGGTCCTATCCTGCAGGGTGCGAACACAACCAAATTTACAAGGCTATTCAGCATCACCAACAGAAACCTTCAGAGAAGAAAGCAACGATTATCAAAATGTTAAGCATACATCCTAAAATGGAACACTATTTTAGTGCTGAAAAAATTATTACGGGGGTTGCAAATAAGACACCAGATGTCCAACAGAAACCCTCAAACACCTTCCAGGGAACAGCATTTTTCGCTGAATCATAGCTGATTAGCCTTTCAAACCTCAGAAACAGCTAGCCAATTCAAAACACTCACTGTTGATGAGCCATTAAACCCTGGAGCAATGACAGAAAATCCATCCAAATTCATTACCTTCACCTACAATGTCTCGCCTGCTAGCTATCAGCGTGAGAAATGAATAATTGAAAACCAGGATAAAAACTGCACCACTTAACCAAGTCATCCTATATCATTTTGCTCACCCCCTCCCAGACATCCAATAGAATGCACAGAGTAGCTTGCACCCAAGCCTTGATCGATCCAATGAGTCAAACGGAGCATTGTATGAGGCTACCAGCATAAACATCACTGCTTGAGCATTGCCGAGGTCTAGCTATATAAAACCAAACTTTAAGCTTCAGAGGAAAGTTTGGTCTCAAAAGGACTGGCATGACTTCATTCTACACACCCCACGTAAGCCCCACGACAACCCCAAGGGTATGACAAGACACAAGAGATGCATTAAACAAATTTGAACATTTTCCGGTTTCAGTAATCCAACTTTCACTATAATAACAATACCACCCAATGAGGAACCAGAATCAAGATGTAGACGGCTTTGCTCATGCAAGCATTACTACTAGCAGAGAACAATCCGCCTTTCACCGCACGTAAAACCAACATAGGGCTGCCATCTTCATTTCGAGAAACTACCTGTGGCAGCAGCTTCCACAGCATCAAGTAATCCACCCAGCAATATTTATAGAGAATTGAATCTCTGAATTGGGTTCCCGTTCATGCCACAATAAACCCATCGTGAAACTAATTCAAAATGTACCAAAAACCAAGGAAAAATGTCTCCAAATGGAGAACAGCTGAACTAAGCAGCATCCTAAATTCCTAATTCCTGCCTATTTTCCCCACATTGGACATAATACAATTCAACTCAAACACCCATGTGGTACACTCGATACTCAATAATCCAACATGCTTATAGCTGGGTATGGTGATCAATGAATGATGGCTCAATGAAAGCCGCTTATCCTTATCATTTCAGTTCCTTTTCATCCATAATTACAATCCCTAACCCTAAATTCAAGTTCAACACAACCTACACATGAAATCTCAGTTATAATAAATTCAATATCAACCCCCCTCCCAAAAAAAGGAAAACCCGAAAAATCGACAGCTAAAGAATTGCATTCTGCCAATCTAGCGACAAAGTACAACATGAAAACTGCCACATAAGATTCGCCAAATTCGTAAAACCCTAGAAGTCGAGTCAATGATAAACTTACCTGCAAAGTTTGAATCTTTCCAAAATTGAGCGAGCTGTGGACAAGCACAAGCACTAGTTTCCTGGATTTGCAAGGGCATTCGTCCCAGTTTCGGATTGTAGCGAATTAGGTGAAGCTAACCATTGGGCATTGGGGATCCACTGTCCCCGCGTTTTTAAAACTTCAAAAAGAACTGATTTAATTGATTTTTCCGTCAATATATATATCATATTCTTGGAATCATATATTTTCACAAGTCATATCATCAAATATATATTAAAAAAATAAATATATGACAAATACACGCATGAAAAATATATACACATAGATAATGAGAGTCTGTGTTCCCGGAAGCACATAAGAAACTGCCGACCATGATGTGAATTCATACTTCGTGATCCCTAAATTCATATTTTATTTTTTGTTATGAATAAATGTTGGATGGAGAAACTCAATTATGAAATATTTACCTTTTATAAATTAACAGTAACTTAACTAGGATAAAATAAAAGCACAAATATTAGAATATTAGTAATATAAGATTTCATTTGTATTAAACATTTCCACGTCATCCAAACATCTTACTTCCAATAAAAGATGTGTTTTTGAAAATGTTCACAATGACTATACTAAGTTCTAGTAGCATTATTATTTTTCCTTTTCAACGACTTGATATTTGATACTATTTTTAATCATACGAGCAAAAAAAGTAACAAAGCTAACACTTTCCCACAATATATACATAAAAATGTTATTCACCAGAAATTATATTTACACCAATTTAAGTACACTGACAAGTGATAACTTGTTAGTACGTTATGACAGACATATCGATTATTCACTAGTACCAATGCTTATTCCTTAGATATTTCCATAGCGAATGAGGCAAATATGAATAATAAGATTTTAAATGGTTCCATTTTACCATAGTAATAAGTGTACAACTATACTATATAAACCTAAAGATCTATAAAATAGTAGCCTCAAGAAGGGCTTAGAGATACTAAAACTTAAAACCCTACACTATAACAAGGGCTTCTAATTGACATACAATTTGGAGTTCTCCTACCCCGCTACTGAATTCCCCTTTCCTCAGCCTAAGCATCCCATAAAATTACATGAACCCTAGAACATAACTAAATTATACAACTCGAAAGTTTTGTTACATAAACACAAGAAGCTCTGTTGGTGTTCGCCATGCACTTTGCTAAATGGCTGAGACTGCGGTCCAAATTCCACAAACCGGACTTCCACAACTCAAAACTGCATTTGAAGCTTCTCGTCAATCGCGTGGTCTGGCCAGCCATAGAGAGCTGAGTGCTCTAAGCCGAGAGAAGTAGTCGTTTATAGCAAGAAGGGCACGAGCTGATTGGCGTGTTGTTAGTATCCGATGCATCTGTTGTAGCGTCTGTTGACGTAGGTTATCCGCCTGGATGAAGCATCAATGTTCAAGAAAAATGACCCAAGTGAGTGATTAGGAAATGCAAACTGCAATTTGACTATTTGAGTTATGGCTGATGACGTGAGAAAGTGAAGTCTTTCTATGAGATACCCACCATGGCAATTGCACTTAATAACTCCATTGGAGTACAACGATAACAAACACAAGCATGGGTCCTGCCTAGTAGGGTGTGCAACGATCTAAATGCAATGAGACCAATTGCAAGAGACCCATAACTATTTTGCAGAAGCATGGCAATATTAGGTCTGTAAATCCAAAAGTTCCAAGACTTTCAATGGTCAACAGCACACAAACTTTTCGGGGGACATTTCCCTCACCAAATCATTAAGGTAACTCAAAGATGATTTGTGTTTCAGGAGAAATACCTGGCGAAGAAATCCTTCAAGAGTTCCTAGTTTCCCCATGGCCATGGCCATCTGACCCATGTAGTTTGCAACATTGCCCGATGAGCTAGACGGGCCTGGTGTACCATTGGCCAATGTTTCGGCCAGAGATTGCTGCAATGCCTCCATTCCTTGAGACAAGGCCTCTTCAGCCTGCTGAGAGGATTGCTGCAGATTGTATATGGCCACCACCTGTTGCTCTGTCAACGGCTCCAATTGGCTCACTAGAAGCTGCATATATGCGTCAATTTGTTAAAGATATGCTGCAAGAAATAAAATAGACCCATAAACCAAAGAACCAGCATTTATGGGGCTTCAGGGAGCAGTATTCCTTAAAACTTTAAAGATGTACACCCATGAAAATTAATCAATATTATCAAATCTTACTAAGTTTAAAAGTGGGACACCGTTGTACAAAATTTCTGAATCTGCTACTATCTAGCTTGGTACAGCTCAATTGGTCAGTGTTCCCTCCCTCATCTGTAGCCTGTGGGCTCAGCCCAACTTACCGCCTGAGACTGATTAAAGATTTTTAAAAAAAACAAAAGAAAATATATTAGGCACCTCACCTTGAGGAGTTCTGATGAGCGAAAGCCGCCAATCCACATAAAACAACGCTCAGCCGGTGTCTTCCACATGCCTGACAAGATGTGAAAGACATCAGCCTTTGCGGCAACTGCTTTAAGCCTGAAAATCTCATCGAAGTGCGAAATTACACTGTCAGCAATTGTTCGCAGCTCAGTGTCACCAGCATGGGAGTTGACTGCAGCCCTCAGTTCATTAGATTTTCTGTTATGCTCTTCTAGCCACCTTGCATATTCTGCATCAAATGCCAAGGCACCTGTAATGCCATCAACCATAATTTCCCACCAGTCAGTTTTAATCCCTTTTTTCCCACCTTAGACGTTAGAATCAGAAAGAATGCACTGAAATCAGATCACAAAATGCAATAACAAAAGAATACCATTTCCACCAATTGCATGGGATTGATCACCTGCGCTTGAAATGAAAATTCCCTACAACAGACAAAAGCACAGAGAACAGCAAACATTAGCCCCAGAGATGACCATTGGAAGTAAGGAATGACCTGGGAGCTGCATGAGGAAGCAAAGAAAAACCTGCTGGCGGGCTCGTTGGAGCTCCTGCTCTAGCTGGGTCAACTTCAATCGGCTATTTTCCAACTGTTGAACATAAGCCTGAAAGAACATGATAAGCGATGAGGATATTTGTCCAGATTCTAACACATTCATACAGTATAAACAATCTTAGCCTATGTTACTCAAACTCTTCATTTCACCTCAAGCACTCAGATAGTCAACATTTCGGCATTGGTTGGGAATTTGACATCAAATATAAAATTTGTGGAGAATGGGCTCAGTGGAAGTCGTTGACAGTTGACACAAACCCATGACAACATAGAATGAGACCAGAATATGTTCCCTAAAAGATAATGCCCAGTCACATTAGGGTAGGATGACTTGCCTTTTTCCTCAACCTGCTTTTTCTTGCAGCTTCACGGTTTTGAGCCAGCCTTCGCAATGTCTGCAACATCATGAGGAAGTAACTGAGCAAGACCAACAAGAAGCTACATGACATGCATAGCCACCCAGAGAGAGTTCGTATACACCAGAAATGATCACAGAAACCTCCTCACCTTTTGATCCAAGTTCTTTTCTTTGGATCTATCACTGGAGTCAGAGGCTGCCTTGGTATTAGATTGACCGGCTTCAAACTGCATTTGGGTATCTAGCATTGGAATCTGAGTTTCTAAAACACGCAAGAATATATAATAATGGATTGGGATAACTCACTTGTGGATTCTTATCCTCAGTGTCATCCGTGGAAGTATCGGCTCTAGGACTGCCATCAGCCATATTGGTCTCTCCCCAGTTTTCCCGGGCACCACCAGATGATGAAGGCAAGTTCCCCTGTGATTCTTTTTCGGGCGCCAAAGTCTATTATTGGGAAGCAGCATTTTACCACATGTTGGGACCAAGCAAAGTGCAGTATGCTAGATGCATGATAGCAAAGGAATACCTTACTGAAAGATCCGAACTGGAGATCAGGGCCTATGTTCAGACCAGAAGACTTCAACGAACTGAATATAGGATCTAGAAACACCATATTTCAGATCAAAAGCACCAATCAGATACCAATCAGATTCACGCTTTGAATGTAAAAATAAAGAAACTATATTTTCTAGGGAGACTTTCATAGATGCTTCCACATAGATAAAGATGCACGCCTGGTTATCATAGTATTTCACAGAGGAATATCTCCATATCAAAAATTGGTTTTTAAGGCCTGTTGTACTAGAAAAAGAGACTATATTGCTGACTCGCTCAGTATATCCAGGCCACTTAATTGAAGATTGTAACCCTGTCTTTACTTATTAGGGATTAGGGTCCCTTACCCTAGATATTTCCTGTTCAATCGACCACTTTGTTATCAGATTAAGCTTGGCAGCTGACTAAGAAGACCGGATAGAGTGAAGAATTTATGAAAATCAGCATGATGTGAAAATATTCCACTATCAAGATGAAGATTTCTACAATAATTCTGGGTATATATGAAGCTAACAATAACATAGCAAACAGGTGATCCAACTATTGATATTACATGGCCTCAAAAAGAAGTTCAGTAACCAGGCTAAATAAACTGAAACTTTATGTCTATGGGAGTTCATCAGTCCCACAATAGGATTTCTGATCTCCTTAAAGTGCATCTTGGATTTATCTCCAAAGAAAACCTTGATCATCACTCAAGATATCAACAAGTTCGATGACCTATGCCACCAAAACTCTTTAGTGTACTACTAACTTCAACATAACATAGTATCCTTGAAATTTGACAGGAGGACTCACCCCCCCCCCCCCAAAAAAAAGGGGGGGGACCTTGACGGTTAAATGATGAACTTTGCGATTAATGAAACAATTAAAGTAACAGCAGCTAACACCAACAACAAAAGTACTACCAATACTCACTTCTGCTGAGATCAACAGCATCCTCTATATGGAAGCCAAGTGACTGATCAAATGCTCCAAAGTCAGAAATCCGAGATGAATTAGTGTCATTACCCTCTGTGCCACTGAAAGAATACAACATCAGTGCACCAACATTACATGCTAAGTAGCAATTAATAAAAGCAACTGAAAACGGAGTCATTTACGAATACTGCCAATGCATGGAGACCACAAAAGGTAATAAGAAAATTTGACACGAACTGGGAACCTCTTTAATTCACAGAATGCAAAAGTCTCCCTTGTATGAAAATATTACGTGACATGCATACTAAATAATGCCTAACTACAACTCACAAGAAACTATAATGTCCCCAACACCAAGGATTTATGGATTACCAAGTAAAGCCAAATGATAACCTTCATAAATTCAATTTCACATCAAAATTTCTGGTCAATCCATTAAATATCAGAGTGGATGTTGGTAAGCCACATGGACAGATGGGCAAAGATCAGGTTAGGACCAGCTTTCACAGTGACAAGGATGATATTGATAACAGTTATATGAGGTCTGTGAAGGCTGAGACCAGAATCCGATGTATTGAAGGTATCCAGAGAAAGAGGTGTGATTATCGAGGCAAGTTTTCAGAAGACGAGGGAGATTCTATTGAGGAATTATGTGTCCAATGGAGATATAGAAAGAATTCTCTGCCTTGCTTGATTCTGTTTGGGACGTTTAGGGGTATATCTATGGGTTACACGTAGACCTTCAGACATTTGGTTAATGAGCAATCATCAAGTTGATACCACAATCTGTTCCAAATAGTATTTTTGATTTTAAACCCCACGAAGACTATTATACTAGGCACGGAGTAAACTAATTGACCTAAACAAAACCAAAAATAACTAATTCTCACTAGGTGATACGAATGTGAGGAATGCAAACTGGCTAATGGATATGGGATATTTCACTATGTGTATATCCTTACAGAACCTTGTTTATCAGAACTTGACAGCGAGGCGACTGTAGCTTCTGAGTCACCTGACTAGTTAGAACAACTCGTCAACTTAACATCATGCTTTCCATGGTGATACATGATAACACAAACCAAGAATTTATCCACAGAATCAGCATTTTATCCTTGCTTGTTCTAAAGTTCAACGAGCTTGTAACTTACATAACATATGCCAATGCATCTAAGTGAAACAAAGCTTATTGACATCAGGACAGATGTCATCGAATCGCTTCAAAATCTCCATCATGGCTTGCACCCACACACCCTTTAGCCCCTGTTCAATCTTGTCTTTCCTTATCCTAACCATCCATCTACTCTCAGCTTGAAATCTAGGCCGCCATTATGCTACAGACACAAACCTCCACAAAGATAGAATCTTCAATCCACACCACGAACAAAAGATTCTCCCTCCCACCTGTCTGCTAAGAATATTCTGTATGAAGATTCCCAACCCAAACAAGCAACTCCAGACTAGGCTATGATTTACCTCTGTTGGAACCAATCAACCAACAGAATGCAACATTTGATGGTACTTTTTGTCACCAGTGACTTTTTGATAGAACAGAACAGCTAGCAGAGAATATCAAAAAGTGTTCAGTAGCATAAAAGTTTAGTTTTCACAATTCAAAGGTATGATGCCAATATTACAACTTCAACCACAAAACAACACTACCAAATCCAGGATCCCCTTAGGAGGCATGATTACAAGAATCATACAACCCCCCCCCCCCCCAAAAACCCCAAAAAAAAGAGCTAAGAATTTATGGGGAAAGAAAAAACCCACGAAAAGCGAAAGAGTGGGAGTACAAGAGCTTGTGAAACCGACAAAAACAAAACATGACCAAAACAACAAAAATGAGGATTAGGAAAAGACGGGCTTACACAGGATTGGAAACAGGAACAGCAGGGATGAAGCTCGGCATGTCTGATATTAAGCTAGCACCCTTTTCTGCACCAACTTTCACTTTTCTGCTACCCATAAAAATTTCATCATCACCTCAAACCAGCTCAGAATCTCTCAGCAAGAACCCACAAGCTAAAAACCCCTTAATAATGAATAACCTTCAAAACCCAAAAGTCCCAGCCACATCAAAGATCAAAAAACAGCTCCTAACCTATTAGCAGGGCCTGACTTCTGCAAAAGTCCAAGCCTTTCTTTGATTGAAAACAGCACCCGGCTTTCAAAAACCAACTCAATCCAGTATTTTCTCCAAACCAAACCCAAAATTATCTGGCAAAATGAGTATGTAAAGCCTTATAAAACCCTGAATACTTACAGGACAGACCTTTGTTTGAATTTTCTCAAATTGTGAATTCCCAAAGGCGTCAAAGTTGAAAAGAGATGAGATGAAAAACAGGAAAGTGATTTAATGAAGAGAAAGAAAACAAGACAAAACCTATGAACAGAAGAAAGTCAACTTCTGAACAAGAAAGCAAAACCCAAAAGGGGAAATTTTACAACAACATGAAGATGCTGACCCAAAACCCAATTTTAACAGCAAAATCAAAAAACAAACCCCCAAAAAACAAAAGGATCTACAACGCTAGATGGTAGTAGAGTGTAAAAGCTTCTCTCTCAAAGATTCAAACTTTGATCACTTTGACTTTTGCTGGGTATTGGGGAAAATAACAGTTCCTCTAGTTTGCAGATTTGGGTACTTCCCCCCCCCCCCCCCCTCTTTTTTGGCTACCCTCTCTCTCCCTTCTTCTTGGTGTGAAATTCAACAGACCCACCTCGAATTCTGAACTTCGTTTAAAACAACAGCAATCGAGAGAGGGAAAGAGACCCAGAAGAGAGAGAGGGGGGGAAAGCTAAAAGAAGAAGAAGATGTGAAGGGTGACGTTCTGATCATTCCAATCTCGTCCTCTAAAACGTCCTTTTCGTCTGAGACTTTTTTTCCCATTTTCAAAGTCGCCAATTTTTAGTAGTAGAATGAATAATTAATAGCACCAGCAGTGTCAAATTTTTCAGTGCTTTGAATGGATACTTGTTCTCTTCTGTTGCATTGGCATATTTGCCATTTGGCATTTTTATTTATTTCCCATCGGACAATTTGCTGAGCTTGTTCATTGAAAATCGGTAATTTTTTATATAGTATATATTTTTATTGTTTATATATATATGTGTGTGTATGTGTGTGTGTGTGTGTGTGTGTTTTTTATACATTTATTTATTATATATTAATTTTTTAATATATATTTATTGATGTAACTGTTGAAAATATGTGTTCTCAAAAGTAGAAAATGCATTTTGTTAAAATTTTATTTTCTCTTGATTTATTTATCATAGAAAAGAAAAGACTTTCTACTTCAATGCTAAAATACGAGATAATTTCAACAATAAATTTATTCTTTTGATATTAAATGAAGTTTTTTTTATGTATATTGAGTAGATTGTATGTTTTTGATTTCCTATCAGTAATTTTTTTAAAGTATCTTCTCAAATGGATATTTATTCCTTTTAATTTAACAAAGCACATTTTTAGTTTCTATGAGATAAGTTGTTGAGTTAAAATTTTATTTTTATTTTTTTAGATGACTTGCATACATTCTTGGTTTCCCATATAAGAGTTTGATTGGATGAACTGATGATAGACTGCATCAAAAAGGAATAAATAAACTTATAATAGATGAAAAAATAAAGATTTATACGTACTTAATCGGTCTAATTGAGTATGGCTTTAAAACTAATCAGACTAGCAAGGGACTTGTTGACAATCAAGAAGTAAAGTTGACAACTGTTTTTAACTTTTACTTAACGAGCGACAATATACTTATTAAGGGTCTGTTATGTTCATTGGTAAATTTCAATTTACCAACTTCAATCCACTTCAACAAAAAAATTCATACTTCAACCCACTTCAGCAACCAAAAAAAAAAAAAAACAACAACTTATACCTCTCATATGAAAAAAATATACCAACTTATTTCAACTTTAATCAACTTCAACAAAAAAATATCAAATTCAACAAACTTCAACCAATCCAACCAACTTCAACCATTTCTCAACCATATTTTTCAATGGAAATAGCAAGCCCTAAGTGTCAGGATTACTCAATTTCATTTTTCTTGGTTTACTATAAAAGAGTTTTTTTAATAAAATAATATTTATACAGTATGCTAAGATGGAAAATAATTATAGAACTTATTTATAATTTTGAAAAATACTTTTAAAATTTTGATTTTTTTTAATAAAGAGTAAGTTCATCATATGAAATTTATCAATAGAATTATCTTATTTTACAATTGGTTCATTTTTATTTGGGACAAACAATAGATTAAAGGAATCTTTATAAGTGGTGGTTGGTAGGTAGAGTCCAAAGAAGCAATGATCATTCTCATCACCTTCCTCAAATTTTATTTAAATTCTTTCTAATGTTGAGTTAACAGTGATTAGCAAGAGTCAAGAGCATAATTAGGAAGATTAATGATTATAATTGGTTTGACCATTGACATTAATGAGAGAAGCCCAGAAGGATAAAATAGTCATTTTGTTCACACCTCAACTTTCTCTTCTACACACTTCTGTTTTGGCAGGCGGCGCTGGAAAAAGAAGGGGCACAGGGTGGGGCCTACTTTTTTATTTTTAAGCCACGTTGGTCCATTATTATTAGAGGAAGAAGAATCCTAAAAAAAAAAAACCTAAAAAGCGTGATCATGTTGTCTGATTCTAAAATTGTGTGCCTTTTTATTGTGAAATAATTCAGATTCATTGACAGAATATGTCAGCTTTTGTTGTACTACTATTGTTATATGTTTATCATGCTTTAGTGTGACCCTTCCATAAAAAGTAAAAAATGAAAAACAAAAAATGGTGACCACATAAATAAAAAAGAAGTATTAGTGTACAGTGTACTCCACAAATTGAGATTTTTTTTTTAAAAAAAATAATTTTTGATAAGTTCATTAGCAATCATCTTAAAAGTGCAAAGGATTTTTAGATAAAATATAAATATACGTATAATTTTGAAATTATAACAGTAATACTTCGTGTGTTGTTTAAAGGATTTGATGTGACTACATATAACACCAAATGGTGTATATTCATTTTCAAAAATGTTACTTTTAAGAATTCCACATTTAAGTGTACTTGCTGTGGAAAAATCTTATGATAAGTAATTTCATAGGAGGTTTCATAGGTATCGTGTGAGCGATGAGGAAGCATGTCGGAAAAGCTATTTACGGGTAGGGATACCAATAGATGTAAGGTTGCTTACATTTGAACTTCCACTACTGTAATTAAACTTCCTGTTATAATTGTACGCTTCAAATCTATTTAAGAACACAAGAATACTTTTTTATCCTTGTATTCTCTGCAAAAATCCTTTTACTTTATACGAAGAAGTTATATATAATAAGTCCAAAATCAATTGAATGAATTTCTACGATACTTTAAATGACAATTAGTTAATTTTAGTATAGGTAATGTGTATTAACGACTTTTTATACTGAATGAAATATCCATTTTTTGAATGTAATGAACTACTTAAAGTTGTGCCTCTCTTTTTTCTTTTTCTTTTTTTTGTGGTCAATAGAATACTCAAAGGTTAGTGATATGCTACGGTAAGTTGTACGAGTTCCCCAGTAGGGATGGTCTAAATGTATTTCACTAGCTGTGAGTCTTGTGACACGACTCTTTTTTTTTTTTTTTGGTTGAAAAGTATGACATGACTTATTCTAACGGTGAAGTCCAGGACTAGGAGCACTCAAGCAGTTGCAGCTGACGATTGATGACGCAACAATGACGAATTCAACTCAAATTATAATAATGAAATTAAATTCACAGATTTGTGATGCACTAATCAAAGATTCAGAGTAGTTTGATTTAGCGGATGATTATTGGTCTTCGGCCCGTTGGGCTTTGAGACTGATCCAGTTCATTTCCATACACAAATGTCGGGCTTTCTTTGGGCGAAACACTAAGACCTAAGGCCCACAAGTCCACAGTTTTTTTTTTTTTTTTGGGTTGACGAACGCATAAAAAGGGGATGTCCTACAATGAGTCAAATATTATGCTTGCAAAGGTAAGACTGTTCACATTCAGACATTTTCAGACTCAGCCGAACCGTAACCCTCACCAAATGTTGTTGTAGTACTCGCGAGAATATTTCCTTTCAATATATAAAACTAAAAATATATTCATTAAAAAAATATAACTGGTGCATCCTCTCTAGATGATCTGAAAAGAGCATGGCGAACAACTCCTCCTGTCTGAGATCATGACTCCATGAGAAACACAACTACACAAGTAGAGCATTGCGTACCCAATAAAACAAGAACAATGAGATAACAGCAGCAATCTAGCATAACCATGCCTCTGAGGGAAATTTGCACGAGTCTATATGTATGTAGAAAAAAAGTTGCGTAGATTTCATGAGAAGAAATTAGGTTATCCAAAATGCAAGAAATCGACATGATCAGTAACTCTTGATGATCTGTTCGACTGACGAATACGTCCCCAACGTTCCACTGATGACACCCACCACGACAATGGCAGTGCTTATAACCACCTGTCAGAGTTGAAGGGAACAAACATGAGCCACAATGCAATAGGGAATCTAGTTACGCTTAAAAAGCAAATGATTCTCAGAAGAGCTAGTAAAACGGTTCGTGTCATGACAGTTGCAGTCTTGGTCTAGTGTAATAGACTGAGCACATTACATCTGAGGTTCAATTTTCCCCTTCTCTTTGCATTGCAACTGTACTGTACTGTACTTCCTTGTAGCTCATTTGTAATCCCCCCCCCCCAAAAGGAGAGTAAAGAGCCAGCATCACAGTTATGAATACCGTACCCCACTCTCTGATCCCCAATAACCTGGCCTCTTGAATGGCATAAGTGCAGAGTCATACGTAAGTAGTCCTGTCTCTGTAACTACAACATGGAGAACTGATTTTTGTTCGATCTAGATTCGGAAGGTAAGGACGCTCGACGAGCGGAGTTGAGTATGACACTTTTGCTTTACAATATAAACCAAAGTGGGCGAAAAAGCCCCCCATAATGTCGCTTCCAGCTCCATAGAATGCAGATCACAATGAATTACATCATATTCACATATTTCACCTAGAGTTTTCCCACATCTGTCAATATATGTATTTTCAACCAAGAAATGGACTTACGTATGACGTTGGAGCAGAAGCTGAAATTTTACATGGCACTAATGGTAAAAGGAAGACAATCCAAGGAAATATGGAGAAAAATTCATCATACCTGAATTTTTGTTGCCTTCTTTTCCATAATTTTTAAGAAGCATAATGCTGGCATGATCACAGCCTGTGAAAACAAAATAGTACACATTACGTGAACATGAAAAGCCAGTATATGTATGGCCACTTCACCTTGAGAGAAAGAAAAATGAAAGAAGCAGCACAATTACCAAACTCCAGAATCAGAAACGGTACATAAACCATAAAATTGAAGGCAAATTGAATGTGAAGCAAACAGTAATTGAAGAAGGGAATGTGCATATATACCACAATTACACTCAAAAGAGAACCAATCAAAGCCATCACAAGACCTGCAGCCAGAAGACAGAACAATGAATGGATGAAATGATATAGTTATTCAGTTGCTTAATCAAAAACCAAAAGAAGCGGAGTTTTTCTATGAAGTCTCAACTGATTGAAGTTTCAACATAGCGAAGCAGTATTAAACTTAGATGTTGGTCCAGGGTACACACCGAAAAAGGGAACCAGAAAAGCTACGCCAAGTGTGGAAATTACAAGGGCTGTTCTCAGAAGCATAAAACACCAGCTGCTATTAGCAATCCGTGGAGGGAACACCTCCTCTATACCTCGAGCTAATGGGTTTATCAACAAGGCATACTTGTTCATTGTCAAGGAATCCAAGAATACTCCCAAAGAGTGTGATCAGCACATCTAATATGATAGAAAATTCAAACTTATGATGCCCAAACTACGTTGGACACTTGATGTACTCACACGGGTACAGATGCCTAATTTTAGAAACAAAATGCGTTCTCCATTTTCAGAAAATGGGTATCCATGCGGGCCACTTGCTTCCAAGTCCTAAAATCAATCTAAAGCTGAGATAATAACAAAAAGGATATTTGGTAAATGGATTGATCACCTGCAAAGGAACAAAAAACCAAACAAGGAGCAAATTTCAAAACAAAATCAAATGCACTAGAATGTTGAGTATTTAGACAATTGCAAAGATTTAGCAAACCTCGCCACTTACAGTTGTCCAGAGTGCAACATTAGAAACAACTGCATGCTTTGGCATGTTTAGAGTGATTTGTGACATCGTATCCTGGCCAAACATGAGATATCCCATGACAGCAACACTTCCATATATTAAAGCACACAGCCCAAAGCTGCATAAAAGATACCTCACTCGTTATGTATAAGAAAAGAAGTAAGAAGAGAAAAGTCTAACATGGATTTAAAATTTTGATGCAAAGTTCCATACCAGGTTATTAATGCTGCTGTAAATTTTGTCTTGTCAGCCATGGAATGATATATGTTAGGGAAGACTGAATGCCCTGCATAGCAGAATCCATAGACACCAATTGCATAGGGAACGCCTCTCCAATTTACCAATTTTGCCGTGTGATGGAAACCAAGTCCGTCTACTGTCCCAAGAAACCAAACACAAAAGACGATCAATATGGTTGCAACGACCCCTCCAGCTGCCAAAAAGGAGAAACTTATGTAAATTATAAATTCTTTTAATCAGAAAATATGGAATAGCTGTCAGTAATTGTGGATTGCTACACCACCTGAAAGGTAAGAAATGAGGCGAAGATCCTTCAACCAAACGGTTGGTAGAACAATAAGGGCAGTTAAAATTGCAAACAAATGGGTCGAGTCAAGGTGAAAACCACTCCAATCCAAGGCTGCCCCTGGGAACAACCTGGTGAGATTATCTCCCTCCAAAATAACGAATTCCACACAGTATGACTGAGGAAAAAGATATGAACATTCAGTAGTGCTCATTGATAATCATTTGTGTAATCAGACAGAGCACCCTTCACTTACATATAACTCTGCGTACAACGCGATCTGCAGTTTATAGGCAAGCGTCAGCAAAATGGGGGGAAAAAACAAATAAGCAACTCGTTTCATGTCTTAGCTAATAAAGCCACTCACAGATATGAATAAACGGCCGTATTTCCCAAAGGCTGCTTCACCCATGTCAGGGTAGGTTATAATTCCTGCTCTGCTTTCAAAGCAGTGTCTCATAAGAGAAGCAGTATAACAACATATTAGAGCAAACAGAACTAAGATTCCCATGCTCAACCAGCCACCTTCTTTAATTGTCGAAGGAGTTGACAGAAGCCCAACTCCAGCCATAACATTTAACCCTGCCCCAAAAGAAAGGCAGAGTCAGCATGATAATTCAATTAGAATACATAACTGATAGCCGAATTTTGATTAAAGCCAACTGCTTATGTGGCTTACTAAGATGTATTACAAATTGGAGATTTGGAATGAATGTCACGAATATATGCTCACCATTGAAGACAGTTTGAGTAAAGGTACATCCCACACCAACTGGTAGTTCTCCAGCTAAATGCTCATGCAATGATGCAAAGGCGGAGTATCTTGATGATGTTTTACTTATCTTGTCATATTCTTCTTTCTGAAGCTTATTATCATAATCAGAAAGCAAGGCCACTTTTCCATCATCAACATCTATGTTACTTCTGTAGCGAAGGCTGGGCATGCGACCAATGATTGATGCAAAGGCCGGAGATGCAGCAAGTGTATAAGGGTCTGTTGTCTCTCTGCCAATACCACAAAAGCAGTCATGAATGTAGAATTAAGGCTAGTTCTTATCAGAGTTCTACAATATCGACATAGATGAAAGGCAGCCGGTTAATCCAGTCCAACACAGGATGGTAGTCAGCATAAAAGTGTGAAGGTCCCATAAACACTCAAACATCTAGTACGCCTAGAACCAAAAGATTCAAAGTGTTAAGAAGCAAATTAACAAATAATCCCACTTTACACTCATTACTGAAAGGCACAGATTGATCATCCTAGATTAAATTAGGCCAGGCCAAAGTCAAACAATCCCTTCTGAGGGCTAATAGCTTTGAAATGTGAAGCTCCAACCTCACCCAACCAAATATCCCAAATTTTGCCAACTAAGCCCACTTCATTTTCCAGGACCTTCCATCACTAAACCAAGAAAGCTCCTAAACATTAAGCAGAAAACCCAAGTAAGCCAATAACGTCAAACAAGAATTGGGGACCAAATTTGAAGGTGGAAAAAGGAAAAAGGCAACTCCACATCCATTAGGAAGAATGTGCCCACCAATAAGTCTCTTTCCACTCACAGAGGATTAAGTTGAAGTTCGATTTCCACATAACATTATGGGTCTCTCATAATCAATTTGCTATCTTAGTAGAAAGTAGTCTCTTATGCTTCTACATTATTGTTCTGCTTTACAGTATATTCATACTTACTACAAAGCTGGTGAAATAGAGACTAGCTTAACCCAAATAGCAACTAGATTAAGCCTTATACAAACCACAAAATCAAAGAAACCCAAAAGTTATTACTACACGTTACAATGTACACAATTCCGCTTTTTTTTTTTTTTTGGGTGAAAGAGTATCAGTTACCCTGAAACTTCAACTGCCAAGATTTAAACCAGTTCCATTTTAAGCAAGCAGAACTTCAGAATTCAGATGTGAAAATAATTTTTAAAAAAATTAAACCTTTACCTATAACTCTGAGGCCAATGTTGTGAATGGAAGATTTCATCATCATCAAGCCCACCACCATCATCATCACTGCTAGTGTTAAGAACAGCATCAACATCAACTTTGTTATCCTCTATATCACTTTCATCTTCCAACACGAACTGGGTATCTTTCTCTCCCCCCATCATAACCACTAAAACCCCCAAATGCCCAGGAGAAAAAGGCTGGGGGGGGGGGGGGGGAAGAAGAACCCTAAACTTCAATCAAGAAGAAATCAGGGAAGAAAAGCAGAGGTGGTGAAACTTGCCGCAAAATGCCAAGATTCACATGAAATTTTAGGAAGCCGCACAAATGGACAAATTTTGGAGGATTGTAGAAATATTTTTAAGTGATATGATCGTGAATTAGACAAGGGTATTTTGATTGGGGATGGTAGGAACGTACTTTTGCAAATGCTCACTGACAAATAACAATGGTCTTTGAAATCTCCCCTGTTTCTGTTTTTATAGGCAGAAGAAGCAAGGGTGCCCAAGTGCTAAACTCTTCACATTTTTTTTCCCTTTTAAGAAATGCCAACTCATCACCTAATTAAATAAAATCCTTGGGTCAGCAGAATTACTATTTTTGGGGTGAATTTACATCTTATTTGTTTAAGGAAAAAAAAAATTATTTGCACCATAATGGATGACCCTAAAGAGTATAATCGGATCTTGCACATGTTATTATTATTATTATTATTATTATTATTATTATTATTATTATTATT
>JACYFF010031952.1:1530826-1563977 GCA_017589665.1 Selenicereus undatus
TTATTATTATTATTATTATTATTATTATTATTATTATTATTATTATTATTATTGTTGTTGTTGTTGTTGTTGTTGTTGTTGTTGTTATTATTATTATTCGGGTTATAATTGAGTTCGGACAATAGAAATATAAAAATTATTGTGTCCAGATTCAAAATCCGAACAAAAAATTCATGAACATACCCGATTTTTTCGAGTAAGACAAATTGGTTTATCTAGGTAGGACAATTTTTTTGCCAGTTCTTTTTTTTTTTGTGAGTTCAAAAGAACCACAAAGATAGTACAATACAATAAGAGGAAGAGAAATCAAACATGAGATCTAATATACTTCGAACCCCAATCTTGACCACTCTGCTAAGATCTCATCGATTTTTGCCAGCTCAATGCCTAACGCAATTGCAAATGATCAAAAATAGTACTGTTAATGCTTGTCTTTATCGGGCTACTTACGTCTACAACTACAAAATTCTACTCTAAGATTTGCTACGCCAGCTTGACGTGGTGATTCAAACTTAACAAGCTCAAAGTCCCGTGTGATGTATGAATAGTCACATGTTAAGATGCTTCATTAATTTGTCTGGAGCTTTTAATTTGCTAAATTATCGGAGTGAATTATTGGAGCTCAACTTGATTAATTGCTTCAAGTTGTCGAATGATGATCCCCAATGCAATTCCATGCATAAATTCTCATATTTTTAAGGGGAAAAAAAGAATTTCAATAAATTGATTTGTGTCTTGTGATGTGATTTTTATTGATCTTCCTTTTTCCGTTGAATGTTTATTAGCTATAAATGAAAAAAAGAAAGAAAAAAAGAATTCATGGAAGTCCAAACACATAATCTGCATACTCTGGTTGTTTAATTTCCTTCAGTATTGAAACATATTTACGACTCAAACTTGAAAGCGTGTTATACTCTCAAAACCTCGTGAATTCAAAAATTCTTCATGTTTTATCAACTGAAAAGTTGAATAAAAATATATTAGGAATGAATATAGTGTGATTAAGGAAAAATTATACAATTTTACAAATTTTTTAGCAAAATACATAATTCTTCACTGATTTTTTTTTTCATGCTATTGCTAAAAGGAGATTCCAATCGAATTCTTTTTGCATAACTAGACCCCCAATATGATTTTACAAACAAATTTGAAGCAAGAATTTAAAAACAATCATGAGAGAGGAGCTTGAAAATGGTGATGTTTAGGATCATGAAGAAGGAAAGAGAGGAGTGTGAAGGTCGAGTTCGAAGGCCTGGGCTTTTCATCAGCTATGGATGGGAATAACTTTTACCATTAAAGTAAAAGGAGGAAAACATTAAAAAAACAAAGGAAGAAAAACTTGCAATAGCTAGTCATCAAAGGCTTAGGCTCCGTTTGGACCTCGAAAAATTTGGTGGAAAGAAAAAAATTTAGAAAAGATATAATTTTTTTTTTGTGTTTGGTTTAGAAAAAATCACAAAGAAAAAAAAATATGAAGGAAAGTCCGGTGAAAAAATTGTCAAAAACGAGTGGTAAAATTTTCCTCATAAAATTGTGAAGAAAGTTTGAGGAAACTTCTCAACCTCCTCCACTCTTACATTGCTTAGATGACATCAACATGATTCAAGTAGTTCATCAATATTCAAATTTCTCATTCAAATTCTTATATTTTTTTCTCAATCCAAACAAGAAACAAAAACTCTTCCTTCAACTTTTCTTTCCGTCAAATTTTCTAAAAACCAAACAGAGCCGTACAGTGGCATCTTTTTACCAAAACACAAGCTACAATGACATGAATGGTCAAGAAAATAGTACAATGGCAAATTTAACAAAATTTAGAAATCTAGCCCCCCCCCCCCCTCTCTCTAGATAGATGGAACTTATTCAGCAGTTAACTTCAATGGGAGGAATTGGATTAACAAGCCCAAAATCCCGTGATATAGGAATAATGACATGTTAAGATTGCTCATTAATTCGTCTAAAGCTTTTAATTTGCTAAATTATCACAGTGAATTATTGGATCTCAACTTGATTAATTGATTCAAGTTGTCCAATGATGATCCCCAATGCAATTCCATGCATAAATTCTCTCTCTCTCTCTCTCTCTCTCTCTCTCTCTCTCTCTCTCTTCTAAAAAAAAAGAAAGAATTCAACAGAGTTGATATACTTTTCGGGGAAATAATATATGTCTTGTTGCAAGACACTCTTATATTATAAATTAACATGTTTTATGATGTAAAACCGCAAATTTTTCAATGATTATATTTAATTGTGAATTGCTAACCTTTAATATTCATTAGCTATGCCGACAAGTATTAAACGATACCCTAATCGCATTAAGCCTATCTGTGAGTACATATGATACGTGTATTTTAGAAATGTGATAAATTATGGATAAAAAGATAATTTTGTATAATTTTTAAGTTGTAATGTACTTCCACGATTTGATCTTACCGTTTTTTTTAAATTTAAAAACATGATAGTATGAGTTTTTTAGTCAAAACAAGACACTTATGAAGTGTCTTGCAATAAGACACTTATCATTTTGCTAAAAACAATCATTTTGATCTTTTTAATCTTACCGTTTGTATTGGGTTGCTTGAAATGTAAAGGCCTGGATTAATTTCATAGCCATTATTGTTGACAGTAGATTAATTAATTCTTAAGCTTATATTATTAAGAAAAATTTAGATGAGCTAAATGCTGATTATATGTATTATTTCCCAAAATTCCTTACTAACTACACTAGGTAATCAAATGGCATAATTTAGCAAGGAGTTAAATTCTGGGCCAATCTCCCTTTTTTTTTGTGCAATTGTATCATGTATTATTCCTAGAGCTGGGCAATAGGTTGGTTCGAGTCAGCCCATTTAATAAACAAGTCAATTCTGTATCCGTTTTGAAAATAGTTTAGATTTACTTAAAATTGAAAAATAACATGTTTGCAAGCCAAATGGTCAAATCGTGTCGACTTTTGGTCAAAATCGGTTCAGTTCTTGCCGGGTTTGTGTTTCTCTTAGTAACTTCATTTCGGATTTGGGTCGGATTATCGTGTCAGGTCAGGTTTTCCAACGCTGAATTTATTCCTATGTCTCCTTTGTCAAAAAGGTATGATTGCATCTACTACCTTGTTTATCTTTCATTAAATCATACAAGTATGCAACTAACTGAAGTAACACAAAAGTGTTTATAAATCAAGAATCCTTCCCCCCCCCCCCCTCCTCTCTCTCTCTCTCTAGATAGATGGAACTTATTCAGCAGTTAACTTCAATGGGAGGAATTGGATTATCCTGTTCCCAATTCACAAGGCACGTAGCTAGATCAGGCTTGTCTGTATATGCCCCCAGGCCATGGCATTTATAAGGGTAATTTCTCCCTCTTTAATTTTTAAGGCTGTCCAATTCAAAACACTATCATCTGACAAAATTGGAAGAGAATTGCAATCTCAGGATGGGGCAGTCCTTGAAGAAACTAGCTCCTGGTACTTATCCAGGCCATGGCATTTATGGAGTCATACACAATGCTTTCGTTTATTTTTTCCCGTTTTGTGGGTCAACAAAAAACATATAGGATTTCATTTTGTATATCAGAAAAGAAAAAGATTTACAGATTTTGCAGGCTGATATGAGCTAAATTCGCTATGTAAATTGTTATTAATTGCAAGATAATACTTTTTTGTGATAATTATTCATGTCCTACATTGTGTGCAGGAGGAAGTGAAGAAAAAACAATGGAGACAGTGGGGAAAATAGCAGCCAAATTTTATGATGAGAAATTTAAAGATCCTGACAAGAAGTGGGAGAACTCAGCTGAATTTTATGTTGCCGTTTGTGAAGTAGTAGAGTATGACCTCTTTCTGTTGTGTTATTCAACCATTTGAAAAGCCGCATCGAAGACACCGTGTATAAATATAAAGATAATAAATCACCGTGAGACCGTCTCATATAAGAATTTATGTTGTTTGTTATTTGATTTGTCTGGAATGGTTCTAATATGTGGTTTTTATTGAATGAATTAATTTTGTGGGCAGAGAGATCAACAGAAGCTTTGGCAACACCCAGTTTCGAGTACCAAAGACCGAGACTCTTCAAGGGATCTTTGATGTAAGTAGTCTAACCAAGAAGTTCGTATTATTTTGGTCCACTGTTCTTAAAGTTTGTATTATTAGCATCCAAAAATATTATTATTAATGAAAAATATAATAACTAATTGCGTAAATAAGGGTGTAAATTATGAATTAATTAATGCAGAAACACCACAAAATCAAAGACAAGGCAATGACAGAACAGGAGTTCAGAAAAATGCTTCAAGATGTGATAATGGAAACAGGAGTAACAGGCGCTGGGGCAAAGGATATTCTGCTTTATATTTTTGGAGTTCCTATCACTACATTGTTCATCAAGCAACGTGTTATTCCACGAGCAATTCCCAATGAGATTTTCATCCCTGGAGTTACCTCTGCCACTGTCTTTATCCTTGCCAAATTAAACAAGTTATGATCATTATTAATGTATATGATTGAATTGACAGTACGATGTATTTCGTTCTCGAAAATATGTTATGATTTCGAGTTCTATTGAACCGTTTAATGTATATTGTTCGATTTCATATAACTGGGTCGTGATCAACCGAGCCATGTATATGTGTACAAATCAAGTAAGGTTCTAAGCAAAATAAATTTCGCTATTTTCAACTGTCGTTCGATTTTACACCCCCCCCCCTTCCCCCAACCATATTGAAGTACATAAGCTTTGATTTATATGTGTGGATTTTTTTTTATGACAATCTTTTTCATTAATTAGTGTATGATCATATATTTACATGCATGAAATTTTGATTCGCAACAATGTTAACTGAAGCAACATCATTCAAGACAAAATAATTAGTACGTAGGTATACATAATTAAAGCACATATATTTTGTAGGTACTTATGCTTTTGCCTTTGTGTATAATCTAAAATATGACAAGATTGTCTAATAATTGCTCTTTGTTTTAAGTCCAAACGTTTAACACAAATTCTCGGGTGAGATGTGATACGAACTCTTTGAAAGTTGACTTTTTAAATATTTTGCAGTGACTAATAATGTGTTTTATCGTGACTTTTTAATTCAAGATTGACTAATATGTAATTTATCTAGCAGTGACTTTTATTACAGTCACTTATAAATGTACTGTTAGTTATCCTCACTACTATTAATAGCCACTATAACATCGGCCTCATTTAGGAATGACAATGAAACTCATATCCTTTTAAAACCCATAAAATCCGTCTCATTTAAAATTCAAATTGGTGGTGAAAATGGATTCTAAATGGGTATGGGGCAGGTATTGAAAAATAGGTATGTGTATGGGTATCGGTATGGGTATAACCATCACCCACTCTATACCCGCACTCTACCCATACCCGTTTTTATGATAAATTGGTTTAATGTATTTGCTTTCAAATTTCTAAACAATATATTCCTTAAATATCACAACTTTACAATCTTATAATCATAAAAATATATATCGTGCTTGGATATTGATTGCATATTGGTATTAATTTTCGTTCTCTATGTAAACCTGAATAAAATCCGCAAAACCCGATGGATATGAGTATGAGTTTTATTTCTTAATACCCGATGGGTACGAATACGGGTATGGATACAATTTTTGAAAATATGTATGATATGGATACGGGTAGGGCTCAACCAGCCCGTACCGCCTATTGTCATTTCTAATTATATGTTTCACGTGAGACAATCACACACAAGACTTATCAAAAGTTTAACACTTCATTTACTTTACGTATTAATTTATTTATTGTGTTCACACCTTGAAAGTGGTAGTACATGGCTTGCTCAGTTTCTCTGAACCTACCCCCCCCCTCGGTGAAAAAAAAAATAGAGAGAATAAGTGGAAATAGATAGTAGTGAAGCCATGCAAGCATGCATGGAGCAAATGATATTTCCCCCCTCTTTGATTGGTATTCTACTAAGTAATGAGAAGTATGAAATTGCTTCCCTGAGTTTCAGGGAAACGAAGCTCTAAAAATGGGGTAGAGCTCTTGTAGATTAGGAAATTCCTCCGCCATTCACGAGTGGCATTTTGGCAGCCACTATTGCATGGGAATTTCCATTCATTCTTGACATACCACCCAAAAAAACTAACTAAAATTCTAGGAAAACAGATTTTGAGACATTTTTTGGAAAAATTGAGAGATTCAGCTCAATGTTGGCTTGGGCTCGTTTGAATGCACACCAACTTTTCGATCATATTCCCCAGAGGGACAAGGAGCGCAATATCCACTCCTTGTGATGTTGAAGATGAAAACCTGATCATTTTGCCCATGTGGGTATTGTCAATTCCTCTCAGAAAGATGAATGGTGGATACAATCTATTATCTTTGATGAAATAGCGAACAGAGGCAATGTTGAAATAAGAAAACTCATAGGTTTGGCATGAACAAAGGGCAGTCTTGTGGGATGTCGAAGTCATGGGAAGCTACATTGCGCAAAACACAGGCCGCTGCAAAGAAAAGAGCACACAGCATATTTGGGTCTATGTCCGTGGCCCATGCCAACGATGATTTCCCTGATGATGGTTCTCAGGAAGATGGAAGCAGCCATAGTGGGAGTGAACATGCTGTCTCCACAGAGCCCACCCACGTGGAGAAGTTCCTCCCAAATGGAGATTACTATATGGGTCAATGGTTCGAGAATTGCCCCCATGGTCATGGGAAGTACTTGTGGATTGATGGGTGCATGTATGTAGGAGAGTGGTTCAGAGGGCAATCCATTGGGAAAGGTAGGTTTAGTTGGCCTTCGGGGGCAATTTATGAAGGTGAGTTCAAAAGTGGATATATGGATGGAAAAGGGTCTTATACAGGGCCCAATGGGGAGATGTATAGAGGTTTTTGGGTGATGAATATGAAGCATGGACATGGCTCAATGCACTACGAAACTGGGGATTGTTACGAAGGTGAATGGCGACATGGGCTGCAAGAAGGACAGGGGAGATATGAATGGTGCAATGGGAATCAGTATATTGGAGAATGGAGAAATGGGATGGTTAATGGTCCAGGAATAATGGTTTGGGCAAATGGGAATTACTTTGAAGGCAATTGGCTAGATGGGTTACCAAAAGGAGAAGGTATGTTCAAGTGGCCCGATGGAAGCTACTATGAGGGGAATTGGAGCAACAATCCCAAAGAGATGAGTGGCACTTTTCATCCTGCCTGTGGGTCCGAAGGTGAAGTTTCTACTTGGGATCCTCAAGAGTTGTATAAAGAGATATTGAACGAGTGTAAAGTATGCCCAATAGAAAAGATTAGTGTTTATCCATCACAGAAGAAGTTGGCTGCTTGGAGGTCACAGAAGAACACAGAACCGAAGATTAGGCCAGGTCGGATGTCCGTTGACTCGAGGATAAATCCTAGTGGAGGCTTGTGGGACAACGATGCGAGTTTAGCTCATGAGATTAACCCGAGGCTTTCCATTGGGGGAAGAGATGTGGACTTGGAAGTTCTGAATCTAGAGAATTACGCTCCCAAGATAAATGCACCAGGGACTCCAGGAAGACCACTCAAGATACCAAAAGCAGGGAGGAAACCAGGGGAAATTATCACTAAAGATCATAAGAACTATGAACTTATGCTTAATCTACAACTAGGAATCAGGTATTTTGATTTAAAAGCCAACCCACCATCTACTTAAACTGTAGATTATGTTGCACTGTTGTGTTGACTTCTTATCGCCTCGTCTAGACATATAGAAGGTATGCTTTGTTTGGATTGGGTCTGGTTTAAAATCGAGAAGCCTAGTTTTGGCTATTGGATCTATTATGGTTCCAATAATTGTTCGGATTGAGTAATAGCATATAAATCAACTATGTCAAATCTAGACTCAAACACTTATATTTGCTTGCCCCATTTCAAGAATCAGATGCTCCACATTTCTTTATTGATCATTCTGGTACTAATCATTATGAACACAAATTCTAGTGCGAGACAATCTCACTGAGATTTATTGTGAGATGGTCTCACCAAGATTTATTGTGAGACCGCTTAAGTGGCACGTCATTTTTCTTTAAATTCATGAGGCGGTTAATGAGTGTGTGAGATGTCTCACAATATAAATTATTGTGAGACGGTGTCATACAAGACTTACTATATTATGAATATGTGGGAACTTGTATAGGCATGCTGTTGGAAGACCAGCTCCACAGATAAACCTTGACTTGAAGCCATCTGCTTTTGATCCCAAGGAGAAAGTTTGGACACGATTTCCACCAGAAGGTTCCAAGCATACTCCTCCGCATAGTACTTGTGAATTCAAGTGGAAAGACTATTGCCCTTTAGTTTTCAGGTCAGTATGCATATATATAGCAAGTTCTTAACTGGATGAGACTGCCGCTTTTAAACTTAGCGTTAAGACGGTTATTTTTAGGGGGTGGCTTTGTAAGTTTCACAGTTCAGCCTCTAAATAGAAGTTACTGTCTAAAGAACAATTAGTAACCCCGAACAGTTTACATTCAGCCCATGCCAGAATGTACATCTAGATGTCTGATAACCTGAGCTTCAGGTGAAAGGATTTCATGCAACACTGTTTCAGTTGGTAAAAGTTGTTAGAATGGCCATGTTTTGGGACTAACAACATAATGTGTAATTAGCAGAGCTCTAAGGAAGCTTTTCAAGGTAGATGCAGCTGATTATATGCTGTCAATTTGTGGGAATGAAGCACTCCGGGAGCTTTCTTCTCCGGGAAAAAGTGGGAGCTTCTTTTACTTGAGTAGTGATGACCGCTACATGATTAAGACTATCAAGAAGGCAGAAGCGAAGGTAGAGCTCTTCCTCATTTTTAGAATACATATATACTTGAAAAATATATGGTTTACCCAAAAAATCATCTGAAATCACCCACATATTTAGCATCTTTGTTAAGAACTGTACAACCCGAATCTAGAATCACCTTAACCAGGAACGACTGGAAATTATTAAAGGGTTGATACAGTTTATCCAAAACTTGAAATGCAGCCAATCCGCATTTAACCAAATTCGAAGTTCAACCTGTTTTTGCTGCCCATTTCTATCACCTGGCTATTATGCTGATTCTTTTTTCCCCTTTTTTTTTGGGTGCTTTGCATTCGCTAATCAATATTACTGGCTGTAATTTGAATGGTTTCATATAGGTGTTTATAAGGATGTTATCAGCATATTACAATCACGTAAGAGCATTTGAGAACACGCTAGTGACAAAGTTCTTCGGCCTTCACTGCGTGAAATTGACGGGTACAATCCAAAAGAAAGTAAGATTTGGTTTAAAAAATGCATGATATTGTTCTCTTCTTTTGGAATATAGTTGTTCTGACAAACCATACTCCAAAACATATGATGAAATTAACGCTTTCTGGGGTGAGTAATAAGTCATTTCACTATGACTTCTCTTCATAGGGGAATGTCTGATTCATTGTTCAAATTCGCTTTTAACCATTGATTAAAAGTCACCCAGAATGAAAAATCAGTCATCCCTAGAAAGACTTTGAAAGCTACCCGTTAGGCATCCATCTCACCATATCCCACTTTTCTATCTGAGCAGTTATTGATACATCATAGTCCAGGTACGCTTTATTATAATGGGAAACCTATTGTGCACGGAGTACACCATTCATAGACGTTTTGATTTGAAAGGCTCTTCACTTGGTCGATCAACGGACAAGCCTGAGGAAGAATTAGATGCAAGTACGACACTCAAGGATCTCGATCTTAACTTTATCTTCCGATTGCAGAAGTCCTGGTTCCAAGAACTCTGCAGGTACCTTGTCATTATTTGAGGGTATAAGTCAGTTCAGTTGATAAAGTTTCAGCGTGTGCCCCATAGCACAAGGACAAGATTATTTGCATGACTTATGGAGTTCATTTTCTGTGAACTAAGTAATCAATTTTAATCTAATGTCTTTTGTTTTAAAAATCTACAGACAAGTGGATAAAGATTGCGAGTTGCTTGAGCAGGAGAGAATTATGGATTATAGCATGCTAGTAGGGATTCATTTTAGGGAAGCATCAAAAGCAGGGGATTTGATTCCTTCCGGATCTCATACGCCTGTTGGTTAGTTGATTCAATGGATTCCTATATTTCTCATGCCGAATTCTTTTAGGAAAAAATCTGCTTATCTGCTGTCTAGTTCAACAAAATAAAGTAGAATGACATTAGAAATGAACCAAAGGAATGAGAACAATTCTTGATTTTTAGCACTATGCATGTTTGGTCCAACTAAGAAATGTCATATGCATTATGTAAAGATGTGGAAGAGGCATATACTTAAATCTATTACTTCCTGGCTACTAAAGGCTCTCCGCTCTTGTCATATGATCACAAACCAATATATCACACACCAAACATTTCTTCTCTTTCCTCATATAGCAGGAGAGAGGGAATTAAGCCTGCATAATATACTTAAGTGCTGTTTATTTGGATGTAATATAATGAAAAAAAAAATTGTAATTAACCTCATAATGTAGTCATGTCTAATAGTTTCTTGTTGTAATTATGGTTACAAAGTAACTGTTTTTATTACATTACCCCATCCAACTAAATATGGTAATAAAAATACCATCACAAATTCCCTTGCAATACAAAGTTGATGTTACGTTCAACCAAGCAAGCTTTTCAAAGTCCGAATCTTAACCATTGAACCAAAATAACATTAAAAACATAATGCAATTCTCTTCCTCCACCCCCCCCCCCCCCCAAAAAAAAAAAACCCTATACGAGACCTTTACTATGTACGTTGCAAACATGAATATATTTGAGTTCCAGCAGGATATGATGACCCAGAGAGCGAGCAAGGAGGTCTGTCAACTATGGATCAACTACCAGTCGATGCAGCTTGGTGAGTATTAATTAGTAAACATTTATTTAAGTATGTGATCAAAATAAACATTTATCCAAGTATAAAGTGGATCATAAATCACTCAATTTGATTATGACAATCGCTCTGTTGGTTACATTTTAGAAAGACATCATCACTTCATAATACTTCGTGTACTCATGTCATACCTCACGGATATGTCTGCTCTTGCATGACATTAACGTCAGCGCCTATTCTTTTCAACTTATGGTATGATAGTGAGTTGTGGTGCTTTTCAAATTATGGTATAATAGTGAATTGTGGCGCTTTTTGACTTATGGTATGACAGTGAATTGTGCTGAATGGTATTGACTTAAACTGAATGTTTTAGTTGTTATGTATTGAATGTAGTTCAATGGAACTGAAAGTGTTAAATGCTACAAAGTGGTGTTGAATGATGGTGATTGATACTGAACGGTGCTGAACTGCATGATAAATGGTGTTGAATGACATCAAATATTGATGATAGTAGTAATCTGATGTCAAATACTTAAATTGCTTGAAAACAACTCCTCAATAACCTTTAAGTTGTTCAATACATATTCCTATATAAATGCTGACTCAGATATCGGGTTTTTCAGGTGGGCTAGTATTAAGTTAGGGATAAATATGCCGGCTCGTGTTGAAAGGGCTATAAGGATAATGGATGGTGAATCACAAGTGATGGAGCCAACAGGAGAATTCTATGATGTTATAATGTTTTTTGGGATCATAGACATACTTCAAGACTACGATATTAGCAAAAAGCTCGAGCACGCCTACAAGTCCATGCAGTATGATGCCACTTCCATATCAGCTGTGGATCCTAAACTCTACTCCAAACGCTTTCGGGACTTCATTTTTAAGATTTTTGTTGAAGATGACTAAAAAAATAAAAAAGAAAACTAATGCTCCGTCTCCTTACAAGGAAACTGGTCATCACGACACATACAAGCACATATAGAGAAAGTGACACCAAGGGTTTTGTAAGAGATAGCCCCTTCTTGGTCAATTTTAACCCCCCCCCCCCCCTCCTTTTTGGGATTTTGCTTCGCAAGACAAGCAGGAACAACAGTTTTGACAAGGGTATACACAGATGGTCAAGCACAGACAGTTACAGAGAAAATATCTTTTTTGAGGGGGGGGTGGGAATTTCATGTCCAAGGAATTGGATGCTGCACACAAATTTTGTAATTGAAATGCTAGCTTTGTTGTATTGATAATTTTTCTTTCAATCGCCACAATTGTTACTGGCATCAATCTTGAGTGCAGCGATGCATAGAGGAGTTTTGCCCACTGGATTTTTCTTGTGCTCTCACCAAATAGAGTTGGTTTAGACTTTATCCTGTACTCATTGGTAGCCCGGTTTAGTTTAGGCCTGGATTTTTACTTATGAGGCTCTGATTTATTTGATGTTGGGTATTGTTGTGTCTGATTTGATTGTGTAGTTTGTTGTTGTGTTTTATTTCGCATATCATGTATTGTACTCTTGACTCTTTATGTGGCTTATCAATAATCAGGCAAAAAAAAATGGCATCTCCTTTTTGAGTCATAGATTTGATACCCCCCCCCCCCCCCAAAAAAAAAAAAAACAATTCCCTTTTCTATTTTATAAGTCAACAGCTCAACCCTGGAGATTTATGAGTGAAGCTACCACTATTCACACGCAAGTTATTTTTAACTTTATGTCATTATAAAACAATTAAAATTGAGTTAATTTCGAGCTTTATGCTTCCCTAAATTATTGAATATAATCTATGGTCTCCCTCCAACATTGACGCTCACTTTGCCCCTATCAACATTCCTAAAAGCTAACTCCAAGGGCTGTTTTTTTGGTGGGTAAATTAGGGTGAGTAAAAGAGTAAAGTGGATTTAATTAGGCTGAGATGGATTAAAGTAGTTATGAAATGAGTTGAAACAGATTAACGTGGGATGAATTTTTTTTATATGATAAATTAAACTTGGTTAAAATAATAAAAATAAGTTGAAGTGGATTGAAATAGGTTGAAATAGATTGAGATTCGTATTTTAAAATTTACTCGCAAAAAAAAACGGGTCTTGAGACCACAAGCACTCAAGAAATATTTTCAAGAAAAAGACATCAACGTGACATTTCTATAAGTTGACTCTGAGATCACAAGTACCCAAGAAATGTTTTCAAGAAAAGACATCAACAGATATCGCTAGTACTTTCATTTCCCCTTACAATTTTATGCCACACCCCTAATTTCTAATGTGGGTACACTTTCTTCATTCAATTCAAACTGAAGCATGGAATTGTGTGTTATTACCAGTTCTAGGCAATGGAGAATGTAGTTCCCCATTGCATCATGATGATTAGGAATAATGTGTCAATACATTAGGTTCATATGAGGCCAATGGTTTGACCACATTGCTTAAATTCAAAGGAAGATGTGCTCAACTTCTATGAACACAATTGAAATAATTGTTCAATTATAACATAAGATGTGCACAAATTTATAAGACGAGATGAACAAAATTATACATTCCTAATTAGACAAGTTACTCTCCACAGGAATACTTCCTCATGGATAAAGTGATAATCCTTTGCAGAGTTATTATTCTTAGATATCAAAATCTTTCGTATGCCTAATTCATTCACATGAATGCTAATCCTACGTTCTTACGTCTTCATGACTCATGAGCAAAGCTCAACAAGTCCACTGAATAGATTGTCATCTACGTGAAAAAGTTGTCATATACTAACGGACACAAATTTTGATAAATTTTAGATCCTCCTCTCTCCAATTTCCTTTGTTACCCTAAAATTTCTTGCTCTTAACAAAATCGTAAATAACCATTGCAACTGCCTTAGGTTTGTTCAAGAATCTTTATGGAAGAATGTTTTTCAAAAACATACTATTTTACACACGCACCACTCAAACACACAACCCCCTAAACTTGGTCCAGACGAATAAACATAAACCATATAAAATCGAACCTAGAATATACAAAATAAAAGCAACCGAGCCACAACAATTCAAACCAAACATATCAACACGAAAGCAACGGGTGTCCAACTGATTATGAATTTCACACATTTAGGTAAAGCTACTAATAGTAACAAGTCCACAAGAACAAGACTCTTCTTTCTGCCCAACACAAACAAAACACAAGCCAAATGTCTGGAGGGAAAAAAGTATCACTCCCATCACTAGTTGATTATTTGAGCATATGCCCGCCAACTGCCGTGACTGCCATAAGCAATTGCAGACCGAGGCTTTATTTATTTAGGCTAATAACAACCATTTTCGCTAACAGCTGTATAGTAAACCATGAGGAGAGGTGGTTAGGATTCCAAACTGCCCCAAAAGCAGTGCCTGGATATCATATTACCAGATAAAAACCTGCTGGGCTTTGGCTGACCATAGATTACTGATGTTGCAACAGCCGACTCACTGACCATATTCCCATACTTCTTCTGGTCTCCCACAGCATCTTTTCATGTTGCAGTACGACAAGAGTTACTAACTTTACCCAGTAGCCAAAAGCCAAGGCAACCAGATATGATCCTTCCATAGACTTGCCCAATCCATTCAGCCAGACTAGCACTAACCCATTAGGTCTCTCACTACTGATCCATCACCTCCATCCACTCTGTCCGGATATCTCGGCACCTGCTAAGAGATTGCAGAATAAGAACTTGAGCGCACAAAAGTATGAAAAGTATCTAACCAGAAACTAAATACCATGTTGAACATAGCTCTAACCAATGCCAATCTCATCAACCAGACCCATGCCAAACTCGTGCAAGCATGATAGCAGACGCTGCATGCACGCTCATGAAATCGTACTACAAGTTTGTAACAGCCTAGAAACCATTACCGTTGACCATTAGTTCAAAATCTCAATTAAATCTCAAACAATAAATGAGTCCTTGTCTATCATACCAAGGGCAGGCATTGAACTTTCAAATAAAGATGATATTATATTCTTATAGCTCAGGCCCTTGAGGAACAGGCAAATGGCTCCTCAAGGGCCGCTGATCACGACATCAGATAGCATTTGAGTTGAATCTGGCTGGCATGTCCAGGTCAACAAAGAAAAACCTGAATCACCAGCACATACAGTGCACCAAAACTTCGATTTCCAGAGTATATGCATCCCCCTAGATCTTCAATATCAGACAAGCTACTTACAGAAACAAAAGACTTCAAACTTTAGGTCGATTAAGTACATGCGGCACCCTAAAGCTGACCATAGGTCCATAGCTACGCAAGGCAAGCGCATTTCCTTTCACACCAAGCAAAATGCTTCCAAGAGTACGAATGTGATGAACAAAACAAGCATTTTGTCAAGGTTTAAGATAAGAGGAGATAGGAGAGACTTACCTGTATCAAAAACAGGGGCCTGCAACACTCCCAAGACATTTAAGCTCGAAGAAAAACTTAATTGATGCACGACCGAAGCAGGATGTAGAAAGGGCAACACCCGCACCTGGATAATCACCTCTGTAAATTTTGACACAGAGATTAGTTAATAACTCTTCATTCTGCAACAGTAGACCCACTTTCAGTTTCCAAATACATCCAGTTTCCAACAACAAGAATTGAATATTGGACAACAATTCTCAACATTGGATTGTAGCAGACTGAAGCAAAATTTCCAAATGTAAGTATCCAAGCAATCAATGTATTGTAAATCTAGAGGCTAGACAAAGCAGTGTTCGCAATTCAATTGCAGTGTTAAGGCTGCAGCTTAGATTAAAGTTTGACTCTCAGTCACCCAACTCGCCCCTGCCCTAAGCACAATCATGGTACCGGTCCGTAATTGATTTAATTAAAGGCAGGATAACAGAGTTTGAATACCTTCAACCACTTGAGAAAATTCACACCAGAAAACGACCTTCCCACAGAGATTGCCCTTGATACTTGGGCACTGGCATAGGCTGCTGCTTTCCCATCTGCTGCTGCTCATAAAGCCTCAGATGATCAGGAAACTGGTAGTCCTGCCAAAGTTTCTGGCTCTCTGCAGGGGCTGGGAATGCTGAAGCCTGTTTTCCAGGAAAAGGAAAGCTGATTGCCCCTGGTATGCCATTACTCTTGCTGATATTATTATACAAAGGTCCATTGAGATTGGTTGAAATATCAAACCCAATGCCTTGTGGTGTTGATGATGGCATCTGATATCCATCCAGCCAACTATAATCATCCATAAGTGGATTCTCCTCCTTCATACTTCGGACACGCTGAGGAACCTCAGCATACTTAGGAGCAACAGGTGTAAATCCAGGGGGAGGACCAACATGTCTGGCAGGCCTACTAACTGGACTTTTTCTAGAACCAACCGGAAGAAGTGACTGAGACTTGGCAACGCAAATGTCTGAATCAGGTCCAGAAAACATATTAAAGCCATTTGTAAATGGCATGACATCTTTAGGCACCTCTGCAGGATACACATTGCAAGTACTGAGATTGACAGAACTTGAGAACGGCAGCGAAAGTGCAGCAGTTGCAAAACACTGAGGAGGTTTCTGATTCATCAAATGCCCATTGTCTATCAGGCTGAAGTTCTTGAACTCGTTCATCATGGAAGCCTTCTGCTCCCCCAGCCATGCAGAAATATTGGGTTGAATAGGCTGCAGATGCTGAGTGGTGGTACTGTCAATAAATGTTGCTGGTTTCAAAGTCGTATCAAAACCATTCCGCGGAAGGCTTCCATTTTCTGAGGCTGGAACCGATCCGCTATGAACATCCAAATCTTCATCTGACATACTAGCAACTAGGCCAAGATCCCCACCAGAAACCAACGCTGGAAATCCTACATCAGCTTGTTTATCTGCAACTGATGGCTTGAAAACAATAACCTCTTCCTCATCCTCCTCTTCAAACTGATGCACCGAGGACCGCTGAACTAAAAGACTTGTCTTATTCCCATTTGACAGCTCTTGAATGGTGTCCTTTATAACGCCAAGCTCAGTACCACTACCGATAGCTAAATCAGTAGATAATTGAGACTCAGTGCCAAGAATAAATTTCTTCGTGACAGAATCAAAATATATACCCTGCTCCCTGATCCGGACAACATTAGCAAACACCTTCCCCGCAGCTATCGTCCTCTGAACACGTACTCTTTTCTCCTTAAGACCACTGTCACTCCTGAAATGATGTTTCCTAGAAAAATCAAGGATCTGTTGGGCAGGATGAAGGGGAAGAAAACCCCTCAACTCAAAGTCCTCCCACAGAGCAAATCGATTGGCTGTTTCACCATCTTCATACTTGCTCATATTGAAAAAACAGGTTTCATCTTCACCATCAGAATAAAATCCGCTTGACAAGAGCCTGTTGAGGAAGGAAATACAAGAACTCCAAAAGAATAATCTAACATGGTCTTGGTTTTCAATGGCTTCACTGCCAGCAGCAACATCTGGATGGCACGCTAACCATTCCACAAACATCAAAACCCCAGGCAATAGGTAACTTGACAAAGGATCCTGCAGCTGCAAGCATCTCTCAACCACATGTCCCATAAACTCAAATGTTGCTGTGTGAGCATTCTGGAGCAGAACTGAACGCTGTAGGATTTCCGCATATGATTGATTCTCGGATTCTCTGTTGACATTGTGCACTGTAAATATGAGGATAGCCACGAGCCTGATGATGAAAAGTCCACATTCAGTGGCATCTGACCCAAAATTGTATTTCTCATTCTCACCAGAAGAAAGTAGTATCATAAAATCCTTCTTGGCCAATGATAACACATCAACGAAGGTCTCCAAGCTAGAAACACAAGCATCAAGAAATTATTAGGTATACAAGCCTCATCCATGAACAACCAATCAACAATACCAAAACAAAACACTAAAGTACCTTGTGCGGGTGAATAATATGCCATTCACTCTGATGAACTTCACACAGAAGGCTTTAAAAATATCAGGAATACATGGGGCACTTTCTTTGTTTGGACTAGAACGATTTCTATTATCTTTTGATGAAGGCCTACCTTCACCTCTTCCCCTTCCTTTCCCTGTCATCCGCGGGGCAGCTGCCTTAACAGCAGGAGTTTTACATTCCCCGAGTAGCTGTGAGTAATTCTGACGATTCTGCCAAAAATACAAGAAGGATTAATTACAAACTAATATTTACAGCAGAATATATTTCCTCCGCCCTCCAATCATTTTTTATTGTTTATGGTCCCCAGGGTCAAAATTTAACCATTAATTGCATACAAATAAAAGTTTTAAAGGTTAGTTCATATAGAAAAAGTTTTAGGATCAAATGAACAAAACTTTCAATTGTACGTCGACATTTCTATATAATGCAATGAGCTTGTTTCCATAATAATCAGAGACAGGAAAAAAATGTAGGCATTTGCAAAAAAGCGAGTCACCACAACGTGTATTGCAATGAGCTCAAGCAACACCACACCCATACCATTAAGAAAGAATGACATAAAACCATGAATTTATAGTCAACAAAATTTGTGAAATGAACTTGGGAGTTGTGCACTGACTTTTTTTTTAAACCAAGGTACAGTACCTAAGCAATGGGATACCGCACTCCAGCCATCCATCTCCAGTCCCTATACTAGACTCCTACTTCTAACTAGATAATCTCCTAGGGAACAAATTCAGCAACTATCAACTGCAGATGCTATTTACAACAGTAAGTGCAAGATAATTTATATAATAATACATCGCCAACCTGCACACATGACTTACAGATTCCTAATAACGTACGTAATGGCCATGGAACACACAAAAGACGATGCACAAAACTAAGGATAGCATTCAGATGAATCGATCATTTTCATAGTTAACTTATATTCAAAAACTTTAAAAAGAAGCCTTTTTTGTGAGAGTTAATTCTGTAAAGACTTTCTCAGACCAATCGAGCTAATATCACGTTTCAATCCTGAAGAGCAAAATTATCCCTTTGTTGTCAGCACAAACATTCAAATCTCCCCGATATACAATGAGCAAAGTTATATTGTAATGTCATAGAGTATCCGTAGTACACAACCTATAAGTTCTTCAGCAACAATCACAAACATTAGAACCAGAACCTAGTCTATAAATGAGGGGACATATCAATTGAAATAGAGGAAGGTTCAATTCAGTTGACAAATTACTCTATACAACTTCCACATGCATGGATGGTCTTTCAGACAAATCAAACTTAAAGCAAAACAAAATAGGCCCAGGCGCAACAAAAGAAAATCATTAATTAATCACTTACTCTCTCAAACGCAATGATTAGATTGTCCCTTGCAGTTGAAAAAGGGTTCTCAACAGCCAAACTCCGAAAATAGCGGTAAATTGCCACGAATTCATCACCGCTATAGGCAGCCACTATAGCAAGCTGGTCAAAACAGAGTTACCAGAAAATTATGAGAGTTAAAAGACGATCTCAACAGGCTATTAGTAGCAGCAAGACAACACCAATATCAAGTACCTGATGGTGAGGGTTTCCACTTGGAGGCCAAAGCGAAGATGCTTGCATGTAATAACTAGAAGCTGCTGCAAAGTCTCTGGTCTTGGACTCACCATCCCCATATAGGCCTTTGTAACGTGCAAGATCACCAAGGTAAATCAAGCAGCGATGGCAAGAAATCAGGCCCTTTTTTATGTCCATGGATCTCTGTCCATCCTTTGAGAGGAAAATCTGAGTCTCTGGATCATCCGAGAAATAACCAAGAGGCAAACCATATTTTGCTCTAATTTTCAACATTAGTTCGTGATAGAAACCAGTCGCTTCTGATAGGAAGGTCCTAAATTGGGACCGGATTCTTGTAAGTCGATCAGGACGTGCAGGACCACCTTTCCCATTTTGTGTCGCAGAAGATGCGTTTGATGACAGAGCTGCACTGAAATGTGCTCGCAGTTCTTCTATTCGCCTGTAATGTAACTGCCATAAAGCAAGCTCTATCTCATGCTGCTCAGAGAAGGAATGATCTTCAAGGATTATGGCTTCATAATTTTCTCGAATCTGCTGCCATACATTGGGATCAGAGGGAACTCGAGCATGCGCTGACTTGCGACGAGTATTTTCCAACTCAACATTCTGCAATTAACCCAAGTCAGACACAATGGTATTTAATTCATGCTTCAATATATCAATCCTAATCAAAGTCCATTTGCAAAAGCCAGGCTTCGCAAAAGGTTGATGACAGTATGACACACAATCATCTTCTCCTACATCTAACAAATGTCACAGCGTGCTTTACACAGACGGATGCCGCATAAATCAGTGAGTTCTCCTACACAAATGTGGCACCTTTGCAAATGAATCCAGGCAAGCACAAAAGAAACAGAACTTTTAAGAGGCCATGAAAGGGACACAAGCAATAAGGAAGAAGAACAATAAGAACATATAACGCAGTCAAAACTGAAATCATGCCTTGTTGTAGAGATGCTGAGCACGTTCCCTGGAAGAAAGCTCTGAAGGTTTATCCATCTGAACAGCCATTATCCATCAAATGTAAGCAAGAAAACAGCACTCCTGGAATACTATTATCACGAGTAATCCACAGCATTTAATCTGTAGGAAACTGCATGCAAACAAGATATCAGATGCTACAAATCATAAAATAAATAAAGAAGCACATAAGGTTCAGAGTGAACAATGTGCAACAAGCATATGTACATGGAATAAGCATGAGTGTATGACCAAATCCAACAACAGAGAGAGAGAGAGAGAGAGAGAGAACCCAGTTTGTCTTTGTCGAAATCTTTTGCATGCAAAGAACAGCAGAATTCATCTTATCCAGCCAACTTTTGATTACTCATTAAAAAAAATTTAAAAAAGCCATCCCATCCATCCAGACTCTTGCAATACCATGGATGCATGGTTGCTCCACTCAAAACAACAAGAACCTATAGACACGACCAGCTAAACCCCCTCTATCCAGAGAACATGGTAATAGCCCATAGGTGGAACTGTGGAGGGCACCAAACGTTTAAAACACAAAGAAACACACTCAAAATTACCACCTCACACTTATTGCATATTTCACCAAGTATACAAGAGCAACGGGTACCTAGTTACCTAAAGCATGCTGCAAATCCCATGATATCCACATTCAAAGATAACCATCTCAAAATCCATGCCAACCAAACAAAAGAGAGCAGGGGTTAGAAATCGTCGTGAAAAGCGCTACAGACTTGCATTCCCAGGTCAAGCACGTTTGAGTTTGAACCTATTCTTCAAAAGAAGAAATTTTCTCAGCCTATCGCTAATCAGAATGACCAAATACACATACAAAATGTTTCCCGCCCTTCAGCGAAAGGCCATTCCAATCAAGACAGCTTTCAAGGGCACGCATATGCAAAGGCGCTCCATGCCAAAACAAACACATACACATGCAGAGAAAAAGCTAACAAGGGAAGCCAAAGCAAGAAGCATGCTCAAATGAGATCCTACTGATACGAGATATCAAAAGTTACATCACTTCTTCAAACTCCTGGCTCAAATCCTACAAGATGAAATGACGCCTAGAAAATTCCACAATATGAGTCCCCCCGCCCAAAAAAAAAAAAAACCAAAACAAGTGCCATTGCATGAAATTCCATCTCAGTTCTTTCGAACATTTTCATGGATCACATTCACACGGTAGGGTCTATGATCATGCAACTCCTAATCTCGTCCTTGATCACAAAATTCTCATTTCAAAAATCAATCCTGTTCAAATTCCTTCTCTCTTCAATCCACCCCGAAAACAAGATGCCACCTGAACCGTACCCATCACAACACAGGTCGTCATGTGATTCATTGCTTAACCCTATACCCACAACAATCTACTCCATTAATCCCCGATCCTTCATTTACACCATCAATTCCAGATAGTACAAAAAAGAACCAAATGCCCCTTACGTATGTGTCCGCGCGAAAATTCCTCATCATAAATCAAGAATCCCTATCAATTGCAAACAAATCGATGATCCAGTAAATTGGAGACCATCAATTAACTCGATTAATTGATTCGGCAAACCCCAGATTACAGCAAAAAACGACGAACCGTAATAGATCCCTCAAAAAATCAAAACTAAAAGAAGAACAATGAATTTACCTTGATTGCGACGCAGCAAAGATCAGGCTGCATAGGAAAAATCGAAAATTGATTTGAGGATACACCGACAAGAAGGAAAGAAAGGTGTAGAGAGAGAAAGTTAGGGTTTGTTGGTTTGATGGTAGTCGTCGTCGGGGTCGAGTTGTTGAATTGAATGCACAAATCCCGTGTTGAGGTAATAGTTCTTGTTTGCTTTTAAATTTCCCTTTTCTTTAATAATTATTTTATATTTATTTTTATATTTATATTTAGATATTGGCCCTTTTTATTTTTGGGTCATCAGCTCATCATTCCGAGTTATGTCGGGTTTTTCTCGCCTACAGTCGGTTCCCCTCGCGTGACCGACAATTAGACTTCTGTTTCTTTTTCTTTTTTTTTTTGGCCCTTACAAAATAAAAACTCTACTCTTTTAAAATTAAATTAAAAAGAAAACAAAAGAAAAGAAAAGGTGTCTTTGAAATCGGGAGGCCACTACTAACCCACGCCGTTGTTTCTATTATTTTCGCCAATATATTATATAAATTTTAACTATTTGATGACGGTAAGTATTTGTGTTATTTATTTTTATTATATTTCTTATTATATGTGAGACTTATCGAGAAAAATAGTAATATATTAGGCTAATTGGTTATTTATAAATTTTATATGCATGTGAAAATTATTTAGTTTAGGAGGAGAGAAGATTGGTTTAGCCCTAACTAGTGGTTTCATTGTTTATATATTTGAATTGTCTATTTGTGATTGTTTGAATTTCGAGTTTATTATATTCAAACTTTATCATACCAGTTCTACAAGTAAATTAATTATAGAAAAAATAAAAAAAATTATACTTAAGTTAACCTTGGATGATTTATAGATGGTGGCTTTAATGCGTTGTCTAATGTACTGTTTGACTAATCTCCCTAAACACATGATATATCCAAATTTGGGGGCACTATGAGCAAGGAGCACTTGTGTACACATATGCATTGGATAATCATGTGTGATCATTTTTTAGAACTTTTATTTTTGTTTAACCGTGGAAAAGGGAGGAAATAAGTGGGCAAGAATTAAATGAAGTAAGAGAGTTGATGTAAGCTACTCATTTTATTTTTTTAATGTAATCTTTTATTTGTGATAGTAATTATTGATGATAAAAAAAAATAGACTGGAAAAATATTTTTCTATGTTGACGCATGTATGAAGTATTGTTTCGTGGCCGCTGTTACCCAAAAAAAATTATAATTTTCGTTATTCATAAAATAAATTACAGATGTATTTTTTTCATATATTAACCAAATACGAACAATGAAAAAAATACACATATGTTCAGACCTTTTTCTTTTCATTGGTAAATCCAAATTTACTAACTTCAACTAATTTGAACCTACTTCATAAGCTTCAATAAAAAAAAAAATACCAACTTCAACAAATTTTAATCCATTTTTCACAATTTTAACCAATTTTTATCCATTATATAAAAAAAACAACAACCAACTTTAACCAATTTCAACCAACTTCAACCAACTTAAAAAAAAAAAAACCTACTTTAACCAACTTCAACAAAAAAATACATACTTCAATCTACTTTAATCCACTTCTACCAATCTCAACCTAGTTCACCCATTTACCAACTCATATTTCCCAACGAAAAGAATATGTCATCAGTACACGGAAAACAATCATCTGCAATTTGTGTGAATAATTTTCAATATTTTGTTACTAAAACACACGAAAAAATATCTGCTCAAAATACACGTACAATACATTTGCACTTTCTGTCACGCATTACAAACAACGCCAAAAAAATTACACGTTCCTTCATTATGCCGAATGAAAAAATATGCAAAATTGGCCCCAAATTACGATAGAAAAAAATCTGTTGCACATACAGCAACAATTATCAACGCTCTGGTGACCTATAACAAATATTTCGTAACTAATGCAAAAAATAATAATAAAAAGCATTTCTTCCATATACATAATCAAACCCAAAATATCTACTAATCACAACAAAAAAAACTAACATTTGCTTAACAAAGTAGAAAAAAATTATTATTTCTTCAATATATATAACAAAAATTCCGTAGAATCAGCCACTGACAAAATCGGATTAGGTTGCCTACAATTGACCCCTTGAAGTGTGGCCCTTCCCTGGACCCTGCGTAAACACGAGATGCTTGTACACCGGGCTGCCCTTAACATATATAACAAAAATTACGCCATTTATAATTTTCGGTACAACTAACAAATATTTCCTTAATATTCAAAAAATAAATAATTTTTTATAATTATTATCAGACTATTCGTACACACAATTACATGAATTATAAAAGCTTTCAAAATATGAAAAATAATAATTATATGTAGGAGTAAGAAATAGTAGGTGAAAGTGGATGAAATTTAAAAGAAGTGGGAATTAATAATTTTTTTTTAAGTGTTGAAAGATGTGAAAAAAGAGAGAAGAAGTTGTTTATAATAAAAATAAGTGAGTTTAATTTATTAAACTATAAAAATAACAACGCCTTAACAGCAGCAAGTAAAAACAACAATATGCGGCGCTTCAAAACTCCCCCAACAATAAGGTGAGGGCAAAAAGTACAATTTTTTGTGATAGTGATGTGTGACAATTGATAATAGAGTTTGTTTTGTGCAAATGAATCTACGTAAATAGGTGTACTAAGTCATCTGGTTATGATTTATCTAACCCAATAACGAGAGGCTTTGACTTCTGTGTTTTTTGTTGTGTGTTTGTACAATCACCCAAGTTGATACAATAATAAGACTAATATAATTACCTAATCAAAGTTAGGTTTGTCATCGATATTAAATATTAACCTAACTATTTTATCTTTTTTTAAATATATATATATATATTCGTTTATATTAGATCTTTGTTGCCCAATTTTATCGAATAGCACTTAGCCGGATGGTCAAGTGATGCCTCTCCCATGCTTTTCATTCGGGTTCAATGCGGTTGGGCTTAGGCTTTGGTATTCAAATAGTGACTTTTTAGGTACATCGATGCAACAACATTACCTCTAAATTGTAAAATTGCACACAAACTGCCTATTACTCCACAAAAACTGAACAAATGAAATTTAAATAGACATTTTGTTTAGTTCGTACAATCTAAGCTAAAAATTAGTCCAACCCTGTCTTTGTTCATCTACATGTAAGCTATTACCTCTAAAGTATATATTTTTTGCATTAACTGAACAATGGAACATAACTTAGAGGCTGTGATTTTCATCCTATAAACTACTAGCTATCAGCAACCTGTATTGAAGGGTTTTAGCATGATCAAATGACACGTGCATATGGTGGTTTTGATGATTCTGTTTCGGAAAATTCTTACGAATGGCAAATATCTTTATAAATGGGTATGAATGGCTAATTGTACACCTTGAGAAGTTTTCCTACTATAGGGTTGCGTAGTCCCCCAAGGTTGATCCAAGGCATGAGATGATAGCCTAACTACTATTTTATGATAAGCTACTAACAGGAGACAGATTTGGGATAATGAGAATGTAGTTAAGTGACATGTCGTATCCGTTATCGTCAAATGTTTACAAAGCTCAAAATCGTTTACTTTTCTATGTGCATACCATCAATAAATTTTTCAAGATTTTTGTCAACGAACAGGCTTGAATATCACACAATGTGTTTGGGTTGGCCATATGTCGAATATGAAGGATTCGAAAATAAGGAAGCAGTGGGCTATAATGTTGTTTCGGCTTGCACATATGATGTACGGTATGAAATACGTGGGAGAGCATTTGGTATGGCACAATTATCACCTCAGCAACCTACCTATGAGATATTTATCTCGTGGCAATTTGTTAAAGCAAAGAGTATTGAAAGAGTGCCACCCACTGGTTGGCAGAATTAAAAGTTTGAGTACAGCCCTTCATATTTTGATCATTGTTATTTATGATATAATCATGTCTACGGGGTAGGTTATTCATTTGGTCAATATTTGCTCATGTAAAGCCTTTATATTTTTATTTTAAAGTGATTCTTAAAAAGAGGGAAAAAGACATTTGTTAATTAATGACAAATCAACAAATTTAAATCTACATATTCCACGTTCAAATTGTCTAGATTAAGCAATGCATGCCCAATAGTCGCATAACAAAGAACATATTTGAAACGGCAAGGGAAGCGCCCTCATAATAAAAAACTGGTTACGAACGGCAGAACCTAATGTTAGTCATAATCGGGGTAACACTTCAGAATATTTCGGTGCCTGTATTTTATTAGAGCATTGGCGAATTTCATTAATCTTCGTCGCAATGCTGCTGACAAGCCAGCCAGTAAGAATGAACGTTAATCATAATTACTTGTTTGAGTTTACGAAGATCTCGGTTAATGGATCAGGTTGGGTTGGGTTCGTATTCGTGCCGAACTTAAACGAGTTAAGAAATTTTTAACCTGAACCTAACATATTTATATATTAAATGGGTTGAAAAGTTCTGACTTGTAACCACTTAATTTTTGAACGGATTGCCCTGCTGAACCCTTTTAAGATAAATAAACCGAGTTCAATCGCCTAATTACCTATTTACGCATTTAACATTTTCAACTAATATGTAATTACACAGCGTTAAGAATTGTGTTTACATATCACATTAAACAATTACTCTCAAAAACTTCCCCGATTCATCATAGTTCAATTTAAAAAAAAAATGTATTATTCATTATAAAGACAACACCACCACTCTCCGTGTGGGTCCCGCTTTTGCGGGGTATGGAGAGATCCAACTGTAAGCACAAAACAAGGATTTTGTATTATTCATTATCTAATAAAAAAGGTAAACGGATAAATAACAAATGGAAAAATGAATTGATGTTTAATCCATTTAGTTAAACAGGTTAAATATGTATTTTTTCATGTTGAGAGTCACTATTTGAACCTAACCCATTTAATTAAAGGGATTGAATGTGTCAACCCATTTAATTAAACAGGTTGAAAATTTATACCCAACCCCACTTAACTTCACGTCGGTTTCGGATTGGTAATCATGTCGGGTCAAATTTGTCAAGCTCTGAGTTTACTTTAGATAGGGGAAAACTCAATTTATAGTATAATAGTATTTTGTATTATGGATTGGCAAAAATCAATCGAATTTTCAAGGACTGGAATAGTATTGTAGAAGGGATAAAAAAACACTACGATATAATATTTTTCCCGTTAAATTTTCTTCAAAATGCAAAAAAAAAGAAAGCATATAAGCACAATATTTAAATGATTAAGAGACTAGATGACCTTATTTGGCAATCAGCTATTGATTGTTAGTTGTTAGCTGTTTGCATTAACTGCTAACTGTTAGTTGTTTGAATAAATATTTGTAGAAAAAGTATTTGATAAAATTAGTTGTTTATGTGAAACACATTTTGTAAAATTCCATTGAAGTCCTTCCTCTTGAATACTTTTCAATTGAATAAGTATTTTTATTTATTTATTGCGCATATTCTTTTGTTTGAAAAGATAATTAAATCGACGTCATATGTACAAATTAAGTTCATCATTGAAGCTTTATTTTTTTTACTAATTTCAAACAATTTGCGTTCATTACTTATTTTCTCTTGTTTTCTATTTTTTTACTTATGAAATACATACATCTTATAACTTTATTTTGTTATATGTAGAGATTCGAAGTAGCAAAAGAAGACAAAATGAAAGAATTTTTTATAGACACCCATAATTAAACAAACAAATAAAGAAGATAACACTAATTAAATTGGTGTCCATTGACAAATGGGAAGCGACAAAAGTCAAAGTGAAAAGAGAGTGAAAGAATCAATTAGGACTTTCATCACTGATTGATCAACTGAATGTTACTCATGTCATAATCACTCATTCAGTTACCGTATTTCACATAAATAAAGCAATTGAGATTCAAGGAAGCCATATTTGAGGAAGGAAATAAGGAACAAATAGGGATACAACTCAAAAGGCTAGTGAAGCAGACATCAATCGAATCGACATAAAAACAATAAGAATTTGCCAACAACGATGAAATGGTTGACAAACAACTTGGCAGCCACGAGAAGGTGGCAGTAGGGCGGTTGGAGATGAACGTGAGGATGTCGAATAGAAGGAGACTGGAGGTGAAAATTGTCTGATATTGAGGCAACGTAAGAATGAGTTTATTAATGATGTGTGCGTAATTTTATTATACTTCTGGACAATATAATAATTTTCAAAAACAATTATTCCCAAAAGGCTTATGAAAATAACTGCTTGGAACAAGACAACATTTTCAAGCAGCTATTTACCAAACACCTTTTTAGGTTCTGATTTAGTCAAAACAGTTCATTTTTCCCAAACAACTCATGTTGCCAAACACCCCATATGGCCCGAGACATTCTTATGCAAATGACTTTGTAGGATGTAAATGACATTTGCAATGTGATAAACTGGTAATTAATGAAGATCTTTATTTTCTTATATAAAAAAACTTAAAAAAAGTCATTATAAATACAAAAGCTCCATAAAAAATGTCAAATTACATGTTTAAATACCCCCTTTTTTTGGTTTCAATTTTGATTTCAAATATTACTTTGCCGGTGGCTCATTGTCATCCCTCCCACCGAAAAAGAAGCAATATTCTCGATAACAAGGAAATCAAAGTTCTGATTAAGGATATTCACACTTTTATCCAGCATTGTAACAAAATTATTATCACATATATTTTTAGGTAAGGTAATGGTGCAGCCGACTGGCTAGTAAAATATAGTTAATCACTTCTTTTCACAATGGTGTGAAATGAGGTTCCGTATAGGAACCTTTTTCATATGTTTTATAAGGATAATCTAAGGAGAATCATTGAGAGAAGATCTAACTAAACCCTTTTTACAAAAAAAATAAATAGAAATTGCGCGCCAGGAAGAGGCGTCTCTCCTCGGGGTTTCTTTCCGCCCAGGAAGAGGGTTTGGTTTTCGCCCTTTCTCCAGGCTTCCCTACTCACTCTCCTCTGTCTCCCTTCCCTACTTCTGTGCCTCCTAAAACCCCATCACCTTTCTCCCAAACCTCCCCAAAATCCTTTGGGTCTCGTCCAGAAAGTTAAACACCCACTCTAATACCCTATTTCTACTTGCAATAGCCAACAAAAAACGAAAGCCAAAACGGCGCGTTGTATTTGCAGCATGACCCATAGGCTGGGGAGAGCTTCTGTTGCCATACCAATGGCGGTTTCCTCCCACGGAGGCCATTTCAGGCTGTCCCTTTTCTGGGTTTCTCGTCGTTCTCGTTCTATCCGCATGGTTGGGTCTCTGCAGCCTCGCTTCAGTTCAAGCGTAGCCAAGAACTGGTCTGTTTCCGTCTTGCCTTGGGTTTTTTTAACTATACAATTCATGCTAATGTTGAGTTCTTAGTTTGATTACTTGTGAATATTTGAGAATTTATTGAACTACTTTGGAACTATGCTGTGTTTCTTGAGCTCGGAAGTTAATTTTGCGGATAACTATGATTAGTATGAAGTGTGGAAGTGGGAGTTTGTCTGGTATTGAAAAATTATATGGCCCTGATTGCAGGAAATTGGTTTTGAGTGGACGTTTACACGGCTGTATATGTGCTCTAATGATTTGGGCTAATTTTAATCGTATTATTTGGAAGCTGTATCGCATGTTTTGTGTGGCATCATGGTTATTTTTTTACTTTTTTTAAATAGTGTGGATGATGTATTTGGGTGTCGGTAGAGCATTTTGCTTAGGTAGAAGACAGGATTTACATGTGAGGATCCTTGAGTGGTTACTGAGAAGAGATATTACGAGATCAAGGAGACCAAAAAAGGGGAAATTTATTAAACCCATCAATGTTTGTTGAGGACCTCTTATCGGTTTTGGCCACAGTTATCAGGAACCCCTTAACCGTTTAACGTGCGGTGTTATAGTTCACTACATTTAAACTTGGTGCATTTCGTATTGTTCTCATGTATTGGCACCCTAGCAATTATGGCTTCAGGCTTTCAGCTGGTCAGCTATTATTGTAACAAGTATGGGTGTAATGGATTGGATACAGATTTTTTTCTTCTTTTTTTTGGGGGGGGGGTAATGGACTAAAAAGGTGATGCAGGTTTTCAAAGGAAACACAGTGGTGTATCGAGATGCTGTCTGAACTAGAATATGTAAACTCAGGTAGAGACATTTTGGTGCGTTGTTCTCAATTGATTGCCGACCTGGGCTGACATGAAGACAATAGTAACTAGTCAGATGTTAGGTGTTTCCAAATATGCAACACACAAGACCTAGCCATTCAAGATGGTTTTAGAGTGACTGATCAGTGAAAATTTTGGGGGAAAAAAAAGAATTATTATTTTAGGAAGAGCCATTTATTATGTAGAATTTAAGCAGAAAATTTGCAGCTTGTCAATGCGCCCCCTCCCCCAAAAAGAATGGAATGATAAATTATTGGGTTAAATACTTAGATCCTTCGGACTAAAAGATGCATCATCTTGCATCTCTGAAGTATTTGTTGGTTGAGCTAGTCCTCCCGTCTAATTGCCAGATTGATGCTTTTGTAAAATTGTCCAAAATAAATATGCAGTGCATATGTTCATTTTCCCTTCCAAACGCAGCTATATCAATTTATTTTATTTAGATATATTTGTATTAGTTTACAGGAAGGCGCCTTTACTTCTCAACTATGAACGTGGACTTTCTCACAATGATGAATTATTGACCGAAGTCATGGAGTCAAAACAGCGTGGCTCAATGTTATCGATCAGAAGATGGGCTGACTCAGATAGATGTATTCAACCATTCTTTGTTTCTGATGTATTCTTTTTTCCCCTGAATGTCGCAAGGCTGTGTATCCTCTGCTCACTTTCTTCCTGCCACTAATCTAGGGGCACCTTGGACTGCAACAAGGTCCGAAGCTTATGGTGGGGCTAGGGCAGTGCGATGGTCTTGTAAGAGTCTTTGGCATCGAGCGACGTTGGAAGTGAGGAACAGTAAAAAGCTTTTCAGACAAGGACCACAATGTGTAGTGGATATAGGAACCTCCCTTCCTAAGAATTATTCACAAAATTCTTTGCTAGACTTCAGAGATGGGAGAAAAAATTCTGGGTTCAGTGGCATCTCCTGTGCTTCTACAACTCCCAGTATTCGAGCTGCAACCTCTGATGTCAAAGCAAATTTTAGTCAAGTTAAGGAGCAGACAAGTGAAGAATTAGATAAGCCTGATGCAGGAAAAGTGTACTGCAAGGAGGGCAAAGGTAAAGCAATTGTGTTACATCTACGTCAGTTTTATTTTAGACTGTAACTGTGAGATCTGTTGCTAAGAGCATTCATTCATTTTGTAGTATGAAGGGCAGCAAAATAACAATAGAACATGATCCCTGTTGAAGTACCTTTTGATTTAAAGATATTTTTTTCCCCTTCATTGTGATGTGTAGTTTTTCCTTCAACATGGTGAACTACCTAAAACATTATCACGTATAGCTTGATTGTTTTTTCCTTGACAGTTGCCACCATAAAGGGCCTACACGCTAATGGATCATCATTGGGGAAAGAATTGGAAGATAATATATTTGCTCATGAAAGAATCGATGTGAATGGAAAGTGTGCTGTGGCCAAGACAGACCACTTTGTTGAGGAGGCTCAAATGGATTGTGAACAGAAACTTCGCACAAAGCTCTGTAGCATCTTTGATAAGGTTCTTGTAGTTGATAGCATCACTGTTGCTCGGGAAGTCGTTAGGATGCTTACAAAGCAGTATAAGCATCGTGTACATGCTTGTGATACTGAGGCAGGTTTTCTTCAATTTCTTCAATTCTTTTTGGCATTCTGGGATTCAATAATCTTTGATTTGTCTATTATTAGGGATACTTCAATTTTATTATAGATTATTTTGGATTCAGAGCAGTCGAAGATGATTTTCTGCTCTCTTCTTGCCGGGGGAAGAAGTCCACCTGCTGCTTTTAGGGCTAGGGGATAATAAATAATTCATGAAGAAAATCTTACTGTCAGGCACCGCGATGAACGTAGGACAGAACTATAAGTAGAGGGGAGGAGCCTCACTACGGCATAATTCCACTAGTCTTATGACTATGTAGAAGTCTGTCTGACTGTCTGTGATCCTGGGTTTTTTGTTGGATTCTTCTATATTGCCTTTCTGTTGACTTTATGCAAATATCATGATAGGTATCCAAGATTGATGTGAAGCAGGAGACGCCTGTAGGTCATGGGGAGATAATATGCTTCAGTATTTATTCTGGTGAGGAAGTGGATTATGGGAATGGGAAGTCTTGTGTATGGGTAGATGTTCTGGATGGTGGGGGCACAGATATTTTGGTCGAATTTGCACCATTCTTTGGAGACCCATCAATCAAGAAGGTAAATGTTCATTGTAGCATTCTCGTCTTTCGATTTTAGTGTGTGATTCTATGCATGTTACCCTTCTCTTTGGTGTATGATTCTTGGTATTTTAGCCTTCTCTCTCCCCCCATCCTTTTTTTTGTTTTTTGGGGGGGGGGGTTGGGTGGGTGTCAACCAACCACGCCGAATGGATCCTTTCAAATTTTGGTAAGTTGTCAGCTTAATACAAGGATTTTGAAGCTTAACCATACTTCACAGTGCCTATTCTGCCAACGTTGGTCATGGTTGGCTTTGCTGATCCTATAAGATTTGGTGAAGATACTCCTACAGCTCTAGTTTTGTGTTGAGTGTAGAATTCATCCATCACAATTAACAATAAGGATGATTTTCTTTATTTTCAACCTATCTAAAGTGATTCTTTTCTTTCACTGCGATTAAATGTACATGGCTATTTGTGAATCCACTTCAATTTTCCATTCCAAAGCTAAATCTATGCCTTGGTATGCAGCTTAGGTGGGGTAAATCACCATGGGATGGGGTGGGGAGTCAGGTGCTCCTGGATTGCAGAGAGCTGTTTCCAGTGGACCCTAAATTGAAAATTGTTGACTGCTTGCTGCCTCACAGAGATAGTGGACAACAAGGGATTTTGATTTATTCTATCATAATAAATTTGTCTAAAACTGTCTTTTCTGGCTGTCAGGATAGTGGAAAATCATTCGAACTTCAAATTGTTACTAGAAGCTCTCAGTTATCAAATAGAAAACGAGGAAAACAATTTCTGAAAAAAAAGTTTGGGATATATTTAGGCTTATAGGTCATGGCATGATGGCAATACATGGTAGTTGGGTAGTTACCTTTTTTCTTTTGAAAAGTTCCTTTTGTATCAAATATTATTTATTTGGTGAAAAATAATTTTTGTAGTTGGAATTGAAGACAAGCAATGGAAACGTGGGTTGAGAACTTCCCGTTCTTTCC
>JACYFF010031952.1:1564377-1615800 GCA_017589665.1 Selenicereus undatus
TGCTAAAATTAATAGACAATCATATCTCAATATCTCGTAACCCAATAGGAATTGCTGTCATGGCTGTCTGCATACCCTGCTAGATGCTTATTGGCTTCTGCTCTGACCTTTTGTAGGTATGGCACAATTACAGTTTTGATTTCCACGTTATAGAAAATTATGGGATTAAACTTGCTGGGTTCCATGCTGATACAATGCACATGGCACGATTGTGGGATTCCTCAAGAAAGACGGATGGTGGGTACTCCCTTGAAGCCTTGACAAGTAATCCAAAGGTCATGTCTGAAAATAGGATGGGCCCAGATGGTGATCTGATGGGCAAAATATCTATGAAAACCATATTTGGCAGGAGAAAAATGAACGGAGATGGATCTATGGGGAAACTTGTTACTGTCCCTCATGTGGAGGAGTTGCAGAGGGAAGAGAGGCAACCATGGATCTCTTATTCTTCTCTAGACTCCATAAGTACTTTGAAACTCTATCGGAGCTTGAAATCTAAGTTATCAGAAATGACTTGGGTAATGGATGATAAGTGCAGAGGGAATATGCTTGATTTCTACAACAATTACTGGCGGCCATTTGGAGAACTTCTTGTGCAAATGGAAGCTGAAGGGATGTTAGTGGACCGAGCATATCTCAGAGAGGTGGAGAAGGTCGCTATAGCTGAACAACAAATTGCTGCTAACTGCTTTCGCAATTGGGCTTCTAAGTACTGCCCAGACGCTAGGTATATGAATGTAGGGAGCGACATGCAGTTGAGACAACTCCTTTTTGGTGGTGTTTGCAACAGGTATTTCTTTTTCTGTCTCAATCTTGCTTCTAGGTGGAAATGATAATCAATGGAAAATCCATTATGAATGCAGAATCTTCTGCGTTGTTGTAGAACAATTTCTATTAATGAAAAACATAAAAACACAAATTACCAGTGTGTCCAGTTGTTTCCTCCCTCTTTCTTCTTATCCCACTGGTTTTCTAGTCGCAGTTATCATCGATTGCATACTTTGGGTCCAGATCACAGTTAAATGCTGTATTAACATTTCGATAAAAGGGTGTATATGGTGAATGTATCTGATGCCGGTGAACACATGGCGTTGAATGTATGTCAAACTATGGTTGCAATCAACCCAGCTAAGGCCTTGTTCTTTTCGTGGTTTAATGGACCCAATGTACTTATTCGTACTCCCACCCACTTCTTCCCCCCTTTCCCACTCCTTCCCACACTTTAAAAAAAATTCCACTCCCTCCCACTCTTTCCTACTCTCACTCACTCTCATCCACTCCTACATATAACTACTATTTTTCATATTTTGAAAACTTTTATAATTTATGTAATTGTGTGTACGAATAGTCTAATAATAGTTATGAAAATTTTAATTTATTTTTCGAATCTTATGGAAATATTTGTTAGTCGTGTCGGAAATTGTAGATCAAATAATTTTTGTTATATATATTGAAGAAATAATAATTTTTTTTTGTGCGTTGTTGAGCAAATGTTAGTTATTCGTGACTTGTAGATGTTTTGGGTATGATTCTGTATATGGAGGAGAAGCTTAATTTTTTTTTTTTTGGTGCATTAGTTACGAAATATTTGTTGTAGGTTACTAAAGCGTGGATGGTTGTTACTATGTGTAACAGATTTATTTTTCGTTCATCGTAATTTGTGACAGAAATTACATATGTTTTTTCCGGCATAACGAAGGAATGTGTAAATTTTTTTTGACATTGTTTGTAATTCATGATAGGAAGTGTATATGTATTTGAGCACATATTTTTTTCCGTGCGCGTTAGTAACAAAATATTGGAAGTTTCTCACACAAATTGTAGATGATTGTTTTTCATATATTGAATGCATGTCCTTTTTGTTGGGAAATATGGGTTGGTAAATGAGTGAATTTGTTGAGATTCGTAGAAGTGGGTATTTTTTTGTTGAAGTGGGTTGAAATTGGTTAAAATGGATTGAAGTTGGTTGAAGTGGGTTAAAATTGGTTGAAGTTAGTTAAAATAGTGGAAAATGGGTTGAAGTTGGTCGAAGTGGGTTGAAATTGGTATTTTTTTTTATTGAAGTTCATGAAGTGGGTTGATGTGGGTTGAGGTTGGTTGAAGTTAGTAAATTTGGATTTACCAACGAAAAGAACAAGGCCTGAACATATGTGTATTTTTTGGATTGTTGGTATTTGGTTAATATCTGAAAAAAAATACATTTCCAATTTGTTTTACGAATAACGAAATTATAATTTTTTTTGAGTAACAATGGTCATGAAACAATATTTTGTACTCGAGTCAACACAAAGAATATTTTCTCCGGTCTAAAATTTTTTTATTATCGATAATTACTATCACAAATAAAAGATTACTTTAAAAAACAAATTATGTAACTTAAATCAATTCTCCTACTTCATTCAACTCCTTTCCATTTCTTCTCACTTTTTCCCATTTTCACCCACTCCTTCCCCTCTCTTCTCACACTTAAAAATAAAATAGCACTCTTACCCACTCTCACCCACTCCTTCCTTCCCTTTCCCACTCTTACCCATTCCACACATGCAATTTCCAACGAAAAGAACAGGGCCTAAGCCTGGGCTTGGCCAGGCTCGGCTCGGCTTGGCTAGATATAATCTAAACTTGAGATCTGCTCAAAACTTGCTGAGCTTAGGCCTGGACGCTGCTCATATGAGCTTGGAGTGTGGTGTAGCTTTCTCTCTCTTTTTATTCTCTTTGGAAGAAATTCAAGCTCAACAAAGAGAGATGGAAACTACAAGGGGACAAATATTGAATCTAAAGTAAGCTCAAAATTGAGATTCAACCTTGAAGGCTGCAATTTAACAGTGAGGAAGAAAGGAGTCGATAGAATAGAGTAAGAAGACGGGAGTAGACGTGACAAAGTTTTGTTGGCCCTAATGGTGACTTATACTCTAAACACAGGTGCTCGAAAAAGAATAAAGTTGGCCAACCTTGGCCGGGCCTAATGTAGCCCAGCCATTGTGGTCCTAGACTAAGCTCAGTAAGCATACCAATTTGGATTGGGGTCATCTTGACCCAAGCACTGGCAAGCTTGACAGATTCAAGTCAAAGGTTTGCTTACAGTCCTATGGCAATCTAAGGATGGATTACATGTTGAAATCGTAGTGTGTGCTAGTGTATCCACAAACACTAATTTAGTTTTGGTTGAGCAGAGTTAAGAAGTGAAGAATATGATGGGGCCGTTGCATTTGTCTGCAAAGCTAACATAGTCCTTCAACGAGTAAAAGCCTTATTGAGCTTGCCTATGTTTTTTGTATTACATTGGTATTGAGATTTGCATGTATTGCCTATGATTTTGTCTGACAAATTGCTTTGGGTTATCTAAGAATTGTCAGTAAAAAAAAGAATTGTCAGTGAACAGAGTTGGACAATATACCAGGCAATAAGAGCCTTGAAGGTGAATACTTAAAAATATACATAAGAATTTGTTAAGCGGATTGAGAATAGTGTTTCGACTTTCGATTCCCCCTCATTGCAAGATTGTGTGCAGGATGGAGTTATTTTTGACTCCTGCTGTTTAAGAGCTGTTCCTTTTGACCCTTTTAATTCCTGAGGTGCTTTAGGTAGAAAAGAAACAACTATGTTTTAAGAGGCGTAAGACCATTGAGTTAGAACTTTGAACATGTCTGTTTCATATGTATATGATGTGTACTGGTATGGTGTACTATTGCATGTTATATTCTCTTGTTATTTGGTGATTACATGAAGTAGTTGAAGTATTTATTTTTTTAAGCCCATCTTGGAATGCTATTTCAATACTTAATAAAGTAGGAAGCTTGCTTTTGTTACATGGGAATGATAATTTGTGATGGATCCTTTGATTATCTCTGAGGAGCATAAGTTCGTTCATGGGGGTTTTACTTTTTCATGATCTGACAGGAAGAACCATGACGAGTGTCTCCCTACAGAGAGAACATTTAGAGTCCCAAATATTGATAATGTGATTGAAGAAGGAAAGAAGGCTCCAAAAAAATACCGGGACATTACATTGCACAAAATTGGTCCTTCTTTAGAGACCGATTTGTACACTCTCAGTGGTTGGCCTTCTGTTAGTGGAGATGCCTTAAAGGCTATTGCTGGGAAGGTTTCTGCAGAATATGATTTTTCAAACGTTGATTCTGAACTCCCATTGGTTGACAATTCCGATTACCCAGAGAAAAAAGACATCGATATTTCTGCTTATGGAACAGCCTATGCTGCTTTTGGAGGAGGGAAGGAGGGTATGGAGGCCTGCCATGCTATTGCTGCTCTATGTGAAGTTTGCTGTATTGACTCACTGATATCCAATTTCATTCTCCCTCTTCAGGTACATATGCATTCAAACCCCGTTGCCAACAGAAAAAACCTCAAAAATGAAAATGTGAAAAGGATGACCATCATCATATGTTATATGCTACTATGGGTGCAACTCTATTCAGCTCTACTTTGGTTGCCAAACTGGGCCCTTTATTTAGCGTCCTTGTTGCCGTATGCATGTATGTGTTAAAATTATGAATATGAAGGCTCAGTTTGGGGGTTTCATTGCATAACAAGCATGCATCTGTGCTACAAACAATATATTCTTATTTATGAAAAGTTGAAAACATACGTGGAAAGATAACTTTCTTGTCATGATGGTTTCAAGAAAACAACTTCTAATATACCTTCAATAAGGATGACTAGTATGTTCCTCGTTGGAAGTGTAGACTTGGACTATGCTTCAGACCTGTGAACATAAAAGATCAAAGCCTTTGAGAAATATAAAAAGAAGTGAATATAAACAAACGAGCAAATGAAATTTTGAAGAAAATTCTCCATATTTAAGGAATGTACATGGATTGATTGACAATTCACAGGCCTTTTGATAAACATATTACTTTGTCACTTATGCATCAGATCTTCTTTTTGTTGCCATTTATGCATTAGATCATTGATCCACTTGTTTATGTCTAATCTTATTTGGAGAATAGGTGATGCGGGATAAGGATAAAGAAGAATTAAGAAGATCTGGATATATCTTAATATTGGCACATGTGAAGTATTTTTATAATTTATTATCTTTTTAGGTTATCTTTTAGGATAAAATCTTTTTATTTTCCTAGATTATTTTAGTTATCAAAATCTTTTCGTAATCTTTATATTTATTTTGTATTCCTTTTTTAGTTGTATTGATTCCTATATAAACCCTCCTCGTGCTTTGGGGAAAAACACACTTGAATGAATTGAATTATTGAGTTTTCGAAAGTTCTTGTGTGATTTTCTAGGTGTGGGAATTGCTCTTAGAGTGTCCTACATCAAATTTGTATCAGAGCTGTCGATCTTTGTCGCTTCCCTTCGCGTTTCCTTTTTTCCATTTTTTCCCCCTCTCGTTCAAAAAAAAAGAAGAGGAAAACAGCCAACCCAAAACCCTAGTCATGCACTGCCAACCCGTTGCCACCTCCCAGGCTATCACCACCGCCCGTCACCACCCCTCGCTCGACCGGCCTCGGTCGACCACCACCCACCCATCCCCGGAGGTTACCATTGCCGGCGTCGTCAAATCCTCAAATTGCAAACCCTAAGTTGCGGCCTCCCCTTTCACGAACCACCACCAACACACGCCGACCACAACCCAACACTCGACCCTCCTAGTCGACCACCACTACACACCCATTGACCCCAGCCGCTAGCCGGACCCTAGAAGCCCTAAATTCTAACACTGGTTCTCGAAATCCCCAAATACTCGAAACCGTAGGCCCCAAATTCGTGTTCAATCCCTCACATGCATCCCAAATTGATTTCTTTCCTGCATTACCCACTAAATTTCGTCCAAAACCCCCAAAACAATTGAGGTAAATCGCATCAAACTTTGCTTCAATTGATTGGCCATCAGAGCGTAAACCTTAAGTCACGAACTGCCTTGTACCTGCGAATTGAAGGCTTTTTGAGCTTTCGAAAATTGACAGAGGGCCAAATACATCTTGGTTGTGCCGTCCCATTGCGGCCAACCCACTCTCTCGTCAAAAAACGCCTTTGCAGGCTGTCTCCCAGTCGTGAGTCGTGGGTTATGAGTTCTGCTTCTCGCTACTGCTATTCAACTCTTGTTGCAATTCCAGTGCTGCTGTTTGGTGCTCGTAGTACTGCTATTCGCTGGTGTTGTTACTAGAAGCCCTTATTGCTATTGTTGCAACCATGACTTGGTGTGAAAAACATCATCGAGCCTAGTTTGTGATAATTCACGATAAAGCTCTTCCGGTTACGACAAATGTTCTGTACCAATTTTTCTCTCCTTATGGAAATGTAAAAAAGATTGTTAGATTTCAGACAAGGGGTGATTTTCATGCTCGAGTGAATTTCTGCTCTTACCGGGATGGTGTCCATGCTTTTTGCAAACTTCAAGGTCGCCAGATCGACGATGGTTATTCATTTGTGGTTGTGAGCCCTATATTCCTCACTATATGTGGGATTACGAACTTCCTAAAACTCCTTTGATTCCTTCGAAGCTTCTTATTGGAGATTGTCGGGTTTCATCTCTAAGATCTTCCAGGAAAGAACCGACTTTTTATTTGCATGACACAAATCTTGCCTATTATGATGCATATGATAGGGGATTTATCATTGAGAACAAGAAAGAAGAGACCCTAGAAGAGCAAAATATGGAAACAGATGTCCAAGTCATAGAGTATCGTGAAATTCCAGATATCGAGGCAAATGATGTTAATAGCAGCATTCTCGATTCTATGAATCAAGAAGTGCATGTTGGGGACCGTGAGTCATATGTAAATGAAGTCGACAGTGAAGGAATGTTCATTCTAGATAGATAAGTGGATGCTTTTACTGGGAAACCTAATGAGGAAAATGTTCAACCAGTAATACCTGTGAATGAAGAGTCAACGATAATAGCAAATGACTCTTCCATTATCCCCCATGAGTATTCAAAGGACATTCAAAAATCTGACCGCTTGCAAAGTAAATTCGATGTCAAGGCTTGAAAGTGAGCATGTTGGTTTGTTCATCCCTAATGAACTTCTAGTTGGCAAGAAGCTACATCCGCTAATTACATTACTATTTTTTTTGGAGAAGTTGAAAGCCCTACAGTTTTTCCATTTGCGGAATGGAGTGAAGTTGTTTCTTTACTTGAATTCCTTCTTTCCACTTTAGTTTAAAGAAGCCCGCCTGAGGCGCGCCTCGGCGTGAGGCTACCGGGTAAGCGTCTCGGAGGGGATGGGGTGCGGCTCAAGGATGCGAGGTTATATTTTCCCCCTTTTTCTTAGCCTTGTCTTTACCTTTTTTCTTCTTTTCCTTCCTTAGGAGCTAAAAGGTGAGCTAAACTTGTACCGTAAGTACGTGCATTGGGGAACTACGATGATAAGATAACATATCTTAAGGTTATTTGCGGTATTAGTACTCATATTGATGTCTAATCACATGTTTAATGCATTTATTTAACTTGCTTTTACAAAATATGCTTTGTGAAACATGAAATACTTTTAAAAAAATTTGCATAGAAGTGCGCCTCACATCCATGATACGTGCGCCTTCGCCTCGCGCCTCGCGCCTTACGCTTTGAAACCCTATGCGCCTCAGTGCGCCCTGCGCTTTTTTAAACTAAGCTTTCCACCAATGTACAAAACTCGAGGACGAGTTTTTTCCAACCAGGGGAGAATGATGCAGGATAAGGATAAAGAAGAATTAAGAAGATATGGATATATCTTAATATTGGCACGTGTGAAGTATTTTTATAATTTATTATCTTTGTAGGTTATCTTTCAGAATAAAATCTTTTTATTTTTCTAGATTATTTTAGTTATCAAAATGTAATCGTAATCTTTAGATTTATTTTATATTCCTTTTTTCAGTTGTATTGATTCCTATATAAACCCCCTCGTGCTTTGGGGAAAGACACACTTGAATGAATTGAATTATTGAGTTTTCGAAAGTTCTTGTGTGATTTTTTAAGTGTGGGAATTGCTCTTAGAACGTCTTACATCAATAGGTATAGCATTTTTGTCAGCCAAGTGTTCTTAAGTGTGTTATATCATTATTATTCTTGAGTTATGCTCCCTACTTTGTGCAGAACTTGGTAAGAGTTCACCTTTGGTGTCTCGACTTGCAATTTTGTTTGAGTGGTGATCTACAGGCGAGCTCCTACTGAAACTGGAAACCTATGTGGTTCGCACCCCCTCCCCCCCAAAAAAAAGGAGAAAAGGTTAGAAAAAAGAGAGTAATTCTAAACTTTAGAGTAAATAAGGAGTCATTTTGGGAGTGGAAGAAGTCTTTCTTATGATAACTTTCTTGATTGATGGCATTAAATTTCTAAGAGTGTGCTTCGGAAGATACTGGGACGCTCAAATTTCGTGAATGGAGAAATTCTGAGGGTTTGTTGGGTGTATGAATTTCTGCAAAGCTTGTATACAATAAAAGAGCTACTGATGTAATCTGCACACTCCCAAAGAATAGAACCCAGCTTGGCTTCATTTACTAGTCAACTCAGCATGGGAATTTGAAGCTAATGAATTTGCGCTTTATTTGTGGGAGGGGATTTCACTCAAGTTGTTTTAACAATGCAACTTTACGTTTGATATATTATTATGTTACATTTTTTTTTTGAGAAGGAACAAGAGTACAATATATTTAATTGAAAAATGTACAAAAGGATGGATGCAAGTAGGCATCCTACAAAAGGGTTATGTACACCCAAGATGGGACCTATCCACAAAATCAATTACATCAAAGGATTTGGATCAAATCTTTTTTTTTGATATATTATGTTACTTTTACTGCTGGATACACAGTGCATATTGCATTTTATTACAGATTAAAACTTGAGGGTTTCTAGCTCCTAGATTTGGATCAAATCTGAACTTCTGTGCTTTGCTCCCAGGGCAGTGATGTGTCTGGGAAGAATGGGCGTATACATTGCTCATTGAATATTAATACAGAAACTGGGCGCCTGTCAGCTAGGAGGCCAAATTTGCAGGTAATCATCATTGTTACAGTCATTATCTGTCTGTTTTGAGTTGACGTGTGTTGTTGAAATTGTGGACCATGTCAGGGAGGATAATTATCAAAATCACCTAGTAATGGTACTTGTTTGCAAATCAACCCGTTAGCTTTGGATTGTGAAAAAAATCCACGAATTTTTTTAAATTTGTGTCTAATACAGAGTATTGAAATGACTGGGAAAGGGCATGTCAAAATCAAAGCATAAAGGAAAAGTTCTACATCAAGTCTAGATGGGCAATGTAAATATCTTTTAAATACGCAATTTTTTGGTTAACTTGGGTTGGTATTTTGGTTGATTTGTATAGAAGGAAGAAATAATTTGTTTACTGTGAAAAAGGACACTGTTAACATTGTACGGCTAGGTTTGGTCCAGCTGTTTCTCTTTTGGGGGGAGGTGGAACATGTCTTAGAGGCTACTCACAAATGTTGTGATCATGCTGGTGCTGCCTAGAAATCTGTAGGGACATTTAGGAAGAACTCATAAATAATCTCTTGTTCTTGGTAACTGAAGTTTTGGTGGTACATGTCATAGACTTTCAGTGTTTTTTATGTTTTACTTCCTTAGGCTTTTATTGCGCATGTACATGTGTGCGTGTGTTGGTCTTCTCTTAGCATGTCCTTTCTGGTCAATTCAATACCATGTAAGGACAGTATATTGCTTTGCACTAATGTTCTAGAGCCCTTTAAGACTTCAAAAGGCCTTTTCGGAACAAATTGCATATACGGAACTAGTCAAGGGTAAGGCTGCAGTACATTTTTTTTCTGATCCCCTGCTTTGGCAAGATGCTTTTCAGGAATGTCACTTTGAAGTACATCAGTATTCTTTGACAGTTTGTAAAATAGGGAGTTTTGAATATTTTAGATGATAATACTTTTTGTCTAATGGGTGAGTCAGCAGGACTGTAATGAATTCCTATCTCTACTTTTGATAAGCTAGAAGAGAAGCCTTCCTATTCCATTTACTAGTGTTGTATTATTTGTGATCTTTCATTTGCTATCCCCTCAGAGCCAACCTGCTTTAGAGAAAGACCGGTACAAGATCCGCCGGGCATTCATTGCTGCCCCTGGAAACTCCCTGATTGTTGCTGATTATGGACAGGTTGGTTATTGAGCTGTCTCTTTGTTTATGAATTACTATAAAAAATTGAGAAACATACCTTTCATATTAATGATTTTTTTTTGTTGTGTTCGACAGTTGGAACTACGGATTCTTGCACATCTTGCGGACTGCAAGAGTATGAAAGAAGCATTTGAAGCGGGTGGAGATTTCCACTCGAGGACTGCAATGAATATGTATCCATATATTCGTGAGGCCATTGAACGAAAGGAAGTACTTCTTGAATGGCATCCTCAACCTGGGGAGGAGAAGCCTCCTGTCCCTCTGCTCAAGGTATATTGAATCCTCAGCTGACTTTTGGGCACCCTCTTCGGTACCCTTCTGATGGTATTCATTATCACCTATCATTCCATCCTTTCCCCTCCAGAAAAGGGGAAAGAAAACCTTGTATGGTGGACTAGAAGCAGACTTTAGAAAGGAAAAACGGGGGGTTGCAGGTGTTCAAACCACCATCCCAATTCAAACCCAGTGATCTTGGCTGCAGCCAATACCATACCTAGTAGAGTTGTACAAACAGGAGGCGAGTTGTGAACTTGTGATGTCTGGTGCAGAATGCTCGGTGGAGCTAGGGTTTTGGAAGGTTTGAGTCACAGTTCAACTGTTTGAAAGTTATCAGAACCTCTCTCTCTCTCTCTCTCTCTCTCTCGCACACACACGCGTGCGCGCACACACACACGTGCGCGTACACACATGGAGAGAGAGAGATGGAGAGAGAGACAGAGAGAGCGAGAGAGAGGCATGAGCTCGTGCTGTTGCGTGGCACAGGGTTGATTATAAATGCCCACATACTTTTCAAGTGCCTTTCCTCTTGCTCAAAAAGTAGACTCAACCTTGTGTGTTGTTTCCCCCCCCCCCCCTCTTTTAAGGTGTTTTTATTTCCTATTTTACCTGCTTATGATCTGGATAGTCGATACCTCTGGATACAGGCTGCACAGATTCTGTTTTTATGCGTTTTGGCCTGCCCCACTATGAACAAAAGATATTGTTTATATTCAGTGCTTGAGTTTGGAGACCTTTTTGTATTAGTTGAAGTGCGGATACATCATCTGAATTTCTATCGGTTGATCCATAATATAAGCGTCGTTTCAGGATGCTTTTGGATCTGAAAGAAGGAAAGCCAAAATGCTCAACTTTTCCATAGCATATGGGAAAACTCCTATGGGGCTTGCTAAAGATTGGAAGGTATTTCTACTGTTCACGTTAATCTTTTTATGAAATATTTTCTGCAAATGAGAGGCACAAAGTATCTTTAGCGACCAATCATATCCATACTGGTTTTTGTGATTACTTCGTCTTTAGTGGAGGCAGCGTTTTCAGCATCCTTCTACCTACCCTCCCCCCCCCCCCCCAAAAAAAAAGCCAAAAAGAGGGGAAATAAAAGGGCAAGGTCTTGCTGGTTTCGGAATTAGGTTTGCATTCTTCATGTTCAAACCTCAAAATAAATTCCCACTGTAGTGATCTGTGATTCCTGGACTGCTTAAGGTTTCTGTTGAAGAAGCGAAGCAAACTGTTGATCTGTGGTACAAAGAAAGGCGGGAAGTATTGAGATGGCAGGAAGCACGAAAGAAAGAAGCAGCGCAAATTGGTTGCGTTTACACACTGCTAGGGAGGGCTCGTCGTTTCCCGTCATTGGCTCGCGCTTCTTCTTTACAAAGGGGTCACATTGAGCGTGCTGCTATCAATACTCCAGTGCAGGTATTTTTCTTTCTACTCCATCTTCCTGGTTCTCATGTAGATATCTGCTTTGCTGTGTAATTGACTCTGGTCTCCATTGTTCATGAGTGTATAACACCTATCTTCCTGTGGGTCATTGAAATTAATATTTTTTGTCACTTTTGCAAATGATCTATAGGGAAGTGCAGCTGATGTTGCCATGTGTGCCATGCTGGAAATAGACAGAAATAAGCGTCTGAATGAGCTTGGATGGAAGCTGCTATTGCAGGTTAAGTTTGTTTCGTACCTTTTTTTGCGGGCTTTTCTGACTCCTTGTCGTCCGGTTTTCCCACTTCAACTGAATGACTTCCTGCTATTGCTCTCAGGGTTAGTTGTATTTGTTTTAGATACCTAACCTGCTTTTACTCAAGCAGTAGACCAGACCTTCTTGGGAGCTTACGAGCATTTGTTATATAAGAGTAAGAGTAGATGTAAATAATAGCAAGGACTAGTAGGCATGTGCTGTTCTTTGATGTGTAGTAAGAGTGAAAAGAGTTTAAAGAGTACACCAAAACAAGGGTTGAGGAAAATGACGATACAGCAGGGTAGTTCTTAGTTCTTACCCTTGTCTAGAAAACTCCCAAAAGGTAATGGGATCAAGCTACTAACTCCCCTGCCACACCAGATGTTGGACTCTCAAAACAGAAAAGGGAAAGTTTTTTTTTCCCCCCGGGGGGGGGGGGGGGGGGAGGGTGTTTACAGTGTATGACTGTTTGGAGATTGCTTTGCCGACTGTTTTGAAAAGCAGGTTCATGATGAAGTGATACTGGAGGGTCCTTCAGAATCTGCAGAAGAGGCAAAGGCTCTCGTAGTTCAGTGCATGTCCAAACCCTTCAATGGAAAAAACATTCTCAAAGTTGACCTAGCTGTTGATGCCAAGTGTGCCCAAAACTGGTATGCTGCCAAATAAGCATGCTACTCGGGTTTGAGGCTCAACTTTTCGAGGTTTCGAAAGGACCCCGTTGCAATGTTGTCATGGAGCCGGTTTCACTTTGCTGCAGCTGCAGAAGAGAAGTGCCAATCGCTCCGAGTATTTGACTGTCACGGTGCATCGTTGTTGTCCTGCAGGAAAGCTTCGAGTGGTGCATCTACGTGGGACTTTTTTGGGAAATGATGGGCATGATACCTACGGGGATCCTCAGCCATCCTTGTTTTTTGGACCGTTGTTTCATGCGGGAGTTTGCTAAATTTAACAGCTTGTTTAACGTGGAATTAGCTAGTTGGAAGTTGTATAGCATGTAGAGAAATGTCCATTTTTGGGGGTTGGGTTGTGGTTGTAGGGAAGGAGGCAGGTATTTGGCCACTGTGAGTAATGATATGTGATTGTGGGCCATGGATTCAAAATGTGGCCGAATCGCGACGAAACGGTCGCGTTGGAAAGGTTCTGGAGTTGGACGATCGGTGTTTTCATGCTGCGATATTGAACGCGATTGCTGTTTTAGAGCAATTTTACCGTATCGCTACCGAAACTGAAATTGCGACTAAAACCGCATTTTGAATTCTTGGCGCTTTGTAATGATAACACTACTCATGTAAATGTGGAAGTGCCGCAAGAAATTGAGTTATTCTTTGCGCATTTGCCACTCTTTATGAGTCGGGACATTTGAACTGAGATGGACCTTTTTGCAGTTTTGCAGAGATAATCCAATTTCTATTCAACTCCTTCACCTCATTTGACTTGGTTGCCCAAGAATGCCCATTGTCGATGATAATAGCTGGTGATAATGGGCTAGAAAACAGGAAAAATGAAAGGTGACTCTTTATAGTCTTAACTTTAAGGCTAAAACTCTTTTTGACTTATTTTTTTTAAGAATAAGTTTAGTTGAATTTAATTTAATAAAAATAAGTTAGTCATTATAAATAAGTTTAATTCAAGAAAAATAAATTCAAATTCAGTTCAATTTAGCAAAAAAGTAAGTTTAAAATTTGATATAAATAAATTCAATTTAGTAGTTTTTAAAGAGTTTTGTCTATTTAAAACGTTGATAGTATGCAAATTCTACTATCTATGGTACTCCCCCCCCCCCCGAATTTTTAAAGATCAAAAATATTGTATCAAATTATATATTTCTTCTCCTTAAATTTGCTTAAAAAAAAAACGGATTTGAAACTTGAAAGTGACATAACTCAAGGATTATGTTGAAAAGAACACAGGCCTATAATTTGAGTTGTGGTCAGTATTGGTAGCTTTCTTGAGTTTCAACTGACACGTTATGTTTGGCAGCATGGTGGGCGGCGGGGGTGGTTGGGGTTGAGGATGAAGCTCCTGTGGTTGTCATAACGGTATGAGATCTAAGGCCAGGAATTAAGACCATGCTCACTACACTTTCATTGGTAGCACCCAAATGGCAAGTGGTGCGTGGCATCTAACAAAGGTCATTGTTTTGTCCCCATTCTTGCCCTTGCCCTTGCCCTTTAGACACTTGGAAAAGTCCTTCACATATTGGGTCCACCTTTCTTTTTCTTTTTTTTGGGGGGGCTCTTTTGGAAAATGAGATATTAGGTTGACAAAACTGTTATGTTCTGTTTAGCTGTAACACTAAATTGTAAGTTCATAAGAGACACTGTAATGATTTGTAAGTGGTTGTAAGAAAAATATAGAACATAGACGTAAACATTTGTAGTTTGTATATGTCAAAAAATGTGAATAGATGTAAGAAGTTATATTATAATGTGCTGTACAAAAAAATATCAAAGAACTTAAAATTTAAAATTTTCCTAAAAAGTGACCTCGCGAAAATAAAGGTGCACACATGTTTTTGTCATAGTAAAACTAGCAAACTCATTTAATTTTAGGGTAAACTAAAAGACAATGAATAAAGTTACCTGATGATATTTAAATTTATATGTTTATTACTAGTCAAGGGCAGATGCAATTTAATACTATAGATGTCTAGGATATTATCCTTTTAAAAAGCACTCAAAAATCTATATAAAAGTACTTAAAATATTTTGAAGGGAATATACCATAAAAATTAATGAGTGCTATTAAATTATCAAAAGTTTAGAGATAGAATGTTAATGTTGAATCCAAACTAATCTCAAAAAAATGAAAAAATTAAATTATCTAATATTCCATTGTTAAAGTATGAAAATCAAACTTTTTTTAAAAAATTATTAAATTAAGAGGATCAGTAGTTTGTTGTGATAAAATATGATAATTAGACTTTCTTGTCCTGATTTTTATATATGATAGAGCAATTTCTAACTTCGTTTTGTCGGGTGTGGTGATGCAACAAGGCATGTCTTACTATTAAACTCGTTGGAAAGTTGAAGATTCCATGCATGCCAAGCTACGTGTGCAATTGGATGTGATTCCCTCCAATTTTCTAGTATTCAACAACCCTTTACCTATTTTAATACTCACATACTTAAATCTAAGCATCTATCTAACTACATGTGAGACTTCTAGACCTTCTATTTGATCTATTTTATCTGAATTTATTTTGAACTGATTTACTTAATTTATTATGAACTTACTTATTGAGCTTGTTCTAAATTTATTCTGAGCTAAATTTATTCTGAACTTATTAAAAATAAATTTAAGAACTTAATTTTAGTTATATGTTGAATTCTGCACTGAATTTATTCTGAACTTATTGTGAATTTATTTTGAAGTTATTTACTAAACTTATTATTTTGAAGTAAATTTATCTGAGCTCATTTTTCATAAATTAAATTGAAGATAACACGACCTAACTTTCTTTAGATTCTCATACATTATTGTAGGATTGCTTTTTCATCTTTAATGTAATGTCCCCCTCTCCTCTCAAAAAAAAAAAAGAATAAAAAAGCAATGCCTATTCACCGAATAATATCTACTTACATGTGCATTGTGAACTGGTAGGTAGGATTCTTATGGTACTAGCTAGTCACTAAAATATTTGTAACTAATTAGCAACTTTTTAACAAGAAACCAACTCAAGTGCTAATAATAGTGACTTGGCTAAGTATTACAATACTGTAATATTAGGTTTTTAATCAATTATTTCAAGTGTTTGCAATAGGTCAATGCAATATTTATATTTAGAATATTTGCATTTAAATAGTAATTATTTCAACACGACAAACTAAATATTCATAACGTTCATAAATATTTATTTCTTCCCTAATTCGGCTTACTTTTAGTAGCTAGAATTTATCTACATGGTATTTAAATATTTATATACACTACCAATATGTCACGATACAACAACTTACTGTTCATGTCTAACATATTAATGACGCTCTAGTACGGCATCAACACCATGTGAGTATTTTATAAGATGATTAGTCAGACAAAATCGACAACCGATTAATATATGATTAATGAATTCGAGGTTAGAAAAATAATCTATGACATGATATCTAATACTTTAATTTTTAATCGTAACTCACAAAAGCAACCTTCAGATTAAATTTCAACTGATCTTTTTATAAAGAAAGTAAAGTTCTTTCTCTCATATCCCTTCAAGCCCCATACTTTAAAAAAAAAATAAAATTGGACCATCCGTATTAAAACTTTTGTATGAGAATTTCAATTAAAGTTATGAATACCATGCCATCTTCACTAAAATAAGACATACAATATTTTTGTAATGTTATATCGGGTTCTTACAACTCTAGATTTTCAAACAAAAAGTAAAAAATTAAATAATTTGAAATTTGATACTTGGTGTCAAATAATATTTTATATATAGTCGAAATATGCGATTATTATCTGGTATATGTTAATACTATATGACTTAAAATAAGACATTTTGTTGTATCAATTTTTGTCCGATAAAATTATATACTGACTAACAACAATAATATGACACAGTGTTTACAACTATGATTTAAGTAACCCTAACAGGGAGGGGAAAAAAATAGTGAAAAAAGACAAATAAATCAAAGCCAGGAACTAAAATAGCGGCTGAACACCACACTCTCCTCTCCTTCAAAAATCAAAGTCACTACTCGTTACTCAAATTCCGCGACCACTGCTACTGGCCCTACTGCACTATTCTGCCTACCACTCCCACCATAAAACAGAGCCAAGGGGACGAAACTCGAGCAGAGGCAACAGAGATACGAGGAGAGAGACCATTCTATCCTCTCTTTCACACACGCACTCTCTCTCTGTCCTCCATTGTTGCTGCGTCTTCAAGCTTCTGTTTGATCATCATCAAGAAGCTTCTGCGCGGTTCGTCTGTCCGTCAATGGCGCTGCAATCGGCGCCGAAGCTTTTCTACACTCCCAACTCGGTCTTCTCCGCCAACGACCGCCTCGTCTTCGCTGACTTCGTCGGCCTCTCCAACCGGCGGCTGCGGCGGCGGAGACTCTCTTGCGCTGCTTCCAGGAGGTTGTCCTCCTATGCCGGCGGCAACTGTGCTGTTTCGCCGGCGATCAAGGCCGTCCTTCACCTTCAACGTGTAAATGGCGTCGCCGCTTCTAGAAAGTCCAGCTCTGGTCAAGGCGTCGAGCAGCAGGTAATTTGTTCGTCTCAGATTCTATCATTGATCATTTCTTTTGAACTGGTTCTCGACTTATTTTCTGTCGAATTTTGTTCTCGTGACTGAATTTTCTGAATTGCTGAGCTTATATGGATGATCAAGTTGTAGCTATTCAGTTCGTATACTTCTATGGAAGGACCGATTTTTTTCGGGCTTTTTTTTTTTTTTTTGGTTTTTTGGCTTTATTGTACGCATTTCGGTCGGTTCTCTCGTTGATTATTGTTATTATTTGTTCCTGCCGATTATCGGCGTATTTTCGGTCGAATTTTGGACACTTGAGTCAATTCGAGTTGCATCTGCTTATTTCGGATGCTTCTGTGGAAGGGCCGATTCTATTTTGTTTGGTTTTATTGTACTTTTTGGTCGAGTCTTGCAAAATGACGTCTGTCACGTGTTAGAGTGGAAATGTTACTGTATTTGTGATTACTATTATTTTCCTAGTCGATTGCCAGCATATTTACTGTCGAATTGTGGTCTCTTCACTGAATTCTGTGAAGTGGTGGCTTTTTAATGGATGATCAAGTTGTAGGCTTGTAGCTATTCAGTCCATATGGTTCAATCAAAAGAAAGACCGATCCTTTTGGCATATTTTTTTGTTTTGTTGCATTCATTGTGGTCGAGGCTTGCATATGACTTCTTTCTTGTGGAAAAGTGGAAATTGTGTTGCTGCTCGCTTGTGATACTTGGAGTAAGCTACGGTGTCTGAATTCTTTTGTCTGGTTATTTGTTTATCACTGTTCAATTTGTGGCCTTCTGACTGAACTAATTAAATGACTTGTATTTGCTTGGTTGGATGGTTTTACTGGACTATTAATCTAAATTTTGAGGAATTTTTTCCTGTTTGCTCTAAGTTCAAGAATTCACATCCCTGTGAGACTGGGTATCGTCATCCTGCTATTTAAAGTCATACGGATGAATAATTTTGATTTATGTATTCCATTTCTTGGCGTTTAATTGGGTCGTCCCAATTAAGGTAATGGTTAAGTTCTTTGGTCATTGGAGTTGGTTTGGTGTCTATCCTGATTTGAGACTGTAATCCTCCCCCTATCTGTGTGTGTGCGGGGGAGGGGGGGGGGGCGCTTGCTTGCTTTGGGAGAGAGGCATGGAGTGTGGCTATTTTCTTCCCGAGATAGAATTGGAAACTGTGACTGTTTGTTGAAATCCAGATTATTAGTAGTTGTCACGTTAGTTTTAGCCAGTGTGCTAATTGAACTCATGTAGGATCAGGCTCTGACTTTTGACTTTTGACTTCGTGATGTATCAATTTGTTGACACGTCTATATGCTCGTGGTCCATTTAGACAATTGTGTGTTTTTTTGGAAGACATTATATCCTCCGAAGGATGAGGAACTTTCTTCCTCTTCAATTAATGCAATTGATTTTATTGATAGCCTTTTCTCTTTTTTCTTGGTGTTGCAAACTTGTAATTGGGTTTATTCTAGGATGCATGATTAGCATCCATTCAATTTGGATTATCTATATATATCAGTATATCTCAATGAAAACTAGGTAATTGTGTATTTCTAAAATCTGGACTGTGTCTAATGAACTTCCTGCAGCTTACTGACTGACTGTTTAATTCTTGTGTTTCCCAGGTTGTGAATTTGGAGGATATAATTGCAGAAAGAGGAGCCTGTGGTGTCGGATTTATTGCCAATTTGGAAAATAAGGGATCACATCAGATTGTGAAGGATGCTCTTACTGCGCTTGGTTGCATGGAACACCGAGGTGGATGTGGAGCAGATAATGATTCTGGTGATGGGGCAGGCGTCATGACTGCGATTCCCTGGGACCTCTTTGACCAGTGGGCCAGGGAGCAGGGGCTTGGTTCCTTCGACAAGTCACATACAGGAGTCGGGATGGTTTTTCTCCCTAGGGATGAGACTCTTGCTCAAGAAGCTAAAAGAGGTAACCTTGAAGACCTGCATTCTTATATCTTTCACATTCTTTCTGTTTCTCCTCAAGCAGGGTGAAATAACAGAAATTGACCTGAATTTTTTCCTTTCCTTTTTTTAAAAATTTTATAATAAAGAGACCAGAGAAAGTTGCTTGTTTTTACGTCATTTTTACGAAAGTGGGACTGTTTCTGTGAATTTGTGACCTCGTACCAATGTCCATGAGTCCATTCCTTGCTCTAATGAACATCAATCCACAATCATCATCTTGATTTGCTAGAGACTGCGGTTTGCAGTTAAAACATTCAGTTTCTTGAATTTTTGTTTTGAATGTTCTGGATTCAACTTCCTTATAATCCGGTGCATGGGCATCCTTTAATTATCTCTATAAGCATCTGTCAATAGTCTGTCTCTAATGTATTTCTTACATTTAATCCGTAGTGAAAGGGCAAACATGAGTTTCTGATATCTTTTGCAAATCCTTTGCAGTTGTTGTAAATACTTTTGCTGAGGAGGGTGTTGATGTAATTGCATGGAGGTCTGTCCCGATAAATGTTTCTGTTGTTGGTCGCAATGCAAAAGAAACCATGCCCAACATACAACAAGTTTTTGTTAGAATTGTCAAAGAAGAGAGCATTGATGACATTGAACGAGAGCTGTACATTTGTCGGAAATTGATTGAAAAAGCTGCCAGTTCTGAACCCTGGGCGAGCGAGCTTTACTTTTGCTCCTTATCAAATCAGACTATTGTTTACAAGGGGATGCTTCGTTCTGAAGCTCTGGGCATGTTTTATGCTGACCTTCAGAATGAACTTTATACATCCCCGTTTGCAATTTACCACAGGAGATACAGCACAAACACTAGTCCTAGATGGCCTCTTGCCCAACCAATGAGGTTTCTTGGTCATAATGGAGAAATCAATACCATACAGGTTTTTCCTTAATGTTTCTTATACATTTAGTTGGGATGCGGTGTCTGCCATCTCTTTGTGAGAACTGACTCTGAAAGTCCACTCTAGGGCAACCTGAACTGGATGAGATCGCGGGAGACATCATTAAAGTCCCCTGTTTGGCGGGGTCGTGAAAGTGAAATTCGTCCTTTTGGAAATCCAAGGGCATCTGATTCAGCAAATCTTGATAGTGCAGCAGAAGTATGACCACCTCTTTACTTGCATTGCTAACATTCCTTTTTTCCTGCATTTTGAATATTCAGGGACAAACATTTAATTGTCCCTCCAAGATATATAGTACTGACGTTATGAACTTTTGGAAGTGTTTGAAGCAACTTATTCTGCTTATAGTATTCTGTAGAAGTATCTTAGACTCAATTTATCATTGTGTTTGTTTACCGTATTGGCTTTGCTCTGTTTGTTTTGTATTGATTCTCCTTTCTTTCGTATTGCTTGTGTGATCACTTCTTGAGGGTTTGTTTGTTAGTATTTTACATCTGAGCTGTGAAGATGATGGTGATTTCGCAGATACTACAGGGTTACAGCTTGTTTTTGTCTGCTATTATGCAGTGTTTCTTGCTCTGATTTGGATTTCTTTTTCTTGTTCTTGTGCTTCTCTACAGTTGTTGATAAGAAGTGGTCGTACCCCAGAGGAAGCATTGATGATTCTTGTCCCAGAGGCGTACAAGAATCATCCAACCTTGATGATTAAATACCCTGAGGTAATTCTTCGCATTTACCAGCCTGTTTGTGGGAAGACATTTTGCATCTGACCCGCTGTAGACATGGGCGCCTTTGTGGCTTAGCTCTTTCTGGGGGATGGTTGCAAAAGGTTTAATTTGTTAAACTTTTTTTTTCTCCCAGATTTTTTTTGGTGGCTCTCTTGGAATTGGCCCTCTGCATGCTTGCAGGGTTCATTGCTACAACTGGATCTTCCTAAGCCCACCTGCATGAGATGGGTTAACATGGGGTGGTGGTGTCGTCAAATGTTGCCTTAGCTTTTAGGCTGTTGTTTGTGCAATCAGTAAATGCCTTTTTGTGCATTTTTTTTTGTTTTCCCATGATTACCCCTTGCCCAGCTACCAACTGGCCCAGGTTAGGGGTTGTGCTAGAGAGGAGAGATGGGCCATAGTTGCAAACTTTAATTGAGTTGAGTTCAAGCCAATTTTCCAAGCACGTCTCACTGCATTGTATAGCTGGGGGCGAGGTGTTGTTCCGGTGGCAAGTGGACCACATGCCACTAGAGAGCTCTCTGCAGTTGGCAGCATTGTGCTGCCTATTCTGAATTCTTGTTGAGTTGAGTGGAATTGTTTTTGACTGAACAAAAGCTGTCCCTTGTTTTAGGTTGTTGACTTTTATGACTATTACAAGGGGCAAATGGAGGCTTGGGATGGACCTGCCTTACTTCTATTCAGGTGAACTAAAAGCAATTTTTGATTTCATTTCTAATTAATTCTTTCTTGGGGAGGACTTTGCGTTGCTTTCCTTTATGAGATGCCTTATGGTAATGCTCCCAACTCTTGTTCTCCCTGTAACCTTGGTTTTGTTGCTTGCTTGCTTTTATTCTCTTTGCTGTGTGTAGTTATGTCACTGGAGGTGATGGTTATTGTGGGAAGAGATAAATCTTTGAATTTGTATTTTATTTGTTTTGTGTTAGTGGTATTTAATTTATTGCTTTTCATTCTGTTTTAGCTGTTTCTTTACATTGAACAATGTCTGCAATCTGCACTCAAAGAATCCAATGATCTAGGTTAGTGGCAAGCAGGTGTAGGTTGAGACTGATATTCCCTACCTCAGTTGGGTTGATTGTAGGATTTCCTTAGTTGTCTTCTATAGGGTAAGGTTCTGATAAGTCAGCTGCAGCTAGGACTTGGACAAAACTTTCTTCTACAGCATCCAGATGAACAGAGTCCATGTAGTTGATATTGCTTAGTGGATTAAGGGTTGGTTGTTTGAAATCAGAGGGAGTACATTTTTGGATGACTAATCAAGAAGTTGCAGTAGAAAGACACCCAGGGGAAGGGGGGTGCCACCCATGTATAAAAGGGGACAATTACAAGAATCATTATGCCTTCAAGGTCTGGTGCTTGGGAAGAGAACACTGGACAATACTATTACACAGGGGAAGTGTTCTCTTTCGAAGTATATTTGAAAATTTTTTCTGGCCTGCTTGGGAAGAATTACTTTGCATGCCATTGATAAGGCGCTTGTTGCCTACATAGATCTTGCTATATCCTGCATTGACATGATCCACGTCGAGTGTTGTACTTAATTCTAATTTAATTTGCTCTGGTTGAGTTAGTTTGGCTTATAAATAGGTCATTAGTGGTCTTAGGGGTTCTCCGCTTCATAGTGTTTGTCCAATGTTCAATTTAGGTATCTCTGAAATTAATTGTTGTAATGGTCCATATCCATTTTATGCATTTGGTGCATTGACAGAGACCTGTACCTGATAGTTCTTTTTTTCTTGTCTTTTTTTATTTTTTTTGGGTGAAAATTTGAACATGAATTTCACTTTTAAAGCTAAGCATTGAATTTGGGCATTATTATCTATCTTGTGGTACCCTGGTAAAAGAGCATTTATCGTCTGGGATAGTCCTTCAGAGGAGAGCGCTCGTTATTCGTCTAAACTCGATCTAATTGTCCCTTGAAATGAGACTTTTTGAGTTTGGTTTGTGAGCTTGCTAAAGTGCAGAAGAGTAACTCATTGAGATGTACCTTCAGGCAAGTTTGAGTCAGCTATGTGTATTGGTGTCTGCATTCGCTTTGTTGATGTTGAGAAGAGGCATTAGAGGGTGTGCAGCAATAGCATGATATTGGAATTCTGCTACTCTAATTATATATAATTTTATATGTCTGTGCTTCTCCTGCCCTCTCCCTTTTTTTCCCTCTTCATATGCTAATGTGTTTCTTCTTTTACTGATTTTGCATGTTCTACAGTGATGGGAAGACTGTTGGTGCTTGTCTTGACCGAAACGGTCTTCGTCCTGCCAGATACTGGCGCACATCAGACAATGTTGTGTATGTTGCATCTGAGGTAAGCCTTTCTTCTTATCTTCTTACTTGCCTGGGTTCATAGGCCAGTGGGAAATGGATTTGAGTTTTGACATAAAGTAATGCCATCTTGATGATTAAAGAGAAATAAATGCGTAATTGGATAGTTTGCAAGAGTTGCTTTTAATTTTATGTTGCCCGAACTCCAAGGTACATAATAAACTGAAGACAGGTGAGGGAAAAATTGTTTGCTTTCTCCTTTTCTTGTTTCACGTGTTAAACTCTATAAACAGGACCTCCCCCCCCCCCCCCAACCAAAAGGAACACCTCTATGGTCAGTGAATGTGTATTGACCATTGATGGATGCGTGGCAGATAACAGTTGTTCATGAACAAAAAGCTATGGATTTTAAGTATTTGTGTGAGAACTACACTTTTTCGTCCATGATTCTCTGTGAGGACTGTTGCTTAGTGGAAATAGCAAAAATGCACAATGGTTGCGTGGGATGATGAGGACAAAGATTTCCAAATACAAATCCATACCCACAGAGAGAGAGAGAGAGACAGTGATTGTGTCTGTTTGTGTTGGAAGAGGGGGGGGGGAGCGGGTTAGATGTAGCAGAGTTAATTAACCCTTAATTATGAAGATGCTAGTTGCACTAGATCCTAGATTAAAAATATTCACTGTTCCATGGAGACAAAGCATAAGATAGTTCAGGGACCCTTTTTTTGGGGGGGGGGGGGAAGTAATCAAGAGGTATATTAAATGGACACCAAGGGGATGTCACCCATGTACAAAAGGGGGCAAATACAAAAACATTATGCCCTTAAGCTCTCATCCATAATGCAATCGACAAAATATATGTTGCTGAAGTCCAACATAGTGCTAAGTCCAATATGGTGCAAGCTGAAAAAATTGCTCAAAATTGGCTTATTCAGTTTTTAGGAAGTTACATGGATGAGTTCAGATATCTAACAGCTGAATATGTTGAATGTAGAAGAGATCATGACAAATATATGTCGCTGAAGCCAAATTCATGTTTCATCTGTAAATTTGTCATAATCTGATCTTTACTACATTTCGTAAATGGCTTTCTTCTCTCCTAATGAGCTTGAGAAAAGTCTTTTAGATGAGTTTGTGTCTTCTGTTCCCTGTGGCCTTTTCTTTTAATTAAAAAACACATCTGCAGTAAAGTTCATCTGCAGTTTAAATCTGAGATGTAGAATCCCGAAGAGTGTCAAAAGATTTGCTTGGACTGCAGTTCTATGTGTGTCAAAATTCAATTCAAATTACGAATCTAGAGATCTAGTAGTGCTTGCTTGCTTGTAGTTTGTAGAAGTGGCAAGATGGGGAGACTTGTATTTGTGCATGGTGAGATTGCCTACTACTATTGTTTGTGGTGATTAGATGAAGTGGGACTGGTGGCCTGTAGTTTGGAGCACTTCTAAACTTGACATGTTGATTTAAGAGCAATGAGGAGGAGAAGTTGTCCTTTGGCAGAAAGTGCATCTGTCAGCAGCTTGAGAGGCATTGAGATAATGGTGCTGTGTGATAAGATTCCTCTACACAGTTCTAAAGCTTTGTGATATAATGGGCATTTCTGTGGAGCATATATACTTATATTTGATTAGAAGCCCATCTGTGTCATTTGAAGACATTTAGGGTTACAATGGTGTTTGTTCCACTTTTTAATGTATTGCACCTTGCTATCTTAGACTTAATTCTTCGAGGAACTCCATCGGAGAGTAATTCTTCTAGGTGTTATCCCTCATATAGGTTGGAGTCTTACCGATGGATGAATCGAAAATTACAATGAAAGGACGTCTAGGTCCAGGGATGATGATATCAGTTGATCTGCCAAGTGGTCAGGTTTGTACAATTGATTCTTATGATATTGCTTGAGAATGAGATTAATGTATTTCCTTTGCTGAACTAATTCACTGTCATGAATGTTTTAATATGCCATATTTGTGCTGTTGTTGCAATCTGTGCATGACTTGTTTTATGTTAATGTTCCTTAAGGTACTTGGTGATGCTTTCAAGTTAGAAATTAATAATAATACTTGTTTGATCAATGATCATGATTTCTGATTTTCTTTTTCATCTCTGCATAGCTTGTTTCCTTTTTATATGTGTATAAAATTCGAACTATGTTTCTGATTAATGATGATAGAATGACTAATATCTGGAAAGGCCATTATATGCTATACAACTATCTTCACTTGTGAAATGGATAATTTCAAAGGATATCTCGTACTGATCATCTCTTTCCTTGCTATAATTCTACAGCTTAAGGTGGGCAAGGGAGCGCCCCCCCCCCCCCCCTTTTGGTTCTAGCAAGGAGTGGTATCTAATAGTGAACCTAGGGTTGTTGCCTGTTTCCATGCTTTACTTCTATTTGAGGCTAGTCAATATGTAATGCTAAGCTAAACAAAGTGTTCCCTGTTTTCTTCATGAGATTACTTAAGTAGCTAACTGGTATTTACTGGTTTCTTTGCTGTGTTATATTCCTTAAACCTTGTGATCTATCTCAGTTTTCAAAGATATTCATGTCACTTGATTTTCAGGAGTCACAGTGTCTCCTTTTTCTGCTAAACCTTAGAAAAGACGTCCCCTGCTAGTGCCATTTGCAAATATGTAATGTAACTCAGCGTCTTGGCCTTTCAGGAAGTTATCATTTCCAAACTAGTGCACGGAGCTCTGCAGATACAAAATTCATAGCATTAGTGAAACCATTGTCTTCCAGTTGAAGAACAATTTCAACCTGGAAAAAAGAGCCTTCATTTTACATGCAATATGAGTTCGGTCTTTTAGGAGTTAAGACCTTGAAAATTGCACTTAAAAAAGGGGATGGCGCAGATTGTCCTGTATTGCTCTTTTCCTATTTCTGCGATCCCTCTGTTATGCTGTGACAGTTACTATGATCTTGTTTGTCTGCAATAGCAATATAAAAGGTGATTTTCCTTATAAGCACCCCCCAAAAAAAGGGGACGTGGGAGAGATAAGAAAGGCACTGCAATGTGGAAAGATGCAGATCCTTACTGGTATTCTGGAGGATGTTGTAGAGATTGTTTCTCAGAGCAATTATCACTGATGGATTGAAACTGCAGGTTTATGAGAATACAGAGGTGAAGAAAAGAGTGGCGTCATCAAATCCTTATGGGGAATGGGTGAAGGAAAATTTGCGTTCGTTGAAGCTAGTGAACTTCCTGTCGTCTGCAGTTATGGAAAGTGATGCAATCTTAAGATATCAACAGTAAGATTTTTGTCCCAATAGTTATTCTAAGTTAGCTGGGTGCAGCAGACATAGGAATATACTGGTTGTATGGTATCTGAAATCAATCTCCACTTCTTTACTGTGTATATTTAGTTTCCCTGTCTAGAATGGGTTATGATTATCTACTTATATACGCTAAGATGTGGCTTCCTGGTACATTTTGAATGGGTGTACAGAAGAGTCGTACATTGATTTAGTTACTTACAAATTTACGATTCACTTTACAAGGTACTTGTGAACGTCAGCGAACCATATTATCGGCCCAAATTGAATTTGTTGTTGGATTTGCTAGTTCGAAGAAGTTAAATTTTGTAAGTTTGAACATCAGTAGGCTTATTTTAAATTTCTAGGCTTCGTTTAAAAAGAGTATAATGTAGGATAGGAATCTGGGAAACATTAGGAATTATATTAATGTTTAGGGAGCAACTGTGAGGGTGTCTGGTAACATAGCTGTTTGGGAAAAAAGGAGCTATTTGGGGAGACTTTAGCTATTTTGACTGAGTCAAACAGGGAAAGAGGTGTTTAGTAAACACCTGTTTGAAAGAGCTGTTTTGCCCCAAACAACTCTTTTTCGAACAACTATTTCCATTAGCAATTTAGCATTTTGGGAATAGTTATTTGTGATAATTTTTATATTGTCCAAAAGTTTAATAACATTACAGGCATGCCATTAATAAACCATATTCCTAGTTTCTTACCTTGGCTCAATCTTAGACAACTTTCACCTCCAATCTCTTCTATTCGACCTCCCCATCTTTATCTCCACCCTCCCTATTGCCATTAATAAACCCTATTTCTAGTTTTCTTTGGGTTGATGAAGATCAAATCATTTGGAATTCATTCCCATTTCACTTCATAACAAAAATATAGATATAGGTTCATATCAATTTCTCAATTCATAACAAAATAAACATCTCTAAACAGAACAAAATAAGGTTATAATATGTAGGCATTACTTAAGTAAAACATTGAAAACAAAAGAAAATAAGTAATGAACACAAATTATTTGAAATTAATAAAAAAATAAAGTCCCAAGGATAAAGTTAATTTGTACATATGACAAATTAATTTTTTAAAAGTAAAATAAGGTGATCAATAAATAAAAACTTATTCAATTGAAAAGTATTTTAGAGAAAGGACATCAATGGAATTTTACCACACATATTTTCTAGAAACAACTAATTTTATCAAACACTTTTTCTAGAATTAGCTAATTCAAACAGTTAATGTAAACAACTAATTCAAACAACTAACAGCTAACAACTAACAACTAATAGAAACAGCTAACAGCTAACAACTGTTTGTCAAACAACTCCTATATTTGATTTTATTATTTTCATGTTCATCACATCAATTTGCTATTAATAGGTTACCTTAAAAGAATGGTGAGAACAAAGTTAGTTGAAATTCCCTGGTGCCTTTCATTCTTCTGTATGGTTCTCACTACTTTAACATTGGCAGGGCATTTGGCTACTCTAGTGAGGATGTCCAAATGGTGATTGAAAGTATGGCTTCCCAAGGAAAGGAACCAACATTTTGCATGGGAGATGATATCCCTCTGGCAGTATTGTCGCAGAAGCCACACATGCTTTATGATTACTTCAAGCAAAGATTTGCTCAGGTATGCTTTATGAATTTTGACCATTTCAAAGGGTTCGTGGTGTAACTTTAGCTGCTTGATAATTATATTTCAAAGTATTATGTGGTAGGTTATCAAAAAAAAGAAAAATGTCTTGGTTTTTTTCATCCACAATGAATATCTGGAGATTGGAAGTGCAAACTCTTGTCAGGTTTCCCTGTTATATGACTGCTTGCAATATTTGCCATCGCTCTCCCTTTTTTTCCTTCTGGGAATTATTTTTGCAGCCTGAGGTATTTTTGGCAGGATCTTACAGCCACAGGTTTTGAATGATTATTGCTCATCAATTAACGACACTTCATGTTCAACCTGGCTTGACTAATAGGCTATGTTCAGGACGTTTGCCGAAAAATCTTGTTTGTTCATTTTTTTTTTTTTGGTAATTTATATTAGCATACTTGGTCTTCTTTGCTGGTTCTGTCTGGTAGCGGCTGTATGGTGTCCCAGCTGTCACTTTTTCCTAATGCAGTATTGTACTTATTATTTTGTATACAAAGACTTACACATATCACTAGAAAATCTAGATGCAATATAAGGAACTATTAGCGTGGTTATTACTACTACTGTTATCACAAGAAAACCTAGGTTGAATCTAAATATTGCATCTCATTCTTTTGCTCATTGTACAACTTTGCAGGTTACAAATCCACCTATTGATCCTCTAAGGGAAGGCTTGGTCATGTCTCTCGAGGTCAATATTGGGAAGCGCAGGAACATATTAGAGGTTGGACCTGAAAATGCTTCACAGGTCGGTTGCTAGGGTTCTAACTCATAGCTTTTGTCGAATATTTCTATCCATCAAAGTTCATCTATCAGCAGGATCCCAAATTTTAAATGGTGCATTCTGTTTCATGTGTATTTCTGTCCTCATGTATGTGATTGTTCTGGTTTAGGTTATTTTATCCAATCCGGTACTAAATGAACGGGTGTTTGAGTCTTTGCTGAGTGATCCATTATTAAAGGCTCAAGTTCTTCCTACCTTCTTTGACATACGGAAAGGAATTGAAGGCTCTCTAGAGAAAACACTTAATAGGCTCTGTGAAGCTGCTGATGAAGCTGTCAGAAATGGTTCCCAGCTGCTTGTTCTGTCAGACCGTTCTGATGAGTTGGTGAGCTGTTTGGTTTCCATTTGCTGTAGCCTATTTCATACAATGTAGATGTCGTCTGATTGTTCTGGCTATCAATGAATGTTTCTATGGCTTGTTTACGTTTCATGTTATGACAAGTTGCATATCTTGCATGTTTTCTTTTTGTATGTTAGTGTGGGTAACATATGTTATTGTTGCATATATGTTACCGCTATATATATGATGTCTATTCTGATACTTATCTGCAGTTAAACTTTGTTGTGTCTGCATGTTTACTCTTTCTGTTACTCTTATTATAAAGCGAAGTAATAGAAAATGTAATGGGAACACCAAGGGAGGTTTCAGGCTTGCAAAAATGAAGATTAAGATCAAAACCCATCAGGGCTCTCTATCCACAAAATCAAGGAATGCCTGTGCCCTCATAATGAGCTCTTGGATCCAATTGTTAAGGAGCCTCAACAATGATAGTTGAAACTTCTGGACGCACTCAGGTATGCTCTGAAAAAGCTGGTGGTTTATCCGTTTATGTCTTCCAACCGGCACCACTGTATTGCAGAAGGAATTAGCTTCAAGACATTTGACATCTGGCGCCTTTTCTGTCCTTTAATCGTCAGGATACCTCTGATTTTTCTATCTTGAACCCAAGTAATTGTAAATATAGGTTTAGTCAGATGCCAAGGGGAGAGAACACAGGGGTAGATGCCAAGGAGATGATCAGTTGACTTCTCTGCACTCCACATAAATTAAACATGCTAAATAAACCAACACTTCCTCTGTTGAGCAGAACTTACACAGAGGTCTCATCCATAAACTTTCCAAGCAAGTAGGCAAGCTTTTGGAACTGGTTTGCATATGGCCTGAGCAGGGAACTCATTATGGAGTGCTTCTTTAATCAAATCATGGAGTCTCTTCACTTCCCTGAGAATGTGCGTTGTCTATCTTTAGCTGTAAAATGAAAATTTTCCTTTAGGGTTTGCATCTATCTTGAAGAGTTAACACCATTCATCTCCAGATAGCTACTTCCTTCTAATCATAAGAATATTGAGGAAGTTGTAATAGTTTCCATTATATTTTCATTTTACCACTTTGTGCACCATAGCTTATTTCAGAAAAGCATCCTTTACAGAGACCTTGCTTCAGTAACCTAGCCTCTCAAGTCTCAACCCTATATTGCCACCTTAACTACTTAACTTTCTTGCTTGCCATATGGCTCGAAATGAATTCCTTATGATCTGGAAACCACGTTATCTTTTTGCTGGAAGTTTCAGTGAGTTGAAGGGAAGACTTTGCATATTTTGACATCTCAGACCTCATTACCGGGCATGAATCCCTATGCCATATTGTTCACTCTCTTGTTGTTGTTGCTGCTGCTGCTGCTGTTCCTACATCTTTCGATGAGTGTCCATGATCATGCACTATAGTGCTTTGTGATTTTGTCCATGGTCTAGTTCTTGGTTCTAGTGTGTGCTTTTGCTGCTTGGAACTCGTTATCAATACTGTGTCAATTCATTGTCATACGATAGGCAATTTTGATCATAATTCACTGTTTTTTAGCTGTTTGTGCTTGTAATTTTCTTGTTTCATTTGTTGCTTTTCCTAAAGGTTTTAAGGGCTAAAATTGAGACAGAGAAATGCAGCTCAACATCTTAATGAGGCACATTGTGTGTGCCAGCATGATTTTAGGCCTGCTTGTGTAGTAAACTGCTGCCGACAGTCTATAGAGCCAACGTCCCTATCTCACCCTTCTAGGATTCAGGATTATAACATCTGTTATCTGGACCACCTGTTCTCTTATTCCTTTATGACTTGAGTGTGTTTGCTTTTACATTAAATGGTTCATGTAAGTTTGACTAGCATCTCCCCCCCCCCCTTTTCCAGGAACCAACACGACCTGCCATTCCTATACTCCTTGCTGTTGGTGCTGTTCACCAGCATCTTATTCAGAATGGCTTAAGAATGTCTGCTTCCATTGTGGCTGAAACTGCTCAGTGCTTCAGTACCCATCATTTTGCTTGCTTAATTGGTTATGGTGCAAGGTGAGTTATTGTTCTCTATTTGGGAACTTGCCTAGGCTTTGAAATAAGGAAATTCTTTGCTAGGTTTGGTGCCTTCCATCTCTTTTCTTCCTTTTTTGGGTTGTGCATGGCCGTGCGTGTGCATGTGCATGTGCGGGCGTTCGTGCATGTTTGTGTGTTGAAAAGGGGGGGGGGGGGAGGTTCTGGCAGAGTAAAGCTATATATTTGTTTGAGAAAATCCTTAAGAAGTCATGCTACTGAAGTGCATGGCTCCATGCAATTAAAGAACTTGGTGATAACTGTGTCATATTGCAGATTTCCTGCTAGTCTAAAGGATCTTCCCAGATGGATCTTCCATGGTTTTAGGTTTGTGGGGCAACAAATTCCCCTCTCCATCGTTTAAAAATTTGGTTAAACAATAGCTTGCTTAGAGCTGACAAAATGGACCCATTCCCGAGTATCTGACGCAGGCCCAAAATCAAACATGGTCCACACCTGAAATGAGGCAACCTGTATTTGACTTCTTGGGTTCGCCTGATCATGATTAATCTGAACCATAGTTGTCTGGAACGCAGTGCGCTCTGGTATGGCGGACGGATTCAGTACGTGATTCGCCACGTAGTGGAGAATCTGGTACGTGAAGGTCGTTACTAATACATCTATTCCGCCAATTCAAAACTTCACATATTGTAGACACTCATAAAATTATTTAATTTTGATCTGCCTTCCCTCCTCTCTCTTCCCACAAGAGGCATCTTTTTCACATCTTTTTCAGATTAATCGGTTATTTCTTTCTCTCTCCCTCTCTCTCCCTTTCTCGTTTTGCTCTGAAAAAAGCTTGTCCAATCATGGCAACCTAAAAAATCCTTCGATTTTCTTTAGAATTTGGCCTATGAATCAGGAAAATATGAACACCATTGTGATAGGATATGGGTTAGCTGACTTCGCCGGATTTGATGAATTGGGACGCTAAAGTATCGCATTCTGGTTCGCGAGAAGCTGTTAGTGGTACGCTGGGGGTTTGAGAGAATCCGGTAACTATGATCTGAACAGATGTTGCCTAACCAGTATTAATCTCTTTTCAAATAAGTAAATAACAAATATTGATCATATTTTCTTGGCAGGCTTATAGGGTGAATGGGCAGTAGACATGAGAATCTGTCAGCCAATTTCCCTGATCCAATGCTCAGACTTCAGTCAATCTGAACCCCACCAGAGAACCTATTTTCTAGGTCTGACTTATTGAACAGTGCAACTGGTCTCTTTTTCTAAACCTTGCAAAACCATCTGGGCTTTTCAGCTGTTGCCTCTGCTTTAATGCAATTCTTGTGAAAATTTGGGCTTCATTCCTTTGTCAACCTCTTTATTAGTTTGAATTTTTCTTAGTGTCCATTTTTGGCCCCCCTTTTTTTTGATGAGTAATGTAAATGTTGTGTTAGACAACACTAAGGGGATTTCACCCATGTACAAAAGGAGGCAATTGCAAAATAACATCATGCCCTCAAGCTATCAACTATAATCATATCGACAAACTCCAAAAACGTCAGACTTCAGCAAATTGGCTGACAGATTCTCATGTCTACTGCCCATTCACCCTATAAGCCTGCCAAGAAAATATGATCAATATTTGTTATTTACTTCAGTCAATCTGAACCCCACCAGAGAACCTATTTTCTAGGTCTGACTTATTGAACAGTGCAACTGGTCTCTTTTTTCTAAACTTTGCAAAACCATCTGAGCTTTTCAGCTGTTGCCTCTGCTTTAATGCAATTCTTGTGAAAATTTGGGCTTCATTCCTTTGTCAGCCTCTTTACTAGTTTGACTTTTTCTTAGTGTCCATTTTTGGCCCCCTTTTTTTTTTTCATGAGTAATGTAAATGTTGTGTTAGACAACACTAAGGGGATTTCACCCATGTACAAAAGGATGCAATTGCAAAATAACATCATGCCCTCAAGCTGTCAACTATAATCATATCGACAAACTCCAAAAACGTCAGCTTTGTACCACAACTGAGTTATTTGGCAAGTACCTTTGAATCTATGACACCCTAGATTCTATATGCTAGAATTAATGTGGTGCATCATCATTGTTGAAATAGGATTAATGTATATATCTGGATCATTTTTCAGTGCTGTGTGCCCATACTTGGCATTGGAAACATGTCGACAGTGGCGGTTAAGCACTAAAACTGTGAATTTGATGCGATCTGGAAAAATGCCTACGGTTACAATTGAGCAAGCTCAAAAGAACTTCTGCAAGGTTTGTTCATTTTTCTGTTGCATTTACATGCTGCTTACCTAAAAAAATAAATAAATAATACAGCTACATTATTGCATATTCAGTTTATGTCCTTGCGTTTTCTTCTCCTTTTCAATTTTCTTCTCATGGTGGCGAAACTTCCACATTCTGATATGACGTTTTATGCCTTACCCCTTAAGATAGTTATGGACTTTTCCCCACCTAATAGTACCCTGAGCCTGGCCTTATAAGCTATCTCTGGCTATTTTTTTTTTAAAACCCAATTTATTTTTCTTCTTGTCAATATATGATTAACTTATGCATGCAGGCAGTGAACTCTGGGTTGCTAAAAATCCTTTCAAAAATGGGTATCTCACTGCTCTCCAGGTATGTGTATCTGAATTCAGAATCATATGAGCCTCTACGAACAGCATTAACTCTGCTACTTTCTTCTAGCTTGTTCTATTGTGCAGATTCAGATCTTATTCATATTTGAATGTGTCTTATGGTCTAAGTTTGTCGTTGTAGTTATTGTGGCGCACAAATATTTGAGATATATGGATTGGGCAAGGATGTTGTTGATATAGCTTTCTGTGGCAGTGTATCTAGTATCAGTGGATTGACTTTTGATGAGGTGAGATAACAGAAAGTGTTTATCTATGGTTGCTTAACTTCCATAATGTTGTTGATGCCATTTTACTTGTAATGTTTATGTTCTTGATTGCCTTTTCTATCAGCCTTATGTATTTGGTTGTTCTAATCACAGAAGATGCATAATCCCACCGGCCAGTAGATCAAAATTTCCGAAATGGCATGAATGTTAACTTTAGTTCTTTTACCTTCTCCCTACTCCTCTCATTGGCCCTTCTCTCTAATGATTAGATTTAGTGGTAGAAAAATCTTCTTCGATTGATTATTGATATTTGTTTAACCTGGTGATGTAGGACACTCTACGAGCAATTCTGTGAAAAAATTCACACAAGAATTCTCAAATACTCCTTAGTTTGATTCAATTCAAGTCTGACTCGCTAATATATAACAAAGGAGTTTAAATAGAGAAGAAGCCTAAAACATTAAGGAAACAAATAGATAAACTATTCACGAAGATATTATTTTGCTAGCTAAGAAGATACCTAAAAGATAATATATAACTAAAACATAAACTACAAAGATAATAAAATATCAAAATACTTCTTATATGGCAATATTAAGAAATACCCATATATTTTTATTTCTTCTTTGTCCTTTAGCCTGCATCATTCTCCCTTGGTTGGAAAAAACTCATCCTCGAGTTTTATACAAGGGCGGAATGAAGAAAACCAAGCAAGAAACCAACTTCATAACGCTCTGCAAATGGAAATACTGTAGTGCTTCCAGCTTCTTCAAGAAAAGTAACAATGCAAGCAGCAGGTGTAACTTTTTGCCATCTAGGAGTTCGTTAGGGATAAATGAATCAACATGCTCACTTGCTAGTCTTGACATCTGCACACATTGAACTGGTGGATACAAAAATTGAATATCCTTAGTAGTAGGCACAAGCTTGCATTCATAAGTAGCTTTCCGACACTCCCCATCTAGTGTAGCATTACATGCATCACTTTCTATAATTTCTGCCTGGGGCTGACCATTTTGATCTTCAGTCTCGTTGTTGTGCATGATTGCATCTATAGATGAAAGGAGTTGTTGTAGTGGAATCCGAGATGCACATGTCTCCAACACTCTTGTACTTATAACCTGAGCAGTAGATGAGGGACTATCCATAGTTTGACTCCGAGAGAGTATGGAAATAAGAAACTCCCACAAGAGGTCATTCGCTTCTTCAAGAATACGAACGAGAATAGACTCTATATGTGCGAGCAATAGAGTAGAGTGATCATCTTTAATTGATGCTACAAGATTGTGGAAATTGTCCAAGACAAGAGCATCACATTCAAGGTCTAACGGCACCACATTAAGACTTAACTCGAGACATGGATTCAAGTATGAGACACCTCTTATGGTATGATTTGTCATCACTATCAGATAGGACTTCAAAAGATGACACAATGATTCAAAAGGCTTTCTTCATTAGCTCCTCTTCAAAAAGGGAATTCGGTGCTGTAATGCAAATTAGCTCAGAAGGCAGGAAGCAAGAGAAATCTGGACATCAAGATTGCTTTGATTTGTAAGCACATCCGAGATCAGAACTCCCTTTATAGGCACTAGTGCATCTTGTATGGATTTTGAAGGGTTTTGGTATACTTGAGGCGGAAGACTTTCAACTTTATCCAACAACCCGATAAGATCTTTGGAAGATGATGGGAGAGTTAGCAATGGTGTACCAACATTTAAAAGTTGATTTGGAAGTTCTCGCTCCAACCGTCAGGCAAGTTTGAATGTCATCGTGGCGACAAATCCGGAAAGTGGACTTGAAAATCTGAACATTCCTTGGAGAACCGATGTGGGTGGCACACATCAAATAACCACACAGACAACGTGGCTCCTCAACTAATGCTTGGTAGCAACAATGTCAGCAGCATCTGACAGCCAGGAAAGAAGAAAGGCTCCTAACACTTCTAGCGGGACAGCAACCAAGTGGTTTCGAACAGAAACAATATGGATCTTATAACAGCAGCACCACCGAGCAGCAGGGGACAGTTTCCAGTGAGTGGAGGGGATGGCAGTGATAGAGTGGTTTATTTTAGTGGGTTGGAAATCTCTGATTTCCTAGAGAGGTTGTATCAGGCAGTGACGAGACGGCAGGACCAAGAGGGTTTCGGCCCTCTCTGTGGCTTGCCTAAGGCACAACAGCCCTTTAATTGCAAACACAAGGGCAGTTAGCAATTTTAGGGTTTTGCGAAAACAAAGCACTCAATTGGAGGACGAACGGGAGATTTTTCTTGCAATTGGTGGAGGGCTCTTGAGCGAAAAGGGAAGAATAGTGGACGGATGAAATCATTTGGGATTATCTTTGTGGGTGGAGGTGAAATGTACAAGCTAAGGTTAGGGTTTCGTGGGTTTTGTTGAGCAATCAATTGAATCAACTTGTGTTGCGATTCACCTCAATTAATTTAGGGATTTTGGACGAAATTGAGTGGGTAATCAAGGGATAAGATCAATTTCAGTAGATTGTGAAGGGTGGAGGGTGAATTTGAGGAGCTAGGGTTGCGAAAATTGGGGATTTTGCAAATTGGGGTTTGCGAATTGGGGTTTTAGGGTTCCGGCAAGTGGCTGGCAGCGGCAGCGGTCGAAGTCTGGTGTTGGTCGGCCGGAGGAGGGTGACTAGTGGTCAGTGGTGGTGGGTGACATGTTTCGAAGGGGGTTCGAATGCTTGGTCTGCTAGGTTAGGTTTTTTGTGGGGTTTTTTTTTTGTGTGGCTGATTTGCGAAATAAGGAGCAAGGATCCCCCCCAAAAAAAGAAAAGAATTGGCTGAAATCGAAAAGCTTTGATATCAAATTTGATGCAGGATGCTCTAAGAGCAATTCCTACACTGGGAAACAATTGATGTAGGAATCATCTTTTGGCTTGGGAGGGTTCCTTTGATAGGAAAGTTAAGAAGAAGAGGAAGGAGGAAGTCATGGTCCTATGTCATGTCATCTTTTAGAGTATTTGGAGAGAGAGAAACAGAAAGAGAATTTCATCAAAATTCTCTACTTTTGGAAGAATGAAAAGTTTAGCTCTTCCTCAATTGATTTGGCAGATTGTGTGGATGGTTTATACTTAGGTTGTATATAGCCTTTTGTACGATGCTCATTGTGCAGCTGAGCTTCTGATCTTTCTATATGAATATATTACCTTTTCCTTATAAAAAAAAACAATTGATGTGGGACTTTATAAGAGCAATTCCTACGAGAAATTCACACAAGAATTCTCAAATACTCGTTAATTCAATTCAATTCAATTCAAGTCTGACTCGCTAATACATAGCAAATGAGTTTAAATAGAGAAGAAGCCTAAAACATTAAGGAAGCAAGTAGATAACCTAATCACGAAGATATTATTTTGCTAGCTAAGAAGATGCCTAAAAGATAATATATTCCTAAAACAAAACTCTGAAGATAATAAAATATCAAAATACTTGTGATATGCCAATATGAAGATATAGTGATATACCCATATCTTTTTATTTCTTCTTTGTCTTTATCTTGCATCACCTGGGGATTGCGTGTGGTCATGAAACGTTCATCTGGATTTTAATCTTGGATGTTGCCTATTTCTATTGTCCTAACTCAATTTTGACCAGGATATAGCTCCATGTGATTTGTCTTACTCTGATACAACATGGGCTGTATCTGGCAAGAATTTTTTTTTTGAATAATAAATTTAGTCATCCAATTTGTCTTAATAGGATTAAACCCGGACGCCAATTTTTGTCAGCCCTGTGGATGATGGATTGCCCTACTTATTAGCAATTTAGAGTGAAAAATTATTCCTTGATGATGCAATCAACACAAAAATAACCAAGCTTTCTAAGACCATTTTTCATAACCAACTATTGCAAGAACTCTGTTGACTGGATTTCGCACCCCAATTTTCTCCTTTAATACTCTCTCCTAAAAAACTTACTTAGTTGGCTGGATTTCATCCCTGAAACTACACAAGTGGAATGCTTTCTGAATGCAATTACCGGTAATACCTATTGGCCTTTTTTACGTCATCATTCATAACAGAGGCATGGTGGATGGCGTAGCTTTCTCCATTGTTGGGGTCTGAAATTCCTGCTGAAACTGCTTTTTGACAGAACGTAAATAGCTGTATTGCTGCTACCATATAACCATGAGCCGTTGTAACAGTAGCACTAAAGTGTCCCACTGTTCTAGTATTGATCTATGCTTTGTTACGTCATCCATGATTTTAAGCCCATGAAAAGGATTCAACCATGCATCAGTCCACCAGTCACATCTTGTGAAGAAAGTCATCTAAGCTTTTGCACTGTCGCATCATCCAGCGGTATTCGCCCTCCAACATGACGTATCCAAGGTGGCTCTGATCTAGATTTCATGCTTTACTGTTATTTGACTTTTCCAGTGGTTCTCACCAAGTTCTTGCTGGGGTTGAGATGTGAGGCGCCTCAATTTGGTTTGCCTTTAATCTATCTGTGTTATCTTATTAAAAAAAGTCAGTCCGAGCATATGTAGAAGTCTTCTTTTTGGCATAACGCTCACCTTATTCACCATATTGGAAGAAACAATAATTACTTGGGGCCTTTCTGTTGCTAAAAATACCTTTTAGATATCATTAATAATTTGCCGTGTCTTAATTCCCCTTGTATCTTCGACTTTATTCTCAATTTCTTCCTGTATTCTTGTCTTTGCAGCTCGCAAGAGAGACATTGTCATTTTGGGTGAAGGCGTTTTCTGAGGATACAGCCAAAAGGCTAGAAAATTTTGGATTTATACAATTCAGGCCTGGAGGTATGGCTGTTTAGCACTACTGTCTGTTTTCTGGTGGTGATGATTGTTTTTTTTTGGGGGGGGGGGTTACTATCCTATCTTGTTTCACTAAGAAATACACATCTGATTACAGTTATTCCTTTGACATGGCTGCAATAAGTGGTCTGACATTTGCTACAGTTCAGAATCTTTGAACATTGACATCTCCTCCCTTCCCCTTCTTCTCACTGCTTCATTTTGAAGAGTTTCATTGTCTATTTCTTCACTTTAAAAATTCCATTGTGGATTTTTATATGCGTTAAGACAAATATTGGTTTTCTGGCTGGTTATATTTGTCTACGTCTGTGTGAATGGATCTTGTGGTAATCGTATTGTAGCTTAGGCTTTAAGACTCTCCTTCACAAGTTCATGCACCAGGATATTGCAACTTTTTAACTTAGGTTTGAGATGCAGGCGGTGCTGGTATGGGAACCTATTTATATCTGGTCATGGAAGATTAATTTGGTTAGTCATGGCTTTTGAGTATAGTAATTCAGAAGCTGAGAGATTCAGAACCAATGCAATGAGATCATAATGACTGGGTAAGAACTGAAATGTACACTTGACTGATTCTACGCTGGATTCGTGGTGGATTAGGTTAGGTTGCAAGAGTGGACAGCCTCAGCCATGCTTGTATGCTGTCCTTTAATCGTGCCTGGTTGTACACTTGGGCACTTACATAGCTTGTTTCATGTAGTATGTGTCCAGCTTGGTGGGTTGTAGGGAGATCAACATCCATGCAGCCTTATTCCCACCAAGAACTGTCATCAAGAAGTCCTAGAATAGGCTACATTACCCATTGCACAGGAGTTTACTTGGTTATTTCTTTATGTTCTTATGATAGTTTCAGGGACCCTATATCTGCTTGGTATAAAGGAATGTTAGCCTCCTCTTGTGTTTTGGGAGGTTGAGGAGTCATATATAACAACCTTTACCCAAAACGGCCTGAATTCAATTCAATTGATTAGCATGTCTTAATTGATCTTGGTTAACACTTAACCGTGTTGTACATCATTTCAGTGAGGATGGAATTTGATTAATGACATGGGCCCTGACTAATATATTACATCCTCATAGTCCTTTGGCACAATTACCGTGAGGAAGGGGTTGGATGGTGATGATTTTTGGTGCCTTTTATTGCTGTGACCAAACCCTGTTCCACACTTTTCTTTTGCTGATATATTACACTTCTTAGAAGACATGTTTACATTATAACTTCATTGTTGATGTGGATGCATGGTTTCCCTATTTTGTGATATTTATCAGTCTGTGATAGTGTCTGTTATCTAGGTGTTTTTCATGTTTTGGAGGTACAGTTGTGTTTACTAGCCTGCTAATCTGCTGAATGCTGCTAAAATCACTTTGTACCTTTTTCTTTTTCATTTACAAAAGGGGAATATCATTCAAACAACCCAGAGATGTCAAAACTGCTGCACAAGGCAGTCCGCAACAAAAGTGAAAGTGCATATGCAGTCTACCAGCAACATTTGGCAAATAGACCTGTCAGTGTGAGTATTCAGGGACCTTCTTTGTGCTATAGCAGTGGTTGTCATTTCACATCTGTGTCCAGTTTCTATGACTATGAATGCTAGGCTGTTTTTTTTTTTTATAAAAATTAACATCACTTTCTTATGCAAATTCTAATCATTTAGGATATGTGACGTTGCCATTTTAATCCAATTGGAATTGTTGGCTTTTCTTATATTCTAGAACTTTTCAAGAAAAATGCCACAACGTTTCAAGGAAACAATATGAGCTCTTGGTTTTTGTTACTTCCATCTATTAGGAGCTACTTATTCCGATTGGTTGAAGTTTGCGTTACTACTTTCTGTTTCGAGCCCATTATTTTCTTTTAGTTTCTACCACTTGGTTCGGTATGTTGGTGACTCACTGGTTAGGTGTCACTTAGTCTTAGTTTCTAGTTTGCAATGTATCCAAGTTGATTGAGCCTAATATTTTGAGTTTTTGCCTTTGGTTGGTCTGATGACTAACTGTATCCTGGCACACATGAGCTTGATTTATGAGGTGGGGCCCGTGGGGGCAGCCTCCCACCCACTATACAGCAACTAAATTCTATGGTTGCATGTTTTCTGTTAGGGTGATCAATAAGGTGATTTCAATTGTATCTTAGGCGGAAATTACTTACCTAGTCTTTGATCATTTGTTTCTCGTGTTCCAAAGATAACCCCCCGGCCCAAACCAAAAAAAAAAAAGAAAAAAGAATCCAGTATGTTGTATAACACATGTATGTACATGAAAGAATTGAGCCAGTCATGTGTCATAATTGATGACTTGATAAATATGTGTTTTAGGTGCTTCGTGATCTACTGGAGTTCAAAAGTGACCGTGCTCCTATTCCCGTGGGTAAAGTTGAACCTGCTTCATCTATTGTTCAACGCTTCTGCACCGGTGGGATGTCACTTGGAGCTATCTCTAGGGAGACTCATGAAGCGATTGCCATTGCAATGAACAGATTAGGTGGAAAATCAAATTCAGGAGAAGGTGGTGAGGTATTAGTGGTCCTCTCGTGGGAACTCGCTTGCTTGTTGACCTTTAGATATCATATCTAGCAGTGCTTCAATGATGTATAGGTCAGTTAATGATATTCATTCTATACAGGATCCAATCAGGTGGCGTCCCTTGACAGATGTGGTTGATGGGTACTCACCTACCCTGCCTCATCTTAAAGGCCTCCAAAATGGAGATACTGCAACTAGTGCCATCAAGCAGGTGAGTTTATGTAATTAGAGTCTCTCCAAGGCATTCATGGGAAGGCTTGCCTCGAAATTCTTGCTGCTCTCTGCAAGAGAATTTGATTTGTCTTTGACTGATGACAACTTGAATGGATTCAGGTTGCATCTGGACGTTTTGGTGTCACTCCAACTTTTTTGGTTAATGCCGATCAATTAGAAATCAAAATTGCTCAGGGTGCTAAGCCTGGTGAAGGGGGTCAATTACCTGGGAAGAAAGTTAGTGCATATATTGCCAGATTAAGGAACTCAAAACCTGGGGTTCCTCTAATTTCTCCACCTCCTCATCATGACATTTACTCTATTGAGGATCTTGCACAGTTGATTTATGACCTACATCAGGTAAGGCCTTCAAACTAGTGTGATGGAGACCTTCTGGAGGTAGATGCAGCTCTTTACACATTTAGAATGATGGACAGATAAACCCAAAGGCCAAAGTATCTGTGAAGCTTGTAGCAGAAGCAGGAATTGGCACTGTTGCCTCAGGTGTTGCAAAGGGTAATGCTGATGTTATTCAGGTATGTTTTCTTATTGTACTTGGCTGGTACATTCACCTACTTCTGGTTTTGGTCATCTGATAGCAAATATTTTTCCCTACCTCTAAATTGTCTTACTGTCTTTTCCCCGTATTCCATCTGAACTGTACTGCTTGAATTGATGAGGGACTAGTCTGCTATTAGGAAAATTTCAGTGACTGTCCTTTACTCATGGGATTAGTAACCACAGGGCAACTGTGCTTTACTCATGGGATTAGTAAATCACAGGGTAAAAGATGACTCAATTACCATTTTTGGCAAGTAACTAATTTTATGAGGTATTCATTGACTACTATTATTGATCTTTATTGAACTGGAGTAGTCACTTGTCAATTCAGGTTTTTGTCTTTAGCAAACTGGATTGACACCCTGCCTAGGCAAGATCCGCTTCTGGTGGTGTTTACCTTGTACTGCCAACTATTGGTCAGCATTAAGCATTGTATGGTGTATGTGGTGCTTTTTTTGTTAACTAGATTGACTTATACTATGCAGTGACGAGCTAATATGATTATGAGCCAAGATAATTAATTGCCGTTCCTGACTGATCCTCAACTGTGAGTTATGCTCTGAGATTTTTTCCTCGAGGACAGCTGGTGTTTCTAATCATGGGTCCATGCCACATTTGGGGCTGTTGGAATATATCCCTTATCTTTGGATACTTTGATCCTCAATTGTGAGTTATGGGTTTTTACTGCAAGATCTCTTCTCAAGAACAACTGATGTTTGTAGTTTCCGTTCCATGCAGTGTTTAGATGTTGTCACTGAATTAACTAAAATTGTCATGGAGCTTTAAAGGGCACTAATGACCCTTCCTTTCAATGTTAAAACTGAAGCCATGTTCTGGCAGGTCAAATGAATTTTTCTGGAGGGTAGAAAAATACATGTGTCTGGAGATTGTGTTCTCTGTTTTTTGTCTGGATACTGTACATAATCATTTTCATGCTTGGACAAAAAATGGAACGGGTGCAATTTTTGGATTGGTTTGCAGATATCAGGGCATGATGGTGGAACTGGAGCCAGCCCAATTAGTTCCATAAAGCACGCAGGTGGTCCTTGGGAATTAGGACTTACAGAAACTCACCAGGTTTGTGTGGAATCCACAGATTTCAAAATGTGTTCGTGCCATTTCGTTGACTTATTTCTCTTGATATTTCACGGACTAAAACTATATTTTGTAGACCTTGATAGAAAATGGACTTCGAGAAAGGGTCATTCTCAGGGTTGATGGTGGCTTCAGAAGTGGTGTTGACGTCATGATGGCTGCAGCAATGGGGGCTGACGAGTATGGTTTTGGTTCTCTGGCCATGATAGCAACTGGCTGTGTTATGGCTCGCATTTGCCACACAAACAACTGTCCAGTTGGTGTAGCCAGCCAGGTATATGGAAGATAATTAGCTTGTCTGTCCTGATATTATTGCTCACTTTTGTCTGTCTTCAACTCAGGTCTTTCTTATACTTTCTTTCTAATCAAATTATCCCAGAGAGAGGAGCTACGTGCCCGGTTTCCTGGTGTCCCTGGTGACCTTGTCAACTTCTTTTTATATGTTGCTGAGGAGGTAAGTGCAGCAGTCATGGTTGGATAGGTCTGCTATCAAAAAATTATGCTTTCAGTTGAGAAATGTGGCATTTGTTTGTTTCTTACTAGATATACAAGCCATTGATATTTGGTTACAACTTAGGAAGATTAATATTTGGAGTCGTTGTGCTGATTGGTGGTTTACACATGATGTCAGGTAAGAGGCATGTTGGCACAGTTGGGCTATGAAAAGTTGGATGATGTAATTGGAAGAACAGACCTGTTGAAACCAAGAGATATCTCATTGATGAAGACTCAACATCTTGATTTGGGCTACATTCTTTCTGTACGTTCTGAATCCAGTTGTTAGCATATGTGTGCAATATGTATCATCTGTCCCTTGTGGTTGACATGGAATATCCTGTATATGTTTCCAGAGTGTTGGATTACCAACTATGAGCAGCACTGCCATCAGGAACCAAGAAGTTCATACTAATGGCCCTGTCCTGGATGATCAAATACTCTTAGATCCTGAGGTAAGTCTACACAACCAAATCTGCTTTTGGCTGAAAGTAGATGTCATTATGGCATCCGAGCCTTCTGTTGCCTTGCTTTGTTTGGATGCTATATCATTCCCTCTCTTGCTTGCATAGCTGGATTGGGTCTTTGCATGTGTTATATTGTGTTCATAAATCTTTCCCTTTTGTGTCTTTATCTTCTCTTTTGCTTTGTTGATAACCCACCTCATGGATTTTTCCTTCTCTCTTACTCCTACAGATTGCAGATGCCATTGAGAATGAAAAAATTGTTAACAAAACCTTTAAGATATATAATGTGGACCGCGCTGTTTGTGGGCGCATAGCAGGTGTTGTTGCCAAGAAATATGGTGACACTGGTTTTGCTGGGCAGCTCAACATAACGTAAGTGGCATGCTAAAATATTTAATTGAGGACTGGCTTTCGCATCATTTATTTAAGCATGTGAAAAGTGTAAGAAAAAGAATTATGATCAATGAAAACCTTCTTTGTGGATTCAGCTTTACCGGGAGTGCTGGCCAGTCTTTTGCATGCTTCCTGACACCTGGAATGAATATTCGTCTTGTTGGAGAAGCTAATGACTACGTTGGAAAGGTATATAATGATATTTAATCCGCTTGCCATGCTTTTGACTTTGGTGAGCACTTCTGAATGAAAATATGACCAACTACAGTGGATATTTAGCATCACCTCTATCTGTTTAAGGGATGGTGTGATTCAATACCTGAATGTGGAAATTTTCAAATGCATGCTACTGTGACTTGGGTACAACAGACTTGGTTCTTCCTAGCATCTAAACTTTGTGGTGCCTCATGGTTTATGTGAATGAAGTTGGAGAATATAGCCCCCCCCCCCCCCCCAAAAAGGGGGGGGGGGGGGGGTTGCTTCTTTTACATCTATACCTGAGGTGTTTGGAAGCTTTAAACTGTGTTGTAGGACTTTGTCCAATTCTTGTCTGCAGGGGGTATCCTTTGATTTTTTGAAACTGAGATTGTGTTGCCAGTTATCCGTGAGCCCATTTAAATTTTTTTGTTTGTGGTTTCCAGAGGAAGCTAATATCATTTAGCAAAAGTTTTCCAGATGGAACATACATTGTTTCAATGTAATCTTCTGTCTAAATATTCTCAGGGTATGGCTGGAGGTGAATTGGTTGTTGCTCCTCCGGAGAACCCTGGCTTCTGCCCAGAGGATGCTACTATTGTTGGTAATACTTGCCTCTACGGAGCAACGGGAGGACAAGTCTTTGTTAGAGGGAAAGCTGGGGAGCGTTTTGCAGTAAGGAATTCGCTCGCCCAGGCCGTGGTTGAGGGCACTGGTGATCACTGTTGTGAATACATGACCGGTGGTTGTGTGGTCGTGCTTGGAAAGTACGTAGTCTCACTAACTTGTTCCATACTGTTCGTCGCAACATCAAAGAAAATATTCTTAGCTCACTCTCTTCGTCTCTCCCTTTGACAGAGTGGGTAGAAATGTTGCTGCTGGTATGACTGGAGGTTTGGCATATATACTTGATGAAGATGACACTCTCATTCCTAAGGTTTGCTCGATCTCTGCTTCTTCTTTTTTTTTCCATAGTTCTGATGCAAATGGAAGGAAATATTTCTGGTTGAAATCTAGTCGCTTGTTCTCTTTTCATTGTGTTTACTGTAAAAATAGGTAAACAAGGAGATTGTGAAGATCCAGAGAGTGACTGCTCCTGTTGGGCAGATGCAGCTTAAGAGTCTCATTGAAGCACATGTTGTAAGTATTCTACTTCTAACCAAACAACAAAGCAAGCATCTTGCATCAATGTGCACATTTCCATAGTGGTATTGCAAATTCTTTTACTTGTCTATTCCATAGATTAGATGCATTGGCATCCTTTGTCAAACTCATCTTCTTCCCCTTGAGGTTTTCAACTATTTCCGTTAGTGGGAAAATATTGGAACTTATCGTGGGGAACTTCAGTGTCCCCACCTTTGATGGATAAAATTTGGAGCCATCATTCTTTAGCTATATGTTTTGCCTGAGTTGTGATCATTAATTAAACCAACGCCCATAAAGGAGCAACTAAATTCCAGTCCCATTTGGTCGCATTTCTCAACCAGAGATTTTGTGCTTCAATCTGCTGTGTCCGTCCTTAGTAAGAGTAGACAATTATGATTACCTTATCCTTGTAGATCTGTGTTACTGCTTGCTTCTCAAAGAAAAATCGACAATCTGACACTCACCTTTCTTTTCGCTTTTCTATTTGCTGTGAAGGAAAAAACTGGAAGCTCTAAAGGAGCTGCCATTCTAAAGGACTGGGACAAGTATCTGCCACTCTTCTGGCAATTGGTTCCACCAAGTGAAGAAGACACCCCAGAGGCTTCTGCAGCTTATGAGGGTGAGGCCGCTGGGCAGGTCACCTTACAGTCTGCCCAGTCAATGAACGTACAAGAGAGATAGGAAAACCTCTCCCCTCACAGCCTCACTTGCGTCTCTTAAGCATTCCCGGCCCCTCCAAATCACGTTGCACGAACACAGGATTCCTATTGGAATTCAATACGGTGATCTTGAAACCCTTAATTGAAGGCTAGACCCACCACAGTTGAATCAAAATTCCTTTTCAGCACCAGATGAAGGTCAATGTTTCCTCAAGATATGTCAAATGTGACCTGATGTGGACCAGCCATCAATTGCTACTCCCCTCTGCTTGGGGGTCAGTGTATATTGCTTCAACTGTAAATTCTCTCAGAACTTCTCTTTCTTCCTTTTGTGTTCTCTTTACTTAATAATCTGATTTTTGATCTGGATACTCTGGAAATTATTTCAGCTGGTGATCGTATTGATTACTGTAAGCCTTCAGACCGAGTATTGTAATTAGTGGATTACCTTTTCAGAAACTGATTTGTTGAAGCTCCTTAAACATTTAAATTCAAACTGAAATCTGCGCTGTCAGACTAATATGTTGATGATTCAACATTTCTACGTGGTAGTCCCCCTTGTACAGCTGCGCTGTGTTGATTTTAAAATTTGGGAAAATTAAAGATTAAAACCATGTTATCCCAAAATCTTTTCGTCAGTATCTTGGAGTCAGCATTGTTGCTTGCAGGGGTAACGTTGCACAATCTAGATATGCCCAACTACTACTTGGTTGGGATCCAGACTATTGGTGGTGATGGTTGGAAAATTCGAGATTGGAAGGTTCACGACGAAAATGTCAGTCCTGGTAGGAGAAATTTTCGCATCTTGAAAGAACAGGATAAATTCCTGGATTTGCTTGAACTCTTTAGGCAGATGCTTTGTATCTTTTTGTCTTCACAACTACAAGGGACAAATGACTGAGAAACGAGAGCGGTGGTAATGTGCACATGTTGAATATGCCAACAGCTGCCGCCGTGAGAAACGTCTTGAATTGAATGCGGAAAATGAATTTGGGAGATGCATAGTCTGATCCTAGACACAGAAAATAAATGGAAAGTGCATCAGACTTCTGCCTTTTCTTGCGCGGCGGCTCTATTGCGTAGCAAAATCTATCTTAGCCAAATTCAAATCTTGGAAATGTTGGGAGTATCTCCAACGTCGTAAAGTACATGTAGTGGGTGCTTTGTCGCGTCACCCAATGTATCACTCAACCCAAGACTTTTTTTTTGGGGTCCGAATGAGACTTGAAGATTGATGTAGGTGAGACTTGAACTTAGATTCCTGATTATAACGGTTATGCAAAATGACGTTGAAACAATAATGGAACCCATTCTAACCAATAAGACAAAACCATAGCTTGCTATGAAAATTATAACCTTCCGCGGCCTTCATGCTTGCAAACTCAGGCCTAGCATTTTGAAGCATTCTTTAAACGCTTAGTGCTCTCAACCATTCCAGAACGTTAACTGCTATTTCTGAACTCTTCTGAACGCTCCCGATTGCTCTCACCGCCCAAAAAACACTATAACCGTTAAGTCTAAACTCTGCTAATTGCTTGAAATCTCTCTGTAAACCTCCAAATGCTAGTCTTAAATGTCATAATGAATCCTTGCGAGTTTCAAATCACTTGTGGTTGAAATTTCACCTCACTGTTGAGTTTGGTAAAGCTTTACGAAGGATCCTTTGTTGGACATAGTGTATGTTAAACGAAAATTTTTACAGATGTAAATTGGTTAACTTTAGAGAATAAACCTCAACCCTTGGTGTAAACATATAATATTAAAAGTAGTCTAAACACATATATTGAATTACGTAGTGATTTCGTCCTCTAATTCTGTTTAAATTACATTTCTTTCTTTTTTTTTGCCGTTAGAATAAATCAAACGTAGATATCAGAAAATATAAACTAATTTGTCCTATTCTGTTCAAATCCTTGGTGTAAAGTAAAACATAACATCATCAAATCCTATGGACCTGAAAATGGAGCATATAGCTCATGAGTGTTGCAATTGAACACCGATTCCTTTTTCTTAGCACTTGGTGACTTAACATCTTTGTTCTTGATGACTTAAAAGAACGAAGTAGAAAATAAGAAAAATATGAAAGAGGAGGGCAACGCAAGAAGAGTGGAGTAGCACTTAAGTCACTCTACCTAACATAATGTCATCATGTCATGTATAGCTCCCCACCAACCTCTTGTTTTATCCCTCTTGTCCAAATGCATGCATCTTAAATATAATTAATGCTTTTAGCGAATTAATACATAAAAATTTAAATTAATGGTAAAGACCTAAAGATACTTTGGTATAGCCTTTATGTAAATATCATGTGAGTTAAAAGAGCAAATGTCAACAACCACCCTACGGGTAGGAATATCGGTAGAGGTAAGGTTGCCTATAGCTGGATCTTCCCAGACCCCGCGAAAGTGGAACTCACACTGGAAGGTGTTGTTGTTAAAAGAGCAAATGTCATATGCCTATTTCTTTTAGAGCATTGCTCCCTCGCTTAGAGAGTCGCGTCGAGCTGCTCGCGCCGATTCCAGTGGGTGAGCCATCGAGCGGTTTGCGAGTCTGGCTCACGAGCTCGTTCCGGTTCACATGCTTTTTTCTCTTACTTTTTTGTTTTTTTAAAATTTTATTGATTTTTCTGTTTTGTGAATTTTAAAAAGAAGGTTGTGTGTTTTGGAGTGATTCCATGGGTATATTTTATTTGATGAGCCTTGCATTGGAGAGAGGGAGAATTGTGAGCTAACAAGTTAGCTCGCAAGCTGATATAGTAGAGGTAGGCCCCCACTGGTGAACAAAAAAAATAGCTCACCACTGAAAATGCTCTTATGTTGTGCACATAATAAAATATTGGTATATTTGGGAATTAATTGAGGATCTCATAACCAAAAAGCTTTCAATAACACGATAAAAAATAATTTAGTGAGTATTAATTAAATTAAATGATAAAATTTCTATGAGTTATTATTAGATATTTTGATTTGAATTTTATTTATATTGATTGTTATATCTCTCTTCAAAAAAAGGAAATACAAAAAATCAACATTTAAGTGAAATCTTGAAGAAATGTGCGGCATCACGTGTCTTCGGTGATCTAAAACTCTCGCTTTCTATTAATTAGAGTTAAAGCATCCAAGATTATTTGAGATGTAACCATACACCATTGGACAGAGCAGCCATCAATCATAACCTATAAAAAGCCAAGTATTGACATCGATTGATAACTACTTGAAGCAATGGAAATAGAAATATGTCTTAAGCATTCATATTATGCATGTATGTATGGTATAGCTTTCAATTTGTGCGCCACTTTGTGTTGCTCATGCTTCTTGTTCTTCATTTATTTATATTTATTTGAGGGTTTTATTTATTTGAGGGGGAAAACATATATAAGTTCGATTGAGTATTATCAATCTATAAAGAATAGAACTGTAGAATTGAATACAGATAGTCTACATTTACGTATAAAATTCAAATAAAAAATCTTACATGAAATAGAATAGATAGACAGATGTCCGACTAATTAAATCAATCTATGTTAGTTAAGTAAACATGATCTATATATTTATATCAATAGAAAATTACAAATCTTGTTCAGCTAGAAATATAAAATTGCAAGCTAATTTTGATGGATCTCTTATCAATTATTTGGTGGCCATGTTTTTCATGATTTGAGAGGCCATCTTCTGCAAGTAGGGGCGCATAACTTTGGGATAAATTCAATTCTGATAATGGAAGTTATGACACTAAGATGGGACCACAAGAAGCAATCAAACTAAAATAGGATACAAATTCACATATATAGATTGAAGGGGACAACAAAATTGTCATTGATATAGTTAAAGAGCACATCCAGCCTCCGTGACAAATCGACTACCTCATCAAAAATATCAAAGTCCTTATGAAATTGACCACAAAAACCTATTAGCGTATAAACCTATTCTTGAACCTTCAACCATAAGCTTAAACTTTTGGTTAAGATAGTTCCTGAACATGGTGTGAGAGCCTTTATGATCAAGATGTCTTGAGTTCGAATATCAGTAACCCTCATTAATTTATTGCACGAGTAGGGGGAGACTTTACAGCAGCCACGCTTTAAACCCAAAGAACACTCGTGTAAAGGGGCGTGTTAGAGTATAAACCTATTCCCCGACCTTCAAACATCAATTTAAACTTTTGATTGAGTTGATTCTTGAACAAAACCTTCATCCAGCATATATACCACGAAGCTAATTGAGTTACAGAGTAGGTCCAAACGGACCATAATTCTTCTCACCTCGTTATTTGGGGATCGAGTTGCTCTTATTCTTTCTCAGTTATTTTGTAGAAAAATTACCAAAGTTTTTATGTATTCACCCTTTTCTCAAAATAAAAAGTATAATAAAATAAAGAAAGCTAAAATGCTATGTACTAATGCCTTACAACTTACTGTTCAATCCTATGTTACAATACTAATTAATTCGTTGAATAAAATCATGAGCTGTCAAAAGACTATAGTTCCCTTCAATGTCATTTTCATCCTCTTAATTGACAGCCACTATCATGAGTCATGACTGCATAATGTAACTTTGGGTTGGATTCTTCCTAAACTATATCTGTACTATATAATAAAAACAATGTAGTGATGATATAAAATTTTCTTGTATTTTTACTAATTAGAGATTTTTAACTCTTGGATTCATTCTCTCTCCTTATCACAACCATTAAATTGTTGAAAAAAATTATTTTCTAATTTTCAAATCTCTTGCATAGCAATAAGAAAAAAAAAACTATTATTACGGAAATGATCGTAAGAAAGTATAATTTCATGAAGTATAATTCTATAATTATGGAAATAAGGATTATGGAGTATCTATATCCATATCCCCCCCCCCCACACACAAATATACATACATACA
>JACYFF010031952.1:1628141-1642299 GCA_017589665.1 Selenicereus undatus
ACACACACACACACACACACACACACACACACACACACACACACACATATATATATATATATATATATATATATATATATATATATATATGTTTTGTATATGTAATGTGTCCTCTACGTGAATGCCTTTATTACAAAAAAGCCCTTTATTTTGCATGCATAATAATCAACAACGGGACTGTTGAGATATTCAAATTTGAGACATTTAGCTTACAAAAGCTCCAATACTATATTCAAACATCATCTCAATTAAAAGTTTAAACTTATGGTTGAAATTAAGGTCCAGAAATACATTTTGTGCTGTAATATTATAGCGTCAATCCATTAAATTAAATTAATCTGCAGTAATAAGCAAAATTTTTAATTAAAACTCTAACTTGGGAAGTATGAAAATTGTAAATAAAACGAAAAACAAGCACTAGAGGCATAAAAATTTTCTTGCAATTATTTTTTTGCTTATGTCTCAAACTTTTTTCACCTCAGATGATGTCATTAATTAATGATTAGCAATTAGTGCAAGAGCATAAAATGAGTCGGTGCCAATAAACATTTTCCAATAAATATCCTTTAATTTTGGTGACAAATTCACCGGCCTTGAATTGAAGCCATCTAGAATTCTGGAGTACTAATTTAATGCCGCAATAAACATTGAATATCATCATATTCTTATCCCTAAACTTGGTAAACGTCTTTTCTTAATTTTCTTTAATGATAACTTTTTTACATTTGTTGCGCCACCCAAAGCCTATATCATACATTCATAGTACTCCCAGGAATATAAACTCCTACCAGTCACATCAGCGCCACATATTAAAAATTATCTATATAACAAATACAAGTTGGAAAAATATATATACATGACAAGAGGGAGTACACATTCCTAGGTGTATAATATATATTAACTGAGCCACCATATGAAGTGGTTTGTGGACTATTAATATGAGCCCTTCTTGTGCAAACCCACAAGAAAGGGGGAAAAATAATCTACCACATTACTAATAATAATTAAATGCGATTTTTAGGAAGATTTTTCTTGTTCTCTCATATACAATGGTCGGAGATAACTCACTTTCTCATAAGAAAAGTCGAGATTTCAAATCATCTAATAACAATTACTACTTAATATAAGTACCTAATTTCATAGGGGTAAAATCCTCTTAGCATTGAAATATTTCCCCTCAATAAGTGATAAATTTTACTTTACTTCCCTTCATGGAAATTGTTTGAATTTTTTGAATTTTACTGATCCCGAACTCCAACAAAAAAATAAGTGAATGTAAATGTTATTGGCGCGCTTATTTTAAAATTTTACCTCAAAAACTATTTAAATTTTGTGATTGGCGCGCTTATTTCAATTTTTTTCCTCGAAATTTTTTCAAAATTACTAATTAGAATTCTAAACTTATGAGATCATTTGTAACTTTCCCCAATGTGATAAATTCCAATTCTATCTTTCAAATTTAAACGTAACAATTATTTCTATTAACTAATCGCTTTACCATATACATATACGTGCATATAACATCACCAATTTGCCTCAAAAATAATCTCTCCAACTTCAACCTAAAAAGAAGTTCAATCTAAGAACAACTTGAATGTCATGCATTCCACATATACACCAAAAATATTAAAAGAAGAAAAATATATATATACTCAAACAAATGCAAGAACCCTTTTTTTCCTTTTTTTTAAAGGATAAAATTAGTAATTCAGTGCTAATATATATGTATACATATATATTTGTAACTAAGATCTTAGGATTTTTCTTTCCTAATTTTTCACAACTAAGAAAGTAAAGTCATCACTGAACTAACACATCCCCAACGATACATGCATACATGAGTTTTCTTTCTCTCTTTTTTTTGGGGGGGGGGCGGGGGATTGGCATACATTGACATATAGAATGGGGCTCAACTCAACAAAGATTTTTTACCCTCGAAAAATTAAACCACAGCCATTAATTAGTAAATTAACTAATTAGTTAATTAATCAAGCTGCAAAGATTGAAGCATGAGGATTGTCGGGGAGTTTAGAGGGCATAAGAGCGAGGAAGAAGAGAAGGCCAAGGAGGACAACCGGCAAACAGAGCAGGAAAGGCGGAGGAGGCGGCGGCATAGTCGGAAGAACGAGCGGCCCCACCACCAACATCACCGTCACCGCCACCAGCAACGCCGCTGACCTCCAGCTGAAGTACCCACCATGGTTGTTGTGGTCGTTATTCATCCTTCTCTCTACTCACTGCTGCTGCTGCTGCTGATGATGAGGTCACTGTTTGAGACAGGGAGGGGGTTTATATAGAAGGGGGGGAGGAGAGAGAACGTGGAGGACAGGGACACCTGGTAGGAAGAGAGAGAGTGTACGTCTTTGACATGGAAGGGGTTAAGGAGCCGTTACTAGTCATGCAAAAAAAAGGAAAAGATTTTTGAAAAAAAAGGAAGTTAATTAAGATATTGAGAGTACAAGTGCAGAATTGAGCCCCCCTCTTCCTAATTTAGATCATGCATGTCTCATCACATCATGATAATATCACATCCTTAATAAGATTGAAAAACTTTTTCACTCCTTTTCTTTAATTTTTCTCTTATTGTTGCCTTATTGGCTTGCTTTAATTTGCGTCTAGCCTCCTTCACCCAATTTGGATCTCAGAGAATTTTATTTTCAAAAAATAAAAAAATAAGAGAGTGAATAAAGATCAAACTTGACAATTTTTTGATTAAGGTCCTGTTTTTTTCGTAGGTCATTTTAAATGTATCAATCTCAACCTATTTTAACCTACTTCATCTCACCTGAAAAAAAAAAATATCAACTTCGACCAACTTCAACGCATTTATTCATAAATTTAATAATTTGCAACCCAAATCGTTAAAAATAATTGACAAGTTGTACCGGCCTCCAACTTCCAAAATAATAGTTACAAAATTGTGAAATTACAATAGCTTAATAAATTATCACACGTTCTCATAATTTTAACCCACTTCAACCCACCACAAAAAAAAATATATCAACTTAACTCACTTCAACCAACTTCAACCTATTTTAACCTACTTCAATCCACCTTAAAAAAAATACCAACTTCAACCCACTTCAATTAACCTCAATCCACTTCAATATTTTATCTATCTTTATTTATCCATGAAAAGAACAGGCCTAACTATGTTAAATTTTTGAACAATTAGAAGCATCATGTATATGTGTATGTAATTTTCATGCATTAGGTTTGAAAATAGCCGGTTAACTAGGGTTGATAGGTTATAACACGTATATATTATAGATAGATGCCAGAACAGAACATTAGTTTTAGCCTTTTAGGGGGGCCAGAAACAATTTAATATGATGTGTGTGTATTATTTTGCCGCATGTCCTTTTTCTTTCTGAAGCTTTTGGTGTACTTGTTATTAATATTGCAGGCAGAATTCAAAATAAAAGATACGTAGAAAGTTTTTTCATACGTTATTTTTTTTTATTTGCTTAGAATTAAATGTACTACAAAAAGCAGGCAAATTTTCTAGTCTTCGAAGCTTCTTGTTTGATCTATATGTGTCCAAATAAATACTTCATTGGACACATTATTCCCTTTATATAAAGCAGGAAAATGATAAATGTAAGTACATATATAGTTGAACATTAAAGATGTGGAATTAGCTAAAATACAAAAAAGACACACTCAAGATTTGGAAAGATATATTGACAAGCAAAATGAGAATCAACTAGCAAATCATCGAATTAATTAAAAAATCATTAGACATTTTTTGTGTTTTCGAGCAGGCACGCTAAATCAGCAAACTTTTACTTTTTGAGTCTGGTATATCAAGTCGAATTAAGATGCTCAGTTTTAGGTCATGTTTGACAAAATTAGCGGTTCAAGTAGTGGATAGCGGTTCAGGTAGCGGATAGCGTTTTTAATTTAGCTGTTAGCGGATAGTTGTTTAGATGAGCAGTTGAAATAAATGTGTTCAGTAAATTTAGCTGTTGGGTTAGCTGATTAATATAAATTGATATAAAATGATATAGATAATTTCCAAATATAAAATTTTATAAGGATATTTTTTGGTAAAAAAAATATGAAACGCTACTTTTAAATGCCAAATGTTAATACTATGGGCGTGTTCGGTAACAGCATTTTAGGTAGCGTTTGCCGTTTTGACTAAGGTCATGTTTGGCAAAATTAGCAGTTCAAGTAGCGGATAGCGGATTAGGTAGTGGATAGCTGTTCAGGTAGCGGATAGCGTTTCTAATTTAGCTGTTAGCGGATAGCTGTTTAGAAGAGCAATTGAATAAAATGTGTTCGGTAAATTTAGTTGTTGGATTAGCTGATTAATGTAAATTGACATAAAAGGATATAGATAATTTCCAAATATAAAATTTCCAAAGGGTAATTTTTGGTAAAAAAATATGAAACGCTACTTTTAAATGTAAAACGTTAATATTATTAGCTTTTCAAAAACGCTACTTAAAACGCTAAACGCTACTTGAAATGCTAGTCAAAACACTACGTTACTGAACACTAAAAATTACGTGATGAGTGTATTGACTTAGTCAAAACGCCAAACGCTACCTAAAACGCTGTTGCCGAACACGCCCTATAGCTTTTCATAAACGTTGCTTAAAATGCTAAACGCTACTTGAAACGCTAGTCAAAACACTATGTTACCGAACATTAAAAATTACTTGATGAGTGTATTGACTTAGTCAAAACGCTAAACGCTACTCAAAACGCTGTTGCTGAACACGCCCTTAACCACACCACACGGACTCCCCCCCCCCCCAAAATAAATATTAATTAGTTTAAATAGTAAAGTCTCTAATTAATAATTACTATCAAATACTCGAATTCAAATCTCATATACATTGAACGGAACTGTGTGTCTTACTTTACACCAAAAACACCTTAAATTAAAAGAGAAAAACAAATAGAAAAGAAACACAACGAATTAAGGAAAAAAGGCAGATCACGTTTTTGTGAACATAATTTTCAGTACAAAGAGATCCACACAGATATATATCTTTAGGGATCTAGAGAGAGAAAGAGCTCAGGTGCATGGACCAAATAAAAAGTCGAGTGTACCTAACCACTGAAACTGCTGATATATATCTACCATGATTCGCCATCATAAGACCCCATGAAATTAATCAACATTGCTCATTAATATTAATTTTCTCATCAAATCCACTCTCCCTCTGCTTCATAATTCCATGTACATAATTATTCCTTGTATATATTCCATCAAAAATCAACTCCGTACATCCCTCTTCGTATATAAATTATATTTACGTATGGTTGAATCGATCACTCGATCACTATAAAAGAAAAGTATTTTGAAATTTTTTAAAAGGTGACATTATTTTCTGTTTGATCTTTGATCCTTCATTTTATTAAAGTTGAGACAATATTGACCATAAAAGATAGAATACTGTTTTTTAAAAATTAATATATTATCTAGATAATTTAAAATCTTAAAAAATCAACATTATCGGTAAAGGAAAGACTATAATGTGTCAATAATTTTACCCAATTTATTAATTAGTATCTATATTCTGTTATTCGGTCAAACTTCACTATTTTTCTTGCATCTAATCCGTGATATATTAACTTTTAGACCAAATGAAGACAAACAGGATTTGGTATTTATGGCTTTTACTGATAATAAGACAAGATTGGAGGAGTGCATGAAGTAATATTTAGGTAAGTTGATAATTGATACATCCAGTCAATATACACTTAACACTCCACTCTTTTTTTTCTTTTTCTTTTTTTTTTACCCTAAAAACATCACTGCCCTACAACTACTAGGGTGGCTAAATTCGCCTGCTTAGGGAAAAGGGTATGTCCAGCTGGAGAACAAAAAGCATTGGTTTCTAGGGGATGCTTGAGAAGTATCGTCCACTTTTTCCTTTTTTTTTTTGGGTTTTGTTTTCTTGAGGTGAGGCAGCCCGGTGTATAAGTATCTCGCGTTATCTAAGAGTGTACCATAGCTACAAGAATCGAACATCGATTAAGGGTTTTAAATCATGCATTCTTTTAAGAAAAAAATTGCACAAAAGAATGTTCTTAACCAGCTAGTGCCGACCACCATATAGTTTGCGTTGTTACGTCGTTATAGAAGAGTCTACGTCATGTATAATCATTCTTTCATTAATGGAATTAACATTTTCAAATGTGTTTTACATAATCGGAATAACTAACTAGTGATCGTATTTTTACCTAGGTAGAACATATGATAATGTGAGTCAATTTTAAATCATCATGTGTGATTATGTAGAAATTAAAACCTAAAGACAGACTAGCTAGTCAAAGATGGATTGCATTGCTCCAATAGCGATCATAAAGTGGAAAAAATCAAGTGTTCGAGTGAAAACCATGTCTTAATTAGAGTCTGCAATTCAATGTGAAGATGAGTGATTAGCTAATTGATGTCTTTGGAATTGGATATCATTCATTATATTTGTGTCGATCAAACACTTAGTAGCTACTAGATCTTAGTTTCAACTAATTAATAATAACACATCTAAATGTCAAAATTTGAAACTATGAATATAGTAAATTTTAGGGTTATTCAATTCAATGTGAATAATCTAAACTTTGAGGGTATTGGACGGAAATAATTTCAACTTTAAAAATAACTCCCATTACTCCGAACTTTACAGGTATTTATTTTCAGTAGTCTAAAATCATTTTAGATTGTGTTCTTCCAGTAATTCTAAACAATATTGGCTCTAAAATAATACAAACACATAAAAATTCGAGTTGCATAGATTCATTTTGAAGTTCAAATTGCCTAAAAAATGCAATCTAAAATGCCCTCTAGACTAAAATATTATGTCTAAATTTTTTTTAAAAAGTTGTATGATTAAATAGTAGAAGGATGTTATAATTTATAAATTGTAAAAAGTATCTTTTTATCCATATTTTTACACAATTGAAAATTTACGCGCGCGGATGAAGTGTCTTCGCGGATGGAGGTAATTTTATTAGAGTATTATTTCATCTAAAATTCCCTCTAGACTAAAATATTATGTCTAAAATATTTTTAAAAAGTTGTATGATTAAATAGTAGAAGGATGTTGTAATTTATAAATTGTAAAAGTATCTTTTTATCCATATTTTTACACAATTGAAAATTTGAAATTATGAATATAGTAAATTTTAGGGTTATTCAATTCAATGTGAATAATTTGAACTTTGGGGTATTGGACAGAAATAATTTCAACTTTAAAAATAGCTCCCAGTACTCCGAACTTTGCAGGCATTTATTTTCAGTAGTCTAAAATTATTTTAGATTGTGTTCTTCCAGCAATTCTAAACAATATTGCATCTAAAATAATACAAACCTATAAAATTTCGAGTTGCATAGATTCATTTTGAAGTTCAAATTGCCTAAAAAATAACATCTAAAATGCCCTCTAGACTACTAAAAATAAATACCTCCAATGAAAATTATTTTTGAAATTCATATTATTCTCGCCCAATACCTTCAAAGTTTAGATTATTCGCGTTCAATAACCCTAGATTTTATGTTTGATTGTCTTGTTTTCTCTGTCATATTCTTATATTGTGATATTCATTGTGCTTTCTATATTTTTACTTTAAAAAAAACTGAAATTTAATTTAAGAGTGGTATTGAAGTCTCATTGTAGCTTCAATATGTAGTGCCCATACTGGCTCCATCCTGCATGAATTTTTTTTCCTACTAATTTAATAGAAAGAAAAGGAGAAATAGGGATCTCATGGATAGTGAAAACACTTCAAATTTAAATATATTATATTAATTAAAAAAATGAACCATCCCATAAAACAAAATATGATGAATTCATATCATGTATCTTTTTTACACTGGCATGAGTACTATACATGACCAGAAGGTAAAAGTTCTTCATCATATATCACTTCAAAAAAATTAAAAAAAATTGAAGAGAAAGGGAGGAGAAGAGTAGATCCAGGGAGAATTTGCAATAAATAATTAAGATTTGCTTCATATTAATTCAAATTAAAGTACAGCCTCTTGAACATCAAGATCAATGGTGGGGACATCAGACGACAAGAAGGCCAAATGCAACAAAGCCACCATAATCACCACCGGAAGAAAGAGGAGCACCGGCGGAGGTGGCGGCAGTGGCGGCAGAACTTGTGGTAGAACCACCAAAATCACCGTTAGAACCACCATCGTCACCAACATCAACTTTGATTTCGATTTCGACATCGAAATGTCTCTGCACATTTGACGTAGTATGATCACCATGGCTATGTTTTCTGTCTTTTTTTTGTTGGTTTTGAGACTATACATGTTTGAATGATTAAGGTGTGTTGAGTAGTATATATTTGCATATGAATATGAGAGGGAGAAGAGTTTGTTTAAGTTGGGGACATTTTGGGTCCATGTCAAATAATAAAATTGTGGGGTATATTGATTTTTTTGGTGCAAAATGTGGGCATTTATTGGGTGAGGACTTTTTAAGGTTCTTTGCCTTTGGTTTGCTTCCTGTCTGCTGTTATGAATTGGTGGTGTTGTCCTGATTCATGTAATTTAGATGGCTTGCCTTGTCTGATTTCCTTTCTTTTTGTTTTTCTTTGTGGGGGTTCAAAATGGCATGTGTATTGAGACATGGGTTTTGACTGACTCTTGTGTACACTACGTGCAACTTGCTAAACATATAGTATGGTCTCTTGTATGTCTGGTTTATTTTACTATATATTGATGTGTAGGTCCGATTATCTGATATATAATTAAAAGATGATATTAAAAAATTAGTGATTTTTTTTGATTTTGAGGTTCATACAGATCTGAAATGTTGGGATTTAAACTTTGACATAGATTTGTTATGTTAGGTGGATGCTTGCGATTATAGAAAATTCTTTCCAAAATTTCCATATATGATTAGAAAAGTATGCAGTGACGTAGAAAATGGATATAGTATTGTATATATTTAATTATTTTTGTCAATCGATTTTATCCATTATCTAAACTCAAAAACATATTGAGTCTTCAATGAGTCCTACTAAAAAAACAGAAAGCATGTATATGTAATAGCTATCAAAACTCAGACTTTGCGGAAATGGTAGGTCACAACATTCTATGCGGCAGTGTGGAGTCTCTGGATGATAAGGAATAGTATGTTGTTTGATAATCAAGAACTGGATAGTGATGCTTTATGTTTCACTATTAGATGGAGGGTGGGATTGTGGACCAAAGCCAGACAAGAAGAATTGGCTTACACCCCGGCGGAGCTGGCGCGGAACTTCAGTTCTATCCCTATTATCTTTTCATAACTAAGTACAAACTTGTGTTGGTTTGGGCGTAGAATGATCGTAGTTTGTCTAGTTATTGTCGGATCGAGTTATTTGTATTTTCTTTTTATTGCCAATGGCATTATTAATCGAAAAAAAAAATAGCTATTTCTAGATAATTTTATTGGATTATAATAATCTAAACTTTGGAGATTTCGACACTAATAACCTAACCTGACAAAATGAACCCCTACATTCCAACGTTTAGACCTAATTATTCTCAATAACTTATATTTAAGAAAAACTAGTCCATCTAAAATTGAAGGCAAAGTTCCTAAATAAAGCAATCAAGCGTTATTGATATTAAGATGGGGAGTAGAAAAGGCACATACGTAGGCCCTATTCTTTTCGTATGTAAATTCAAATTTATCAACTTCAACTCACTTTAACTTATTTTACGGACTTTAATAAAAAAATATTAATTTCAACCCACATCAATTCATTTCAATCTACTATTTTAACTAATTTCTACCTATCGTATAAAAAATATATCTATTTTAATCAATTTTATCTCTTCTCCAACCCTATTTGCTAATGAAAAGAACAGTCCGTACTACTCAGAAAAAATGACTTGAGAAATCTCTCTCTCTGCCTTTAATTGCGAGACATAGTTACACGGCATGGATTTGTCCACAAATTGTCAAATTCAATTCAAAGCGTGGAAAATTAATTAAGGGGCAGCCACAATTAAAGAAATTAGTCATGTCATTGTGCTGTCTTAGGATCAGTACTGGTACTAGTACCAGTACCCGATTCACTTGATCTGCCTGCTTTTTTCCAACTGGCTGACTCGATCAGGGGTTCTTTTTTGACATTTTCTACAATTAAATTTCTAATTATGTGCCTTTCCTATGATAAGGATGTGGGAAACATTCAACCACAATCACAGTGACAAAGAGATGATCTTGTTTGAATAATCTGATATCAAACAGCAACGGGTCTGGAGCGCCGAACACAAAGTCGGCAACGTCACGGCATGGTTTGGATCACTGTTCTAAAAGCGATTTTGCCTGAACAAAGGTGCAAATTAAACTCTCAAGCGGCGGTCGCTTCCCAAGATTACACTACGGTTCCGGTCAATTTTGTGCACTCTTATATGTGATCGAATTTTTAAGATTATGCATAGCATATTAGTTATAAATTCTCATAGGGTTGTTGGGTCTTGCAGAATGTACGGTCACATAATTGTGTTATGATCATGCAATTTTATCAAGATAAGACATTTAAGAGGTAGAACGTTTTTGATTATGCCCCACGCAAACAAAATGCGGGAAATTTTTTTTAAAAACATTAAAGATTTTGAATGGCGCCGGTACGCGTGGTTTCTTTGTTGAAAATTTTCCCCATGGTATTTTTTGTTTCTTTTGGATTTTAATTTGCATATAATAGCTAGCAGCCAGGATTAATTTGTAGTTACAACCTAGCAAAATTACTATTTTCTTGGTGTAGTAAAAAAACGTTAGATCTGATAGGCCTAGCAAACAATGTTATATGTCAGTTATGAGTTGAAAAAATATATGTGTTTTAACTATTTTTTTGGTATAGAGAAAGTCAAAAGTCGATAAAAAGTGATACGAATTTAAATATACGATTAATAGTTTTTAAAGACTTTATTAACTAAAACTGGCGAAATTTAGAAACTATGAACTGTGTATTGATTCTTAAAAGAAAAAAGAAACATATACATTACAGTATGTATATTACTACATGTATGTGTACTTGTAGAACAAATTAAATTCTTGCTCACTTACACAGCACCATAAACATCATGCTGAGGTATTTTTGATGGCAAAAAAGCCAAGCGAACCAAAAACCCCATCATCAAGAGAGGAAGAAAGAGAAGCATCGATGGCGGTGGCGGCAATGGCGGTAAGACTAGAGGCAAAACGAGGAGCGACAATGTCAGTATCATCATCAAACTTAGCTTGTATGTAGCCTTACAGCACATAACACACGCGATCCAACAGCTAGTTAGATTCAGACGTATACTCTTGATTTTGAGCCGCGGAATCCAAATTGGGCGGAAATTGCTCATTATCATGATCATGTAGCTAGTGATGCGAGGAAATACTACCAATGAAACATGGCATGAGCATGCAAATTTGAAGAGAATTGAGTTAAGGAGAAGGAGGGTTTGGCAATTGATGTATCTATATTTATGGGGAGGTCCACATGAACAGAACGTTGAATATTATGCAATTTTAGGGAGGGGGTGGGTCCATGGAATTCAAGGAGAAGTGTGAATGTGAGTATATAAACATGCCGTTTTCAAGTTTCTTACTTGTTTCCTGTCTTTTGACCTGTGTCCTAGTACATTTAACCATGCAACCATCTCCCTTTCTCTCTTTCTCTCCAAATCTCAAAGGAAGTCTAATTCAAGTTCATAACTTTGAGAGTTCTAATTCCTGTGGTATGATAAGATTAAACGTACGCGATCTTATCTGTTTATGAGTTATAGAGGGGTTGATTTTATTCGGCCTTGGATCAAAAGAATAATACTAATTAATATCTAATTTCTTTTTTTCCTTTCATGGAAAGAGATGTTTAAAGACGTGTTTTACTTTGTTTCACTATATTCCAACTGGAAAAATTGCCCAAAATTAACTTTTTCCACTCTACGAAAAAATGGACACAAACATGAATATAAATAAAATACAAAAATATTCTAATATGGTTAACACTGCTACTCCAAAGAAAAAAAATTAAATGATGACTAAAAAGTTATTTTACTTTAGTCCACTATAATTCAAACCGACTCAAAATTAATTTTCTTATATATCTAAAAAACAAGCATACAAATATAGCTCTATATGGATATAAATTCATGGATTCATGTTGTCAATTTTGGGGGGTGAATTGAGGGGGGGGGGGGGGGGGATGAGCCCAAATGTGGATGCATGATCTACCGAATTTAGAATGAAATTCTGGCGCATGTTCAAATTAAAGGTGGCTGGTGGATAAAAGTTTCCTTGGTATAAAAAAACAAAAAAAAAGTAGAATTTTTCACAGGGGTCATATGCAGTGTACTTAGTTGTTTGGTTCATCAAATCAAGCAATGTTAATGTGTCATATGGATTACATGGAAAAGAAATCATACTAATTAGGTTGAACTTTCCAACTCAATATGGTTGATTCTTTCAACTACAACTTTGAACTTAGGGCATCCCCAGCCTAAGTTTCAAAAATCGGAACTTAAGTATGCCATATCAACAAAAATTTTACTTTTTTTAGACTTGCATTTCATCACTTCTTCAACCAATGGAACTTCAATTTTAATGACCCAATAAAAATATTTATTATAAACTCACCTTACACACAATTTTTTTTAATCACTTAAAAATTATATATTATACACAAAAAAACAAGAAAAAAAGCAAAAATATTTGTATTGGTAGAAAACTGTCCCGCGGAGAAGACCGTATACGCAGTCTCTCACGTGAGACAAGGTGCACCATCTCTTGGATGGGAGGCAGAAGGCTGAAGCGCGGGGCCCATCCCTTCTACGCGTGTCATGGCGGGGAATGTGCTCAATTGATTTAAAAATTTTAAGATATCGGTTAATTTAACTACTTATTCTTTGGGATTACGTCGATAATACAGTATGTATAGGAACACCTTATAAGACTTAGGTGATATTTAATTTAAACTTACTGGTCATTGATAAAATGTTAATAAAAGCTTGCATTTACCACACATTAGAAGGATTTATTTGCCACAAACTTGAAATTTGTACTCATCACAAACTTTTTTTTTCCCGATAATTAATGGACAAAACCAATACATAATAAGGAAGTCAAAAGAATACAACTTAAAACAAAGATAATTACCAACTAAATCAAAAATTTAAAACTACCCAATCGGGCCAATCCAGGCCCCAAGCATAATTGTTATCTATTTAACTACATCCTGCCCAAAGTATGTCCACAATTTCAGCATTATACAGATACGCATATGACTATTAATATTGAACCAAAAAGACCAAGACAAATGGGGATACGTTTGGAGGCTAAAACTCCAACCACATGCAAAGCACCACAACATGCATCAACTCCAAATGTTCTCTGATTGGCCCACAACTGCAACCCAAAGTAATCCATCAACTACACCGCTAGTTTGACCAGCACACAAGCTCCACACCGGCACACAAACCTTATATACTGTTATACACCTCTCTAATGGTCGCACTTAATATTTCAACTTACGACAGTTTTTAACTACTGTTCATGTTACATTTCTTGTAGTTGTCAACCTCTCAAAGGCAGATATAGACCCGTGGAATAGGGCCATAACTTGGTGTCCTACAATAATGTGGTCATTCAAAAATGAAAAAATAAAAAATCAACCCAAAAAAAAATAAATTAAAAGGCAAAACTTACTGTATCAGATTCACTAGTTCACTATATATTTTGCTATGAACGGAATTCTCGGGTATAAACTGTTGGAGTATGAAAGTGGGTATTCTCCTACATTGTTAAAATACAAAGAATATGAAAGTGGGCGTTATCCCACATTGAGAAAATTAAAGGGTTTGAGTATGCATATAAGCTTGTGAGTTACTTCACCCATTGCCAATTGATTTTGGGTAAAAACCTCGTTTAAACTTGTATACATGACTCTTTGTCAATTGCCCAATTGATATGTAAAAGTTTAACATAAACGGACATATCAGTTTAGTTGGAAGTTTCAACTATACAGTTATGTACCTATGATCTTATTTTATATATTTTGGTTAATTAATGTATTGATGTACCCATTTGATCAATAATCGCCCCCCCCCCCCAAAAAAAAACTTTGCAATGAACCAACAGAATGAGTACTATTGTGTCCCTACCGAATTACTAATGCTCAAGTGTAACCTAACCAATAGACCAGTGAT
>JACYFF010031952.1:1642699-1670737 GCA_017589665.1 Selenicereus undatus
TATATATATATATATATATATTTTGGGGTGGATATTTATGTAAAGAAAACCACGTCCACATAAAGATTATGATGCGTTTCATCTTCTTTTGCTGAATGTGTGCGTGCATGCATGTCAATGCAGGTAGGGTATCAAAGTGTAAGCACGGCATGTTCTTTTCCTTAGTAAATTCATTTTATCACCAACTTCTATTGATTTTTACTATTTTTCATTAATTTCTAGCAACCATCATAAAAAAAAAATTAATCTTTTTGAACTCTATCTAATCTTTCCAAATTCTAATTAACATATAGCAATTCTTACCAATTTCTTTCAAAATTTTCCTCACTCCTTAATTTACATTTTTTAACCTCTGTCAACTCTTACTAACTTCTACCAACTTCTTCCGACATTTTCGAATCTTAACCAACTCCTAACAATCATTTCAAAAAAAGTACTAACTCAGTTCAACTCTAGATCATATCTACTTTTACCAATTTTTACTAATTCATCAACTCATATTTACCAAAAAAAGAACAGGCAGATGTAATGGAGTAATTTTATATTCGAATGACATTAATACCTTTGTGGGCAGTTCACTTCAGATTTTTATGACCGACCTGATGATAGTGAATTTTGGCTAGTTTTTGTAATTTCTAAAATAAACTAATCTTATACATTTAGATATTATATTTAATTGGTGCCTTTTATCATGTGTGATTCATGATTCAATTATAAAGTAGATCGACCAAAACTTATTGTGGAAACTTACTAATTTCATGGGACCGGGTGTCCATCTCATTTCATATGGCAGTAAAGACAACCATAGTGTCTATCTCATTTCATGGGACCCTGTTACTCAGTCCAAAGAAGCCGGGGGCCTCAGATTTTGGCTGATGCGACAAGTGAATAGTGCATTTCTCACAAAGCTTGGTTGGAGACTGTTATCTGAACATGTCAAACTCTGGTCACCTGTACTCCGAGCAAAATATCGCAAGGGTCGTTGCGATATTGATATGTTTGAGCCAAAATAGGATTGTTCCAATATGTGGCGAGGAATCCCAGAAAGTGCTCAATATCTTAAAACAGGAGTCAAGGCGGAAGTAGGTAATGATAATAAAACTTTATTCTGGTTCCATAACTGGACAGTAGATGAAACTTTGTGCAAGTATGCTGTGTCGCCCATTCCGCAAGAGATCGAAGACACCACAGTTGCTAAATTTTGGGATACTAATACATGATGGCAATGGTAGAAATTTGTCATGTTACTCCCACAGGACATAATTAAGGTCATTTCTTCTTTTGAGTTATATCCTGATATCAACAATGAAGATCAGTGGTCTTGGGTTGATCCCAAGATGGGAATTTCTCTGTGAAGTACGCTATTAATATCAACGGTGCTCATACATGTACATGAAGAACATGACCCGATTTGGCAGTTTATTTGGGAAGGCTCTGATTCCCCAGCGTGTTCGTTTCTTCCTTTGGTTAGTTGGACATGACCGTATCATGAGTAACAGTAACAGATTCCATCGTGGGCTAATTAAAGATTCGTCGTGTCGAAACTGCCCCGGCATAGATGAGACCTCTTTGCACATCTTACGGGATTATCCCCTAGCTCGTGTTATCTGGGACTTGGACATCTTCATGCCATGTTTTTCTCGCTAACATTGCAACCTTGGCTGAGTTTCAATCTTGAATCGAATTGTGCCATAAGTGAGACAGTGGTTAACCTATTTTGCCATTGCTGTGTGGATGCTATGGAAATGGAGAAACAATAGGGCCTTTGAAGACCCAAATTTTACTCCCTATCAACCATATGAACTTATAAGGAAGCATGGTAAGGAGACTGTTAATGCTTTCGTTTCGGTCCCTAACAGGAAGTTGAAACCCCCAAGTCTGAAATCCTTGTAAGATGGGAGCCACCTCCTGATAACCAGGCCAAGCTCAATGCCGATGGTGCTTTAAGGAGAAACCCCGGCTTAGTGGGTGGAGGAGGTGTTATTAGGGGGCACCGAGGTAATTGGATAAATGGTTTTGCTGCAAATTATGGTCTTTGCTCCTCTATTAAAGTTGAAATGTTGGCATTACTGCAAGGTCTCTGTCTAGCATGGAGTTCAGGCATTTTGAAACTAGAGGTACACCTGGACTCCAAAGTGGTGTTGGATATAATGACAAGGCCAATCAAGAATAACCAACTCCACTACTTCGCGATCAAGAAATGTCAGGAGCTAATTTGCAAGTCTGGATGACTAGTCAAACTAAATCACTGCTATCGTAAATCAAATAGAGGGGCAGATTGTCTGGCTAATCTAGAAGTAGACCAAACCACTCCATTTGTTGTTTTTGAGACCCCCAACCCTCTATTAGAGGCATGTTACGTGAGGATTACTGTAATGTCTTTTTGCCACGCAAGGTGCATTATTAATAATACAAATTAGGGGTCTTGCCCCTCTTTCCCACCCAAAAAAAAACCTTACTAATTGATAAATAATTTTTTTTTCTCGGTGTAAAAATAACTGCAATTGTCAAGTTAATCAGATTCGAACCTATGTCTCTGATAATAACTTTTAAAAATTTTACTAATTAAACTAATTGACATTTACTTATAAACTATATTTGTAAAAAATAATAGAAGGGCTGGAGAGGGAAGTTTTATAACATAGGTGCCCATGGTTTGGTTTTATAAAAAATGTAATTGCTCATATATTATGCTATTTGAAATTTCAGGTAGTTATTCTTAGGGATGCCAAACTTTAAAAATATTCTTTAACCATTCAAATGAAGAACTTTCCAATCATTTCTTCAAAACGAAAATAAAATTTAATACAAAAAAAATTGTACACACGAAATTGATCGCAGAATAAGGGTTTGAAATTTCACAAACCACCCAAAAAAATCTACTCATATTTTCACCAAAAAGAAAATCATGCTTAGATTATTTAGTGCACCAGGCCTGGTAATTTCTCACTGGATCCGAAAAATCGGATGAACAAAACGGTGATGGGTGGCAGATCGGTTTGAATTCTAGTGATAGTCCACTCTATCCGTTTAAAATTTTATGTATATGAAAGATTAGGCAATTGTTTGTATTGAACATGTAATATTTGGAAATTACTCTTTTTTTTCCCACTAGAGACAATTTATTTTGATATCTTTTATCATTTTTGTTGTTGTGTTTAAGGTTCGGACATGCGGTTCCTATTGGTCCTTATTTGTATATTTTTAAACTGTGACTTGTGTTTGAAGCTTCAAAACTTGTTTAGGCGATAAATGAATAAATAAAATGAGACGAAAGCGTATTTCACTTATTTTACCCGTGAGTGGCGGATGCATCAGTTACATGTGAGCGAATGACAGGTGAAGCAGGTGGGTGCAAGTGATGAAGTTGGATGGAGGTTCAGTTGCTCCAAATTCGACCTATTGCTGTGCCTATAATGAACAGTTGAACACCCATTTACACTCTTTTCTTTTCTTTTCTTTTTTTAATATTTTCTTTTAAAAAAAGGTCCAAATGGGGACATAAGATAGCCCGAGTGGCCCAAACAGAGCATGTAAGATGTGATTAATGAAACCAATTGGCAGTTTGCAATGGGACATAAACCGTAAACCCTAATCTCATCTTCTACTCTTCCCACCACCATTGCTAAGCTACCTTCGTCCTGCCTGGCCCTGGGGTTCACCTCCACTTCCTCCTTCTAGCAGCCACCTTTCTGTGGCTTCGAAAAGTTTGGCATCCTTCTCTCTATTAGTGGGCGCTTGATCTTTTGGTGTGTCTCTCTCTCTCTCGCCATCTCTCTCACGAATACTTGCAATACTCAAATTGAATTTGAGTATTTTTTTTCTCATGCTGAACGTTTGATTCGTCCATTAGTCTGATGTACTTGCTAAAGTTCAATTACTGTTTGTTTGGTTTTCCCTGTTTTATGGGCTGTGTAAAATTATTGCTGCTGAATTTTTTTACCGGCTTCACAAATTCTTAATTTTATCCACATTTTTTGGCTTTCCCAGTTCGAATGTTGTCGAATACTACTATGTGGCACACGAAATTGATATTGATATGAGTGTTGGATTGGATAATCCTACCTGGGTAGTTTAGATTCGTGCAAATACTGAGTTAGTCTCTGCAGTTTGGTCAATTTCATATTTTTTCTGTTTTCTTGTCTTCATATTTTGCTCTTTTCTCAGTTTAACCTTAGCAAGCTTTTTCTAACCTGAAATTCTGGGTGTTAGGAGTAGAAAATGACGAGGCCATTTGCAGCAAAAGGGAAGAAGAGGAAGAAGAGGGAAGAAAACTATGACAAAGAGGAAGTTGAACAAGTGCTAAAAGATGATACTACTGGTACAACAGCTCAAACTCAAACCCAAACCCAAGCTGAAGATGAGAAGGTAGTAGAAGATTTGGTCAAACAGATGCCCGGCATTCCTGTTACAGTTTCAGATCAGAATAGCCGATCTGGGGCCATTTTTATCCTTGAAAAGGCTACCTTGGAAGTTGCCAAGGTTGGAAAGGTATTGTGAAGACTGAGCTTCTGTTGCATTTTGTTTCCGTATTCTATTTTGTTGTTGAGTTGCTTCAACTTGGAGTCATGGACTGAGTACGGGTGTTGAGGTGACAACTGCACCTAACTGTTTGAGTAGGTTTTTCTACCCTGTCGTTTTGTGATTAGCTTCAACTGAAAGTTTCCCAGCACTGTACGCTGTCCAAACATTCAGGGGTACGGGTGTTTTCGGTCAGTATTGGTGAATATTTGTATGATCAGTTGAATATTGAATATGGTATAGGATGGTCTAAATATCCCTCCAAATAATATGAATGTGCGTAATGGGTTCATTCACCCTGTAGATGTCGAAGTATGATTTTAAAACTTCCACAAACAGAAAATATACTGTAAACTGTTTACGTCTTAGAATATAAATTCTAAAACATCTCAAGCGCATCATAGAGTATATAGTCACCATTTAGCATATGATATTTTTCAAAGAACCACAAAACCACGTATTATAGCCTAAGAGGCACTAACACTGATGCGTGACACGAGTATGACATGAGTATGAATGTACGATAGGGACACGTGGACATGTGAGTTTTGTTCTTTTTAAAAAAAAAAAAAGATATGACACATATAGTGGATACTTAGTAATGGGAAAATATTTATTCTATTACCTATGTGTTTATAATTTGTTTTATGTTTTTAGCCTTCGAGAGGGCGTCCTTGGAGGAGAATGATAACAAATTGCTCATAGGGTGTGCATACTACAATTATCAGTACACACCACAATTTCAGAGTGCTGTTTACATGTTTGGTATATGTTTGAGATTGTCCAGAGAGTGTCTGGGACTGTCAACATTGATACGTGAAGCCATGGAGAGTGTTTGTGCTTCTTAGATGATAGCTTTCGTTTTCGGGATGTTGCAGTTCTGAAATCTTCTGAAATGTTCTAAATATCCCTTCGAAGAATCTCAATTTGTACAAGAGCTTCATGCACACCATGTAATGAATTTGAAGCATTGTTCCCAGGTGCCAAAGAAATAGGCAATGTGTTGATATACGATACACTCTCAGCCATCAATAATGGTCCTACAGAAACCTAGAATATTTAAGGACCATATACTCACCATTTGACAACTCCTTGAAAGTTTTCCCGGATTCAATAAACTGCTCTGTAATAGCTTGCACACTGGTGGTTCTTGGAGGCTGTGATCACTCTACCACCAAACACAATGTTGATATGATCTGAACATCTACCTGAATGATTCTAGTTAGCTTAATGGTTTCACTGGTATCATCTTGTAGATTCTGATGTGTGATTTGAAAAGACCGAAAACCAGGGAATATGGTCGCTAAATACTCTAAAGTGCCTAATGGAGTCCTAATGTGCACTAAACTTTCGAATGTGCTAGAACAAACACAGTCACGATTTGACAACTACTTGGACATTTTTGCAAAATCCTTAGAACTGCATATAATAGTCTTCTTTTTGGGGGGCCTAGATAGTGTTCGCTAACTTATCTGTGTAAACCTTTTATGCGGTCTGAATAACTCTATAAACAATTTGAAATTATTGTAATGGCTTCATTACATTGCTTAGATTTTGAAGTGTGAATCTAGAATGCTCATACATGGTATAGTCTTTGGTAGCTTCATTTTCTTAACCCATTTTCTGTGATGCCATACCAACATGACATGACATAACAATGACATGGTTGTGAATTCTAGTTCAAGTTGATTTAGCTTACATCTTTTTACTCTTCGTTTTTTTTTCTTTTTGGATGATGAGGGTGGGGGGTTTAAGTGGGAGTCATGTTCTCATGCCTGATTTGGCTCCATAAATGTGCAGACCTACCAAATTTTGAACTCTGAGGATCATGCAAATTTTCTCCGAAAGCACAACAAGAATCCTGCAGATTACAGGCCAGACATTGCTCATCAGGTCGGTTAGTCTGAGATTCTTTGCCAATACTTGTGACTGTTGAATTGCCTTGTTTGGGTGGCTGATTCCTAGTCTGTTTCCTGCTTCAGGAACCTCTAGCACGCATTCTTGTTAGTGATATTGGTCAGGAAATTGCATAAGAGAACTTGTGTCTGTTGAATATTTTGTACTTCGGCTATGTTGACGGATTTTGTTAATTGTCAGTCTATGTGAAATATGTTATTAACTTTGTATCCATAGGCCTTTTTGTCTGTTATTACTTATTTGTCTGGTCTTTACTTAAGAAACTGTGGGTTTTGACTTTGACATGTTCAGGCTCTTCTAACAATTTTGGATAGCCCACTTAATAAGGCTGGGAGGGTTCGTGCTGTGTATGTTAGGACTGAGAAAGGTGTACTTTTTGAGGTCAAACCTCATGTTCGTATCCCAAGAACATATAAGAGGTTTGCTGGCATTATGTGTGAGTATCAATTAAATTACCACAGATCCCTTTTTTTTGGCAATTGAAGTTCCATGTATTTTTGTAGTTCGAGCTGATTCCTGGTATGGAATTATGTAGTTCACCTCACTCTCCCATCCTCCCTCTCATTTATGATTGCAGTGCAGCTGCTACAGAAGCTGAGCATAACTGCTGTTGGCAAGAGGGAGAAACTTTTTCGTGTCATTAAGAACCCTGTCACCCAATATCTACCTGTCAATTCACATAAGATAGGTAGGATTCCACCCATGCTCATGTCGATTTAAGTCTGCTGCCATTCATCTACTTCGATATTCTGCTGAGTGACATCTATCTGCTCATTTGTCAGGCTTCTCATTCAGCTCTGAGAGATTAGTTGATGTTCAAAATTATGTGGCTGATGTTAAAGATGATGTCAATTTTGTCTTTGTGGTACGGGTTTATGGTGACTTTAGTTGCTTTATTTTTAGTTTCTTCTTTCAATTTTATGCAAAGTGCCTGGAGTTGCCTCGTTCTTTGATTATTCAGGTTGGTGCTATGGCTCATGGGAAGATTGATGATGAGTATGTGGATGATTATATATCAAGTATGTACATTCTAAAATTATAGCCCTTCCACCCTTTGTTTACTTGGGCAAGAATTTGCTATATATTGACATGTCCATGTGAATGTTCAGTGATGCAAAACTGCCACTGCCTCCTTCTGTGGATCCCCATTCCTGCAGTAAGGTCTGGGGAGTGGGGAGATGTATTCTTACTTAATCCTGACAAGCAGAGATTATTTTCGGGAAACCAACAAAGAATTTTGGGGATGCTTTGAAGGAATTGAAACATTTTAAAATAATCTGATTAGAGGCACTGAAAGAAAGGAATATTATGTGATTGTAGACATACCAAAACATGACCCTGGAAGTCCGACCTAGCTGGCGTTCAGAAACAACCTTAACCCCTAGAATACGTTAAATCAGAGCTACCTGGGAAATTCATGGCCCAAGCTTGGGCAGGAAATCCAATGTCATGTTGAGTTGATTCTGGTCGTCTGATATAAATGAGCTGACTTGCTCAAACTCCTTTTAATTCAGTTTTTTTCAAATTCAAGCATAACCTGAGATCAAACAAGAGAATTCCTTTGTCAAAGCTTGGCTTTGAACTCGTTCTCTGGTTGAGTTTGGTTTATGAACATGTACCTTTACTAGCTGAATCAAGTATCCTCATTTTTTGTTAGATCATGTGATTTAGTTTGGCTTATGATAGGCACACAAGCTCTTTGCTAACCCACTTCGTGTTTTTCCTTTCACTAGCTCTGTCATTGTCCTAGGCTTTTTAGCAAAGAGCTTGGCTAATCTTACAAACTAATGTCAACAATTTTGATGAGCTTCAGAATGCGCAAAGATTCGACAAAACTAAATTTGTATTAAACTAAACATAGCTTATAAGATGTAAGGCAATTCTGTTATGGCTTCTTTGCCTTTTTGATTCGGTGTTAAAATTGGTTTGCTTAATCTGCAGTTTCAGGTTATCCTCTGAGTGCCGCATGGTGTCTATCAAGAATTTGCGAGGGCTTACAACGTAAATGGAGCGTCCTGTGAACCGTTGTGTTTGTTACCTATAGAAGTAATTTGTCTGTCAGAGCTATGGAGTTTTAATCCATGCAAGAAATGTACTATGCATTTGAGCAGAAATTTTGCACTGTATGTATTATGATGCTTGTTAAACTTGAAGTCATCCAATTCAACAGTATTGTTTATTTGTTTGTAGTATTATACCCAAAGCCATTATATTTCAAGGACGATGTGCATCCAATTTGCGTAACTTTTGGCCATTTGCTAAGTTCTGCGCCAACGTAGTTACCCAATCTACATTCTACATTTGTTTCCGTTAACTGAATAAAAGTGAAAAATATTGTTCGGGAAACTCTAGAGATGGGCCAGAAGCCGCGCTAGTCAGTTATTGCAAAGGGAACTCAAACCTTTGGAAGGATTAGGGGTTTGAGAAAAGAGTTTAGAAGTAGAAAGTGGCATGATCGAAGTATGCTTCTTAAAGTCGGCAGACAAATATGAGACTCTCATCAGTTATTTTATTAGAGTTTTAGTGGAAGTTTCTATTTTTACAATAGCAGAGATATTAGAGCATTCGCAGCCGGTCGTGAAATGGCAACACATGAGAGGAGAGAAAGAAGTGTCACGCGGGGGAGAACAGGTAGGTGTTTCTTTCTGCGGGCCACTTTTTGGCTTTTCTTTTTCTTTTTCTTGTTTTTGAAGTACATAATTTTTAAATAATTTTAAAAATAAGTTGTGTGTTATAAGATGAGTCCATAACAAATATTTTGATTGGATGATTAAAATTGAGTTCCATAGATTGGCGAAGTGATGAACTGTAAATTCCAAAATTGTGAAACTTTTGCTAACGTGGCAGGCCCTGGGAATGCTCTTAGGAATACACTTAGTGGTTGTATGTATTTTGCTTTGACATTTTATTTTCATGGGTATTACTTACGTAACTAATGAAAAGGTGTGCTTAGTTTTATGAGAACCCTTCATTGCATTGAGGGCATCATATTGTTGTATTTGTAGGCCATGTTTGCCGCATAAAGCAACTCGACAACTTTAAAATGAAAGTGTACGTTCTGAGAATTATAATGGCTTAAATCAAACTCAAAACTGACTGTAATGTTGATGGGTGAGCTGTGAGGACTAAGGAGGCTAGTCAACAGAGTGTTCGATGATTTAGAATTGTCAAAAATAGAGCAGGTTTTGATGAAGGAATAGTGAGAATAAAAGGAATCTGTATATATAGAAAAGAGTGATGGAAAAACTAGTAATGATACGAATACTGCTAATCACATAACGAGGCAAGTGACAGGTGAAAAATTCTTTTGAAGCACAGAGGTAAGATCTCCGGATATACTTGATGCATCTCAGTAATATCCATAGGTTACTGATGGCAATAACAAGTTAATAACCTTGATGCTATTAGTTGTCTCCAAAGCTGGGCTAAATGCGAAACTACTTGCACCTGATGTGAGAGGAATACATAATTTACTCGATATATACTGTACAAATATAATTTTACAAATTACGACAATTTCTTCCTTTTCTGTTTCCTGCTAGTAGCCTACAAACACAAATACAGTTTGATCACTGAATCGTTGCAGCAGCGAGCTCCTTCTTCAAGTTGAGCACCTCAATGCCATATGCAGCGAGTCGATCTTTGAGCTTGTTGGAAGCTTCCTCGAACTTTTTGTTCATAAACTCCTGCTCATCTATTGCCTCCTTATACCGTAAACGATAGGCATCTAGTTTAGCCTGAGTAGATCGGAGCCTCATTCTGAGCTTTGCTCTTTCCTTGCTGTTCTTGACCTCGTCCTGATTTTGAGATCGACGCAGGAGATAAAAGTGAATCTTGTGAAACATGAGTAAACTGGCTTGCTAGGAGCTCATAATGACGGAATAACACGTAAGAACTGAACACAACTGCATGATTGTTGTCCAGCTTGACGAATGAATATATGGAATCATGAAAGTTGAATCAGAAATTACTTTCATAAACCTCAAAGTCGTAAAGATGGAGGGACATTGTGTAGTTTACTTGGGAGTACCATAGCTTTAGTGGATTCTTGAACACGAAGAAGCCTACTGATGAAAGATACTTGCCGTCATGGGGTACAAGTTCAGGTGACAACAGCAGAAGGGGTACTGATACTTAGGGATCGATACAGATTATGTACAGCATGTCATCAGAGGAAAATCTACTAGCAGAATCGAAGTGTCCGATTATCCAGCGAAGGACATGCGCAAACATGTTGGATTGAGTTTCTCATAAATCCCTCAAGACCCTCACTCAACATATCTAAGCGTGTCCGGTTTCTTCAGAGCAACACCGGGTATCGAGCCCATTCTCTTGGCTAAGCAGTCAATAAAGGACTTTAGAGATGCTTAAAGACCTAGGTTCAGTACTTCAGTTAAATGAATCCAGCGCAAAATAAATTTAAGGTGAGCGTGATCAGGGCTTTGGAGTAATCCAATCCATTACTTCCAAAGACAAAGGTGTTAGCAAGCAAACATGTCATGAGAACAAAAGAAATAACAAGTCGGTCAGAGACCAAAACTGCAACAGTTTACAGAGCTAAGGGGTGCACAAACATCACAATCAGGAGTATAATGCAATAGGCACTCACATCATGCGTCTTATATTCCAGCTCAGCTAGTCTGCTTGCCAGCTGCTGTGCTTCATTCTGTATGCTCAATATCTGCCAATGCCATTACAATGATTCTCGTGGTTTTAGACACCCAAAATTTGTGGTTAGCCACAACAGTGTGAAGATGTACAGAGCCAATTTTACCTTCTCGTCATAATTTTTTCCAATGAGTTTGACTTCAACCGCATTAACCTGCAGGCCTTGAATTTGTGCCATCAATTTGTCCCTTTCCTCTGTCACGAACTGCAGTTGCTCTTTAGCCATCTGAGGATTCAAATAGTTAGACTAGTCATATAGCTTTATTAGGTAAACACAAGATTAGTTAGTATTTCAGACCCAAGAAATATATATAGCCAACAAAATAATTACTCCCCCTGTCCCACTTAGCGCAATTAAAAACTGAAAAGTGGCATTGCTAGTCTCCTACTTTTTTCAAAAGTCAATTTTCTCAATGCCAGTGTCTTTAATTCTGTTTTTTTTTGGGGGGGGGGGGGGTGACTTCCTGAATATCAGAATATTTGCTCATTAAAATTTAAATATGTTCATATGATCTCTACATCTTTTTTTTTAATAAATGGAACAGAGGAACTAATATTCATATGGATGACAAGAAACAACCTGCAGATCATTAGACAGATTCAATCCTGTCTCCTGTTCTTTGATTTTAATCAGCAAATCTTCTCGCTCCTTGCTGAGAGTAGCCAACTTCAATTGAAATCTCTTCAGTTCTTGGCAGGCTTGATTATGCTCACATGAGAGTGCATCAAGTTTGGATTTCAACAACTGAGAAGAGCAAAATTAGGCAAGTTGAGCACTATTATGTACTATAACATTTTATACAAGACTGGGAATTGAACAGAGAACAAACTTCTTCAGAAGCCCTCTTCTCAGAATGTGCGACTTCAATGCAGTGTTTCAGTTTATCAATCTCTGCTGACTTCTCCATGCTGCAACAAAATTTACATGAAGCACATAGATTCTCTTTGCTGAAAGGTAAAGAGAAACAGCAAAAGATATCACGCACAAACTTAAAATGCAATCTGAGGAATATAGTTCTTCATATTAGATTTGAGTGATTGAACATGGATCCCGAATCAATTATATATTGTTAATTTTCATGCCATCCTGTTTCCCTGTTGACCCCCGATGATATCTCATGAGTCATGACTCATGGTCTCACTCTCACACTCATTCAGAATATAATTCTCTCCTGGTCTTCTTTTTCTTTTCCTTTTTTTTGGGTTTTCAAATGTAGACATGGAGCAGTGATAAATTTATTCTGCTGTAGATACGGAACATTATGACCACTGATTCAACTGAAGAAATGAACAAATGGCACAGGTATTTTTGTAATACAGATTGCTTGAGGATGACCAGCTACATCATTATTTCTCCATTGGTAGCATTACCACCTTCACCAACACAAATAAATGCCTAGAAATAGAGGAACTCTCAAGGTATAATGATCATCAGACACTAATAACTAGCAAGAAACACAATACAGAGTGGATCCAAGAAGGTGACATCACACGATTATTGCTCAAACACGAAGCATTCATGCTATTGCTCAAACACGAAGCATTCATGCTATGTTTTCACCACTCTATACTATCGAACAAGTAATTGATAATCAACATAAGAAAAATGAAATATGCACATTAAATGGAAAAGGAATTCAGAAATAGCATTTTTCGAGCTCCAAACCTTTTCTGGTGAAATCTTCCTTTTTCCAACTACTGCTACTTATACAACCTTTTTGTTTCTATTTCTTAAGAAAGGAGCTCAATTACCAGCTCATTGAGTGGCATTTGCGTTAGTACATGAGAACCCAAGTTGCCAGAAAAGCTAGCAGTGGAAGCTATGAAAAGTTTCTGCATACAACTTGCAAGCTCATAAGAGAAGTCAAAACAGTCTAGACGAAAAAGACTCTATATGCACTGCTCTCTACGATATGGGACACTAAAGAAGGCCCAGGCCATATTTTGTTTTCCCTTTGGATTGGGCTGGAGGAGGGGAGATTGGGAGCAATAAGTAAAAAACAAATACATGATCATAGCTCGAATAGGAAAGTAGTGCACACCTGCATGTTTTCTCTATCTCTGCATGCTCCTCAGCGCGTTTCATTCTCTCCTCCAGTGCCTCATATTCCTTTCTGATCAGCAGCATTTCATTTCTCACCTTTCATATACAAAAACCAGCAGACAGGAGACAGCTTTTCATTAAAGGGGGGAAAAACCAAGCTGCATGAAAAGCTACAACTCCTAGTTGAAGTTGCTAGCAGAAAATATCTGAACTAACAACTGATCACCACTATACTTTGGACCTGACCACTATGTTTTGAAAATAGATATAAAATCAAGCGATACTTAAAATTGATCGGGATTGTTAAGTTGAAAATATTCATCTCAGCAGCTGTTAAGGCAGGATTCAGATGAGAACTACACGTCAATCCTGGCTCTCAATACATAAATTTCTGCAGTGATCCAAATTGACTAAGCCGCTTCCTGGAGCCAAGCTCTAGCATCCCTTGGTCTTGACCAACACTCTCAGTGTTTGAGTACCTTTCAAGGCCTACCACCATAGGAGAAGGATGTTTATTTATTTTGGGTTAAGCTGGAGACTTTTTCGGTACAGCTCTCAGTCCAGAAGTATCAGCACATGTCTTCTGCCCACCCCAAACTCCTATCTGTCTACAGATATAGGTGATCACAAACAACTGTGGTACTGAACTATTCATGGAACATAGACCTTTGCATCTGTATGTACGAGTGTAGATAGCTTGCCACAGCAACATGCTAGGCTTCTAATATTTTTTGTTTTTCATTGTTATTTACATAACTGATCTCTTACGCAAGGTTTTGTGTCATGTCGTAGGAAAAAATCCATATAAAGCTTCTCTCTCCATGACATCCCAGAGGAATCTTTAAAAGCTTTTTCGTGAGGTAACACCTTCAATACTGTATTCATTTTTTTTAATAAAAAAAAATCACCCAGATCTCTATCAACCTAAATTCACACAATATTTCGCTTAAAATCTTAAGACTAGCATTTTCTGCTCTCAATCCAATTCTTTTACCGACAGCATCAATCCCAACGCCATGTTTTCTGCATTGCTTTTCTTTGGTTTCCTCCCTTGAGCGCTCCCAACACCTCCATGGCAACGTGATTTAGGCAGTTATTTACGCAGTGAGGGGTTCTAACTTCTAACAAGTTGGAAACAATTCAAAGCAAATTTTCAATATAAACTTTACCTTTGATAGTTCACTTGACAACAAGCCAACCTCATCGTTATAGGCATTTGCTTTCTCTTTAATGGCCTCAACAGATGCTTTCTCCTTCGCAAACCACACTGCCCTTTCCTCCTCCAGATCCAAAAGGGCATTTGTAAGTTGCTGAAATCGAGATGCCAGTAAATTTAGAGAGTAAACCACCAACCAAAAAGATAACAATAATAAAGGAAATGTAAACATTATAAAGGTACAACAAAATTAGGCTACCGTTGCTAGCTCTTCCTTTTCCTCTATCAGTAGGCTTATCTGGCTTTCTAATTTCTGATGGGAGGCTTCAGATCTCTCCAGCTTCAATCTCTGATCAAAGAAAAATAAATGACCAATGAGAACATACATGGGGAGAAGGCAAGGTTGTCCAAGAAAAGTGCACCTACAGAAACCAAGCAATAAGAACTTACCAGGTCTGAAATCTCTTCCTGCAGTGCATTCAATTCGGTGTTCGAGATATCCAACTTGTCAGACAGCATCTCTAGTTCAGAACTCAAGCTTTCATTTCTAGCATATACTTTCTCCTTCTCTTGATTTGCAGCCCCAAGTTCCTCTTCTAGAGAAGCTATAGTTGTCTCCATTTCAAAAGCCAGAACTTCCAGCTTCTTATAATCTTCCTAATCAGAAATAAGCAACAACCGTATTTAAAGAATTGACAACATACATGGAATCAAGGTAATAGCTCTTTAACGATAATGTAAACAACAAATTTGCAAATCAACCAAGTAAAAATTTTGTGGTTCTGTGCCTTAATTCACTGCAAGTATTAAGTCATAACTCAAAATATCAACAGTTTGAAGTAGTATGACTCATAGCACAGCACAAGTGGCCAAAAAGGGAACATTAAAAATTAGAATCCACCACCAAGCTGTAAAGTCGAAATATGATATGATATGTCTGTAAGATTCTGAAACTATAGACACATTATGGTTGAAGCAATATGCAATCAGGAATTTTTCTCACCTGTAGCGTTAGTTGCATATTGTTTTCCTGACCCCTCGCCCTCTTAGAATCAAATGCCCTAGAATGATCAATTATGGAATCACGTCTTCTACCTGCGGTTGAGTCACGTTTGCAGATATCACGCTCAAGAAGAGCCTTCTGGCCTTGCAACTTTTTAATCTCTCTTTCAGCATTAGCTTTCTCACCCTGCTCATGATGAATTACATCTCTTCAAATTAATTAAAAATGGACCAGTACCCATACAATGGAACTCAAGGAGAAGCCAAAGAACCTCTAATCTGGTTTTCTCCTGCATAATATTCTTAAGCTTAGACTCGGTCTCTTTCAACTTCATTTTATTTTTCTCAAGATCTTTCCTGAGTGATTCCTTTTCCCTAAACAAAGAAGATGACGACAAAGAGGAGACTTCCCGTTCAAGGATTTCAATATGAGAAAGTAGTTCTGATCTCTCCAAATCATATTGCTCAGAGAGGACCTGCATAAAATGTAAATGTTGGAAGAAGGCAGAATACCACCAATTTAGAAAGAGACCTTGAACCGAGTAGCAACTTACAGCGAAATCCTTTTCTGAGTTCTGAGCATTTTGAATTTTTTCCGCAAGTTCAGCAGATTTATTCTGCAATATGAGCTGCAGCTCGCCGTTAAACAAAGGGAGTTAGAAGGCTGGAAGCTCTCATAAGTTTACATTAGATAGGAAACAAAGAGATTATCTCACCTTTTCATTCTCAAGCTCAATCACTCTGTTTTTCAAGAAATTGATTAATGCTCCGTAATCAGTACAAATTGATCTTATTACAGTTGAGTTTTCATGCATGCAGGATTTGAAACTCTGCACAGTTTTAAGGATATAAGATTTCTAGAAAACCAATAGAATATGTGCCCAACAGAAATCCTAATACATGTTGGGCATTGTTAAAAAGAGAAAGCAATAGCCTGCAGTTTCATCAATTACATAATCAAGTCAGGCAAACATAACAACAGAAGGAGGAAAACATACAGAGAATTGGCTAACAGCATCAGAACGAATCTGGCAGACTTCTTTGGTGACAGAGCTTTGCACTTCCTCAAATATTTGTTGGACCTCCAATAGAAGCTCTGTTATTGAGTTTGAAATTCTTTCCTGAATAACTCAAGCATATAGGAACCAGAACATAAAAAGATTCAGCACACAGGGAACAAGAGTAGATTTACAGTATTCCAGTCCGAAAGCCACTATGTAACTTCTGGACAATGAAAAACATTTTCACCTCAATAAGTTCAATACACAAATTTAGAAGTTCGGAATATTTACCTCCACTGATTCCCTGTATTTTTCACTCTGTTCACAAGCCACTCTAGCCTCTTCTTTTGCTTTCTGAAGCTCCTCATAAAGCTAAGAATTTACAAGGGAAAAGCCATTACGACATAGAAGGGATCAGGCAAGCAGCAATGAACATACAGAAAGACATCCAATTCAAAAGAAAACCTTGTAGCAGGCTACATGGAAAAAGGGGGGGGGTCCCAATTAAACATATAACGACAGAATGTACATTAGGTTGCGTAAATAACTGAGCAACTTGGGTAATTAAACACGCACTTATTTTCACTGAACTAACTTCCACTACAGATTACATTACAAACACTACGATAAACAAATTATGACCCTGCTGGTTCAGTCCAGAATGCACATTACAAACACTACGATAAAGAGCAATTGGCTGCATAAATATATCGGCCATGGTAGTATTTCTTTTCACACTGATATGATTCTATGCCAGCCATTATAATAGTCCATGCAATGCAATTGTCCATCTTTTCAACAATTCTCATCGTTAGAAATTTGAGTTGAACTTCACAGCCAGTTTCTAAAATGTGCTGATTGATCATATACGACAAGCATCAGAGTTGAACTTATTGCCTTATCAGGATTAACGCTTTGTAGATCAGTAACATTCAAAGAAATCTGTAATTTGAGAAACTGCGAGCAAGACATTTCCAAGTGTTGCCCATAGGCACAAACACTTTCTCAATAAGCCAAAAATCGTGCCTATAAGGAGAGAAAAATGGAATTTACAATAGACTTAGGACCAAAATTGACCTCCATTGGTCTTGGGGATATGCATGGTGATGGAACCACCTCGTAGTTCTCTTTAAGTATACAGAAGCAGATTAACTAGCTAAAATAGTGGCAAAATGGATAAAGGTAAACTTGAATAACAACAGAAGGGCAGAATCACCTCTTCATATTTTTCCATCGCACGTGCATTTTGCTCTTTGGCCATATCAGTAACAATCTCCAAGCTTTGATCACTTGATGATTTCTCCATTTCTAACTCCTTGATCTGAACGATAAACGTGAATTTTAGAGGATGTGTTAAATAATACAATCATCTAAGCTTATGAGTTATGAATGCAGAGGTCATAGAGATTTATGAATGTCGAGAGGGTCAGGTGTTTTATATATATAATCTTGAGATCCATAAGAAACATTCTGCTATAAATCCTTCAATGTTTTATGGTATAAGAACAACTCTAGAGATGGCCTAGGTGACCTTTGTCTCGTGCATCCAATCATCTGCTGCCCTCACTGCTGCCATGAGTGCCATGCCTGTACCTCCAGTCACCACAGCAACATCATGACTGTTCAACTCTGCAAGATCTAGTACCACTTTCATTATGCCATGACGATCCAACTCTCTGTTTTTGTCTGTTTTTATAGTTTTATCAAAGTGGATGGTCAATTCAAGCATCCTATTTCCATCAGGTCTCGTCTTCAGTACACTCGGTGACTGCAACTTATATTTCTTTCTATTCTGTCTACATCATCTCTATTCCAAAACCAGAAAAGGAAATTCGAATGAGATTTAATTGCTGTAAGCTGTAATCGCTTCGTGATCTGGAGATGCTACCACAGTGATTATTTCTTTCGCCTAATGTAGGAATGTCATGGGCCTCCTCATTCTTAATTCTTCAACCCAAACAAAAAAAGCAAAACAATAAAATATAACCGAGTTTCTGTCCACATTCTCCAATTTTTACTAGCCCTCCCCCTTTGTACCTCTTTAAAAAGAAAACAGAAGCAGGGTTGCCAATAATTCTGATTCAATTTTAGGCAGCATCAATGTCAACCAAAAACATGATGCCGCAATGAGCATCATATTTAGTGGACAGCACAATCTTATCCAGATGACCACACAAATAAACAGGGCAAGACATTATAGTTTCTTATGAGGTGGAACTATTGTTCTGTTCTAAAGCAAAAATTTAAATTAAAAAAAATCTTGGTTAGTATATCAATCATTGCTTCTTTATTCTCCCATGATGATTGTGAGGAGTATTAGAGAACCCATAGAATGCTAGAAACATTAAAGGAAACAGGTTGTGGCTTATGAATGCCTAACTTTGTAGTTTAAGAATGTCAAGAGTCCTATCTACCATTACATACATAGTCTTCTTATCAACAAGACATAATTTTTGTATGGCTTATTAAAATCTTTCAATGAGAAGGAAGCAGACCAACAAAAGGAACCCCCAACCCCCCGCCCCCACCAAAAAAAGGCAGATGCAGAGAATAAAAGGATTACAGAGCAAAGAAATTACGCGATCTTTTAGCTGGCTAATTAAAAGAATAGCCTCAGTAGGATCTTGTGAGTGCATGATCTTGCCCTCACGTACACCAGTACTGTTGACATGATCGGTGGAATAATCAAAATCCTTTGCAGAGTTGTCTGTCAGCATTCTCTTCAAGCAATCAGTTTGTACATCATACATGATCCTCTGCACTTCGAAGATAATCCATAATAGTTAATTAGCCATTTTGCCTCCGGTTAGAATTGATTTATATACAATAGAGAAATATCAAACCTGAGTCTCAAATTTCAAAAAGAGGTCTTCATATGCAGCTTGCAGGTCAGGAAATTCATTATGCACCTAAGTGAAGACAAAATTGCAGGATGTCAGAGTCCCGACAGCCAAACTAGGAGGAGAGGTACAAGGTGGAGAACAATTCTGAAGCATATTACGCAAGAGACCTTTAGAAGCACAGGGCCAAAGCATTATCATACTGACCACAGGAAGGCTTTTCTTCTTTGGTAGTGCTTTTCTTCTATTGGTCACTTTCAACAAATTGCATGGGTCTGGGAGCACACAGTCATCTGAAATACTGTTGTTGTGTTCTTCCTTTTGCTCACAAGCGATGTCACCTGAGTCTTTACTTTCAGTTACAAGTTCCTCAAAGGGAACAAGGGGTCCCGGTTCTCGCTTTTGTCTAATTTTTCTACCAGACAACCTCGAATCCAACTTGTTAGCTGTCTGAAGTCACAAAAGCATTAAATTGACTCTAGCGAAACGCAGCCACTCAAAAGTAGATTTATAAGCAGAATCTGATGGAGCACTTGAGAGGTTACCATTCGAATGACATTCATAAGCATGATAAGCAAGTAGGGAACATGAGATCAACTAACAAAAAATTCCCTTGCAAGTTCCAAGTCAGAGATGAACCTTTTCCAAAAGGGGAGAGCATGCACACATTTCCCACCTCAATTGACTTGACAGCTTTGCAAGTAATATCCCCCTCTATTCTAAAGGATTGGTCCCACATCGAAATGAAACCTTTGAGGGCACGCTAGGTCTGATGATTGAAGGTCAAGTTCATTGGAAGCACCCATATCCTGTCTCCACATCAGAGGTCCTATACCAAGACGACAAACCAGCCGCTCCCCAAAGAAATCCAAGCATTCAAATTAATCTGTAAATCTCAAGCAAATTCATGTTTAGGGACGCATTGAACAGAGTTGACTGAAAATGAACCACCCCATTGAGCCCTACCCTCAAGTAGCAAGTTCCACTTGTTCAGCAACACAAATTCATATATTGTTATTTCACTATGGGAGCACTCTGATCAAGCCATGACACCATCCTGCACTATCCTATGCAAGTAATATGTGTGAAAAATCAATCGTTTATGGAAAACGTTGCATGCATGAATTGAGATGTTCACTCACATCATTGCCTATTTCTTTAGAGATCTCCCATGTTACTTTACCAGGGCACCACGTATCCCGCCTCTTGTCCTGGGAAATTCAAGAGATTAATAATCAGGTACATCAAAATAACATAGAAAATAGATATTTTTAGAATATGCTAGCAAAAGAATTTAGTTATGGCATAAGGAAAGAGAGGAATCAATAGACAGATTGACAACAAACGATGAAGTATATGCCAGTGTCAGTTTTATGTACATCAAATTGCAAACCCTCAATAGACGAGCCTATAATAATAGAGAAAAATTTGATGTTTGGAACATGGACCCTGACCAAAAACATAGAGTGTCCTTTCGCATGACCCTTTCATTCTGTATGAACATCTGGCTTCCCTTAAGTAACTACAAGACCAAAAAAAATAACAAAGCAAAGGAGATAAAGGTGAAAAAAGGATGGAAAGCAAGAGGAAAAGTAGTTTAACCTATTAACTAGGTTTAGAGTCTTAGACAGAGTAAGAATAGAATTCCATGCCTATCTTAAGGGCCTTTTAAACAACAACAACAACAACAACAAACTCCCAAAGTAGGTCCCGCTTTCACGGGGTCTGGGGAGATCCAACTGTAGGCAACCTTACCTCTACCGGTATTCCTACTCATAGAGAGGTTGATTCCAAAAGACCCGCGAAAAAGTTTTGTGACCAAAAGGTTTGAAGGGAAAAACGATTATAGAAACCATTTGCCGAGTGAGCGAAAGAGAGAGGGGACGAGAAAAGGTAATAAGGTAATAAGTGACATTGAGAAAGAAGCAAATTTTTCGATGTATGAGTCAAAGACATGAAAACCATCCTACGACTCCAGATACAAGCTTACTTCGCATTCCTCAGGATAACAGGCAAGCTGTAAGAGTTAAAGACGTCGAACAATCAATATAGATGAAAGCATATCTTCGCTCCAAACAGACCTTTTTAGGATGATCAACAATCTCATCCCTGTTTGAATATAATACCATGGAACTCAAATTCTTGATTTTCTTTGCTTGTTCTTCTAGCCTCTTCTCGCGTTCCACTTGCGCTCTTTTCTCCTCCTCCAGCTCTAGAGCTATCCGCTCCCTCTCCAACTCAGTCTGATTAAATAGACATTGCAATTTAGAAACAATTATATTTTATCAACACTCCCTCTAAGTCAAATAACTTCAAACCTGTAACAATGTGTTCCGCAAATTAAGGATTTCTTCTTCAAAATGTTCAGAGTGAGAACCCTGACACAAGAAAACAAATGTGCTGTTTGTAAAGCGAAAGTATCACTATTGACCGAGTAACTCATAACAACAAATAGAACACTAGAATCCATAACATGCAACCTGTAATTTAGCCCGAAGCTCCTCAATTTCTTTCTTCTGTCTCTTCAGCAAGGCCGCATCAGTTAAGATCTGTAAACGTTATTATCAAGCATTATGTTCAAAATTGACACAAAAAGATTTAAGTGTAAAATCAGATGTATACACAGTCTACGCATTAAGAGAAAAAGCTGCAAAGGAGGCAAAATTCAGACCTCATTAACATGCGCACAGTTGGTGACACGTAAAGCCCTGCTTGCAAACTGAAGACTACTTTTTGTCTCATCTGCGTGAACCTGCAACAGCAACAACTTAAGCTTACAAAGAGTAGTCTCTATGAAAATGGACATTGAGGAAAAAAAATTTACCTGTGCAAGAGTAATATTGCATATTATGGCAGTATTGGCATTCCCACCTAGGGCAGGTTGCAAAATACGTGTTAATTTGCTGTCTCGGTAAGGAACATGGCCCCTGTTTTAGATGCAAAAATGATCAACGACTTGTAGTTAAATGAGTAAAAGAAACCCCACATGCCATATTTAGCAACAAAAGAAATTCTACCCTTGACTCTCAGCACCTTCACTCAGCTTTTTTATCACTGTGCCGAGTGTCATTAAACTTTTATTAATGTGAGAACCTTCTTTCAGGCGTACACCTTCTGCTCCAGTTTTTGCAGCTCGTTCAGAGCCAGCAAGATCAACAAGGTTCTGCAACGTTCAGACAGAAATAGCGCCACAACAATCAAAAGAAGAAAAGCAGACAGGACTCTGAACAGTATCCATTGATTTGTATCAGGCTGTGAGCCCTTGATGGCAAGCCAATTATTTAAAGCTGGAATGGAAGATGAGCAGAAATCAGGTTGATTGATTGAATTCCCATACCAAAACAGAGACACGAACAGCATCACAAGAATCTCCTAACTCTTCATCTCCCACTTTATCCCGACTCTCAATGATCTGGACAACAGGAACTCGTTAGACAAAATAGTATGGTGAAACCATCAAAACAATACAAACAGAGAACCATACCATGCGAAATATTGTATGAGATCTGCTACTGTGCAGGTTCATATTAGTTTCTCCAATGTGCCGATGAGCTGCAAATGCATTTTAGTTAAACGACAGACAAAATTCATCACATGTAAACATGAGAAGCCAATCAGAGGCCTTATTCAAATCCCGCTCACAAAAAACATAGCAACACAAACATGTGAGAGTTTATGCAGAGATCCATCTCCACTACCAATTCAATCACTCTCCAATTGAATTAACATTTCAGTTCCATGAATTCTATATTTCCATGCTGATCTGTAGTTGGTATGTCAAATTGGACAACTCGATTGTTAAAAAGCCAAAGAAAAGATAGGAAATATTCTTTTACATTCTCCAAACTCCATGAGATCAAGGACTTGCTCGGGAGAGGCTACAATTTCTTCACGCAAACCAGCAACGAATATGCCACGCTGCAATGTTCAAAAGTTCCCTTTGTCATCTAAAATAGTTACCCAATGTCAAACGAACAGCTCATTTTATTAGAAATTTAGAACACAGTACCTCCTACGTCAATTCTATCACGAGTGCGATGTAGGAAGGTCCATATGAACAATTTAACATATCCTTTACCCTAGTCTGGTCGAAACTAGACAAGCAGGTTCGCTATAACACAAAGGACACCAATTATAAGTACCTCTAGACTTTCATGAATTTGCAATCTTCGGTGCTCCGGTGCTAGCAAATCGTTGATCTCCTCATTGTATATCTCCATGTAGGACATGCGCAAAAGAAACTCCCGGTCTGGAACCTTCAACGATTTGGAAATGTTGTGTTGAACAATGTTACCAACAAGGGTAAATTCATGCAGATAATGACAGCATACACGAAAGTGTATCACAGCCACCAAATGGTTTCTGATCGTCCACAATTTCATTCCTAGGTAATGGTAAATACCAAATTTCCAATTATCAATCACATCATGTATTCCATTTTATTTCTATATGCTGTTAGAGCTGTTTTTAAGAAGATCATTATAGCAATGAACAGCAGCTGAATGCAGCGAATATTGGATAGATGTATGCAAACTCTGACCTTGCATAACAAAGAGTCAATGGTTAACTGCATGATACTAAAATATATATAAATATATACCTCTTGGATAGTATTGAATAAATCCCTGACAGCAAGAGGGATGACTCCTGGTTCACTTGCTGATCCACGCATCGTATGTGTTTTTCCACTGTTTGTTTGCCCATATGCAAATACAGTGCCTATCAGAAAGTAATGAACAGAAATTGGTCACAAAAACAAAACGTTTCTCCACATATCAAGACACTTTAGCAAGCAAAGAAGCTATAGGAATAATAACTAAGAAGCATTATCGTTCCAAATCCATTCTTTATTGCCTGGTATTTGTATTTACGCTCTAATCCTTGTGCTATTTCATTGTCGTGCCTGAATACATCAAAACACTTGCCAGTATTTCGCTCTAACCCAAGGATGCAGCCGTGCAAGCCTTTCAACACAAATTTAGACCATTCTTAAGCAAAACATGCACAAAACTTTACCCAGAAGTGACAATTACACTAGCACTCCCGAACAAAAATAAATTAAGACGCTAATTAACTCACCTGGCTGCCACAAATCTCTCACTTAATCAATTCACTTATTTGAAAGGTCCTTGCATTTCTACACTTTGTTATTCACACCCAACAACCCCCCCCCCGGGGCACCCCAAAAAAAAAAAAGAACACACGCGTACACACAGACGATACAAAATTTCTTACTTGATAAAAAAAAGACCAAATGATTCCCAAAAAAAACCTAAATTATGAAGCAAGACAGTGAACAGAGGAGCGTACCATTGAATCCACGAACAGCAGCAGACACAATTTCCTTGGTTCGAGCTTCATAGACTTCCTTTGTTTTGCAGTCCTCCCCAAAAATCCTATCTGAAGAAAATCAACCAAACAAAATAGCAAAATCAAACCCTAGGATAAAACGTGAAATCAGCTGAAATTCCACCAGAACTACTGATTACACATACACAGAGAGAGAAGAATGAGAGCAACAACATACCAACATCGAACTTGACAGAGGAGTTGGTGAAGGAAATGGAGTTGCCGGAGATCTTCCAAGGGCTACATTTTGCATCTTCCGGCGATAATGGCCTTGCCCTAACTGTGACGTAAATCCTCTCCATATTCTATCTCTCCTCTTTCTCTCACTCCAAAGGGAAGAATAGAATTTTTCCGGCGACTGAGTTCGTCGCGGTCGCTAAGTCCGCCGTTCGCCGGTGGGAACTCGGAAAGCAGGTGAAGAAGGTGGAGTAGCTCCTAATTCCTAAACTGTGCGTCTTCCCGCCTATTTGTGTCCTCGTTGCTTTCAAAATTCTGCTTCTTTTTTATTCCCTTTTCTCCCAACTTTTTTCCGATTATCGTTCGGCTATATCCTATGAACAAATCGGATTTGAAAGAGATGTTAGAGCATCCGCATTGGTGATTCAAGAGTTTGGATCACAAGTGGGGGTCCACACCCTCCACATCATCCCACAAGTCAATTTTTTATTTATTTTCTACATCCCATGGATCACCAACTTGGATCACCAAATAAAATAATACTTTGTGGAATCCACTACTAATATATCATTGGTCAAACTTTTTCAAAAAAAAGTTTAAAGCTTACTTGGCAAAAAATAAAAACAAAAAATGATGGTGAGCGGATCATGGCCACGAGCTGGACCGTGGGGCGAGCTGAAATGATCACCATTGTATGTTATTTTCTGGACCGCGGGCAGAAATTTTGACTCACGATCCTAGCAATGCAGGTGCTCTTAGAACATTCGAATCTAAATTTAATTAAGTTTCGAATTCAATAATCTGATCGAAATCCGATCTAATATAATAAATGAAATTTCGAGAATTTGATCTGCATCAATTTCCATTCCCCGATAATTTTGTATTAGTTTCTCTCTGTATGAATTTATTCCGCCAACATACTTATACGATAAGTCTCTCTATCATACTAACGGAATATTAAACATTTTATACTAAATTAAGAGAGACTGGCAAGTGACTATCTGGCGACTAGGGCTGAGCAAAAAAACCGGGTACTTGGACCCGGATTCGGAACCGGTTTGGACCCGGTCCAACCGGGACCGGAACTGGTTCCAAAATTCAGGATCCGGTGGCATCCGGTTCCCGGTCTGGTTCCTGAAAGTTTGGAACCGGTACCGGTCCCGGTACCCGGTCTAATTACCAAATGACCTTTTGCATGCATAGTTATTAGTTAATGTTGGAGCATTTTTCTTACTTTTTTGTGATGTTTGCTTAGAAATAGAAGTACTAACGTCTTTAGTACTTAGTAGTTGTTGGGATTGTGGTGTACTTAATGGCTTGAATTTTGATAAAATTTAATTTTAAAATAAAATTAAAAAGTCAAAAAAAGGGCACCGGGTACCCGGTTATGGAACCGGTCCCGACCGGATCTGGGACCGGGTCCAGAAATTTTGGAACCGATTCAACCGGGACCGGGACCGGTTCCAAAATTATTGGACCCGGTCCAACCGGGACCGGGACCGGTTCCAAGAAATTGGACCGGGTACCCGATCTTGCTCACCCCTACTGGCGACTAGTGGGTGATGCTGGTGGGGAGCGGTAGGGAGCTGGGCGGTGGATTGATAATAAGATACATACCCGCGGGCGCACAGGAAGCTAAGGGATTAATGTGAGGCAGGTGTTGTGGATTTAGGGCTAACCTTAGAAAGTAGACTTTAAATTTGTAAAATTTTATATTTGATTTTTAATTATTTAACAAAATAGTCATATCGAATTAAAAAATCAAATAGGATGTTGTCTACGGTCTACCCCCTTAATCCAACTCAAATTCTAACTATTTTTATTAGACTCGGGTCAAAAAAATTTCTCAAATTTGAATAGGATTTTTTTTTTTTTAGGATCGAATTGGTTTTGTCTGGAACTTGTATGCAATTATCATCCGTACTGTTTACCAACTAAAAATAGGTCAAACATTGTACGGAAACATAGCTGACCATGTCTTTAAATACAAGCAAGGCATGTCTAAATATAGTAGGGTGCATGTATAGACACTGGCAGGTCATCTCTCACACAGTTTGGGTTGAGCTGCTTTGTTGTCTGTGGACTATCCGCAACTCCTTGTCTCCTGCAAGCCGTATGACATCCACAAACATGCCAAGCTACATGTTTGACTCCATCTCTAACCAATTTTTTGGACAACTTTCAGTTTATGTTATTACCTACAAATTGTGAGGAAAGTACTTGGCCATTGTTAGTCCTAAAATTGTAAGGAAAGTTTGAGGAAAGTTTTCAACCTCCTCTAACATTGCATTGCTTAAATGATATTAACATGATTCAAGTAGTTCATCAACATTCAAATTTTTCATCCAAGTTCTTGTATTTTTTTCTTAATCCAAACAAGAGAAAAAAACTCATTTTCTCCTTACTTTTTTTTCCTTCATGACCCTAAGTATCCCAATATATATATTTTGAGTGTATATTAGTGTTCAATTATGTTGTATGGGGGTAGATTGGGATACTTAGAACCTCACCAATGGGAGACCGACTAGTGGTAAAAATCAAGTTAAAACAGAAATCAAAGATTCACCTCAAGGGAAAAAGAGGGAAGCATAAGGAGTATAATGATTATTTTATTTTTAAATTGGACAATTATCCTTTTACCCTCGGGTGTTAACCCCCAGGTTATAAATACTCCAAATTATGCACTTATACATTATAGGAATCTTTTTATACTATTCATGGTGTGATATTTTGACCTCACATATCCAGAAATAACAAAACTCCTTATTGTCCTTTTCATGGTTTGACATATTGGCAATTACCGTGTCTTGTGTCATTATTATCCTTTTCATAGATACTTAGATAGGGTAGTGATATATGTCTTATCACAAGATATTATTAAGTGTCTTATCTCATCATAAATTAACATATTTTATGATTCAAACCTATAAATTTTACAATGATTACGCTTAATTATGAATTACTAACCTTAAATATTCGTTGACAATGCCGACAAAGTATTAAATAATACTCTAATCGCATTAACCTTATCCGCGAGTACACATGATAAACTTGTTTTAGAAATGTGATAAATTATGGATAAAAAATAATTTTTTATAATTTATAGGTTGTAATATGCATCTAGTATTCAATCATACTACTTTTTTCAATTTTAAAATATAATAGTATGGTTTTTAAGTCAAAACAAGACACTTATGAAGTGTCTAGTAGCAAAACACTTATCATTTTGCTTCTTAGATATCTGTTGCCATATAGTAGGCATAGGGAACTTGTGATGATGTGACATGGAATTCCAATTTCCCATCACCACCTTTGGGTGTGTGTGTGTGTGTGTGTGTGTGTGTGTGTGTGTGTGTGTGTGTG
>JACYFF010031952.1:1671137-1686189 GCA_017589665.1 Selenicereus undatus
ATATATATATATATATATTAAAAGTTGGATAGAATCAACATATGAATGCCATTTGTAATGCCACATAGGATGCCATATGTGATTCCACGCAGAATCAATTAACTTCAAAATATCCATTTATGGTTAAATTAATGCAATGCTATATTAAATGGAAAAAAAAAACCTTTTGCATATCTTATACATGCATTACTTAGAAAGACTATAAAGGAATCTTACTACATTAATAAATTGAAAAGATGGTCTATAAAATGTGTCCATAAAAAACAAAGCCTTACATATTAGCAAAGTTTGAGAAAAATAGTAAATAAGTAATAAAGGTATAGCACAAAAAGAATTTAAAGTGATTAAATAAAAAAAAAACAACGATACCTAAAAAGGTAAAAAAAAATGATAATTATGTTATTTTGTAATTATCACTACTTTTAAAATTGATATAATTTTAATTTCTTATTCATCTTAATGGAATTTTTTTTAAAACAAATCAACTAGAATCTTTGCATTAAGTTTATGTATCTTATGTAGTAATTAGTGAGACTACAATATAATCTTTATTAAGTTAAAATAAATCAAAAAGATGTTCCACTTAACGACTAAGATTTGCCCATAAAAGAAAATATGTCTCACATATTAGAGAAGTTTCTAAAAATAGTAGATAAATAATTACGTAAGAACACCAAAGGAATTTAAAGCAATTTAAGTGAAAAAAGAAAAAGAAACTGCAATAATTAACTCCAAAAAAAACAAAAAAACTACAATGCAACATCAACTCTATATGTTAAAGTAACTTATGTCACATACTCTTATTACTCATTTGTCATAAAATTTAGTTTTAAAAAATACAAAGTTTTTAACAAAGAAATGACTTAACAAATGGAATAAAAATGTAAGTTGAAATTAAGAACAAAGAGGATATTATTACAACAAAAAAAAGAATTGAGAAGAAACACTCAACTTTTAATAATTACACAGTCTAACATATTAACTTATTTTCGCTATTTGAAAAATATCTATTATAATAATAATATATTTAAACAGCATTTGCATTATACTCTTGCATCGCAAGGGTATAACCCTAGTGCTCTAGAAACACTGAAGACAAATTAGAGAAAAAATGTTTTATTTATAATATATAAGCCGGATATCAAGAAGAATGAGTTATGGAACACAATTAGAAAATTTAACCCGACACAATAATTCAATCTATATATAATCAATGAAGAATGAGGTATGGAACACAGTACTTTGGAGTTCTTCTATAATGGGAAGATACTAAAAGAGATTAGTCATACATTCATAGCTCCTATCCCTAAAGTATCTAACCCGGGCTAGCCAAGCCAGAATATTATAGACCTATTAGTTTGTACTCTACTATCTATAAAATTATTTCCAAAATCCTAGTTAATAGACTCGGACTACTCATCGATAGATTAATTTCACCATATCAAAGTGCCTTTATACTAGGTAGATCAATCAACGAAAACATTTTGCTCACACATGAAATTATACACAAATTTAAGAATCTGAAAACCAAGATGCCATGGGCCGCTATTAAACCGGATATGGAAAAGCATATGACCAATTGGAATCAGGATTCATTCTTGAAGTGCTCCATGAAATGGGGTTTCATGCAACGTGGATTGCATGGATAAAAGAATGCATATCCTCGGTATCATATTTGCTAATTACTAATGAGAAACAAAAAGGGTTAATTAAACCCATGTCACCAGATGTATTCGACAAGGAGACCCTCTGTCCCTGTATATTTTCATCTTATGCATGGAAGCTCGTAATCATACTCTGTATGTTGAAGCTAATTCTAGCAAATCAGGCATTGGTATTAAAATAAGCCTCAAGGATATTAAGATCCTCTGTTTATTATTTGCTGACGATTATCTGCTTTTTGTTAAGCTAACTCAATAGCTTGCAATGAACTAAAATCACTATTAAATCATTTTTGCGAAACCTTAGGGAAATTGATCAATTATCATAAGTCTGCCCGGAGTTTTTTGCACGTCTCATCGATACAGAAGCAAGTAGTTTATGCTATTTTATTTTTAATATTCCACGAAGGGAATCTTAGACAAATATTTGGGTTGTCCTGGGACAACCATCAAATACTCCCTTCTAAGAAATTATTAATAGAGCCACATTCAAACTAGAAGGCTGGAAGGCTAATTGCTTGTCTAAAGCAGGTAAATCAGTGTTAAATCCAATCTTATCTAGAATCTCTACCTACCCATACTATGCAATGCTTCAAATTACTGAACAGTACTTCCAATTTCTTGTATAAGTGTAATAAAGATTCCTTCTAGAAAAAGTCTAACGCTGGGAAAGGGTTACTAATGATAGCTTGGGATAAGATATATAGGCTTAAGTCTTTACGAAGAGCTGGGCTGTGCAAAACTGAGGTAACCAATAAAGCATTCCAATGTAAGTTGTCATGGAAAATTCTTACCGGAACAAACCATAACAGCTAAATACCTTCGAAATACAAATTTTCTTAATTGTAAACAAAGATCAACATATTCACTAGTCTGGAAAAGCATATTGAAAAGCCGAAAACTACTTAATTTAGGAATTATACAGAAGATTGGCAATGGCGAACAAATATCCTTTTGGAAGGATAATTGGATAGGAAACAAGAAGCTTGTCGATATCCTAGTGCTAATGAGGAAAGCATACCCCAACTTGGGGGTAAAAGTCAGTGAATTTATTGTTAACCAGTGGAATATACTACTTCTTGATCGGGTCCTTAATAAGCATCCGATTGTTATTAAAATTAAAGGAATTCCGATCCCCCTGAATCCAACAGTTGACTCCTTCTGTTGGGCCATGAATAGCTCTGGTGAATTCTCCACTAAATCCGCTACGTGGATAGCTTATGATTCTCACAATCAACATATACCAAAATGGACTTATAAATGAATTTGAAAAATATTAAAACAATGCCAAAAATCAAAATACTCCTTTGGCAATTATGCCATAGAACATTACTGTACGAGGTACTATACTCAAGAGAGGGATTAAAACTGATCCAGTATGTCCACTTTGTTTGGGAGACATTGAATCCATGGAACACCTCTGTTCAAGGATTGCTCCATGGTTAAAAAGGTATGGGAGATGGCTGATAAACACCAACGGCTTGCATCTAATGTTTCGCCATTCGGCTATTTGAATATGCATCAAAGCCTGGATAAGATTTATTCAACACGAAATCGAGTTATTAAGCACAAATTTTCTTTCTTGCTATGGAGCATCTGGAAAGCCAGGGACGCCACCGTATTTAAGTAGGATTTTTTCAATCTTCTTGCTTGCTTAACAAAAGCAAAAAAAGCCAGTGCAGAATGGAGAATCCCCCTTCTTGATCCACCCAGTTTGTCAAGTGATTCTCCTCCTCCTGCTGGCTACTTCAAAGTCAATTTTGAGAGGTCGCTCACTAACTCCTCCGCGGTGGGGCGAATACATCGTTCGGGACTAGACTAGAAGATTACTCCAAGTAGGCTCAACTCATTATGGTACTACATCTATATTAGTGGAAGAGGCAAGGGCGGTGCGGGATGGTTTCTATGCAGGTTTACATAATATAATTATTGAAGGCAATAATAAGATTGTCATTCAAGCGTTGCAAGGGACAACTAAGAGCTCCTGGCATATCCAAAGTATTATTAGGGATATTCTCATACAGAAGGAAGTGAGAATTCATATAATTTCTAAACAGGTTTTTAGAGAGGCAAATATGGCGGTAGATTGACTATCCAAATTTGGACATTCAACTGATTCATGTATCTCACCGACACTTCATACCATCTTGACGAATGATGTAGTTGGACGTACTCTTATGAGAAGAGGCGTCTAGCCTTTCTTCTATTTCACTTTTTACCCTTACAAATACACACACACACCCACACTCAAGCTATAAAAGACGATCACTAAACATCCCCCTCTCCAACCACTACCTAAGCTGAAAAGTACTTTCATAATGGAAAATGGAAAGTGTTAAGTTGATCATCCACCCTCTTTGCTTGTGTATCAACCGCGGTTTTCATTTGTGACTCTTACCATCCATACTTGCAGCATTTTCTATCTGCTGTTATAACAAGAACGACATTGAAGTCTTTCTTTCCTCTTTTATTCTCTTTCGATGGGACCCTGCTCAGACATAGCAACCCTAGGCTTTCCGGGAAATTGGTTGCAACAAGAACAGCTTTCGTACAGCCGAGTTACAAGTTATAACAGATTATGTGCAGCTTCTCGCCAAGGAGGAGACTCGAGTGAGAACCTATGTTTATTCCAAATTACTGCCATAAGCTCCAAGGAAGGAGCATCACTGAATTGTACCTTGCTTAGAGCTGAACGCCTATCCTTTGTGCTACCTGGATCAACATGCGACAGTACAAAGTCAGCTTAAGCAGCTGCACATATTGATGTCGAATATAACTCTAGGACAATGAAAAGTGCAAGACGTGAGAGGTCTAGATTATAGAAACGTTGAATATTCACCAGATTTCAAGATCACAGGGTACTTGAGCCTAAGATCATGGTCATTGCATAATAAGGCAAAACATTCTATTAAACCATCCTGTACTTTCTTTTGTTATGATCTAGCAAATTCCGCTCAACTAGTAAATAGCGTTGCTTGCAACTAACCTCATCCTCCCAGCTATGCACAAGATGGGATTGTAGAAGTTTATGTCTGGTAAGAGACATCAATCATTGGTTCTTTATGTAGTCACCAAAATGCAGGAGTTGCAATGCAGGAAAGACAAGGTAATCATAGCATGATCCATGACCTGGAACCTAAAAGAGCCACCCCCCCCCCCCCCCAAAAAAGGCCCCGAAAAAAGGGCAGAGTTGAGCCAGGGCAGGGATTTTGATAGGAAAACTCATTTTGAGAGGTCTCTACACTAAGCCAACTCCAACAAATTAACATGTTTTGACACAAGCTTTTCTAAATGATTTCCCCAATTTCTCTAAAAATAGAAGTGAGATATTGCTTCAGGATGGAACAGTAATTGAATGTCCAAAATCTAGAAAATAAATTTTGATGGCCAAACAAAGTCCAATTTAAACCTTTACCAAGAATGTATTAATTATAGATTAACATGACCTAAGGACTAGAGTGAGACATCACAATGTAAGTACCTCCTTGAAAGAATGGACGTCACTTCCCCAAAGCCAAGCATCACAGCCTGCATCCCTAGCGCCCCATATGTCATTTCTACGGTCATCTCCAACATGAACAACATCCTCTGGTTCAACCCCCAACAGATCACAGGCCTTCAGAAATATCATCGGGTTCGGCTTCTCCGCAGCAACCTGTTCAATTTTGATGCAAAATGGGTGTTCAGAAACAACATTCAACTGAATCAAAACATTTGGCAAAATTAGAAGTGAAATGTATGTATCCTACTTCAGCTGAAACTGCCACAGCATCAAACCAGTGCTCACAATTCAGAGCCTGCAGAAGAGGTTTGAGCCGAGTGTCGAAATTTGACACAATGGCAACTTTTACACCGGCTTTTCTCAGAGCCTGAAATACTTTCCCAGCATTTGGATCACAAAGCTTCCAAGCCTTCATGAACAAACAATGAAATCAGCAATCCATTCAGGTTACAACAGCCCATACTGAAGTTATGAGTTATGTAATACAGGGAATCTCATTCATGAAAACCAAGAAGACCAGCTGAACATTTGTCAGTAAAACACGGATAGCAGCACCAGATCAATGTCTTGAGTCTCTTGACCTACCTTCTCAGTCGTGAAGTAGTTGTATAGCTCTTCAAAGTACTGAGCATCCGAACAGCCTGTAGAAGAAGCAACGATGTATTGCCAGAAGGGTCTACCATCATCTACATATCTGCATGAAGCAGGTTCACAATAATTAATCTCCCTCTCAAATGGCAATACTATTGGATAGCAAAACATGAAGCAAGTTCACAATATTGCCCACAGCTGAGTAAAATGTGAATATCTTTCTGTTTATTCAGATGGCATGAAGTTGGCATAACCGCCTTTCAAGGGAAATTGGAGGGATCGAAACTAAGTAGTATTGATTCAGCATAAAAGCTATAGGTGTGCAGGCCACAAGTGGGATTCAAATTAATCTGAGCCACTTTGAACACATCACAAAAGAAATTTGTAATGTGGATTTTGCAGGAGGAACTGTAAATTGATTCAATCAGTTAACTTAAAGAAAGAGGGAAAAAGAAGTTTAAAATTACATACTGCATCCATGTATCGGGTGAACTGAAGGTCTAAATCTTGAATATTGATTTTTAATCCAACAATGATAAAAAAAACACAACAGTAGAGAGTCCCAAACTAAAGAACCATAATTAATAATATTTGACCAATTTTACCTACTATCAATCTTCAATCAAACCCAAACCAAACCACAACAAACATCCTAGAGGCAAAGGAACGCAGATCGAATGTATGGAACCTTCCACACTTCAAATGCAAAGAGTTTGACTGTGTAGAAGACATTCAGAGGATGTTGATTGTCTACTACATCACAATAACACAAGTAATGGAGAACTTCAGGGAAACAATAACACAATTATTTGGTCCTAGCTACCTAGAAAGTGAATAGCCACTATGTTAATAATTTGCTCACTTCTCACCTTCAGTAATCCAGAAGGGGCCCAGGTTTCCTTTCTCAGTGGTGCTGAATAATGAGAAAACTACCATAAAGCCCCTTAGGCTAAGTCATTTGAGATTTGCGGGTTGAAAATTAAGTCTAAAACGCAAAGGAAAATTAGGACGCAAAGTTAAATTGCATATCTTTCAAAAGGTATGCAGATGCATCATGCATAGTAGTGACAATAGTAAGGAATTGCTAATGGTTTGGTCAGCTTAGGAGCAAATATTTAGGCATAAGGAGTCTCATTGTAGACCATTTTCCCATGAATGACTACTCCATCACCAATTTCAACTCAATTGTTCCCTATGCCTCTTTGTGCAAAGCGACACCTACAAAAGATAAGACTATTTACATTTGGATTTCCCCAGAATCCACACAAACGGAACTCACACTAAGAGTTGTAATATATCAATCAATCATTTCCAAACTATGTTCGTCATAAACAACCTTTATACTATGTGTAAAGTCTCATTAGCTGAGAGACATGCATTGACTTGAAAAATGCATAAATGGCCCCAAAAAATATCCAGGGAACATTAAAAATTAAAAATTAAATATACACCTGAGACGAGATCTGCCCCAAGGCTGACCATAAGCCCATCTGTATCTGCTCAAAATCTCATCTTCTGAATACTTCACCCCATACTTCTCCCCTATCTCCCTGTATATCTGCAATCAACAAAAATTCAACCAAACCCATTAAATACCCAATTAAAACAAACAAACCCAAATTAAATTCAGAGCCAATTCAAACCACAAAAAAAAAAAAAACCTGGGCAGTGGGTTGAGCAGGGACCAGAAGAGTCCCAACGGCATCAACAAAGAGAGCAGTGTGGGTGATTTTTCCGCCATACAATGACCTCCGATAATCCTCGTAGTCCTTCCACCATAACCCATTTGCGCCCGAACCCACGTCGGGTGAAGCCGCCGTCGAATACGGGTGACCCGACCCGGATGCGAAGAGGGTTGGGGATTTGCGGGTCGGATTGAAAGAAGGAGAAGACGAAGAGAATACAGTGGTGGTGGTGGTCCTTAGTATTCGAGAAATCTTACTCCTAGTCGCCATTGATGAGGTTTTTTTATGTTATTTCAGGGCAAGAATGAAGATTTTATGACAATAGATTGAAATCTCTCTGAAATTTGATGGTTTTTGTAGGAGGGAAAAGGAGTGAGAGTAGCCTTCAACGACCAAATGTAACTAAATTTTCAGGCCGCTGTTCATTGTTTTGCTCTGTATAAATAGAGGAGCTAAAATGTGGAGGAAACAAAATTGACATAGTAATTGGCACATATTACGGTTGTGCCCCTTACGTGGCAGAGAGGCAAAACCGCAAAATGGAAGGGGAAAATTGGATTAAAACATACCTATGTAAATATTCATTTGTATATTACATAATTTTGTTTTTATTCTTGGATCCTCTATTTAACTGAAATTTAATTATTATTGTTTCAAGAGGTAAAATTCTTCAATCATAATTTTTTATTTATTTATAAGACTCAACCCTGAGACTTTATTTAAAAATAATAAGTATCAAACCACTTGAACTAACATGTGCTGTCATATTATGTAATCTTGTACGTTAGTATTTACAGCACAAATAAATTAAAAGTTTTGATTTATATTGCGCAAATTTTATAAATCCAATTATTTTGCATTTGGTCTATGATTGAGATTATTTTAAGTCAATTTTTAAATAATAAAGAGGGACCAATCAATATGGTAATTTTGATGCCTAAATTTATACTAATGATGTCATCCAACTTATAAATTGTGTGATATTTTAAAACTGAGTTATTATATATCATAATTTGTTTTAACTTTTTTAGAACTCATCTTCTATATTTATGATCACCTGTTCATATGTCACCTTATACAACAACAACAACACCTCCCAAAGTGAGTCCCGTTTTCGCGGGGTCTGGGGAGATCTAAATGTAGGCAACCTTATCCCAACTGGCATGACTGTCCGTTGAGATGTTGATTTCAAAAGACCCACAAAATAAGATTTTGTGAAAATATTTTATAAAAAGAGGATTTTGTAGAAACATGTTATAGAGTGAGGATTTTGTGAACACGTTTTAAGGAGCAAAATTAAGGAAAAACATCGCGGAATAGAACTAAGGAGTACTTATAAAATAGGGGCAGTAACTAAGTAAATATTAATACAACAAAGCAGAGGAAGGTACCTTAGCCAACAGACTTAGCAAACAATGTTTCTTCGCAGATATGAGTCCTACCTCACCACTCCGAGATAAGCAAACGCTGTTTCTTCTCAGAAGAAAGTACCACCTTAACACCCAGTGGTAAGCAAACGGTGTTTCTTCCCAGAAGACAGTACAACCTGCATACGAGCACAACAAACGAAAACACCAGTACCAACACTACGCCACAGCAGCCGAGAAACAACTACGGAGTCGACTCTTTGCGATCTAAGACCTTGATCCTATCCCGCCACAGCATGGGACCCACTTTAGATAATGGCCCGATGAATACTTTGGGCCCAATAATTCCACCTGTCAACCATGCTCGGCCCATTGCAGTCATTTGTGGTGCAGGCCTCATCTAGGTTCGCACTCCACGGACCCACCCTTCATGCATTTGTCTTTTCTTTCTTTTTTTTAAAAACCCTTTTATGGGATGATAAAGAAACAAAATTAGCATCAGGAGGCTCTTCTTTTAAGATTTCTTTAAATATTAAATTATGAAAAATGGTCATTAACATGCAACGATTAAATTGGACGTCATTTTAAGTATGAAATAAAATTTAGTTGGACCGTACAAATGACATTTTTGAAGAAATTTTTAGTATCGATATTTTTAATCTATAGTCTATAATTTACATTGTGCACAAAAATGGAAATATATATTTAGTTAAGGCTATTGTTCTTAAAGGTATCTCTTCATAAAAATTAACATGATAATATAAGTAGATATTAATTCACTCAACTATTTAATTTTTTTTTTTTAAAAAATATTAATAAAATATGAACTCAAATCCCATAATTGTGACCTTTAAGTCTCCCATTGCAACCAAAAAAAAAAAAAAAGTATAATATGTTTATATTAGCTTCTTTTCCAATAATGATTTATCTATTTTTTTTCCTGAAAGATCATACTGTAATAATTATAGTGCACATATTTTTCTTATCCACTGACAACGACAAGAAAAGGTGCAAGTCGAAGAGAGTTCTCTCTTTGTTTTTCTTCTCGTGTGAATCTAAAGCAAGCATGATATTTTTCTTATGCATGCAACTGACAAGAAAAGAAAGGTCATGGTTCGAACCGTGAAATCAGCCACTTTAAGTGCAACTTTTTTCTAAATTTTACAAAAATACAGGATGCTTGTGCACCGAACTGTCCTTTTTTATGCAACGTTATTATTTTAATTTAAATTTTTTTGGAGAGGGGTTCAATGTACATGCAATATTTATTAACTTGCGGATAAAATATTTTCCTCCCCAATAATTCTCTGACATATAGGCTTATCTAGTTATCTTGGCTTCTTTATGACGTCATGTAACTTTCGGTGAGAACAGAAAAAATAAAATAATAATAATAATAATAAGAGGAGGAAAATAATTAATGGCTGAAGATAAGTTGTATGATGAATCAGATACCCTACAAGCTAAGAGTCACTGCGAAAATTAGGTATATATTGATAATTAAATGGGGTTGTATGATTTTGGTGGAGTTAACAACTTGTTTTAATTAATCATACCAAATTAAAAACTAGTAGGTTTAATGGGATTCATATGTAAAAACTGATGCATAATACCAACACATATTGGTTCAAGTGGTTCGACACTTGTTTCTCTTAAGTAAGGTCTCGGTTTTAGTTTTATGAATGGAGAGAATTTATTACGGAAGAGCTATACCCCTTATTTAGTCAACAGTAGCTTAACTTCAATAAAATGGAGGATACAAGACCCCCACCAACAAAAAAAAAAAAAAAAACCCCTGATGCATAATGCATCATACCCAAACTCAAAAGGCTACTATATTGTACATGTGTAGTTTACCTGTTTTGGAGAGTGAGTGTGTATGATTCTTTCGTCACTTATACTCGGTGTTTAGTTAAGGCTATCTTTATTAAAACTATACATTAAAAAGAAAATAGAGGAATTAATGAGAAATTCTTTTAAAATAATTACGATATCATTCAACTAAGGCCCTATTCTTTTCAGTGGGAATGATGGATGTGGGATGGGTGAATGTGGGAAAGGGGGGGGGGAAGGAGTGGGTGAGAGTGGACAGGAGTTGAATGAAGGAGTGCGGGAAAAGGGGAGAAGGAGTGAGTGGGAGTGGGAAAAAGTTGTATTTTTGTTTAAGTGCGGGAAAGAGTGGGAAGGGAGGAAGGAGTGAGTTGGGTTTATTAAACCACGAAAAGAACAGGGCCAAATGTCCAAAATGACTCGCAATGTAATGTGCATGGCATCTATCTATCTATCTATCTATCTATCTATCTATCTCTCTCTCTCTCTCTCTCTCTATATATATATATATATATATATATATATATATTCCTTTTAATATTTTTATAGGTTTATTAGCTTTGATTTATATATATATGTATGTATGTATGTATGTATACTTGTCATTTGCATGCAGGTTTGGGTGTTGTGATATGTTATAGATTCTAATTCTAATTAAACTTGTTTTAAAATATATATCCATTCAAATATATATTACGGGCGCTATAAAATGTAGAAAGGCAGACGTAAATAATATTATAATCTAATTTTGTAATAATAATTTTAAAAATACTAACATGTTATATCACTATAATAAATGTAAGATCCGAAATGGATGAGAAGCCTTTATCATAATTCATGACCAAATATTTACATGTTGAATTGACATTTTGAAAAGGGGCCCAAAAAAAAGGAAAAAAAAAATACCTGGATGGTCAAGATTTAGTAGAAACCACCACCCACAAGATCAAGTGGTTAGCTTTTAGTGGGAAGAAAAAAATACTTGTGGAGTGTAGAGAATATCTTGTGCTGTGGTTCTAGTTTTAGGGAGGAAAATGGCCATATATAGTTAATCGAAATTTCGAACACATAGAGTACGTGGCCATGGTTATTAATGGTTTTCATGGCAGTCGCTTTCTTATATTAACGAGTTATAGGTTTCATTCAGCAAAATTAGTAATTTAAGGAGCAGATAACGGTTTATGCAGTGGATAGTGATTTAAATGAGTGGTTGAAATAAATATGTTTGATAAATTTAGCTGCTGGATTAGTCAATTAATGTAAATTTACGCAAAATGATATGGATAATTTTCAAATATAAAATTTTCAAATGATAATTTTTTACCAAATAATGTGAAATGCTGCTTCTGATTGCGTAAAGTTAATACTGTTAGCTTTTCAGAAACACTGCTTAAAATGTGAAATGCTATTTGAAATACTAGTCAAAATACTATGTTACCGAACACTAAAATTAACTGATTAATATATTGATTTAGTCAGAACACTAAATACTACTCAAAACGGTATTACCGAACACAACTTATGTCAAACGACATAGTCAACCAATATCAAAGTTCGCAAGGTCTCTAAACTACAAGCCAAAGTTTGCATTGTGAAAAGAATCAATTTTGTTTTGGGGTGAGTTTGTAGCTTGATTTGGCTCATGTCGGGTCAATACGAGTTTAGATCATAATCGGCTTCGTCCTATGTGAATCTCACTCAATTCGAGCATAGGTATCAGTCATTGCATACAGTAGTCAAGTACAAGTTATTTCTATTAAGTTTATTCTTTTGCTGAACTTAAGCATAGTCGATATCATCCCCGAATAGCATCCACATGGTGGGCTTATAGCATTTTTCTTTTATAGTAGATTATTTAATTACGATCCAAAGCAAAATAGATATGACAATTTTCTCTTTTGGGACATAATCCGACTGAGTTCTACCCAATATTATTGGCTAAAACATTTGACTAAATCTTCAATTTAATTTCTTCCATTTATTTTCTTCGTGTGTAATTTACAATGATCTTTATACCTTATATTATATAAAATGCAAAGTGGAAAACAAATAGTTTTATTCTCCTAATGTTGATGGAAGCTCTAGATTGCCCAACTTCTCGGCTAGGTTTAATGCTTGAGCCATAGGCCAAATTTGTAGCAAATGTGAGCCTTTTCATACGTTTGAGTAAACTAGAAGCTCAAAATGTGATAGAACGTTGGGCCCAAAATACTTGCCCATGGATGTCAATCCTAGAGTTACCAGCCTAACTCAGCCCAATTGAGCCCAATGCAGTATTATAGCATGTCAAGTGCTTGGATATTTGAGATTGTTATTTTTGGGGGGAGATTTTTTTTTTTATTTTCAGCTGAAAAAGGTAGATTTGGACTTCTTTTTTTTTATATAACTTGGATTGGAGCGGACAAAAGTAAATTGTCTCCTTAACTTTCTCTGCTCCAGTTTTATGGAGTAGTCGGTCGTCTATGATTTTTACATCTAGAAGAACTAGCCTCTCTGTAATTTTGCAATTTTAGGAGTAAGACTGCTACATTAGACACTCATACCTCCCGCAGTGGTGGAATTTTTAGGATATTGAATTTGGATTTAGATTTGGGGGGAGATTTTTTTTCAATTTTTTTAAATGTGATAAAAATAGTGGGCCAAGATCAATGATTTTGGCCCATGGTTCAATACCTTAAAGTAGCCCTCTTGCTTACCTTTTAAAAGATAGCTGATGGACACCCTTTTTAGGGAGCCCACAAATAGGGAAACAAAAAGAAGGTAGCCCATTCAACTATTGTTAATACCCATTGATTTGCAAAACCAGTCAAATTCAGTGGGTTTTTTTTTTTTTTTTTAAAGTAGTCAAGTGGCTCATCCTTAAATGTCTCAAACAATAGACAATTTGTTTAGGTTCAGTAATCATAGAGTAGTGAAGAATTGAATTCCACTCAATAGGTAAAATTATCCAAATTACAAACCAGTTAACTATTGACTCACCGTACAATTACAACTGAGAAAATCGAAGTAATTTTATTATTTATATTGAACCTCTTTACACGTAAATTGGTAAAGAAATTACAAAATTTCTTCATTTCATGTCGTTTTCAATTTCATGAAGAATTATGAGCCACATCATTAGGTGACCTATCCAATTTCAATCATACATATTCTCATATACAAATCTAAAGGGGGAAAAAAAGAAGAAGAAGAAAGAGTCAACTAAAATTGATGGAGATTGGTAGTAGTATAATACTACATACACGTGAATCCAAAGTAGAGTATATTGGACAGACAATCTTTGGAAAAGATTTGATACCCTTAAAGGAGTCTGGAGTCATGCATGACTACAGATAATATGCTTCTAAAATAAAAACACCCTCAACGTGGTGACCCGGCAAGTTGTGCTAAGGCCACTACTCTTCTTTGTTTGTTTGGAGTGCTTTTCCCCTTGCTTTCATTCTACCTTTCCCTACCCCTTAGCCAAACAACCCCCAAAAGAGTATCAGGGATAATAAACAATAGTTACTATTTCGTCGGTTTAAGTGATTTTATACTTAATAGATTCATTTATAAGGATATATTCTTTTTAACTTATTGATCGAGATTGATGAGTATTGATTGATATTCGTGAGTGTTGATTAAGATTGAAGTCGTGATTAAAAAATATGATTGCTGATTAGTGTTATTGAGTACTGATTGGTGCATGTCAATATTGATAAGTGTTGAATGCTACCATAGATACCACGATCCATGCTCACTCCAAAAATTTGGTGCAAATTCAACAATTTATTCATTCTTTTGACGAACTTAAGGTTACAATAAACTTTGAATTCAACTATCACCTTCGATCAGTTAACTCTCATCTGAACAAATTTATTTATTTATTTATTTATTTTGGTGGAAATGTAAAAGCATACCAAGACTCAAGTACGTGATTAATTAACAACCCCTAGAAAGTATATAAATCGTATATTTTAACTGACATTTTGTAATCAATTTCGTGTAAATACTAATTAAAAGACTGATTACACCCAATAATTTTAGTTAAACCACTAGAAAAAGAAAGATGCAACAAGGAGCATTAATATTAAAACCCTGCTTAGAGATACGCGTATCTTCTCAAAATACTTAAATACACATGTACCCCACCATATCGGGGGGTCCAAAATAATGCTGTTAGTTTATCTAATTAATACTACGACGTTTGAGTACTATATATATATACTGTATTTTGTTTGGTCATCTAAATTAAGATGCACAAATTAATTAGGTCAATTTGCCGACAACACGTATAATGCAGGTGGTCTCTTTGTACCATACGTTAAGAATCAAATTAACTTATATACCTATATAATGATATTGTATAATCATTTTGTTTATGTAACTTGTTGCCAAAAGATATATATATATATATATATATATATATATATATAT
>JACYFF010031952.1:1686589-1705780 GCA_017589665.1 Selenicereus undatus
TATGTATGTATGTATAGACACACACACATACCCCCTAGCTAGTCTTGTCACTATATTCGAAAAGACGACATTACTACAATACTGTTTTCCGCCATTGTTTTCTCGTTTTTATTTTTCATCTAAGAAAAGCTGACCATTATACAAAAATCCTACCTCGTCGCACTCATTTCACAAAAACTTTCACTCTATCTCACCTCTTCTTGCTTACTCCTTTTATTTTCCACTCTAATTTTGTAATTCATCATCGAACCAAATGAGCTTATGTATAAGCCCACGACTAACGGGACGATAAATAGTTAATCTTACAAACAATACCTAGTAGGAGTCGTAATGGTTTCTTTGTGGAAAGGTAACAAAATTTGACCCACAAGAACCGGCACGAATCGTGATTTGATGACCTTTCAATCCAGAACTGAAACTATGATATGTACTATTGATTCAAATCCTTCATTGGAATATGATTCAAATCCATCTTATTTCTAATCTCCTTTTAACACGTTTTATCAATTCTTTCTGTGATTTAGTTTTTTTGTCTGTATATTTTTATTTCAATTTTCTCCCTCTTTCATCAAGTAGTAGTAATTATGAACTTAACATGAGTATTTTTATTTAAAATAAAGCAATTTTAAATGCTTTATTGATTTTACCTGTCCTTTCACATATGAAATCAATATAATTAATAAACAAACACGAAAATGTGCATATTTAAGACAAACATATAGTAAATGTATGAATCATAATAATCGTTAGTTAGGTTTATATTTAAGTTTTTGCGATTATGTATTATGTTGAAATCTTCTACTTCACAAACAATGTCTTTTTTTTTTCAAAGCAAGAGATGATTGCATGGTTCTTTTTTTTCGTATGGATTTCTTCAATAATCCTATGTTATGTATCAAGTGCGTTTTAGTATTAAACATCAAGAATACAGACAGTGTGAGAATATTCGAAAAATACTAGTTTGTGCTAACTTTGTGAAGTTGTTTGTAAATTTCTTCAAAATTATTATTCTTTTGAAGGGGATCTTGGAACAACGGTAAAGTTGTCTCCGTGTGACCAAACAGGTCATGGGTTCGAGCCGTAGAATCAGCCACTGACAAAGTCAGGTTTGGCTGCATACAATTCACCCCTTGGGTACTGCCCTTCCCCGAATCCTGCGTGAACGCGGGATGCTTGTGCACCGGGCTGCTTTTTTTCAAAATTATTATTCTTTTGCCATCCTAGAAAAGTTCAAAAAATCTCAGAAAGTTCAAAAATGTAGAAAATAGTTTATAGTTAGCTAGTTTAATTAGCATATAATATCAGCAAAATGAGATAATATTGTGAAAAAACTGTAACATGACTTAGTAAAATCTAAAAAGAAAGATCTCATTGAATTTTTTCCCCTACTATCCAACAAACGATGCCTTCCCGTAATTAAAGGGAAAGGTGCCAGGACTCAAACTTTTTACCGATCAAACTTTATCTTATGAGTGATAAAAAAATTTAATTAAACATGAAAAAATAATCAATCTTTAGATAACCAGCACATATCAAGGATTAGCTATGATGTCATTTTTATTGTTTATTTATTTATTTATTTTTTGTAAGAAAGGTAAGAATATAATTTAGTTTAGTCTTCTCTCAATGTTTCTCCCCATATTATCCTTATAGGGCATTCTTAGCCAGAGTTTTTGGAACTCTGGCCTGTCACGTCAGTAAAAGTTCAACAATTTTAAAACTTGTATTACATCACTTATCCAACCTATGGAATTCAATTTTAATCATCCAATAAAAATATTTGTCATACACTCACCTTATAACATATAACTTATTTTTTTAATCATTTAAAAATCATATATTTATTAAAAAATATATATATATATATTTAAAAAATCACAAAATGACAAAAAAGGGAGAAATGGGGAGAGGAACACCTGAGCAAGGCACCCCGCGTGCCCCCCGTGTTTCCCTCCCGCTGCTAGCAAGACACTGACACGCATGGGACACGCAGGCCCCCCTGGCCACACGCCTGCTCTTGCGTTGCCAGTGCTCATAGAGAATATGAAGAAGGTCCCTATGCAGAACTCTGAATTACTTTTTTTTTTATTAAAATGTAACACTTGATGGCACTAAAATGGAGTTAAAATATAAGTATACTTAGCCTCAAACTTTAATTATTATGTTGCCTTGCATTTTCCTAGCATGACCAAGTCTAGCTAGTAGAGCTCTTGAAAAATATTTGATTTTTGACCACGAACAATAATAAGGCAAGCCACATGCCTGTTTTAGCCTTTGACTGGACCTACCGTCAACATTTTGCTTTGCTTCTATTGTTCTACATGTATGCTTTGTTTTTTGTTTTTTTTTTTTTTTAGGAGTTCAATTGTATTGATAGTAGTAGTAATATCTAACTGTTTGACTTAGACTTTGCTAATATCTTATTGCATTAAAGCAATTACTGAGATTTTGACAAGTTATAGAGATTTGGATGAATTAATTTTTAAATTTGATTATTTCATTTTTTATGTGAAGTTCGGTATATTATATAGATAAGAGAAAATACATATGAATTACTTCAATAATCCCATGATAATGCATCGAATACCAACTTTTAGTATTAAATACAAAGAATGAATCAGATTGATAATATTTAAAAAAAAATTCACGTTGTACTAACTTTATTAAGTTATTTGTAACTTTCTTAACTTCAAAATTGGTATTCTTTTTGCATCCCAAAAAAGTTCAATAAATCTCAAAAAGTTCAAAAAAATCGCAAAAGATAGTTTATAGTTAGCTAATTAATCTCAAAAAGTGACAATATTGCGAACAAACTGTAACATAACTTGGTAAAATGTAAAACGAAAAAATCGTATCGAAAAGTTTCCCCCGACTATCAAATAAATGACATCGAAAGGCATCAGGATTCATTTCTATTTTCTAAACATTTTTACTTTATAGTGATTAAGAGTGATAAACAAAATTAAATAAACGTGGAAAAAGTAATCAAGCTGCTGAATAACCAACACATATCATAAATTACCTATAATGTCCTGTTTATTTTTTACTCAAATGTAAAGCTTGCATGGCACTAGAATTAGAAACCCTCTTTTTTCAAAGGTATATATGATTGAGTTGCAATATAATTATATTTAGCCTTAAACTTTAATTATATTGCCTTGCATTTTCCTATCATTACCAAGTCTGGTTTGCATTTTCCTAGCATGACCATAACAAGGCAAGCCACACGCCTCTTTTAGTCTTTGACCGGGCCTACCATCAACACTTTGCTTCTACATATATGTTTTTTTTAAGGTTTTTTTTAGAAAGTACACGTCATATTGAAGAAAAAAAAAAACAGAAAATGTATATCTTATATTCACTAAGAGTCGTACCTACATATTATTTTGGTCTAAAATGTTTGTTAGAACATAGAATAAATCTACCTAGTATATGTACCAAAAATAAAAAATAAAAAATGAGAAGACTATTTTTAAATATTCAATTTTTGTTTTGAACTTTTTTTTTATGTGATTTATTGAAATTTTCATTACTTTGACAAATCAATTTGCAAGATCATATAACAAAGTGTATCCTCTTTTTTCTTTTTTTTTAGATGGATGCAAATGACATGAGCCATGAGGATAGGCACTCTCATAATTGTATTTAGAGGGTTGACCTTCTCAAAAAGTCAAGTTTATAATAAATTTTGTTGTCTTGCATTGGACGTGGTGTACATAAGTACATTCACGTTTCTGATTATTGTATTTAAGAGTCAGAGTTTCAGACCAATGAAGTCTTAGTCTAGTGGTAAAGACTGATGTACTTGATAGATTAGGTTTTAGGTTTGATTTTCCTATCTCTGATTGTATTGTAATTGTATTGTATTACCCTTTGTGATTTTTACGAACCAAAAGAAAAAAAAAAGAGTCAAATTTTCAAACATATGGTTTGGACTCTATAAATAAAGTTGTTCGAAGTGTTAAAATATTTTTCATAAAGATATACTTAATTGTTAGTCAATTTAATTTTGATATAATAGTTACGTACCTAGACATTCTTTAAAGAAAATATCACTTCTTCGCACGCCATATATACCCAACAATCTAATTTATGTATGTAAATTAAAGCTAATAACTCTAAGTTAAAAGATTCTAATATCACACTAAAAGAAGCTAATCCTAAAAAAACTAATGAGCTCATAACATATTTGCTGTTCATTATAAAATACACACACAAAAAAAGGTGTTAGAAAAATGTCTATTTGATAGAGGGTCGACTACCCAGCTTATTAATCCTTTGTTTATTCTTTTTTTTTCAGAAAATATTTTATAATCGAATTAAATTTAATTAATTATATAATGTACTGAGTCGTCTGTTCTTTTTAACTTATTATAAATAATTTATTATTGATAAGTGTTGATCATTGCTAATAAGTGTTAATAAATATTAATCATGACTAAAATTATGAGTAAAATATATCGCTAAGTACTAATAAATTTTCATAAATATTAATAAATATTTATTAAAAATACTAATAATAAATACTAATGAAAACAAAACTAAGAATAATACTACTACGGAAATTTGTTTGTTAATTTTTAGGGTTGGACCACACAAGTAAACGACTCCAATAAGTCAATGTCAAAAGATATTCATGGGCCCACCATATCACATAATCTTTTCTTTAACTAATTAATAAATAATATTGGTAATACCCATGCCACCGCTTTTCCTTGTGACTAGCGAGTCAAACGTTAATCCCGTAACACATTTCTACTTTTGCTTTTCTTTTTTGCTGCAATCTAATTTTGCTTTATTACAATTTTAGATGCATGATTTATCGATATAGGATTAATTATATCTGATAAGAGTTATATTTTTTATAAGTTAAGACACGATTTTTAAATTAAAAAAATATTTATAAAAGAATAGAGGGTGTAATTAGTTTCAATTAAATTTTTATTGAAAATATATCAATTGTCTATTATTTAGGGCCGTGGAATTTACTGTAATATATATGAAACTAGATGGATAAAAGGATTTTCAACGGTGAAAAAATATGTATAGAAATGTGGAATTGCGGCTGAAATTAAATTTTTAGAGAAATGAAATTAGGACCATTAATAAAGAACGTAAATAACTACACGAGGTAATGGAAATTGGAGTCGTAATTATCATTATTTAAGATGTATTTTTCTAGAGGCAAATTTAAGTTATATATTTTAAAAAAATTAAAAGAGGGTTAATTGATTTATATATACTATCTCATTTCATCCATAGTTGTTCAGCATATTTCATTGACAAGTTAGAAGTTTATCCATTATTTACCTCCTAGAGCTACGGATTTCTTTTCTTATGATGATAAAAATTATTTTATTAATTGTCTCATCAAATTTGTTGCATTATTTGATAGAGTTTAATTAAAATATTTGAAATCGTTACACATTTACACTATCTTATGGTAATTTTGTGCGTATTTTTATGAGCACATACTCTTACTGTCCACATATATATAATTTTCTTGCATGTATTTCTCATATATTAATTTTTTAATATATATTTAATAATGTAGTTAATAGAAATATATGATTCTATGAATGCTTACGTGCGCTAATATCTTGGCAAAAGTAGTTGGAAGCTAATGCCTCCCGCATGATTCAATTCTTTATTTTGCCTTTACTTTTTTATACAAGTGCTATCACTATATTTATCTATTTTTTATAAATCCGTTCTGGTATCATGGGAGTAAAAAATAAATACATTGATCATAAATAATCAAATGCTGATTAGCGGTGGCAATGGATCGGGTTCAGATCGGTTGAATTATCACTAGCTTTCATCCAATCCAATCCATCAATCATTCATGAAATTTCAATCCAATTCATCCATTCACTATCCATATGGTGGAAAAATGATGGATCGGGTTTAAACGATGATGAAAATTTATATATAACATATTGAATTTTTCTTTAGAAAAAATAGACTTTACCTTTTTTTTTCCCGTAAGAAGCTTTGCCTTTTGAAATGATGTAAAAAAAAGTTCTAATATAAAAAATGAAGAAATATCATATTTATTTGATTAACTTGGACAATAACTGTAAAATAAGCATATAATTATTCAAAAAAGGGGTAAAATATAAAGACAAAAATAAAAAAAATTAAATTTAAATTGGTGAAATGCAAGTGGATGATAAATCGGGTAATGGCTCGGAAGGAATATCATCCAAATCCAACCCGAACATCAACTCATTCATACATCACCGTCTATCATCCATATACCCGCTCTCTCTGCAATGGTGCGAGCCTACAAGCGGCTCACAGGTCGGCTTACAGTCGTGAGCCGGCTCATCCCTTTCTTTTCATGCTTTTTTATTTTTTTAAAAGTTTTAATTGATTTTTTCTTTTTTTTTTGGATATTAAAAAGAAAGTTGTGTATTGTAGAGTGGGTCCATGAGTATTATTTCATTTGGTAAGCCAAAGTGGTGAGCCTCACATTGGATGAATAGATAATTATGAGCTATAAAAATTGGCTCACAAACTGATGTGGTATATATAGGCCCTTATTGGTGAGTAAAAAATTCGGCTAACCATCGAGAATGCTCTCAGCTAATGATATCCCATATTATCACCGTTCATTTTACTAATACAGAAGACAAAGTCCTGCAAATTAGGTGGTACTTAGATAGGCCGAGGGTTTTACCTTGAACAAAACATCCTATGGTACCAGGAAGGGGGAAAATCGATTACATTGAAGAATCTTCCCCTATTCTATTACTAGTTTTTTAATCAACTAAATTTTCCCAGCTGATTTTTTTTTAAAATTAAGTTTGTTATTTAATAAAAAAGAAAAAGACAAGATCCCGAGAAAGAAGATATTGTTGGTCCATGGACAAAGCAGGCATAATCAAGTAGTAGTTGCAAAAGAAATGGTAGGGGGAAGAAGTCATGATTAATTTTAATTAACTTAATTTTTTTAAATTCTTGTTTATTTATATTTATTAAAGGCTCAGAAATTGACCTTGGCTAGCTATGGCTAGATGTGGTCCTTGTGGGTGCACTCCTGGCTAACATGGGGTGGGTTCAGTGGTCAGTGAGTGCTCACCAACTACACCCTGGCTTTGCCCTTTTTTGTCAATTTTGTGGATCATATAGCTTCGCCTTTTAATTTGCCCCCCTTTTCATTTTCATGTGTTTTTTTTTTTGGGAATTTATTCCGAATTAAATTAGATTCTTCAATTTTCATGTGTTTTTCTTGATAATGTAGAAAGTTAATTATATCACCTTTTTATTTGTCGCCTCATATAAAAAGGTTGGATATTTATCCAATTATAGGGGGGAAAATCCATTAGAATTGTAGTTACGTCATTGCAATTAAATTCAAAAGAGATTGGTTCGAAATCATGAAAACATGCATATTCAAATAAACATAGTATGGATGGGAGCAAAAGGAACATCATCTTCAAAGCATACTACATATGTAGAGAAATATTATGCTAAATCTTTGCTTGGAATTGTTGGAAGCCTTTTTATCTCCTTGTTTTACTTTTACGGATTGAAATCGACCAAAAAAATCAATTGGGATGATCTATAAAGTTATGTGACTCGTGTATTACGTGAATATTTGGAGGGAAAGTTGCATAGGTAGTTTGCATTTTCAATGATGAATAGGAATCCAAGTTACCCACTACTTGGCAAATGCCTTCTTGGAAAATAAGTTATGAGGAATCCCGATATCTACGAAATGAGAAATCGGAAGATAATAAATGAGTTATTGTTGTCTGGTTACTGGCTTGTCCATAGCACTAGTGACGTCCCATGAGTCATATGCAAGGTCAATTTAAGGACTGACTTATATGAAAAAATGCGAGAAAAAAAAGAAAAAGAAAAAAGAAACAAAGAAATGTTTAACTTAATTATTGTGTGACTTTGTGAAAAAAAAACAAAAAAGATTATCATATTGATGATCAGGAATTGGGATCTGGGCTGTATAACTTTTGGATGGATCATCATGACAACCAAACCAAACTAAGTACATTGAACATAGCTCAATTGTACGTGTCCATGACCACTTATTGTATTAATTAAGATTTAATCATACATTTTATGCATAGTTGCATTATTGTAGAGGATTATTGGGTTTTAAACTTGCCACATTTTTGAATCATGTATGGCCACTGGAATTTGGGGGAGTATTCAATCTCTTCTCCTCTATGTCATGGATTGGGAGCAATGACCAGTGAATGTCATTATGAAATGTTAATTCATGTGATTAAATTGTTGTATGTAAAATTTGTTGTTTTTTATTGTATTTCTTTGAAATATACACATGTGAGAAAAAAAAGGGCACATGTATACATTTTATTGGGCGAGGAGTTTTATTTATAGTTTATTTTCTTAACTTATTAGAAGTAACTTATTACTGATTAATGCTAGTCATTGGTGATGAGTTTTGATAAGGGTTGGAGTTATGACCGTAAAATATGAATAAATGCTAGTTATTATTGATTGATGCTTGTGGTGATTAGTCCTGATTGATGATCATCTCAGTTAAGTTGAAAAGAGTAGGCTGATACAAACACATCGCATTACTTAATTTTCATTAACCAGTCAACACATTTGAAAGTTATTTTTCAATGCCAGAAATTTATGAAAATTTTAAATTTAACCTTGAGACAATTGAGTCAAAAACTTATACAATTCATCCTTCATTTAGATATAAAATATGTATACATCATCACATGTCGTTTGAACTAAAAGCAAGCTTTATAGATGTAAAAACACATCAGTCCTGTTTGACAATCAGCTAATTGCATTAGCTGTTGCCTGTCAGCTGTTTGACTTAGCTGATTGTATTAATTATTTTAGAAAAAATTATTTGGAAAAATTAGTTGTTACTAATAGGGCTACTTGGTAAACTTCCACTTATATCCATAACATAATTTCATTATTTTGTTTAACAATAAAATCGTTTTTCTTGCATATTTAATTTTTTTTTCCAACTTGAATTATAAATCATAAATTGCGACATATGAAATATATTGAATTACATTTATATCTTCACCCAAATTTAATATATATGATCAAAATATTTTTGTTTAAGATTAACTTAATTCTTTTATAGTAATAATTAAAATTTATATGACATAATAATATTTAGAACATTGTACATCTCAAAGGACTAATTAACATACATTCTTTATTCAATTGAAGAGAATATTTAAATTAAAATCATTAACTTCTTATATGCAAATTCTCAAGGATGACCGCATTCTCTGAGTTGTTGAGTTCATCATAGAGGAGGAGTGTGGAGAAGAGAAAGCAGGTAGAACAACCAAAATGAATGCATAAGTATCATGTTAGCAAAAGAATATGATTTTTGTTTTGAATATCATTGAATGTAATTTTGACAAAAAAGAAAGGGACAATATGATAATTTTGACATTGAAGAGTAAAAAAATCTCCTACAAAAAGTTCATCTAAAAAACTTTTTACAAACTAGCGATGCAGAAAACTATTTAACCAAACTGTTCAAAGAGCATTTTGACCAAAGTCAAACAACTAACATCCTAAAAAACCTCTCTTTTTAATCCCCAAAAACCGTTTACCAAATATGACTAGTCTAGAACCTAGACTACCTAATTTCATAAACTTCTAAATTTTTGTATCATGTCCTCAAAGAGGTAACAACCTAGGGGTAGAAAATTTGGTAAAAATTGTATTTGTGCATTTATGACATATGCAAAGATGCACAACATCAGTGTTGAGCATGGACTGCCCTGCATGACATGGCATGTCATGGGGATGGGGGTAACACTGTAGTAGCGACCTTTGGGATGGCCATGGGAAGCAAATCTTTAAAGCGAGTCAAAAGAAAATTGCCTTCCCTTTGCACCATCTCCCAACTCACCTGGTCAAGACATTGTAAAGAGTCCTATGAGTTCACACCGTTAGGATATGGTACACAGTCCTATGATTTCACACCATTAAGGTCATATTTGACAACAATATTTTGAATAGTATTTGTCGGTAGAGGTAAGGCTGCTTACATCTGGATTTTCATAGACTCTGCTAAAGCAGGACCCACACTGAGAGTTGTTGTTGTTGTATTTTCAATAGTATTTGATATTTTAATCAAGTTAATACATCGATCAATTAATTTTCAATTGTCAGTAACTTAATATTTGGACTTGTATTTTAAAGAGCATTTAATGTTTCAAGCAACCTTTTTAAAAAACTAACAATATTAGCTTTTGACATTCAAAAGTAGTGTTACATAATTTTTGGCCAAAAAATAACCTTGAGAAATTTTATCTTTAGAAATTACCTATATTATTTTATATTAATTTACATTAATTAGCTAACCCAATAGCTAAATTTATAGAAAATATTTACTTCAACTGCTTATGTAAATAATTATCTACTAATAGTTAATTAGAACCGCCATTCACCACCTAAATAGTTATCGCTTATGTAAATTTTATATTATTCACTATCTAAACCGTTAATTTTATCTCAAAGGAACATCTATTTGTTTTTTCTTTTTTTCAAAAAAGTCTCCATTATGCTTACATCACTTGTATCTTTGGGAGGATTTTGGTGGGTCACTACTCCCACCATCCCTCCCTTAAAATAAAAAAAAACCTTCTCTTGCTCATTGCTTTCTTCCTCTCTTCTCTTCTCTTTCCCCTCCTTTTTTAAATGTGGATATATATAATATAATAAAATAAATGAATAAAGAACCCCACCTCCAAAATCAGAAAAGACCACAAGCCAATTATTATGCCTAATTTTTTTTTTTAATAGATGGGGGTTTTACTTTCTTTGTTTATTGGCATTGCTTGGCCGTTAATTCAATCAAAAAATCAAGTTGGAGAAAACTTTGGGGGTGAGATCCTGTGCAAAATCTGGTCAGATCTTGCTTTCTGGGATTTGGGTTTTTGGTGGGTCTTCTATATCAACAGCATACTCGTAAGTCATACCTCATTTTTTCCCTCTCCCCCACTTTTTTCTCTCCTTCCTCTCCCCCCACATTTCAATACCCATCAAACCCACCTCCACTAAAAGAAGAACAAGAACAAGAAGAAGACTAATGAGAAGCAAATTCTAGAGATAGAAAGAGAAAAAACTTGGTTTTTTTGCCATTTTTGGATCTGGGTACTTGATTAATTTGTTGGGTTAGTGGTATATATCTCAAAATGGGCATGGCAGCTGAGCCCCAATTTCATGTTTTAGCTGTTGATGATAGCTCACTTGATAGAAAGCTTATTGAGAGGCTCCTCAAAACTTCATCTTATCAAGGTAATTTACCTTCTTTCTTAGGGTCTTTAACCTCAATTTTCGGAGAAAAAGATTGGTTTTGCGAGATGGCAATTTTCTCAGCACATCAATGTTTGATTTTGGAAACTTATGTTGGGAAAAATTTGTTCTTTTGACAGTCACAACAGTTGATTCTGGTACTAAAGCTTTGGAGTTTCTGGGTTTGCAAGAATATGATAAACAGAGCCAAAATCAACCCTCAGTTTTCCCAGATAGTCAGCAGGTTTCTTTCTCACCCAAACAAAAAAATTTTTTGGCTTTGCATTTCTTACCCAAATCCAATATTTTTCTTCTGAGATTTGGGATTTTCCTGCTAATTTTCCCCATATTTTCAAGTGTTCTCCTGATTGTTATCTGTTTGTTTTTGTCTTTTTGCTCAGGAAGTGGACGTGAATCTGATCATCACTGACTATTGTATGCCTGGAATGACTGGCTATGATTTGCTGAAGAAAGTCAAGGTATTCTTTCTCTCTTCTTTTCCACACCTCTCTCTGTGTCTTCCTTTTTTCAGCCTACTTTTCTTTTCTTTTGTTGTTTGTGGCTTGTGAATTTCTTTTTGGTAATTTTGTATTCCCCTGCTTTTGGTCTCTGTCTCCTACTCAGACCCAGATCAATTTCTTTTCATAGCAGATATTTTTTAAAACAAAAAACTTTTTGAAATGGGATTTTTGGCCTCATAAATGAATATTTAAAATATCAATATCAAAATTAAATTTCATGAGGGAAGAATTGAGTACAGATGTGTGTGAATTGTTAGTGTTCCCTTCATAAAGTGGTTTCGAACCTTCTCCTATTTGCATGCACACACACAAATATGATCTTGGATATCCCATTTTTGGATTATTTTAGAATAGATGATATTTGTTTCGTATTTTGATGTAAATGATTTTGTTTCTGTCCAATTCATATTTGTTTGTTTGACAAGCATTATGAGTCAACCTATATATATACATGGTCTTCTATGATTAATTTATGCTGTCTTGATTTTATGAGGCAAAGAATGAGTCTTCTTGATTTAGTTACGCTCTTTTTCCCCCTGTTTTTTTGGGGGGGGGGGGGTGTTGATGGAGTGGAACCAGTCTTTGGTCAGAATTTAGGACTCCATCCTCTCAGTAGTGATGGCCAAATGAGCAGGCGAGCTCAGCCCTAAGGTGGGCTGGCTTATTGATCATCTTGGCTTGGCAGAGTTAAGAAGTGAGCCTAATTGCGTTACACTGTAGTGTTCATGGGTCTGAGCTTGATTCAGCATGGCCTACAAACCCGGCACCATGATGTATGCTCAATATGCTCACTTGTATATATTGCTGCTTACATTTGGATCTCTGCAAACCCCATGAAAGTGGGTCCCACACTGAGCGTTGTTATTGCTGGTATTGAGCTAGGAGCTAGGAGTTCTTATGTTGCCTGGAAACACTGAAAGTTTGTGCTCAATTCTGCAGGAATCCACAGTTTTCAGAAACATACCAGTTGTTATCATGTCATCTGAGAATGTCCCTTCAAGAATCACCAGGTTAAAAAAAGGACCCAAAAACTAAACTTGATTCTAGAAGTTGATCATTTTCCCAATTTCTATATATTCTGGGGAATCCATCTTTTACTGATCAATGGGCAGCTGTAAAATTTCAGATGCTTAGAGGAAGGAGCAGAAGAGTTCTTTCTAAAACCAGTGCGATTGTCCGATGTCAATAGGCTTAAGCCACATATGTTGAGGGCCAAGTACGGGCAACAGAGACAAGACTTGCTTCATGAATGTCAAAAACCCGAGCCAAAACCAGAACGGCGACAACAACAATGTGAACAAAAACAACCCGAGACAAAATCAGAAAAATGGCAACAACAATGTGAACACCAACCTGAAACAAAACCAGAACAATGGCAACAACCATGCGAGCAACCACCTGAGCCAATACAACAACAGCAACAATATGAACAACAGGTATTGGATTTGGAGCATCAAACAGAACAGCAACAACAGAACAATAACAAGAGAAAGTCCATAGATGAAGGACTCTCACCAGATAGAACAAGACCTAGACTCAATGGCATTAGTACTGTTGTCTAACCAGTCCCCCCCCCCCCCCCCATTTCCTAGTTCCTTGCAATAGTTTAGTCAAATTTGATGATGGGTTTTTTTTCCCCCTTCCCCCTTTGGTAAACCCTTAGTTTTACTTCTTTTTTCCCCTCATAGTGATGAATATTGAATATACCCTCATGGGGAATGTAGAAATGATGGGAGATGTATATTATGAGGAAGGTGTGGTGGAAACTTGTATACATCTTACATGAACATATGTAACTTCCAATTTTGTTTACATAGATGGGGAAAAAACAACAGTGTTACATCAAAAAGTCACAATAGTTGGAAATTCCATAAGATTTCTGGGTTTTATTTTTTTCTTTTTCCAATTTCATTCATCTGTTAGGATTCTGCTGTCTGCAAGGCCTGAACAATGCAGGTCGGTTGTCAGAGAATTGTTTCTTGTACTGTGAGATCTTTTATCATGATCCTCACCGCCTGGAAAATCCCGACATTTTGCAGATATAGGCATTATAAGGAAAGATTTTCTGTCTGATTTTTGCTGGAGAAAATTCTTAAATGTACCAAAATTGTGTGCCACTTTGAAATTTGTCAGATCAATCCGATTGGTTCTTTCTTCCCTTCTAATTTCATGTTTGCTGACCATTAATAGGGACATAAATTATGATGCTGTAACAAGTCGTTTGTAGGCTTACTAATTACACCTTAAATGAGTTAAATCAATGGGGGATTCAGAACACTTTATACAAGGGTGGTAACATACATCTAATTTGATGAGCCCCGGCTAACATTTGCAAATGTTTTCGAAAAATTCATTTATGTTAACGTGCACCTAAGATACCCATAACGAATACCTAAGATACCCATAACGAATGCTTAAATCCGTCACTGTTATCAAAAGTCATTACACATGCATGTAATATGCATGGTAGTGCGTACTGATGAGCTAGTTGTACTAAGTACAACACCTTCACCATATGTAACCAAGATGCATGCTCTCCAATCATAGTCATACCCTTTGGGTCTGATGTAGGCCTTTTGAGTCATTGTACACTGATGAACAGTCGACTGGGCTGTCATAAAGCCAACTGCAAATTAAAAAGTGCCGACCCAATTGTCCAGCAGGCCTCAAATAATCAAGTGGTTATTAGTATGGGCCAATACATTATTGATGATCATCGATTCATTCATTGTATGGTCAATAGAATCTTCCAATTTGGGTTTGGGTGATGGGTTAGGGAGAAGAGTATGTAGTCAAGGTGAGAGCCTAGTGGATGGGACTGGAGTATCTGATATCAACCCTGAGATGTAGGTAAGCATACTGGGACAGGACGATGGGACTATAAAAAAGGACTGTCGGTAGTTTGAAGACTATTATGAAGAATGAGTCTGAGTCATATTCTAAGATCACATCTTTTTATCGTGATATAAGTTTTATGACATGCGTGGATGATAGGGCTGATCCAAGTTTTACACAATCTTCGACGTCTTTTTTGTATGTTGACGAGGCAGAAAAAACCAATTCTTTTATCCTACATTCTTAAAGGAGGAAAAACTTGATCACCCTCTCTATTTATGTCGCATACCTTATCAATATCTTTATGCAAGGAACTAGTACTATTATCTTTTCCGTGTGGTTCTCATGATTGTATACATTGGTAGAGTTGATACTCTCATAGTTGAAGAACAGATATATAGTTCATTGGTCGCCACATTGACGAGTCTACAATGAATGAGAGAATGAATAATGTCAAAAAATTTCCATATAGGCATGTTGATGGTGTTCCCAGAGTTGGAATATATTTATGGTCTCCATTGTGAATGATGCTATGAAACTTTTTCCCTTAAAATTTTCATATTACATTCTCAATGATCAGCCGCAAATTAAGACAATCAATGACACATATAGAATAAATTTTCCTACCAAAAAAAACAATCAAAATAATACACATATTAAAACAAATTAGAATACACATACTAAAACAAATCAAATAAATTTGCCTACCAAAAAAAAAATAAAAAAATAAAAAAAATATCGTGATATTCAACAATGACACATACAAAATAAAAGAGTTATAATACACATCACATCATAATACATATTACATTACATATATAAAACAACCAAAATAATACATGACCTAACTAACCAACGTGTCATCTTAATTGCTATTTTAGAGTTTAGTCAATGATATGAAATAATAAATATAATGAATAATTAGTGGCTATCTTAAAGTGAAGAATCCAGTGCCAGGCATTGTAAGACAAATTACAGCTGAACGTCTGTGCAAAGTAGGTGAGAACTCCACCTTTTTTCTTTTTTTTCCCCCCACCTATGAACAAATTTGTTTTTCTGGTATGTTTTCTTTTTTTTTTTGGGTGGGGATTTTTCCAGAGACTGAGAAATTTTGCTGTTGCTAGCCGTCGTGTTGTCCCTCCGTAATCGTAGGTGTACTTTTGCGGCGGTCACCAACTGTCGCCGCCAGGTGGAGCCCCCACCCACCGGCTTTGTCTTAACGGTTTCTTAATTGTGCCGTTTTTTTAATTACAATTAAAAATATTAGTATCAATACTTAATGTACTCATTGACACGAGAATTTTAATGTTGGTTAGATTTACAATGTAATTTCAATCAATTTTAAAATGAAAACTTCAGATAACATAATTTTAATTTTTAAATGTATAATTAAAATATAAATTTTTAAAATAATTATTTTATAATAAATTATACCTTGAAAATAATAATTAATATAACGTATAATAAATGTTAAACTAACATATCATTGACATTTCGGCAACTATTTAACTGAATTATGTTTAGGCCAATTTTGATTTGAGTATCAATCAAGTAGGACTCATGAGGAGGGAGGCTCATGGGGTTGTGTAGACCTGCCCACAGGCAGGGCTTGTAAAAATTCGGATCCAGGTCAATTCGGGTCCAAATAAATCGGACATTCGGACAAAAACTTCATACTCAGACCCTGTTTGGATTACAAATCAGACACTTTGACCAGACCCGGACCCGGACCCGAATGTCCGATGTCCGGACCCGGTTGTCCGAATTTGTAATATGATTTTAGGAGATTTTGACCAAAATTTTGTATGATCGAACCCGAACCCGATTGTCCGAATTTATTTTTATAAAATTTTCTAAAGAATTTGGACTAAAATTACATATAAACATAATCGTCCGATGTCCGATTGTCCGAATTTGTCTGAACCTGAAATGGTTCAAAAATCCGGACAACCTGAACCCGAATGTCCAAACCCGACCCCGACCCGGTTTAGATTCGGACATGACCAATTATCCGAATTTTAAATTCGGACATAAATTTGATTACCGCACCCGATTTTTTTCGGATCGGATAAATTCGGATAATCGGATAGGACAAATTTTTGCTAGCCCTACCCACAGGTAACCGCAGCCATACCCACTTTGTCTTTTTTTTTTGTTTTTTTGGTTAGACTATTTTTTTTTAAATCATAGAAAATTAATAATACGATGTTTGTCTTTGTTGACAACAAAAAGGCTAGGCGCGCTCCCAGCTGGGCATCTGTGACACAATTCTCTCTCTTGTTTCTCTCTCTAGAAGTACGAATCTCTGGAATTTCTCGCTCTAGAATTTGTCTCTCCAGAGGTTCCTATCAGCGAAAGCAAAATCAACGAACCCTCGTCTCCTTCTCTCTCTCTCCCCTCGCCACTCCTCTTCTTACCAGCTGCTTCAACTCTACCCTCCTCTTTCAGGTTCTCTCTCTCTCTCTGTGTGTGTTTCTCTCTCTAAAGCCCTAATTATTGCGGTAAGATCGTGGTGGTTCTAGAATGTTCTGTTCTGTGTGTGTGATTGATCCTGATATTCAGCTCAATTGAATTGAATTCAAAGAGTTGTCTGAGGTTTATGCCTGCTTTATTCTGCTTTTGATTTCGCTGTTCTTTTGAATTGGAAACGCTAGAGCTTAAATTTTGCCATGATCTGCATTCACTTTTTGTTTAATTTGAGGTTTCGAAGTTACAGATCTTGTTGGCGGCGATTCATGTTCGAATTGCTGGTTTGTGATTTATGGTTTTTGTGTTATGGTATTCTGATTCTGCGTGTTGTGTTTGTTTTACAACAATCAAGGGTAAAAAAGCAACCTTTTTTGTTGTTTTGATTAGAGTATTAATAGTTATTCATCTTCTGTCTTTTGAAAAGGAGATAAATTTTTGCTCGGCTTTGTTGCTCAACGCTTTTTTTTTATAGAATAATTTGGAGTATGTTTTTCAGGGCTAATGGAGTTGTAGAAGGAAAAAGGATGGACTTTTTTTTTTGATCAGGAAAAAAGAAATTATATTAACAAAAGAATGGATGCAAAGATAGCATCGTACAATTAGCTATGTACAGCCCAAGTGCATCAAATCCACAAAATCCAAGAGATCTAGAGGAGAGTTGCAAACGTTCCCTTTGTCCCAAAAATAGAGTGCCTTGATAAAATAATCTTTAAAACATTGAAGTGGCATCTCCTCATCCTCAAAGACTCTTCTATTCCTCTCACGCCAAATGCTCCAAAAAATTGCATGAGGAAATAATCTTGCAATCTTCACCTTCACTTTTCTACCAAAAGAGCCCTCCCATGCATAGAGATGTTCCAAAATAGATTTGGACATGACCCAAGAAACTCCCAGGCAACTGAAAGCTAGATCCCAAAGAGCTCTTGCAAACGGACAATGAAGCAATAAGTGTGCCACCGATTCTGCAGTAGCCTTGCATAATGGGCACCCATTCACCAAGATCTTACCCCTCTTTTGCAAATTATCAAACGTCAAAATACTGTCATGGGTAGCCTCCCAAACAAAAAAGGACACTCTAAAAGGAGCCAGGGAACTCCAAATGAGCTTCCAAGGAAAAGGCCTTCCCCGTACATGCCAAGAAGCAGAAGGCACTGAGGCAAGTCTCAAATAGTAGGACTTCACCGTGAAGCTCCCTTTGGAATTGAGATCCCATTTGACTAAATCAATAGGGGATTGCCTGATGAGCATCCCATTCAGCTTCCTTAGCAAGCTTAAAAGGGAGGCGACATCCACTAAGGCATCTCGAGTAAAAATAGGTGACCAAATGCACGAACCCGACACATTATCGCAATACTCAGCCACAGTAGCGTCTTTATTCTCCGCTAGCGCAAAAAGAGAAGGGAAAAGGTCCCTCAACGGGGCACCTTCACACCATCGGTCATGCCAAAACAAAATGGTAGAGCCACTACCCACTTCAAAAGATAGATGAGAGACAAATGTATCCCATCTTTTACAAATAAATCTCCACAGGCTAACCCCATAGGGGCCGTTTGGTCTAGACGGAAACCACCCACGTCTCTCCTCCCCATACTTTGAACATATCACCCTCCTCCAAAGGTTGCACTTCTCATTCATGAATCTCCATAGCCACTTGCCCACCAATGCCTCATTAAAGAGTTTTAGGTCTCTGACTCCCAACCCTCCTTCTGATACGGAAAGCTTAACAACGTCCCATCTCACCAGATGATACTTGAAATTGCCACCAAAAGATCCCCAAAGAAACTTCCTTTGAATGGCTTCCAACTTGGCCGCCACAGAAGCCGGAATAGGAAAAAGGGACAGGTAGTAAGTAGGGATGCTAGAGAGGACACTACGGGTGAGAGTGAGTCTCCCACCTTTGGAAAGATAGTTGGCTCTCCAAGGAAAAAGGATGGACTTTGGAGAGACTGAGAGAATTTATGGGCTGGTGGGAAGAGTTGCATTGGGTTTCTGGACTGAATTCTGTTGTGTCACTTAAAAGAACTACCTTTGGAGCTTTGAATATCACTATTGCCGAAGGTGCCACTTGACTGGTTGGGGGGGGGGGGGG